>OZ020237.1:4990749-5604304 GCA_963971235.1 Cryptus armator | reverse complement strand
CGATCTTTCGTCGTCTCTATCTCGGAGTTTCCTACTTCCTTGACTTCGATATTTTCCCCCACATGTCTCCGGTCGCTCCCTCAGTGAATTTTTCTTATCCACCCATAACACTTCTGTGATTCGCTCGTAGCGGGAGATCCGAGAGGAGAACTCGTGGCACGATCAACGGAAGACTCGAACTCATCTCGCTAGAATCTCATCATCTGCGTAATAATAAGCGAACGGATATCGACGATCGAAAGATCGAGAGATCGATATCGTAACCCAGTTGGAAGTTTTTGCCCGGCGGGAGAGGAAATTTAGTAAACGATGGATAACGGTGCATTAGACTGTTCAGTTTCCTGGAGGAATCGCTCTCAATCACTGAAATCGGATGAGCAGCGGGAGGAGTATTGATTTCTAAGAGTCTTTTTTTATCAACGATGAAGTTGAGAGATGTAAGTGTGAATTATGTATCGCTCGTTACTCAGTTCAACGAACCGGGAGAATTCTTTGCGACAAATTGGACGGTGAAGTCTGACGATCCGCGAGTCTTGTCTGAATGGAGAAGAACAGTTGTTCTGTGAACATTTTCTGTTTTTATTTTTTTTCTTCTATCACTGTGGATAACGATAGCAATCTTTTTGGTGTTAAGAAACAGTGGGGCAATATGGACACAGGAAGCAAAATGGGGAAATTGCTGATAAAAATTTGTATATAAATTTTAATAAAAATTGAGTTTAAATGAAAAAAGAAAATATTTGTTAAAAATTGTAAATAATTTTTTTTTTCAATTTTATTATAAATTTTATCGCAAATTGTTCCAAAATTTATTTTAACTCCGCAGAAAATTTGGTGCAAATTTTTTCAATTATTTCTGTTTCAATGTGCCCATTTTGCCCCGCGCGCCCTTATTGACATAGATGATGCCAGTTATGGAGGCCGCGTTATTGGTATCCACAGTTCGAAAAATAACTACGTATGGAGCTATTATAGTTGTATTGTTATCCAGAGGATTTTTCTCTTATCTTTCCGCAAGCATTTTCGATAATACAGTTCGGATATCGGTGAATGAAAGAGGGGTGAGAAACAGGAGCGGAGAAATTGGAAGTGTATCAAGGAAGAGATGAAGAACCATAGAGTTCTTGATATTTATGCGCTATAAAAGTCCGAGGTACATCGGGAGAAGGGCCAACGCTCGAGTCAAGGGTGACGACCGGACATCGCTTTTCAGGGGGAAGCTGACCACCAAAACGTACCCCGACCAGTATTCTATAGATATATATATCGCCATCGCGTAGTTTTCTAACGTTCCGCCAATTCTCTCGCTCTCTGACCCTTGGCAACGCGATGCTGATTTGTCGATGAGCTTTTCTCTTTTTCCGATCTTTTTTTTCTGTCGCCGGCATTTATGCGGGACGAAGTGACCGATTTACGTACAATGGACAAGCGAATCCGGAGGCAGGATTTCGCGACGCCCTCGAGAGACTCGTTGAACAGATCAAAGAATCCTCGAGCGACGACACTCATGTCGAGGGATCTCTTGCTTCGTCTTCGAGAGATCAAAGAATTTTTTTTTTTGTACCCTTAAGCCAAAACGTTAGTAGCGACGATGCTGTCGTGGCGATGGACAACCAATGAAACTGCGAATTTAGCGGTCTCTCTTTCAGTCCATCGTCCGACATTAGTTACTCAAGTAAAGTGGAAACTGCACACGTTTTACATTTAATTAGAACTTAATTGGTCGTTATTGGCACTTCACGAGTCTTTCCATTTGACACGATCTTTTTCTCTCTTTTTTTTTTTCTACATCGCGAAGCTTGATCGTTTAAAAGCGAACATTGGCAAACGAAATTGTCGGTTTTCAACAAATCGAATCAGCGAATGTGTATCACACTGCGCTGCATACAGAGTCGTATTCTACCATCCATTAGCCTTAAAACTTCTCGAAAATCACTGGTGCTTGCGTACTTCTACCAATTCTCCGCATGCTTCTCTTCATCGTTCGCTGAGTTTCACGGGAAATTGTATATTGCCATCACATCATAGCCTTAAGTTATCTCGGAAATCGGGAACGTTTCACAATTAAAGTAACTCTCACCGTGTATCAGCAGCTTTTCAGATCCTCTGTTAAACACTTGTACTGCAATACACGTTTTATCCTACGAAAAGCCGTGACGCATTGTCAAAGGGATATTACAAGTGTTCAACGGATCGGTCGCTATATTGGTTTTTAATTAGCGATGGTACTTTAATTTGTCTCAATTTCAGCATACAAAGATCAACGCACACATGAACTTTTCCGGGCAATCGATAGAACATTTTCGCAAATGTCGGAAAAAGACTTTTCCGAAAAGGAGATTTCGGAAAAATGAAAAAAAAAAAATTTAATTCATATATATTCGGAAAAATGAATTTGATTGCTCTTTTTTCAATTTTTTTCGTTTCTTTCTCGTTATTATGATCGCGTATCAAATGTCTGAGCCATAGAATTCCTTTCACAGACGTACAATGCATCTTGACGACAGTCGTTGTGCGATATTCAGACGATGGCGATCGCTAAAAGGACTTTTCTACGGAAAAAACAAATGACGGAGCCTTTAGTATGAAAACATGACGTTCGTTGCGCGTTTTTTTCGATCGGTCACAGCGCTAGCAAAATTCCTGTGGGTTTTACTACCAATCTCGATAAAAACTCAGTCGTTCTCTCTGGAGACTCTGAGGCAAAAAGCCACAGAAAAAAAAATGGAGACCGAGAGATTCAAAGCTCGAGCTTCAAGAGAAAAAGGGAAAAAAAAGATAAAATTCGAAGAATCCGGAAAAGTGAGTTTGCTTACCGCGTAGGTGAATATTTGCGGATACACTTCAAAGATACATCTCACCAAAGTAACCCAAAGATTTCTCGTTGTGTTTCTTTTTTCCTGAGAGTAAAATTGATAACAAACAAATCTAAGATCGCGCGCAAGTAGAGGAAACGAGAAACTTTTTTTTCTCTCTTATACGCGAACCTTTATTCTTATATTCTCGTTCCGCGTTTTCTTCGGAAAAAAAAAAAACTGCACCCTGTATTTCTCGACTTTATTTCTTCTCTCGACAGAGGGATACAGAGTCAGGAAGAGAGAAATATAGGAAAACCAAAGTGGAGAAAAGTACAGTGGTGTTCGAGAGTCGGAGAGAGGAGTTGCCTAGAGGGATCGAAAGAGAAATAGAGAGAAGACATCAGCAACAGCAGGAGACGGCGGGGGGTGGGGGATGAAGAGGTCGAGTGGCGCGGCGAGGCTGAAAGGTAAAGATTTAAATGCCCTCTCGGCAAAAAGCATTTAGCTATTCCCCGTGGCAAACGACCATAGCGAAACTGCTACGAACATATTTTAAACAGATTCCCTTTTCCGTTCTCGATGTATTTATGTGCTGTGCACGGGCGACCCTGGGGGTCGCGTGCGCTTATACCCCTTCCAATATGTTCTTCACATATCACTTGCGCACTTATACCCCAACATTTGATAATACACGCACGACGGTAACACGAAATCTTCGCTACTACAGGAATACAAATAAATTTGCGCATATTCCCCGCATTGATGTATCTCTACATAGGCAAATAAAGAGAACACGAAAAAAAAAAAAGGGGGAACCGATACTTTACTTCTCCGTTGGAGAGTACCAGTGTTATATGGCATCGATAACAGTCGCGAGAGAACGCGTTTTTTTTTTTTTTTCTTTTTCGGGGGCTTAGAATTTAAAAGGTTTAGAGCGATTTCCCTGGAGAGGGTGCCGCATAGCCGACCGCACTCGATATCGGTTCGCTTTCGAAACTCTCTCTTTTTCCCGGGAGAGAGAGAGAGGAAAAAACGAGATGCCAATACAAAGAGGAAAGAGAGAACGAACGAAAAGAGCTGGAAGACGAAGCTTTTCCCTGCTTTCAAGCCGTTCGCCAATTCGCAACCCGCCGTGTCCTGACTTATTGCCAACTTTGCGTGCATAGCCCCTGCCATAGACGCAGTAGACGGTTCTCGCGTTATTGCGAGCTTTCGCTCCTTCCTCTCCCCCCGACTCTCATACATACTTTGCAGAAGAGAAAATTTTTGCGGTTCTTTATCCTTCTCGCGCTAAAGCCACAACGACAACGACGACTACCAACGGGAACGACCTACGGGTTTTCACGAGGCAAACTACCGTTGTCGCTGCGCGACGGCGACGTGAAAAATGACACGTGAAAAGTGAGCGAACTGAAAATTTAATAATACTACCCCGAGATACTTTCACGGGAGATCTTGGTTTTCGTATGTATGAGCGCAGAAAGTATGAGTCTACTTCCTTCCCGCTGCGGGGTTATAGGTATTTTTGACGTTGCTATATGACGCGGAGTCTACCGAGCGCTATGAAGGTTTTTCTTATGTGGAACGTATTTTTCTCGCTAAACAGGAGTATAAACAAGAGAAATCTACATTACATTAAATTCAATTATCTACATGGGAATGTCTCTGCGCATATATGATTTTTTTTTTCATACAGGATTTTGCGAATTTCGATAAATATGTGTTTTTTTTTTTTATAGATGAAAAAAAATTACATATTTCATATCCTATGCGATTGTTAAAAATTCTCGAGACCCAAATATTAAAAATTTTAGATTTTTGATAAGATTTTTTTTTACCCTTAGGAAAAATTAAAACGTAAGAAAAATTGATTAAAGTCATCGACTATGAGAATAAATTATATCGTCAACAATCAACTTACTAATTTCCTATCAATTTTTGCAAACACAATACATCGTAACAAACAACAATTTGTAAAAAAAAAAAAAATCCGATAGAAAAATGAAGACGCGTCGAGTACGGAGAGTGGGGATAGGTTGAGAGTTCCCATGAAGTAATTCTTTTCTCGTGCATTCGTCGAGGGTTGTGACGAAAGTACCGAAAGAATAAAAGTTCATGAATGCGAGGATAGGTGGGACAAGTCCTTGAAGTAGGATATAAGCTGAAGAGGTGAGAGAGGAAAGGTAACAGAGTGAGCGCCGACGCTATCGAAGGGGGTGAGAGAAGAAGCGTAAAGAACTTTAAGGTCCGTCTGTTCGTCGTCTCTGAAGAAAAAAAAAAAAAAGAATAATAAAAAAAGCGACGAGCGAAGACCTCGCCGTCGTTCTTTCTAATGGAATTAATGTGCTCCTTATAACCCGCCCGGAGCGCAAGATTTGCTTTTCATCCCGGGGAATATGTGATCAGGGTATTAGTGCCTCTGTATTATTAAGAGATGGAAAACTTTCAACCGGTGGCTACGGTTCGTATAGTGGGGGTGGGAAGCGAACGAGTGAACGAAGGGGCGTGGAAGATAAAGAAGAGTGCAGAAAAGAAGTAGAAGAAGAAAAAAAAATGAGAGTCCTCCTCGCGGGCAAAGGAGACGTTTTTTCCCGATTTCAATGCGTGTCTGATTTAAAATTCATCAGCCTCTTTAAGGGCTTATTTTTCTGCTCGCGCTCCGGGGTATTTATTTTTTTTCCTTCTACGAGCGCATCCCCCACCTCCCATTTTCGTTCTCATACTCCGCTTCTTTCTCTCTTTATCATTTTCGAGACGGTACAACGCTCGTGTAATCCTCTATATTCGCATTGCCGAAAGTACCTCTATCCCTTTTGTCGAAAAAAAAAAGATGCGTCGGTGAAGGATTTTTAATTTCGCTCGAATAACCAACGAGCGCTTCGTCCCTCTGTATTCTCCTGCTTACTCGCGTTCGTGCTTTAGAATCTTCGATAACTTTACTCGTACGGCTTCACAGCACGTATTTGTGAAATAAATTAAAATCACTGTATCGCGCAGATTTTTTTAGTTATATTTTTTATTAAAATTAATTTTGGAATTTTCCTGTTTTAAATAAATTATTCATCGGCAAATAAAGAAATTGCGACAGAGCAAAAATAAAATAAAATAATGAGAGGGTACAACGGGAGGGTGGGAGGTGCTTACGATCCTCGGAAAAGGCGCGCCTCACCAATTTTTTTCGTGTCCTCGCAACGAAAAGAATTGAACGAGTAGTGTACAGATTGCATTAAGTGATATCCCTGAGAAATTACAATACGCTACATTTGACTTGGAATTTATAATATCCAGCGGTAGGTATAACGTCGATTGGCGATACCACTGTAGTATAGCATTGGCACCCAGGGACCTATATTGTATACGAGTCGACTCGCTAATGCGCCCTTCGCTCTCGGTCGACCCTCCGGCACTCGCGCTGCGCTCTTAACAATAAGGGTCGTACCGCGCTCTTTTTTTTTTCTTTTTAAACTCCACCCTGCTGTACACTTGTACCGTAACAATCCACTCACACACTTTTTTTTTCCGAGAGTGTATCCATATTTTTTTTCACGGTACTTTGCCACCGTCACTTAACGAGATATGATACCAGTTGAGTCATTTCGTGACTGTATTTGCCACTAAAAAAAAAAAATGTACCTAATGTTCACTTTTTCGATAATTAATAATACGATATGTAATCAAATTCATTAATAAAACGACTTTATTCGAATTATCTCCGCTTCCCGCTTTTTTATTAAAACACGAAATCTGTTACAGATTATTTTTTTTTAATCCAAATAGAACAGTTTTTCTACATTAATCACGCAAAACTCCGTTGACTCGTTAATTTATTCGTTATTACAGCTCTGTCATAACCGTATTCCAAACGCCGCTAAAAATACAACAACGGATGGCCGTTCTCTCGTTTATAATGTTATTCAAATGAGTCACTGAGTGCATCATCGTCGAAAATTCGATGACGGTTTACCGTTTGCAATTTTCGTCGCCGCATCGTCTCGTGCGGTTTGAATATATTCCCGGCCATTGCGGAGAATATATAAATCAGGGTGAAAATCGATGGAAAGTAGAAAATGATCGGGGATCGTGAGTGGATGATGTTGTGCTTATCCGTGGAAAGCAGGGGTGTGGGGGTTGGAAGGGATCGAAAACGCAAGTGGGTTGGAGAGAATATAATGACACGGGTTTTCGATCCATTCGTTATTATCATCGTCCGTTGAACGCGCTGAAGCCCATACATTAATAAAAGGCGTGTCTATAGTCATACGAAGCATACATTATCTATTTCGATATACGCATCCCATAACACTCGGTTTCCAACAATTTTCATCGTTAGTACGGCGTTATATAGAAGCGTTGCATAATTATGACACGGCGACATGGTATGGAAGGTTCCATAGGTAGAGTAGCCTGCCTGGTGGCATCATCCGCGCAATGACCGAAGCCATCTAGGTTGGTGCCTGTGCAGCACCAGGGGGGATGCTTTAGTCCCGTGTGGCCTGTGCATGTAGGCTTCAACTCTCTCTTCATCGTCCATTCGCTCTGCTCTATACGACCGACATGCATCCGCATCCAGATCCGATGCTGCGAGGTCGGGTTGAGTAACGGAGACTGAGCGATATCGAGTCGAGAACGTATGAGATTATACGCCGATGCTAGAATACTGCGCGAGAGAACCAGAGATAGCGGGGATAGTCAGAGTCGAATCGACGTTATTCGAAATATTAGCAGAACCCCAACACACCACCAGGACACAATGTATGCCCTATTACCGTGATTAGCATACGCTGACAGGCGCATCCAACCCCCTCCCCCCTCGTTCCATCTACCCCGCTATGGCGAACAGTTTCCCCACTACAACATAGCCCTGTATTCCATATACGTTTGCCACCCTCGTCGCCCACCCAGCGTTCACTCACGTTAACCCACCGGCATCACCGGCTGCAGCTAGTTGCTCACGGGCATCATCTATGCGTCCACCACCTTCATCTCTATGCCTCTATCCATAACCAGCCTCCGCCGATGTGTGTGTATACACATCGAAACGGCAAGCACATTCAACGGCGTTTTGCCTGTATGGTAGTCAGCCCAACACCCTCTTCCTACCCCTGCAGTAGGGTTAACATATTGCGACAAGCTATCCTAAACATTATGCCAACATGAGGAGCAGGTCCAGAACTACGACGTGTGCTAGATGCCCCGGGACAACCCAGTTCGGCTAATACGCACATCTCATTTGGCCTCTGATGCGCCTCGATGCTGATGCCGTTCCCGCTGTCGTTGCAGTGCTCAAAGGATACGCGACGCTGGTCCTCAGAATATGTATAGCATATTCCGGGCCCAATACATACCAAAGATCGTTGGAGTGTTGCACAGCTCTGTACGGGAAATGTGTGGGTCCCGAAGTTAGGGGAGGATTACCGTAGCCAGTCGACCACCCTCCGCTGGCGTTATTATACTCGGGATGGATATATATATATATATGTATATATATATGTGTGCCTGAGTTGGAGAATAATTATCACGTGCACTCGGCGAGCAATTTCTCACTCGCTCTCGCCAACCATCGGGAACAACCGTATCGCACTGTCGCTCCGTACTCCATCTCGTTTTCGTCGTGAATGACTGCTGCTATTCTCATCCGCGATACATGACGACCCTGTGACGCGTAAAGATCCCACCGAGTCCGACGGTCATTTGTTCGCAAATGTCAACCCCTTCTGTTCGATTACGTTGAGTAAGGTACACCCGGGAATGTCGAGGGGGGCGGTCGTTTTTTCCGTTTGTTTGCGAAATACTTTGCGTGCGGGGGTTTCGGTGGGCACATTTGGAGGGTGCATTTACGCGAGTAAATGTCAAGCCTGTTTGATAATTACGTTGGATAGAGTATGGACGCAATTAAAGGGGAGATTTAAAAGGTGCGGAGGGTGACATTTTTGTTTTAATACGCTCTACGTGTTCATATGACACGCCTACTTAGGTAGAGAATCTTTGCTTACCCGCGTAAGTTAACTACCCTAAACGTTAATGTATATTCCCGTAAGAGTCATACTCCCTTTCATATGATAATAACAAGACGCCATATGTCTGTGATTGGTTGACAATGACGCGAAGAGAAATTTCCAGCAATGTCTGCAGTGGTCGGTAGGTGAGTTCGAGACGAGTAAATTTGCATTCAGGACGGATAAACCCCGAAGGATCCGGTCGAAATAGTCGGTCGCAGAGGAACGACGGCGTTCCGCCCTCCACCAGCCTAAGTGCAAGGATAGCGGCAAACGTCGTTACGGGGTTGACGGACTCATTACGAGTGGTTTGCATATAGACGCGGGGTTGTTGCCTGGCTGGCTCGGTAGCTCTCTCGCATCTACGGTCTGCTCGCAAGACCGAAGCGGCCGTGAGAGCCGCGACCGACCGGACACTGACCGACTACTAGCCGAGTAATATGGATTTGAGGGGTTGCAGACACAATGGTACCGCTAATGCACAACCGCCCTGCATACAACGCCTGGTCAGCCCCCCGGCAAACTACCTATACAGACACCATTCAATATTGGCCGGTACCTCCATGCCTCATCCCTTTCTCACTCTCTCTGTATGTGGTCGCGGAGTGCACTCCGGCTTATCTATGCTTAATGGCGACATTGAATCGTGCAACTCGAAGAAGTATCTCATCTGGCATTCATGAATTAATGACTTTTGAACGTCCCGTCGTCAATTTTGTTTCCGAGACACAAAGCTTTTGTCAGCATCCCTTAGGTAAAAATAGGAGATCCATAGATCTCCAGGAGAAAAATGGCCGTCGAAAGAAATGGTGGTTAAGTCTCTTGGAGCCATTTTGGGCGTGTCTTAGGCCATTGGTCGCTTACACTTGGAAAAGAATGATGAATATTGCTGGCACTTGGCCTATTGGCCTAAAGCCATAGAGAAAGGCAGAAGAAGCAGATGTGTATCGGTCAGATTTGTAGCAGTTAATTACTAGTGGGTTTCTACGATAGTGATCAACATTTACGCTTATCAATGTTCAAGCGTACGTTCATGTTTCAAAACAATAAAGTATGCAGATCCTGGAAAATCCACACAGGGAGAATTTCCGGCAGTATTTCGTTGATTCACTTGCTGTTCTAACGCTTAACTGAATACTCTCAACGTTTGCCATGTATCTTGTATGCGGTATCAGTACCAGATACAGTATATCGTGAAGCCAGGGCAGGGCTTCGTCACAAAGGTATATCTATATTCGTCCAGATATCGATGCCGCGACGTTCGGGTCAAACGTAGCGGGCCGGCAACGCAGTATCAGCACAGCCCATTGCCCGCGAATGTGGCCAATTTCCTAGTGCGTCCTGATCTGATCGTCACTTTACGACGCGTGTTACCTCTCGCGCTCTCCAACCGGCTACCATCGAAATACCACAGAGCCAGCAACGTCGTGCCGTAGTCTGAACGTTCGGTTAGTCCCAACAGTGCTTGACACGTTGGGTCTTCGACATGATACCCTAGCATGCCCTCTCTCTCGATCTCGCTGCTAGGCTTGTCTGCAAACCGCCCATCAACCCAACACGATCGTCTCTCCACCTACCACCATGTAGCTACGCCCGGTAGACCAGATAACGTAGTGGCTTTCCCGCTCCACCGATGTCGGGAACGAGGGAATCCGCCCGTACAATAATCCGTAGGATATCGTTCGAGTAATAGTTGACGGGAAGGGCTTGCCTACTTGCGAATGTCCGATCTTGCAACTGCTTTCAGCTTGATAGGCGCGAATATGTAGCGAATTTTAAACTCATCTAGACATGGGCAACGAATCAAGGGAATTTTTTGTTTTCGGATATTTTGCACTCGACAAAATATTAAACCATTTAGATAGCAAAATATCAAAATATTGATTGGCTTCGATGTATTGGAGGTTCTATTTTACGAAAGAGTTGAATATTGAAGATTCGCAATCGAAAATGTTTCTCACGAGACTAAGACCCAACAGAACGAAGACATTGAACGTCTGGGCAACGGGTGTGCAGTGGCGTTTATGAAATACGTGTTCAGCCTGGATATTCGTATAGTTGGCGCACAGACGTCCTGTAGGTACGGTACAGGCTGTATATATGCGAAACGGATAGAGTGCGCCGACGACAACGACGAAGAGCCATTGCTATTCCACCCGCGACAACGTCCATTGTCACATTGTGCCTGCTAATACGCTAAAAGCCTATCTGTGTTTGAGATCTCGCGGCGAACGGGGAATATCGCAGGCATTGTTGCTATCCTCGCGGAATTCAAGTCTGCGTAACGAGGTTACACCCCCGGTAGTCGCGTTCGCTCTCTGTACCAGAAGAGCGAGACGACAATCATCACTTAATTATACCATCTCGTTGCGCTTCGCGGTAATTGAAGTGTTGCGTTGAGATCTCGAATGCATCCACTGAATCCGGATATATCGCAATTTTCGAAATAACTGAAGTTTCTCACGTGTCTTGAATTCGATTACGAAATAAAGTGGTTTTAACTCTTGGAAACTATGCTGAAGTTAACAAAGGAATGAAATCTTGCAAAAAAAAAATGGCACTTTTTTTTTTTATACTTACGAAATCGTGTCAAATCAATGAATGTTCTGCGCAAATTTCTTGATAATCCAACAAGACAAACATAAATTCCGACTCGATTTCGTGAGCTTTAGTTGTTAGATATAATTTGAACGCAGTAGCTGTTCAATAATAATATTTATTTTCGTGAAGAAAGTGCTAAAGGCAGTTTGTGCGTCGAGTTATTTTATCCGCAGTCGAAGATCGCGTGTCGAGTCGAACCGCAACTTGCCCCAAATTCTCCCCTTAATAGAAGTAACGACCTGCCCGTTGGGCCAATCTATTATTACGTGCGAGCGATAATAAAGAGTGCACGTGATCCGATATCACGCTCACGAGACCGAATTTTGTACGCTCTGTGTAACGCGGGTGTTTCGGAAAGTTAGGTAAAAGGTAATACGTGAAAGAGAAGGGAGAGAGGGGATATTATGGACGTAAGGATCGCGTCATTATTACCGGATTTTTTTTTTAGCAAAACCTGGAAAAGGGAGAATCCAACTACGACAAGGGGAGATAAATATATATGGATAAAAAAAGGAAAACCCACCGGTGCAAAGCCCCTGCGGTTCTTAGCGCGAGTTGGTACTCACGGATGAACGAACGCTTGACGAGAGAGCGTGCAAATTCTTTTAACGACGAGCAAAGCTCCGGAAAAAGTAAACTCCAGATTCTCCCTACAAAAATTCTCTTTCTCTCATTTATCCGCGAGTATCGCAACATCCGCGATTATCGAACTTTCTTTGATACTAACCTCAATCTCGTTTTTTTTATACTTACCCCCCGTTCTTTTGTCTATCAAGTTTGAGCAAAAAAAAAAACATTATAATTGGGACGTTTTTTTATTTATCTCCCAACAGATGGCCTGCGTTCGGCAAATAATTATGATGGATGAAGAGACCAAAAATACAGTCAAAGGAAATCATTAATTGTAGCAAAAAAAAACGTAGTAGATGATGAACACGCTTTGCGATAATTTATTTAAATTTCTCAAGATGTTGGATAAAAAAGCATTATAATCGAAACGATTTCGAAAGAAATATAAATTATAATAAAAATAAAAAATTAACTGTAGTAAAAAATAGTAAACGATGAACAGGATTTCCGGTGAATTTACTAAATTTGCTTCAAATATTGGAATTGGAATTTTTTTTTATTCGTCTATAAGAAATTCTTTCGGTCCTTCCTACAGCTTCGTTTCTTGGGATATAAGTTCCTTTAACCTTCCAGTAGTGCGTAGTAAAAAACGAGTAGTAATTTGCGGGGTGAGAAGAAGACTGGATACGGTGCATGGAGAGCGAAAGAGAATGGAAGCATTACAGTGGGGAAAAAAAAGTCGTAACTGCCACATCGCGAAAGGTTTTTAGGACCCCGAGTACGATTGCTGTCGAGTATCGTCGTCGACATATCCGCGCGGATATCACTGCGGCTTTATCATGAACAATTCTACGAGATAAAGCATCTCGAACTGTGAGCAATAAATTCGTACAGCCTTCCGAGATATTTCATAAGGGAGGAATCCATCAATAACGGAGTCGGACGATACGAGAGAAAGAGAGTGATACGTATGTGTGCGTTCTGCGGACAGTACGCGGCATTTTTTTTTTTTTCGCGAATCCCTGTACATACGGCGAGTACGTAATATTGTGTAAGAGACATGCGTGTCCGTTTCTACGGTAAAATATATGTCTGTATTTGTGTGATTCTCGGCCCCCGAGAACGAACGAACGAACGAGGGTTCTCCTCACCCACGAGAAGCAATAAATAATGCGATAAAACACGAGTTTGTCAGGCTATCACGAGGGAGGTGGATTTCTCTTCTACCCACAAGCTTCCTATGAAACATTCCTACCTCCCCAAGGGAAAAAAACGAAAATGTTCGGTTTCCGCGACTGAATGATATCAATTTTTGATAAAAATTAAAAAATGCTGTAACGCCGCTTTTTACGAGTCCTAAAAGACGTAAAAATCGTATTTTTGGCCGTTTGTCCATTCTAACCTCAAAAAAAAATAACTTTTAATAGAATCCTTGAAAACAACTAAAACTTTAAACAGTTCGTCCCAAAATGTAAACAAAACAATTTTACAAGTATACAAACAAAACAAAAGTATTGAAAAAATATCGAATAAAAAAAAAAGTTTTCTCGCATCGAAGAAATTTGGAAAATAGGAATAAATTCGAGAGTAAATAAGAAATGGAAACGCAATGCCGAAAATTTGTCGTCACTACCGCTATCGACTCGATTGTGCGGAATAGAGTCGCTGTTTGGGGTGCAGAGAAGCATATTCATAAAATCATCGAACCAAAACCGCTTTATTTCTGGAGACTTCGAATCGATTCCGCCATTTTCGCCCCCCGACGAGACTCGTAATGTTATATATCCGCGTAGTACGGATGTTACCGAGAAAGCATATCTTCGGTACGAATTTATTAGCACTAAGCCGAGAAAGTGCCGACTGCCAATCGCGAATTGTGCGTCAATAACCGGAATTGTAAACGTTGCAACTACCGGCGCGTTTCAACCTCCGGGTTATTCGTCCCTTCTGCGTTTACACACATTAACTCGTACGTCATATAATATACGAAATATACAGAGTAGTTGTCGTGACACTGTCGATGTGAAAGGGGAGGTTTCAGCGGTAAGTCGAAATTGCGCTCGTCGATCGTTCGGTACAAGCGAACATCCGGTCGCGCGTTATCTTAACAGTTAAACGTTAATAATAACGTTGTGGAACTTTAGCGCTTCGACAATACGCAGAATTATTACGGGCAATGTATGAGATACGATTTTCTCTACTTACGAGGGGTTAACCTACACGTATATACTACACAGCAAATATATACGGCATAGCAGTACTTGCAGGCGGTATGTAATACGCGCATTTGTTTATGACCGTGACACGCGCGCATATAACTCGCTCCGCAGCTCGTACTCGGCACTCGTGTCGTATAAGTACGTTTATGTCGTCGCATAAAAATGCGGTGCGTTAACTATTGTCGCGGTTCGTCAAGCACGCGTGTGCGACTCCTTTCCGTTCCTCAACACTGAGCTTCCGAATGAAATGATGCACTCGAATCAATCGTCGTGTGGCTGAAAATCCACGATCTCCGCTCTCCGGATCGCGTTCTGAACGCGTGTAGTTTAAAATTAAAATTAAATAAAAATTAACCTAAAAAATATCATTAAAAAAAAAACTAACGTAACAAAATGTAAAAAAAAAACGTAAAAAAATAGCGTTGGCGCTATTTTCAGGACGAAACAGTACGCGAGCCGAATGACATCGCCGCAACTTGCCTCCGATATAATATTATTCACCTCCCCCGCGTTATTCATTTTTATTCGCTCTTTTTTTTCCCTCTATTCGCGTAAAGAAACAAACGCATCGCTCGATGCATCATGCTGCGCATATCTCTCTGTACATCGTTAGAAGCGAAAGAGAGAAAAATCCTCGTGTAAAAAGGACAGAAGTAGAGTTTTTACGATTTTTAGCTTTCGCCGATTTAACGGCAGAGGCTTTAACGACCCGGGGCTTTTGCCAACATACTGGAGCAGCGGAGGCCCCGCGTTTGTGTATCTTTCTCGTTTCATCTCTCGTCTCTCTGCTTCACTCCTCGCGGCAACCAGAAGCTGGCCGACCGCCGGGCGTATTATCGAGTTACATCTAATCATCATAACGTCTCTTGTCCGACGAGGACATAGAGGAGGAGAAGACCAGAAGAGAGCACGACAGTGAGCAACGAGTACGGGGGATTGTAAAAGTTTAATATCTACCGATTTACGATTTCGTATGACACATCGACGGTTGGTACGCACCGAATGCGCGGTACAACCGCTTCCCATTTCTACGGAGTGTACGGCAAACTATAACTATAACGCATACGCATACATGCCGCCAAGTAGCGAGAGGGTACAGCAAAACAAACATAAGCATCAATGCCCCGAACAACGCCTATAGATGTGTGTGTGGTATTCGGAGAGTTATAGTTTTGCAAAGAGAGGGAGATCATAGTATATGTATATATCTATATATGAATGCATACATATGTATACAATATGCATATAGACATGCAGCACGGTTATCCCATCGGGGATATCCTGGCAACGCACGGATGTACGTGCCGCCTGACCAGTGGCCACCGCCGTGTATTGCTGCGACCACGAACAATGCTTTGAACTTTCACGTGTGCAGGAGATATGCACTGTATGTATATCTGGCAGTATGTTTTGTTGCCGGTAACCAACAGCACCGCATCGTTTATTTGAGATCGCGGATACACGAGTCATCATCGATGCTAAACAGACGGACGAAACACAAAACAGGAGTTCGATAACAAAAAACTCGTATTTCTTTTACTGCTTTCGTCTCGACACCGTGAAAATGAAACGAAAAAAATTTGGTATTTTTTTGACAGTATATTTCTTTCAAAAGTGAGCTTTTCGAGGTTTTTTTCGGAGCTTTCAGCTTTTTTACGCCGGAAATGCAATGCGTTTATATAGAATTGATTTTAATTACCAAAATAGGACATTGGGCTTTTGGAAAGAGTTAATTTATATGGATTTATCTCCGTGGATTCTGACGAGTTAAAAAAAAAAAGAAATTCATTTAACCACTAATTACTCGTAAATTTTTTTTCGATGTTGAAAACAGTAATTAAACATATTCATGTAAGAATTTCCTTCCCGAAAAAGAAAAAATCTCAAGATTTGTTTTGGTATCTAAGGCAATTAAAATCCTTTTTTTTTCTCGATCTATTTCGATTTATTTTCCGATCTTCGCCATCAGCTCATCCTTCACTAATTGAAAACATCGAGGTAGCGATTTTCGTCGAAACATTTATTAACGGAATTGATTTATTTTTCAACACTCATCTACGAAAAATAAATAGATAAATTCATTTACTCTCTAATCATAGTCCAGTCGAGCGATACACGGCAGATCCACGTTGTTCTTCCAGACGGACCGTCGTCCGGTTCTCTCTCTCTCTCTCGCGTAACCGAAATCTACAGAAACCCGCGATCCGAGAACACGAAACCTCCGTCCGATACGGACGCGATAGCCTTTCACCCTCACTGCGCCCGATGCACAACGAATAGATTTCGTTGGGGTTGGAAATCATGGCGCTGTACTCGATGGTCGTACAGAGAGTAACTGGTAACTACAAGCGTTGATACGCATAACGGTAACATATATATATATATGCATATTCGCCAATACCCATCGTACAGTCTGCGTAGTTTGATACAACGAACGATTTAGTGCGCACCTACTGTCGGATATAATAGTATACCGCAACGGGGTTCGGATTTAGTTTTCGAGTTTATGACGTCGGCGAGGCTTCTCGGGTTAACCGGCCACGTAAACGCGGGTCATCTCTCCTCTCCTTTACGTTCTCTAACCACTTCCCCACTCCCGACCGGTTATATTCTATTAAGCGATAAATATTAAAGTTAGATATATGCCGCAGAGAGCCCGCAGGGTATTGTCGGACGACGGAAGAGCTGTATACGAGGCAAAGCGCATGGATAACTTATCGCGAAAATGGTCAGAGAGGGTGGGGAGGTTACATACGCCTGGATGTTGGGATCAGGTTGGGTAAGCGGGTTGTACGAGAGTCGACAGGGGAATAGGATCGAGTCGGAGACTCGAGGGAGCGTCAGCGTCGGATTTCAACCCTTTCGATTCCGACGAGCTTCGGGAGTTTCTCTCGATAACTTCTCGTCTAACCGAACAGTTGCCGTTTTAATTGGTGGAATTAATTAGTTGGAATTAGAATTATTGAGACAGTGACGCGAGTGGCTGATTGTTTGAAAAATAATCAATTTAATTGCCTTCGAGAATTCTAATCCGACTGATCCTTTACACTGAGAAAAAAAGATCGCATGAATCCATTAAATCGGCGGTTGCGGGGGAAAAACAAATATTTGGTTGATTAAACGAAATAATTGTTATACTAAGAAAAAAAATAGTCCCCCGAAATTTGCTCAGGAAAAATGAAAAAAAAAAAAAAAAATTAATGAAAATTAGTTTATAAAATGATTCTATTAATTAATTATTAATAGAAAAATTAATTAGCAATATTATTATTATTATTTTATTTCAATTATTATTTTTATGAAAAATAAACTTGTGTAAAAATAATTTTATAAAATTATTTTCATTGGCAACTACGTGAATATTTGTTGAGAAAATAAGGGTGAAAGTGGTTTTTTTTTGTCGCACCATTAGATCGAACATCGATCTTGCCGATCACATTTTTTTTCTCGGATTGCTGCGTGAGCCCTCGGAGTGAGGAATTAATGTAGGCGGATAGATAATAAGGAAGAATAAACAGGAAACAGTGGACGTGACCTCTTGTGAGGGACTCGGAGGGCAGAAGGTGCAAGATTACGCCCTTATCGTTAGTCTTCCACGGTATACTCGAGCGGCCACGGGGTATGGATAAAAGTGGGACGACGAGGTATACGAGAGGAAGGAAAGAGACCCTCGAGGTCGACGTTGGCGCAACTCTGGTTATTTGTCCCATGTCGTGTCGTTCGATTGCTCTACTCGTTTTTTCTTCCCTTCGAACTATATACGTCGAGACTCTCTCGCGCAGTTCAGGACTACAGAGAGGGCCCCCCGATACACGCCCTACAACGATCCCCATTGACCCAATTTCCCATCAAATTGACCCTAAATAAATGAACAGGCAAACATTAAATGAATCAAGACATTTATTTGGTCACGAAAAAAAAAAAAAAATTGTATTTCCGAGTCGTTAGTCTTCCGGGAGTTTGCACGATACACAATGTTACCGCATACTACGATATATGTGCTGTTATTACGCTCTTGACACGATCACGATGTATATTATCCATTGTATATTATTAGTGTATCAGTTGCGCCACGTGTCACGCGATTATTCTCGTAGCGAATCATTTACTATTTTTTTTTTCTCGAATTTCCGAAACTTCCGGAAACGATTTTTCACGAAGCTTTGACATGTAAAACTCGGTAGGGTAATAGAAAAAAAATGGGGAGGGAAAGAAAAAAGATTCATAAATGTGGCAAGTGGTTTTTAATATCATCGTACGTCGGTTTTTCATATTTACAAAAAAAATCTATTGATGACGTTATTTATAAAAATTGATTCATAATTTCGTCATCAGCAGGATATTATTATTATTATTATTATAAGTTAAATTAAAAAACCATACTTTGGCGAACATCGTTAGAATTTAGCTGCTTTGACCCCCTTAAGCGCGATTTAGTAAGCTGCGGATCGTCAATGATGATATTTATCTACGATTTACAAAATTGCAAAAGATCACACGATGGCTCGTGAGAAACACGAACATTTCTCACGACAGCAAACGACGCGATCGTCTTTCCTCGTTTCATTCTCATTCAAAATTGCTTTTCAAAACTGTTTCGGTGAGCGAAAATTCGAATTCTAACTCTCGCGTAACTGAGACCATTCGCCGGCCATCTCTGCGTTACGAGAAAAGACGAAGTGGTAAAAGAGAAGCTTCGTCGTACGGCGAGGGAACAGCGGCGAGCGACGAGGAAAGCGAAAATTCCATCCGGTATATACTCGGCAAAGTGATACGACTCGTTTTGCATTCGAATGCTTCTCGGTTCTTCGGTATGTAAGCATCAGCGTGGTTCCCGTGAACTCGGAGCAATGAATGCTTCGCGTTCTCGTCGTGGTAACCGAAAGAGAGGGTGCAGCGTTAGGGATGTAGAAAAAAAAAAAAAAAAAAAAAACGGAGTAAAAAAGGGAAAATTGGTCGAGACGATTTGCGCCCTCGGTATTGGGATCGTCATTAGACCCTACCAACGACGGATTTGCATGTACTACGCGTACATATATATATATATATTCCACGCCGCCGCGAAGAATAAGAGGCAGAAGGATAATAGCGGTAGTGAGGAAACGCGCCACGTTCGTTCTTCGACTTTCCGCTCGCTGAGAATCGCCAGATTTTAGCATATTCAGTAGATAGCCCGTTCGGCGATTCGCGCTTCACATCGTCGTCGTTGTAAGAGAAACGTTGCATTCGAAAATAGACTCGTAAAATCTCTCGCTACAACCGCACTATTGTCGCCGAGATTAAAAAAAAAAAAAAAAAAAAAACTAGAGAATGATAAAAACTTTTGCCTAAAAGATCGAACGAGTGAGAAACACAATATTTTTAACCTCAATTTCAATTTATACGTAGGGGTTCGCCATAACCCCGTCTAATCGAAACTTTAGTTCATGACTACAAATTCAACTGTGGAATCATCAAATAACAAGACTACGCTGCATTTCCGCTTTCGTGATGGTTTCGTCCTGTACATTTTTTTTGTTCTGTTTGTTGGAATTCTCGTTTCCCCGGACAACCGAGTGGGATGTTGACCCAGTGAAAGTACCCTTTGCCTCTTTCGAAAGGCGAAGAGAGGCGCATATCGTCCCTTCGTTCATTATTTACACCCTCCGCGAGTGCGAGGGAGAAGTTCGCGATGAAACTACGGTTCACGTGCCTGGTATGCATACTTCCTACTGTACACGCGAAACGACGACCCTTGGAAAGGGTAAGAGTCGAGGAAAGAAAAAAAGAAAAAAAAAAAAAAAGGAGCGAAGAGTGAAGAGCGGTAAAGGGGTTGCACAGCTCTGCAGCTACTGCCGCTGCGTTGATGCACTTGGTGAACTCTCACGTGCTCACTCGCTCCTTTTTTTTTTTTTTTCAACGAACTCGAACCCCTTCTCGTTGCAAGTGGGCCAGTGGGCTACCGAATACTGTCGAGAGGCTGTACTTTACTTTCATCCACTTTCCTTCTCTCAATCTTTTTATTTATCTGCAACTTCCGGTACAGTGAAAAAAAAAAAAAAAACGATCATTGGATTCTTAGATTCGGAGCTATTGGCCCTCACATGCGATTCTATAGTTAAATATGCATTAATTTAATAGTTGCCCAATCTTTCGGCAACGATCATTAATCGCGGGTAACGAATTTTCGTGTCTCGTTAATTGAAATTTAGCGTTCATTTATCCATCGGAAAGTTTTGCACTTGAATGAATAGCTTTAAGGCGCGTTAGGGAGGCCGATGGTTTCGTAACTTTGGGAAAAGCATATTTCCTGATGGATAAAAGCCCGCGAGGCAGAAATGCGCCGAAGTAACTCACGCGCTTCGCAAGCTCTACGGCCAAGTAAGTTGGACTAATTTAAATATCAGTTAGAGGGTTGGTTTATAGTATACGCGAGGTGGAGGCCTGCCGCGCGAGGCTTGTAAATCTATCAGCTGTGCGGATACAAATTTATGGGTGAAGCCGCGCGCGGCGTATGGATGTTTTATTTAGTAGCTTCTCCTCTGACTTCTCTTGCTCTCCTTGCAAGCTCTCTCTTGCTCACCTCTTCTCATCTCTGTGTCATACGCTATTGCCAACGAGAAAGACACACGCACGAGGATACATCAGGCGGTTTCGTATACTGTAAGTTAACGTGTATATATACGCGGGAGCTTCATGAATAAAATATCACCGCTAATGCCCGGAGGCTGGGCGACGCGTTTTTCACTGTTGCCAAAAGATCGCGAGACTTCGTCGCACCCAGGCGACGCACCCACCCGAGGGGGCGGGTCCCGCGAGGAAAGCGAGAATGCGACAAAAAAATGAGCGATTGCAACGGTGCATCTAGAAAAACGGCTCGTAAATAATGATAGGGTGAGAAAATACTTTGCCACGGATCTCTCTTATTCTCTCTCTCTTTCTCTCGAAAACACCCTCACGTATATTTTGTCTCGAAAAGATATTTCGTATTCAAACGATAGTCGAACGATGATATTGGCAATTTTTCAATTGTCGCTCAATAAGTAAATAGACTTAAACAGTTTCAATAGAATTCGTTCCCTCAAATTGTTATTAAAATGCTTAATTCAACTTAACGTTTATTAATAATTTTAAAAAAATAACAAAATAACAAAATAATAATAAAAAAATTAAACAAATAAAGACACACATATATGCGAAAAAAAGTTGATACTGTGCGGTCAAAAAATCCGTTTTTTGTTTTTTCCAACGTTTCTTCATCATCATAAAAATACATCTGAATAAGTTATTTCGTTCGAAATGATAATCACCGATTTGGCAATTTTCAAGCAGTTATAACCTAAAACCCGTCTCGTTGTACGTGAAATGTATATAAAACTGATTTTATCAGTTCCCGAACTTCTGTTAACGTTTTCTATATAATATTCACCGATTTCGGAAACGACTTTCCGCGCCGGATTAACGTATACTTGGGATTTTAGTTATGTTTTTTTCTTTTTTAACAAACGCCGAGCACATCTTTACCGTATTTCTGCGGTGAATGGCGAGGATCGCGAAAAACTCGTTAAAAAAATAGCTACCGTAACGATGCGTTGCGAGAGTTCGTAAAAAAAAAAAAGAGCGGGAGACCGAAGGAAAGTTTGAATCCACAGAGGGGTAGGGAGCTGAGGGCTGAGGTTAGTAATAGGGATGGGCGCGCATGTTCGTAGCTGCGGCTCGTTTAAAAATGCCAAAGAGCAAAGTACCGCGAGAGTGGGTACGAGTATTAAGGGTGGAGGGTGGTGGAAGGAGGGGGGGGGCGGGCGCTCGGTCCATTCGAGTAACAGAGAAACTAAAAGACTCAAAAAGAATGAAGTGCCATAGCGGTACACACAGCGAGTGGAAGAGAAATGCTGAATTCCGTGGCCTCCGACGAAACGAGAGAGCCGAAGATCCGGCAGCGAAAATCTGCATTTTATTATTTCTGGTCGGGTAGTTAAGCGAACCGTCGAAAAGCTCAAATCCTCCCGGCAGAATTCTCTCTTTCTCTCGTCGCTCTTGTGTACTATTTCTCGCATGGGTCTTCTCTTTTTTCGTCGAGAGATCGCGACTCGGGTTTTTCTTGAATCGCGCGCGGCTTTTAGCCCGCGTGTCCAGGAAGTGGAGTGGATGCAGACCGGATACGAGCGCCATTTGCATTTCGTGGTTGTAAAGGAGCTGTTCGTCGATCGAAGCTGTGTTCCTCCGACGTTCTCTCTTGTTCCCTTTCATTTCACCCTCTCCTCCCTCCCCCTCCTCTTACCCCTCCCTTACCCCCAACTATCTTTCTCTGCTCTTCTCTCAAGAGCGCACAAGACTCTTCGGAAGAAAGTGCACGAGGGAGAGAAAGGAGACAAGGGGTTGATTCGCGGAAAGGAATGGAAGTAAAGCCCTCTCCAGCGAATATAGACCGACGTCGTGGCTTCTCCTTCGAGGTCGAGAGTCGAGCTTATGTCACGAATAAACTTTGCTCCGAGTCATTTGACGATTCTTCACGAGAAATAGAGAAAAGAACGAGAGAAGTCTTGATGTCGCTTATAGTGTGTAGAAGCTTAGTAGGAGGGCAAATATAAACGGAAGTGGAATGAAGAACGAAAGCGATGCAAGACGTTTTTATTTCTTTCGAAGCCTTTCGAAGAACGCCATACCGCGGAAAAGTTTGCTCGTATAAGCTCCTTCGTCGGTTTCTTTATCTTTATGCCGCTGATGGAAAAGTGGCGAGAGAGAGGTGAGAGAACGAGCTGTCCGCGGAAGCTAATTTCCTTTTCGCATTCGATTTTTCACGGCGAGCGTTAATGCTTCTGATCTTGAACCAGCATCAGTAGTATCGCGTCGTCACTCGCTCGCCGCAATAACTTAATGCTGAAATGGCCGAGTGAATGAATCGTATATTCTTGTATATATGTATGTATACGCGTGTAGAACCGCTACAAGTACTCAACGACGAAGCGCTCACTTTTACGGCGAATATAGCTCACTTTTTACGTATTTTTATTTCGTAACCGTATAATATTTATTTCGCAAACCCTCCCCCCCCCCCGCCACCCTTGAGCCGTCGAAAGCGGCTTTATCACTTACGGGGAAAGAGCTTTTACGGCTCGTCAATGCGGCACTTCTCGACGCCGCTTTTGAATCTTTATAGAAAAGTATTTTTGTTATCTGTACACTAATAGAAATTTCGGTGGGAAAATTGATAGCATGAATGTTGAAAAAAAAAACAAAAAAATGAGAAGGTACGTATTTTACGATGGCAAAGAAAAATTCCGAATTGATTTTTTTTTAGTTGATTCGCTGACCATTTTTTAACTGAACGATTTTTGAATTGATTGTTTTTGTTATACGTTCAAAACAATGAATTTGAATGTAAAATCGAAAAAAAAAACAAAATAAATCGGATTTTTAACCTTTTAAGAATATTTATCCACAGCAAGATTTCGATTATTTTTCGTTCCATTAAATTTCATAATTTCAACGTCAAGTTTCGATATCGAGAGTATTCGCCGTTTCGTGGATTTACCCCTAAAATTCAGGCGATACCCTCATCGTGCATTTTATGTCGTCTCGGCTAAGTTTATTTTATTTTTTCTCTTTTCTCTCCTTCAGCGTCGCGCAGCCCCGAGTACATTGAAAGGGAATCTTGTTCACGTCGAACGTTGAGCCACGCGGCGCGTAAGCATCTGCTGTGAGTGACAGGGGTTTCACTCCTTTTTTTCCCTCCGGTTCTCAATACGCGCGCTATACAACGCCACAAGTATATACGCAAAGAGAAATAAATATCGTAAAAATATGCCGAATAAATGCAAACAATTCGTGGCAGGAACTCGCTGGTTCGAGGGTTGCGCTTTCTTCGTACAAAGGGGGGGGGGGGGGGAGACTTGACGGAGGTGCCTGCAACCCTCTACAGCCACCAGCAGCAGCACCAGCACCACCACCACCACCGCCACCGCCGGCTCTCGGTTATTATTTCCCATTTTTATTGGTACGGATACGCGGTCGCGTATAACGTCCCATAAAATTTCTCTCTTAGCTTCTTACCTCTTCCCCTACTTCGTCCTTTTATGCCCGTTGACTGAACGCAATTTGCAAACTGGTGCATACGAATTCCGTGACGAAATATAGAATCGTCGGATTAAGGAAAGAATGTCATAAAAATTGCACATCCGACATTTCGAGGCAAATAAAAACTGATTGAAGTGACGACTATAATTAATAAAAATCATTCCAGAATATGTGAGTACATAAAAAAAATAATGTCGGATGCATTAATTCGATAAATTTTTCGAAATTTTTTACTGTCCTATATTGTATATACTACTAAAGTCGAAGTATTCCAAGCGGCTAAGTAAGAATCCCCTCGCGGGAATTCTCGAACGGTGGTAAAAAAAAAAAAAAAAGAAAAAAATCTCGCCGAAGGTACAGATAAAGAAACGTAACGCTTCTGGTGCGAAAGTACATTCGTATCTAAATGACGCTCTCAAGACGTGTTGTACAAGTTCGCTAGTAGTTACATAGAAAACCGTACTTATACACACATATATATATATATATATGTAGAAAGATTTGAACGTGAGAGTCGGCCGCTGCCAATACAAGCGCCTCGCGCAGGCCTGACTCAGCGTAAGAATAAAACGGATTGCCATCAAGGCGTTACAGCCAACATTAAATAAAGAAATATAGCCGGGCTTTAGTCGACTATGGCAGATCGGGCCTAAGCATTCGTGCGTTAGCACTAAACTATATTACAACCGCAAACTCGCGACGGAGGTTTTCGCTCGGTGATGGTCTCCAACCATGTGAACCACACGGACACGCAAACCGTTGAAGATTTTACGAAAGACTTAAATGTTACCTATAGCTTCTGCTTGTTGTGTATACGTAGTTATAGAGTTGGCCGCACATGACGGATGGTCTTTACGAGTCTATGATTTATTTTATCGCGACGCTTTTTTTTTTTTTTTTCTTTCGCGCCATCACTTTCTTTCTTTAGCCACTGTTCTTCAACATTCGAAACTGCAAATTAAGCGATTCTATACGAGTTAAAAGTTCGCGCGATTCTGTGACTACGAAGGCGTACAGTCATCGCAGCAAAATATATTATATATAATATATAATGCCGCAAAAACGTAACATTTGGCTCTTAGCTTCGGTACGAAAAATGCTTCCGCAAGCAGACCATTGCTGCCAGTGTTACACTGCAACGAGTCACTTGAAACCTCAAAGCTCATCAAATTCAGCGAATGAATGATTGGCGTGCAGAATGATCTACGGATCGTCGTGCAAATATCACTCGCGCGAGCACTCCGGAGATATTTGCTTTCGGAAGTAAGTGCAAAAAAAAGCCTCCCATCAATTATTCTCATTGTCATCTTTTTTTTTTTTTTTTTTTTTTTTTCGACAGACATCGCGGTGAGAATTTTTTCGCAGCGCTTCTCGTTACAGAAATTGGTAGGCCGCCTCGGGACAATGAGCGCAACCTCTGGATAGAAAGTAAAAGCGAAAAAAAAAAGATAAAAAAATATATATCTATACGAGAAGATGCAGAGGAAAATCAACCGGCGTGAGGGGAAACGTCGGTAAGGCGGTACAGTGCATCGAAGTGTAGAGAAAATGAGAGAAAGTAAGAGAGAGAGCAATCGCGACATTTTCACGGCGCCAATGCGTCGGAAAGAGATTATTCTCTTCTTCGTTGTTGTCCCCGGCGTTGCGGCTCTCTCGTTGGTATATCCATATAGTTATAGAAAGATTCCAAAGAGTATCCTGTATTCTCGTTGCAAAGAGAGAGAGAAAGAGAGAGAGAGAGAGAGTTTGTCAGGGAAACAGAACGGGAGAGACGCACTCTGGACGACTCCTTTTCACCGGTGGCGCGTATCCTTCGGTTTGCCTCGTTTTAATTTTCTTCGCGGCTTGATTTCACCCCTCCGAGAGAGCTACGACTCCGACCCACGAGTCGATCTTCTTCTTCTTCTTCTTCTCCGTCTTTTCCTTTCTATCCCTTGGCGTTGCTTCGCGCGAAGCGTCGCACACCCCTTGACAACATTGTCCTGCTTCCGCGGGTATCATTCCCATAAACGTGCCGTCTCCGTTTCTTCGACGACTTTCGCGCTGCTCTCGGAGCTCAAGGAGTGTAAAGTCTCCGGCACCCTCGGCTTAAAAAATTGATCCGATATCTCGGCGTGTTGGCCCCACGAGCTCAATCCCACGGGAACTGAAAGGGACAATGCCTCGCGTCGGTGGGACGAAATATACGAGAAGGGAGATGAGGCCGAAGGGTAGGGGGTGCGAAAAACGGAGAAAAGCGAAAGTGAGAAAGAATTCGAGATGCGACATTGCTTGAGGAAAGAAGCGAGAAAGGGTGAGCGTTCTTGCTTCCTGAAGCAAGATGTCGAAGAAAAAAAAAACGAAGCGAGAAGGTTGAGAGTGGGCGGAACGAAGAAAGAATGGAGAGAGAATGGGGCTATGCGGCGTACAAGACGGAGAGAAGAAGGTCGAAGGGATCCGCCGCAGTGATTATATCCGACAAGTCTCCCTCCCCAAACTTCTGGAGCGCCCTGGCAAGCAAGCAAGCCGTCGGTCACCCTCTCAGTGAGTTTTCTATCACACTCTTTTTTACCTCCCTTTGCTCCTCAACCCCTCGCGATGAAACGTGCGGCATCCACAATCCCTTGGAAGGCGCAACGCCGAATAAAAATGTTTTAAACCATCCCTCCTTATCTGAGCACTTATATTTACCACTCTGAGATATCCTTTATGATTCTTCGTTGCTTCTTTTTTTTTTTCGTTCCTTCTGCTTCTTCGCACGGTTTCGCCACTCTGAAGATATTGAAACGAAAGCTCGCAGTTTCATTGGTCTTAAAAGAAGATTTTTTTTTTAACAATGAGTTTGTAGTTTGCAAGAGACTCGGTAGACCTTTGTGGGCATTCGTATGATGTTTTTTTTTTCAGATTAAAATATATAAAGATGTGAACCTTTATTTTTAATGGATTAGAAAGAATTTTTTTTTAATGATTAAAATTGTCGATATTACGGTGAAATAGATTGGATGAGACTAGAAATTGCTTATGATAATAATCCGATTCGGTGGATATCGAGAAGAATTTTTTTTTCGTACCTTTGTTGTCCACAATAAAAAAAATCAACGAAAATCATCAATTGCTTCAATTATCGAAAATTATAAATCGAGAAATCGATAAAAGTTATTAACAAAATGCTATTTTAAAAGACGCGTACAACGATGAAAAAAAAATGCAGAATAAAATTCTTTTTTTTTGGTAGAAGTTTGCGTCAAAAATGGAGTTCGACTTGCATAAGTCTACAATTTATTGCAGTTTTAAAGGTCGAAGGACCTCTTAGCGTAAGAGGAGTAAAAAAGGAGTGAATCCCATAGTTCTCGGGTCGGCAACCTTACCTCCTTCTCATCGAAGATCCTAACCTAAGCCAACAAAGTAATATAATTCCCTTTCGTTCGTTTTTCTTTTTCCATTCTTGTTTGGATTCTTTTTCTTTCTACTTTAACGGACTCGCGCAGCATCTCGTTTGTCCCGCTATCTCTTTCGCCTCTCTTTTCCGTTCTGCTCGAGAGAGGATAGCCCCCGCGAGCTCGTAAGTTACGCCGGCGTAAAACCGCCTGTAAAACTGGCAGTCTTGGCAATTCCCCTCCCCCTCCGCCCTCCCTTTACCGCCCCTTCGACTCTTTCTCGGCAGACAAAACTTTTCGCGGTCTCTTCTCTGGCGTTGTCTCGCCAACTCACGCATGCCAACGCCAAACCGTCGACCTCTCAGCCGTGGGGTCGTTCCCCGTGAAGCTCTCGTGCAACCAACTGGCAATGGAAAACGTTTTAAATAGCGCTGCCGTTGTTACGCTTTTGGAATTTGCGGAGAAGAATTTGCGGTTGTATCGGTTGTGTCCACTTTACTAGTTTCGTCACTCACGCGAGTCTCGTTCTATAGAATACAACGCCGAGCATCGGTGATGCCGTTTCAACGATGCGGGAGATGTTATTTGACCCGAATACGCGATATTTGGGTCAAGTTAATTTTAAATAGACGAGGAGAAGAGAATTTCCGACTATAATGGTATTCTATTGCTCTCATTAATATCTATTATTTTCTACGCATTTCTTTTTGCTTTTTTTTTTTACGAAGAGCTTTTTTTATTATTACGAAAATTGAATAATTCGCTTTAGATTGAAGTCGAATTAATTTTAGAAAGACTTAAAAATGTACGATTATTTTTTTTGTACGTCTCTTTGTTTATTTGTCCAGATTACGAGAAGTAAACGGACTGATCGAGACGACTTTTTTTTTCGGAAGGGTAACCAATGACCGAAAGATTTAAGCTATTTTAAGAGAAAATAGAGCGGTGAGATTGCGCCGGCGTTCGCTGGCGCCACAAGCGCAAACAAAGTTGGCCTTAACTTCTCCTTAGCGCCTTATTTCCATACGATTACAAACCATGGCGAACCGTTCGCGTTATAACGCCTGTGTCGCGTTGAATACTCGTGGGCGCGACACGGTGGCGCAAGTCGCGTTGTAACTCAGTCTGGTTTCTGAGAGCTCCGATTGTTGGGACTCGGGTGACTTTTGTGTTTCAATGGGGCTGTTTCTCTCCTCCCCTTCCCCTCCGCCCCCGTCTTTTCTCCCTTTTTCCACGAAGCAGACGACGCGGCGAGGGTGTTCCGAGATATCTAATACTCAGCATGCAATATAACCCGATGCCATTTCTGCATTTTTCTATATAAAACGCAACGAAGCGTTCGCTATTATTGGTTTCCATAACGATAACAGTAGATTCACCTGTTTCATTTTAAAAAAGACTACTTTACTGTTCAGGGAAATACGCTTCTTGGCCGCCGTTTCATGTATACTGACACCTTCGATCGATTTGTTTTTTTTTTTCGTAATTTGTCAAATATTCCGATATAATTTGAGAAAATATTTGAAAATAATAATAATTGCACATTGCAAATTTACTTTACATTTTGTTATTCAACATTTTTTAATTTTCTTCAATTTTTGATAAAATTCCTATCAAATTATTTCAAAATTTTTTCAAATTTTGTATAAATTTTTTCATTTATTTTGATTTCCGATTACACTATTACAAATAAATCCACTGCCGTTTGTGCGTACAACACGAATTCCGTAACTTCGAAGGCACGTGACTTTCGCGCCCGAAGGAGTATTAAAATTCTGATTAGCCGAATGTTCTCGAGCGGATGTTTCCATGGAGTGAAGAGGGGGTAGATGTATAAACAGCAGCGTCTAGAAGAGTACAGGAGTCTCTCGTACACGTGATACGATGCCTTATTATATCAGAAGCGAGATACCAGCTATAGACGCGCGCGCAATGAAATGGTGCGGACATAAAAAGAAAAGCGTAATTACAATAGCTCCGGGGGTTGCTATGAAACGAACGACCCCGGTGTTATGGAAAGCCAGAAGTGCCCCATGGGATTCCCGCCGGTTAAAAATATATCTATATACTTTCAGTATCGTAGAGAAGTATCAGAGGCTATAAGGGTGCGGGATTTCACGTCGAGCTTCTGCCCACCGAAGGGACGGAGGAGCCATAAGGAGTACCAGACGAAGCGCCCAACGCCCTAATAAGATGTATCGTTTAATTTAATAACCTATCGGAAAAATATCGCGTTTCCCTTCCGGTCGAGCGAAATTTCACCGAACGAGATTCGACTTTCTACGATGTATAATGGATTATTATCTCTGGTCTATGCCCATCGAAGCAACGGTATCGAAGCTCAAGCTTTTCGACCTCTCGAGAACTGTACGAAGGCCAATTATTTCTCTTCAGACGCTCCTCGTCTCAGCAACGATATCAGAAGTGCGCGCGGAAAAGCGCTGACGCGCGAAAGCTAACCTCTCACGCAGCACTCGACGCCCGCTTTGTGCCGATTTTTGTATCGTCGAATCTTACGAGTGGTCTTGAAATTATCAATTGCAAAAGAATATCTCGTTAATAAAGATTTATAAAAAAAATAATACAAAAAATCGCCGATTTGAGAATTGATGAAAAATAAAGTTATCTCATCGACGAGCGAAGATAAACGCGAACCTTTCGCATACACGATATAAAAGCTGAAGGTTTAAAATCCGAAGGACACGGAACCTAAAACCGGTGTTTAGTTGTCTGAAGAAACGACCCGGCATTTCAGGAAGGGGTTAATTAAAATTCACTAATTAACTCCGTGAGGTTTTAAATTAATTAAGGTCGCCGTTCGTACACACAGTGCGTGACGAAGGTTAGCAGTGGTTGCGGCTGAAAGCTCAATTAAAAAACATATCTGAGGGCACAGTGTCAAAGTGCGCGACCGTCGCGGAAAGGATCGATGACAAAAAGGAGTGAGTTTAGCCGGGCGAAACGTGAGTGTGACGACGGAACGACGAGAGAGAGAGAGAGAGAGCTCTGTGAAATCATTTCACGCGGCCAAGAAGTAAGGTACGAAATGAAGAGACAACAAAAAAATTGTCGCGTTCCACCTGGCAGCCCGAGAACGCCAAAGAGAGAAAGTTATATGGAGAGAAAGAGAGACGACAAGACGTTTGAGGTTTAACGAGCAGATTTAGAGTTTTCATCGCGGTCTGGCGATAAGAGGAGGAGAGAACGAGAGAGTGAACCTTCGCCTGGGTGCTGAAAACCTTTTTAATGCCGAAGTATAATCCTTGTAATTATCAAATCCCGGAGGGTTTCTCTATAGGACAAAATCCTTGAAAGGATCCTGACTCCTCATTACGAGACGAGAGAGCATCAAAAGGACCCCCGGACTCTCTCTTATTCTCCTTCGTCTCGCTTCCTACAGATCTCTACGTTTTTTTTTCTCGCCTCTTCGCGCCTATTGCTTTCACTTTCGCTAAGGTTTTTCTCTACTCATTTTATGAATTTTTGAGAAAAAAATTAAAGAAATAAACGGTGGAAAAGTCGAATGAGCGCATTGTGACGAAAAGGTTGAAGGATTTTAGACCGATCATTCGATGGTGGGAACAACTTTTGATACATGTAAAAATCGAGACGTTGTCGGATCTTTGAAGGCTCGAGACTCGGGGCAAACGATTGTAGGGAAGAGCTGAAAAAAATGAGCACTCGGGTCGCAGTTGGCATACGGGAAAAAAAAAAACAAAATTCTGATGTAATTTCAAATTTGGCAAAAATTTTATTAAAAATTGAATTTTTTGAAAATGTTATCTCAAATTTGAACGAAATTTTTTTTAAATGTCATATCACATTAATAAAATGTTTTCTCTGCAATTTTTCTGCTTTGCATTTCCCGATTACCAACGGACTAATTTATTCGAACAATTCGAACGGAAGTTAACATTCGAATAAAACGATAATATTGGAGTTATCCGACGTTTTTTTTTGCTGTGAAAGACTGGAACGCGATCGGGAAGAATTGATGATAAACTGTGAAAACCTCATAAGCTACTAATGTGTTTACGTTTGCCACTTACCTCGACTGCCACAAGAATGAATGTTTAATCAAAGTAAAAGTAATTATTACAACGGCATATATATATTTTTTTTATCTAAAGGGTCTTTTGATAAAGAAAAAAAACCCCAAAAGCCTTATAAATGTAATAATTTCGTTTGGCATAAACGCTGCGATGACAGGAGTCTATCGTGAAGCTCTTCTCGCGGTCGGTGAAGAACGTTAATTACCAAAGTTTACGAGCGTCTCACGAACGAGCTAAGGAAAGCCAAATTAGAATGCTAATTCTCGAACAGCGGAGGGCCGCTCGTTTCGCAACGACCTCCCGTCGATCTCGAGACTTTAAGACTCCTGACGTTTTACAGTAGCAATCATCTAGCCGTACAGTCGATGATTTTTAAATTTTCTCTGATAAACTGTTTCGAAGTAAATAATTTTAAAGAAACCATTAAAATTTTTTTTTTTTCCGAGCGCATTTTTGAATGGCCGCTGCAGAGATTTCGAAACGGAAGCTGTTCAAGAGAAACTTCAATCGGGTTGTTACAGCTCGATAAATAAACGAAGAATCGTTGAAACGAGAGTATAAACATAGTGTAATAAATCGTCAAGGGTTGGCGTATCTCGTGGGTTGGTACGACGTTAGCGCGACGGTCGAGTAGATGAAGCGCACGCTTAACCCTCGTCCTCGCCCATCTATTGTTTCTACCATATATACACCCGCATATCCACGACGATATATCTCTTCGACCCTTATTGCTGGGGGTAGTTTGTCATGTTAATTTCGGTCTCGCGAATACGCGTTCGGGGGGTTGGGCGGCAGAGGGCTTTTAACGCACTGCCACCGTCCCGCGAGTCATTCGCTGTTATACAGTATAGTATACGTTTCGTTGTGTTTCCACCACCGTCTTTCTCTCCCTTTCTCTTGCGCATCTCGTTCCGGTTCGTGCTCTTTCAGTTTCGCGCGCACCATCGTCAACGCGCCGACGACGACTACGAGATGCAAATCTGGCCGACGCCGATGAAAGGGTTAACTGAACTGCCGGCCATTAATATGCTAATAGTTTTCGAGTTTCGAGATTCTGGCTTATGAGAGTTATTATCGGCGCGTAATGACCCGCGAAGCGCCTTTTTCCGGAAGGGTTCATCTGTGGTTCTGCCTATAGAAACCCCTCCCTCCCCCCCCCTCTCGCCGCGCGCACAACCTTGTGAAAAATTTTTCATTTATAGCGAAACCTAACGAGTCTATGGGATCTTGAAATTTATATATATAAGAACTTATGTATAGCTGTAACTCTCGGCCGAGTTAACATCAGCTTAAGCATCGCAAATGACTTTTGAAATGGTTAAAAAAAAAACGCAGCATCTCCATACAGTTTCGACAAACGATTTTTGTTAAAATTTGATTATATAGAAGCGGCAAAATTCGATGTATTTTTCATTTCTGATGACTTTTGAAAAAGTATATTTCAAAAAAGTGATTTTTTGTAAAAAAAAAAAAAAAACCCTCATTCAGTAACCTAAATCTCATGTCCTCAAATTTTTTTTCCACGATCAAGTAAAAACACATAACACGATGAACAATAAAAAAAAAAAAATCAATTTAACGATCGAAGAATATCAAATGGGTTAAACGATGTTGTTGTCTCTCGAAACTATATTTTACGAAAATATGAACGATCTGACATTCAACGAAAGTGTGATAAGACCACACGGATCCTAAAAGTCCAATAGGTCGATTTTTAACTATATCGTTAACGGGGAGGATGAGAATAGCGTGAAATGTTGAAGGGTACATTTTATCACCAGCCGCGGCAGCTCAACGTATATCACACGCGTCTTGAAAACTCGTAAAACCAAATGAAATTCACCCGCTAATCCGACAGATGATTAAACTTTGGTTTTACTGCGGATCCCGGTAGAGAATGTTATTATTCGAGTCAAAGTTATCTCCTTCGCCCTTTCAAAATCGTATTTCCGCCTACAGGTTAAATAAACTTAACAGTTAATTTTTCCAAACTTCCCCGGTGTTTAATTATCGTTTCAAAAGTTCAATGCTCAGTCAATCAAACGCCGCGAATGTCTTCAACAGATTTCACTGCGAATAAATGAGAGATTAGAGAGGTTAAGTTACGCTCTGTTTCGAGACGATTACAGATTAACTGTGTCAAGTTTCGAGCTGTGATTCATGCCTCCGGAGTACTTTGTTGCTGTACAAGAGGGACGTAAAACAGCGAGAAACTGCAGTGTGAAAGCGATGAGAGCCGCGATGAAACTACAAGTTTGCCTATCTTACCGAAACAGTGTTTCGCAACTAGTCATCATTTTATGTCTGACGGTAATAAACCCCCCTTAGCGCATCCCCGTCCCCCATCGTCCGCGAATTAATTTCAATCGGCCTATGCGTACCTTTACCCTGAACTTAGGGCCTTCGTCCGTTGCCGAGAGAAACATAGACGTGGTTCGCGACATCAGTTAAATATCCTCGAGTTTCTACACGCGTATCGTGCGTATGTAATATATGTATGGGACAAGAGTGGGCGGTAGGGCGGCTGTTTATCTCGTCGGTGGGTTTGCCTATACGCAGTATAGAATAACGCCTCAGCACAGGGCTCGGAGGGGCTTCGAAAACATAAAACAATATTGGCGAAACATAAACGACAGAGCACTTAACACTTGGCACTTAAACAACTGGCAAATTGCTCCCTTGTCAGTCCGCACCGTTCGAGGTCGTCGGTAGAGGCGTAGAGAATGGAGATGGAGGTAAAGGGTGGAGGAACGGGGATTTTAAGGGAGAATTTAGGTGCCGGAACTGACGTACGGCGAAGCAAGGCATCGTCGACGTCGTTCGTCTCTCATCGCTACGAGAGACGCGGAGACGTTGTTTCGCGGGTATTACGTACGATGTACATTGGAGGTTAACGAGACACATTCGAGAGTCCAAGCACCGTGGCAGCTTTATATTTCTACCGGCAGACAAAGGTTTGTCGGGGTAAAGGGCAAAGCGTCGAAAGTCGGTACCTCTGATTTGCAAGGACTGTTAGCGTCGATCTATTGGCAATCGGAAGAGATTTCGGAGAAATTATTAAAAACAAAAAACAATCGTAGTAACAAATGAAAAAATAAATAAAAATGAAAATAATAATAATAGTCAATATTATTCTCTATATGGACCGAGAAGACGAGAAGAAACCCATAAATCAAAATTGACCGCTGGGTGTACAATTTATTCTCTCGCGGGGATTTTGATTTTATAATTTAATTTAAAATATTGAAAGTGGTGCTGTTATTTTGTTTGTTTATTTCGCGAGGTAGCAGGTTGCACGTGGGTCCATTCATTCGAAGATAATTCCTAATCTCTAATCTCAGTATGGAGTGCAGAAAAGGGACAACGAAATAGAGTGAAAAGATTACGGGTAAATTTTTCAGCTCGTCTGATTTACGATCGGGGGGTGAATCTCCCGTTCAATGGAACTTATACGCGAAGGATAGTAGCTACTAATATTAGTCAATCCCGTTGCGGCGAGTAGCGAGAGGCAGCAGGGGGCTGCGGATTGGAAAATTCGTAAAATCCTGTGGGGTGATAAGCTTCACGAATGTCGCATGAAAGCGCCGGAGTTTGTATCACGGATCGCCGAGAAAAAAAAAAAAAAAAAGAAATGATGATCTGGCCGATAAATTTCTCGCCATTCATAAGACGTAATGAAAGTCAAATAGCGGTTGGATCGCACCAGCGACGCAGAACACGCGACTAAAAAATGACGGGGAGAAATCCGATTTCGGAGCGGTATGCGAGTTTCGCATAAGGGGAGTTTAGCCCGGCAGGCATATGGTATATCGTTATGCGGCAAAAAAAAAAAATTCTAGCAAACTGTAGTCACCGAATCGTGTTTCGTATATTTACGAAAAAAAAACTTAGACAAAAAAGATGTATACGAAAAATATATTTATGTTACTTTTCTTATTATATTTTTGCAAATACGCGAATATAAAAATGATATATAATAATAATAAAATTAATATATCAATACTATAAAAACGTCGAATTTAATATATTACTAATATATTTAATTTTCGTGTGCAAAAAAAAAATGTCAATTTTTGTAAAGACAGACACACGCCCGGTGCAGGTTATGTGCAAAGCTACAAACTGCGGGTTAGACGTGTAGAATGCAAAATCGTCACAGCGGGGATGAGAGATGAATCAAGAAAATTCGAGTCTACCAGCTCTCCCGCCACTCTGCTTATTATCGCCGCAACATAGGAGGAACCACCCGAACACTCGTGATACAGAGATGAGGGGTGAAGCCGCTTTTTAATTTTACAATATCCCCATAAAATATTTGCCATAACAGTAAAAGTGTTGCGGGAAATGTACAGAGGGGACGAGGAATAAGCGCGCCTTGCTGCGGCTAAGCCGTGATTTGCGACCGAGCGATATTACCGTCAACCGCTTCTACATCAGACTCTTCGAACCGTAGGTGCTCCATTCTCCACACGAACCCTTCAGCGTTTGGCCTTTTAAGCAAACGATAAATACAATCGACGTTATGTTTTTGTGATTGTGCGTTTTTTTTTTTTAAATCGTGTCGCGCTTTATCCTCATTTATCACAAAAAAGCTCTCTCCTTGCGGCACGGAAAACTCACACGATAAAATATCAAAGATTTTCTCGATGTGACGATCCCCCCCTTCTCAACGGAGAGAATTTACATCAACGATAATTTTCCTTTCTCTCGCGAAAACCTCTCTGGTATTTAATCCCGAAACGCTGGAAAATTATTGAGAAGCATTTATTCCTTTGCATTTCCGACGGTACGCGAAAAAAAAAAAAAATCACGCGTAGCATTCGCAACAGAATTTATCGTTGTATCCAACTTTTTTAATTACACAAATTCTGGAATTCCCTTTTGAGAGTTAAAATCAACGCTGTTGCCTTTGTACCGCAAAAACTCGCGATTGTTTAATTGAGAGCACAGGGACAAGAATTTTCAATATTGCATGAAAAGTTTCGAATTTAATAGGGTTTCGTGGAGTTAATAATTAACTTTAGGGGATTGGGTTCGGTATGTCGTGATTTACAGCTGCGATTCCCGACGAACTGAATTGCTGGCCTTCCGGCGTGACGAAGCTTTTTTTTTTTACATCGAAACAATCGCGTCTAGTCGCGGGTACTTTAAAAACGGAAGTGTTTGGCAATAAGGGAAAAAGAACCTCACTGTTATTATCTAATGGAGCTGAGTCCGCTTTGAACTGAAAAAAAAAAAAAAAAAAAAAAAAAAAAAACTTTCGGAAAGATTTGCCACGATTCGGTATGACTATTTTTTTTTCTTTTCACACCTCGGCGTGTGTTTTCCGCTATCTGTAAGTGTATATCTATGCGTCTACTGTGACTGCAAAACGTTTTCAATGCCAAGTTCCGGTGCGAATATGGAAAGAGGAACGTCAGTGGCTCTTCCTTCGAAAGAAACTGCTATAGACGGAACTCGCCGGAACAATCCCAACCCGATAAATGGACGAGATAAGAGGTTTGCGCGCACTGCAATTATCGCGCGACTGGCTTAATGCCAAAGTCTTGGGGGCTTTCCGTAACTGTCGTTACGTGTCGCGAGAACGTAAAGCTTCTGTTACGGCTTCTCCTCCCAACGCGGCGGAAGGGCACACCGCGGAAGGTCGACGAAATTTTTTTTTCGGTCGTTAATTATTCATTTTTATTCGTAATGCGTATTTACGAAGCGCGACTACTCTGTAAGCCTCAATCGCTGTGAAACTCGTGACAATGTCGATTTTTATACGAATGGACGAAGAGGGGGATAATTATAGGGGGCGGGGGAGTGACAAATGTGCGACAGGTGTAATTGCAGCGACACTCAAATCTCTGTCGCGAGTAAAGTACGCGATGTTAATTTAGATATCGGAATTTTTAGTCGATTGTGTAGTTAAAATTTGCGAATAATAATTTTTAAAAACTGACTAACGTAATATTACAGTCGAGAGTTTTCAACGAATAAATCTTCCGATTATACGCGGCTAAGTACCTGTTGTCTTTTTTTGTCAACACAATTTCATCGTCGAACTCCTTTCTCTGTCGGCAGTTTTTTAATTTTTGAAAAAACGTATATTTTTTGCTGTTACAATTACACAATAGCATTTTTTTTTAAAGACTTGTAGTTTTGTAACGCCATAAAAAAAGATTTAGCGTCGCATTTAAATTTGTATAAACGTTGAAAAAAAATATATACGAAATGTGCACATTGCAAATCAAACGTTACATCGAAGCATTGAGAGATCGTTAACCTTCAACGTGAAATACAACGCTTATCGCGGTCGAGATTTGACCAGAACGTGTTATAACGCACGAATGCGATGTGTACATATTTTCACGTGATAAATAAGCTCGTTGTCGTTATACCGCAGAGCTCAAGGATTATGCGCATAATGCACGCGGGCGCGCGTGCGTACATAGGGCCACACCGCTATTAAAACAGCGGTTGTAAAACCGACCTTTTAGACTTTACGACCTTTTATGGAAACGCGTAAGTAACTTGCTGACGTTGGGTGCTTCCGCGGTACAGTTCGCTGTTTGTTGCGAGGCGGTCGTCGCTCTTACCGTTGCTATATACGACGGTATATGGAATCATGATGAGCCGTACGAGAAACTAACGTCCGGTCCGCCTTTTTACCTCACTTTTCATTTCAACTTGGCGCCTGAGAGATTCCACTCGTAAAAAAAAAAAAGAAAAAAAAACATAACGAGTAGAAAAAAAAAAGTAAGTACACTGAACAGTATTACGATTTTCTCGAATTAAACGAATAAAAAGCAGTCACTGACATTGCTACGTGTAAGTGTCGTAATGTCATTTAGAAAAATATTTGACGATCGGAGCATTAAAATTTTAATTGGAAAATAGTGCAGATGGCGACTGTTCAGACTTTAGCCGTAGAATTCGCTTTGAATATCGCTCTGTTAGTCTCGTAATTACTAATTAATTTACCGGTCATATTAGCCATTTAGCGATTCTCGCGACTAATTCGATAAAACTCGGTACGAGGTTAAGTCCTGATCTCGTCAGCGAAAAATCAGTTCTCGGATGAGATGAGTTCAACTGTGCATCAGAAGTTGAACACACCGCGTTGGCTAACGGGGATGTCCCGAGGGTTTGCGAGCTTCGAGAAGGATGTATTAACGAGGGGGCTGGACGGAGAGAACCCCTCGGAGGTTGGTGTGCTGTAGCTGTGTCGACGTAACCGCAGGAACCGTCGTCGACGAGAGACATAATTAATCGCACTCCTTTAATAACCCGTCGGTTGCCCTCGCGACACGAATGCAGCATTTATTAACCGAATGAACGAGATAAAGCGAGAAAACGGATTGCGCGAACTGTAAGATTCCATCAGCATACATCTTCCTGTTAATCCCTGTCGCTGCACTGCTCGGGGTACACATACAGTCAAAGGTTATAACATTCAACCGGACCATTTAGTCTCAAAGGAATAATAAGCAACGAGAGCTGAGAATTTCAAATTATCATTCCCATTAACGCTTAACCTCATTTGAGTTTTTAATATACGAATTAATGAACTGAGAGCAGAAATTGCCTAAAGAAACAATAGCAGATGTAAAGAATTGTAGGGGTTATAAAAAATATACGAAGAAAGAAATAACCGAACCTCACGACGAAGATGATGCACCCTTCGTGGAGAGGGTTAATTATGAAATAAAAAAAAATTGCAGAATTTTAAAAAATTTATTTGGAATCGATTTGGAGCGCAGGACGGAAGTAGGTTAGGTTAGGTAGTGTTCCCCTTATTCTGCCGTATACTCTTCCGGGTTTTTTACGGTTATTATACCATTAAAAATAATAACAATAAATACAGTGTCCCAGTTCTCTGCCGATTTAATTAGCTCGTCAAAACAAAGCTGTCCTCTCACCGTTTCGCTATTTGCTCAATCGTCAAAGCTATAATAATCGCAGACTTGCCTAACAGTAAAACACCTACAGGGAAAATCTGACTTGCAGCAGTTGCACCAGAGCGTTATCGATGGCGTGGCCGATACTGATGCTTACTTCGTTTTATAATTACACACGAAGGAAGAAAAAAAAATCGAGAGATACGCAGTTGTTTTTGTATCCTTGTGCCTCCAGCCGCGCGTTCGATCGAACGCCTTTTCCATCGGTGAAAGAGAAGCCGAACGAAAGAAATGAATGGCTTTTGCGACCGAGAAGACGAGGGAAAGGGTCGAGATTATTGCACACGCGTACGCATAATCTATCTGTCGGAGTATAACGCTCGAAGCGTTACGCCACTCGCGCTCCACTCCGTATAGTTAATAATTGTGCGAGCCTTTCGTCGCTATAGGTGTACGGAACACCTGTGCGCGTCCCACGTACGATGTAAATCGCATCGTATAACTCTCTAATATCCCGGTAACGGAACGATGACGACGTGTGTCTGACGAGAAAACACGGGAGACATTAACGCAACGAGGCGTAATGGTGATTTAATTTCACCGCAGCCGGCGGGCGAGAACCCAGCGTGACGGGGGCACCGATAACCCGAGATCGGAATCATTTCGACGGTGTCCCACCCGTACTGGCTGCTTAATGTCCACTTGACACACACGAGGCTTAACCATCGAGAATCAGGCGAACTGAGACCAGGTGCTTCGCTCTCCTTTTTTTTTTTAGGGACCTAAAACCTGCAACCCCCCAATACGCACGCTTCGGGGCAGAGACAACCGTATTATAGGATAGAGGGGTTGGATGTAATACGAGTTGAAGTTCCGATTTAAAAAGTGAACCTCCAATGACATTTGTCTGCGGTGTGACTTCGGGCACTGAAGTGTTCAAATTTAGGCGATAAGGTCGAAAGGGTTGCACGGTTTCTGTCATCACTATTCAGAATCGTATGCTATGATCTCTTTGCGGTCGTCCTGAAAAGGTCAGGAACTGCGTTTCCAAAGGAATTCAATTGCGCAGATGATAATTGAAACCCTAATTTTTTTTTTAGTGGAAATTATGAGATATCGTGAGTTAAAATATCGAGAACTGCAGGGCTATATTTTCGGATAAATCCGAAGGGCGAAAGGGTGTCTTTCGTCTCTATATGTGGGATATATTATGATCGATACTTTCGCGGTCCACCGAAAATGTTTGCGCAATACTTCAAACAGAGTTCAATTGCTCGGATGATAATTCAACGACCCCTTTTAGGGAAAAATTATGAGATGGAAGTTGGAAAATTGAAAAATCCTACCCTTGAGACAATAAACCCCCACAGTTTCTTTCGCCGACAAAATGATGTGTGTCAACTGACAATGTGTACGAATTTTTCAACAAATTAATTATTAAAGACCCGATGGTTACAATTTAAAAATATTGAAAAAAATTAATCAATTAAATATTTTATATTATTAAAATAATTATTAATTCGTTTATAATAATCGAAAGATCCCTACAATCAATGATGAATAAATCTTATCGTATTTTTATCTAAACATTTTTTTTTATAATTTAATGAAACGCGAACATTCTGAATCTCGATAAATTGCGAGATAGCGAATAACAGAATTGTTTCTGCAACGTTGAGTATAGAAGTTGTAACTCAGTCGCTCGTCGACGGCTGTAGCGCTGCGACTTGAATGAAATTTATGGGCAACAGAGACGCACTCGGTGTGGCATCCCTTTCGTATGTGATGTACATAGGTATAACAACGGAATCGGTGAAAAGTGCTCGTTGACTCGAGGAAAAATCGGATATCCTTGTGTTCATTCGTTCGGGTTCTTTTATCAGAACGATAAAGAGCGAAAGAGATCGCGTTGGGTGTAGGAAGGGAGAGGTTCTCCGGAAGCTTTTATTCAACGCAGACACAATAATCGGGCTCCCGGGTGTGGTGCTGTATCAAACTCCGCAACAGAACGAAGGACGATGGTAACAAAAACGTGACTTGCCGTTCGGTATGAAAAAAAAGGAGGGAAAGGCGAAGAAGAAAAAAAAATAATGTCGGGGGTTGAAGAAGCGGATAAAACAGAATTCCGAGAGTACCTATACATGTATACGTATACCCTGTAGTATGCGTACATCTATGTAGATATAGAGGGCAGAGTGAAGGTTTTCGGGAGAGAAGTGATTATGAGTGATTCCCGGCAATACCAACCCCTCCGATACGCGACAGGGGTGGGTGGACACTCGCGTTCAGTGAGAGAGACAATATCATCGGTTACAGAACTCCGGCGCAACAGAGACGACAAAATAGAAAGAGATTGAGACCAGTTGATGCAGCAGAGCCAGGAAAGGGAACGGGGGCGGTGGAGCGGGGGATGAAATTCACTTCGCGAGGAAATTAAAAACAGTCGTCCGTAGAGCGTCGGGAACGCTATAGGTCCCTCGAATGGCTGGCATCGTTCATGTCAATATGGGCCATTGCCCGTATTACCATATTACGTTCTCCGACACTGTGAATGGTAGCGCAGGGTGGAAAACCGTCGAGTTTCGAAACTCGACTGCGAGAGTACAGAGAAAGCCAAGCAGCCAAACCGCCCTCTTTCCATGCGCGTTCCTGTCGCGGGGTATCGCTTATAAATACCAGCAATTACCAGAGAAAAAGCGAGAGGGCTGTTTTGCCTCATTCGACGCCCGGGAGCGAAAGGGCCAAAATGGAAGGAACGATTATATATACAGATATAATATTTTTCCAACGCCCAGCGCGTTTGGAGGGGCTCGGGTTCTGCAAAACTGGAGAGGACACCGAGCGATCGCGTTATTTTTAACGCCACTCCGCCATCCGAAAGCTTATCCCGCTTAGTTTTTATATTTTTTCATTTATGAATTTCTGTGGCAGGTTCGCCGTGGCAAATGCCCGAGTTCTCGCGGACGACGTTCCTCTGGGTGTCATTCGATTAATATGGAGATAAAAAAAATGTGCTTTCGGGAAATTTGAAAAATTGGATGAGTTTTTGACAGTTTTAATCGCGAAACATCACACATGGCAATTTAATTTATAGATAACGTAAATATAGACAGTCATTATTATTATTATTTTTTAAATTATTTTAAATTGTTTTATAGATTATGCGATTTTTCGTACACCGAACAAAATGATGAGTTCTGAACACTACTTTTAAGAAAAAAAAAAACGACGAATGACCGAAACAATTTCCGATACCTCGATACAAACTTCTTCGACAAACATTGATTACCTCAAAAGTATCGCAAAGAAGAGGATTCCATGAATCAAATATGTACAATTTTCTACCCTCAACCGTTTGAACGTCATCTGCCTGCCGCCCACGCAATGCGATTCGTCATTCGGCATCAGAAGTATTCCGTACAGAAGGTTCGTTAAATACTCGACGAAGTGAAAAAACGTCGTTATAGAGAAGTACACAGGGGTGGATGAAGGAGTTCGTGCAACAAGAACGCATAAGTTTCTCTGTAATGCCGGTCGAGTTGGGAGGGGGTGATGTGGGGTGGGAGGGGGGTGACCCCGAGCCAGAATCACGAGTGTTTCCCATGGCCGACAAAGCTTGCAATGCCCACTTCTCTCTTCGTCGCGCTGCATGAAAGTGGGACACCCTTCTCTGTATCAACGTATGTATTTCGTTCGTATTTCATTCCAATCAGGTATAAAAAGCTCCGCGCACTCGGCCCTCTCGGTAACCGCTTGACATTCGAGCACAGAGCGTTTCGCTCGATTCTTTCGATTCTTTTCTGCTACATGCTGAAGATTGAAGAGAGACTCGGAGCTATAGAGAATCGAGGACAACTATTAGCCCGCTCTCCACCCCCTACGTTCGAGCGATTGACGAGCGTCGGCGTCACGTTAACTCTCCTCCTCCCCTCCCCCTTATTTCATTCGACTATAACACGAGTGACTCGACCGCGCTTAATATTTACTATTTCATTGCTTTCACTCTCGAGTGTGTATGTGTGTACTGGAGTACGTGTATCGCGAGCGTACGGTCGAACGCCATCGTGCGTCAATATGCTTCGATCCGTCGAGGGTGCTAAGAGCAATGTATTTTGTTCGTAGGGTAGAATCGAGTGATGCGGAGCTCCCCGATGCTTCGGGGGTAGAAAAGAGACGAAATGTATCGAGGATAGAAGGGTATAGAGCTAAGTGTAGCAAGGGTAGTTGCCGGTACCTATTCTGTAGCACTAACTTTTTTTTTCTATCTCTCTCCGTCTTCAATATAAGGTCGACGCTCACCCTCGCGATCACAGAGCATTCAAAGTGGAGTTAATTGATCGGAAGTCTTGAGGCTGCACGTGCCATTTTTTTTTATTTTTTTTTTATTGTAATGGTACCATCGCGGATCGGAAAAATTCGACAGTGCTTTGACGGTCCGGCGTTCTTATAAATCGCGTAAGGTACATATATTGTATAGAATATACATGTTGTTGGTATAAATTGTATGTATTACTGAGTGGTATATGGGTGGTAGTTTGGTGCTTTAGCACTTCGGAGACTCTTTGGATTGTCGATGAATCGAATAAATAACGCGTGCATACCGACCTGTGTAATTCTTTGACTCGAGGAAAAAAAGGCTCGTGCTGCTCTTGTCCGCGGCTCTTGTAAACTGTAACGATCGTTTAGTCCGCGTTCGTTAATAGTACTTTCGGCATTTTTTTTTTTATGAGATAATTTCAGGATTCGTGATAAATTTGATTTATTTTTTAACAAACATTCGGGCTTTTAATTTTTATTTTTTTTTCTAAATCATCAACGATACGATTTTTCGAGATTCGTCGGTGAATGTTGATCCCAATTTTTGACAATTTTTTTTGTTTTAACTTTAAGGGTGTATACTATTAAAAAAAAAAAGCAATTTGACTTTAGACATCGTTTCTTTAGACAAAAATAAAGCGTTCGATGAAAAAGTAAAAATGGAAAAAATTCTGGAATTTTTTTGGATCGTATAAATAATTTGCCATTAGTCAAACGTTAAATTTCAATTCTACATCTGAGTAATTGCGTCAGCCGTTCTCAAAAAAACATTTTCGATGCTCCACTGCGCCGCGTGACGAAATGTTCGTTACCGCAGTATGTTCCATAAAAAAAAAAAATGAAAAAGCAAATATATATTTTACCGAATAATTCCCGAAATTTGCCATCGCATTCGTATATTTACACTTTCTCGAATGATTATAGGATCGATTTCTCGCTGATTGACTCGATGAATATATTTACCAACATCGGTACAATGGCAGTCAAGCGTTCAGGCAGAACCCGTGAACCTTTCATTACCTTGAATTCTATAGCGCAAACACACAGCCCCCCCCCCACATCCAATGGCAAACCGTCAATAACAACCCACATTTGCTAAGCGTTACAAGCAGAAAAATGAGCGACGATGAGTGCTCCGTAGTGTACGGTCGCCTCGGATGAATTAGTTGCGTGCAGAGGCGTGTGCGTCCGTCCGTCCATCGGTTTCTCCAGATCGACGCACGTCCGAGTTAATAACGGCATACGTTTCACACTGCGTGCACATCAAGTGAAGACAAGCGAATAGTCGGGGAGGTAAATTCAACAAAAAAAAAAAAGAAAAATTCACACCGGGTGGGAAGTCAGGAGGGAAAGGAAAGGAGTCAGAGCCAAACTTTTGTTGCTTTTTCTCCCCGATGTTTCTCCTCGTGTATAGCGGGCATAACGCCGGAGTAAATTCATTCTCATTCGCTCGTTGTTATATTACGTGTAATAGTTTTCCCGTCTCGAAACACAATATCAACCTTCGATTCGAGTTGTATGTACCGACGCATAAATGAATCAGAAAATAGCGGCGGGAGATTCTCCCACACGTGGCGAGTCACGTGTTAGATAATTAGATATTCTTTAGGGGCTGTAGCTTCGGCATTAGGTACCGAAAACACATAACGCATGAGAGTCGATGCTCTTCCATTAAATGAACTGCGAACGGGCGCGTCGACGCGCATATATATATTCAACCCTCAAAGTTTTTCCACAACGATGATGACGACGCGTTCGAACTCTACTACTCCCTCTCATGCCCCCGATTTCACTCTTCTTTTTATTAATCGTCGATAGATATAACGGCGGGATAGCGTGCCGGTGGTTCAAGGCAACACATTGTAACACTGACGAAAGATTAACGAAGAGAAAAAAAAAAGAGGGAAAATAAAGGAGACTTGACTCACCGGTCGCACGTTCAACCGGTTGATCGGAAGTCCGGGAGGAGGAGTCCGAGACTCGTATTTTTTTCACACAGGAAACTAATCGCTCTGAAGGGACGAGAACGGTGGTCGAGAGCTCTTTACACATCGCGTGTGGAAAATCGTGTGAATTCAATTTCCATCAGAATTCTTCATTAGTCACTTTAGAGATCGAAAGAAAAAATAAATATTGTTGGAATATCGGAGGACGAAATACATTTTTTTTAAATAATAAAGAAATCAAGAGAGATGATAATAAGATGGAACATTTGTATAGAAAATTTGAGTTTCAAAGAGATTTTTATTAAAATAATATATTAAGGGTCGGAATAAAAAATAATAGTCGCGCGCGCGACTCAGAGGTATTTCGATTAACTTCACTGAAAGTTTCAGAGAAATGAGAGGAGAATTTCGAATACTTTTCGATGGTATAAAAATCTGATAAAAATCATGCATATTGAAGCTGTTGAAAATATTGATTTTACATAATAATAATTCCGAAATGTTATTAACAAATTACTGAAATAAACATTTTGCAACAAATTACCCGACAACGTAACTTTTTTTTTTTTAATAATTCGTTCTTTTTTTTTAATACGTATGAATTTTTTCAGATTTTTAAATTCACTTTGAATTTTGTGACTTTTCACACGTTTTTTCCATATAAAAAAAAAATTCAAAGTGAAGACCATGTGAATTGTCAGGACGTAACCTATGTACATTTTTTTCTATCGTATAATTGTTTAAAATTCAAGTAAATTAGTAGTTTGAGTTCCCGATAGTTTAAACTGGTGTAATGTCGCCTCGTCTATTATTCACGTAAAACAGGAAGTGCTGAACGGTGCGAGGTGGTCAGCAGTGCACAATGCTGATAATCGTTCGTCTACAGTGCATATTATAGTTCCGACTCGGTTTCTAACAGCCGTTCGGATCTCACAGTCTCATTTTCTCACTTTAAAGGGGAACTAAATTTTTGCATTTTTTTTTTTTTTTTTACGATTCTATCTCGAATCATTGCAGCAATCGTTTACAAAGTATAACACACGGAATGGATTTTAAAGAGCGCAATTAGAAGAAGAATACGAATGCGCCGCAGGTATGTCATTATTTTGAGCGAATCTTTATTATTTTAGCGAGAAAGATCGGTATCGGTACTGAAACGTTTTTTTTTTTTTCGTGATCGTTAATACACGCAAGAAGAATTTTTTCAAACGATGACACCCCTCGCCAATCGATGCTCGAGGAACATAAATACGAGGGTATTGGACGCGCACGCAGTGGCGTACGTGTAAACGGCGCGTGGCGGTGCGTATAAAAACAAACGTATAATGCCAACATGATGATAGGATAGAAAATTGCATTTAGCGCGTCAGTATAGCCGCGTGATCGTATTATCGTAGAGGCACGGAAAGCCGCGTCAATTCCGAATTACAAATACAAATTATTATGCCGGTTTTCCGTGTCCCTTTTTCCATCGTACTGTGTTGGCGTCTATGCAGTCCGGGTGCCCTCTACCCCCGGACCAGAGCTCTTGAGCTCTTGATAAAATAAATGCAAACACACGCGACTAAACACGTAAATAGATTTCCGACGATCATTACTCATCCTGTACTTCGTGCGACCTGACCAACGGGTCATGCAAACATGCGCCGGTACCGTCGTCAACCTCGCGAATCATTCTCATCGCGTGCGGATGTTGTATTTGATAGTCGCATTATCAGTTTTTCTTTTTTACGTGCCGGAAGTACGAACGCTTCGGAAGTTAAATGAATTTTTGTGCGCTTTGATGCTTTAAGCATTATACAAATTTACATTGTAATTTTTTATTTTGTGTTGATATACAACAAATTCATTTTTTCTTTCGTAGATATCGAAATTTGGATGATTTTTTAAAATAATACAGCTGTATAGTTATGTGATTTTATTAATTTTTTTTGTTAAAATACCTTCCATGAATTGATCGAAGACTTTTCGTGGTTTCGATTCTCAATGAGGAAAAAAATTTAATTAATTTCATGGCTAAATTTCTCTATGTCTGAACTCTAAATCTTAACTCTAAGTATGTGTAGTATTGTGTAACACCTTTATTAAGACGATTCATTAAAAAAAAAAGCGTAGATATATCTCCACAAAAGCAGAGAGAAGGAAGGGCAGAGGTTTTAACCGTATTGCCTGACGAAATCCAACCCTTCCGGCTTCGATCTCATCCCTCGTTACAACGGCGAGAAGCTCTCGCGCGACCGGCCCTTCGAGTGATTAAAAACAATTACCGTTTCGACGCAGCCATCGTTCGGGGCGGGGGCCAGCGACGCATCTACCCGGACGAGTAATGAGTACAGAAGGGGGTTAGGTGTGTATGCGTTTGGTACAGTGCGAGCCGAGGACCATCAGAAAAGCGAGATGCAGAGCGAGAGAAAGAGGGTTGAGTTTGATGGAAAAAAAAGGAATAGGCGAACATCTGAGCCCTGCGGGTTATGTGGTCGGTTTCGAGGCTCTACCGTTGGTTTCGCCTCTGCCGTTGTGTATCGCAATTCTCCCCATTCCGTCGGCTCACCCCACTGTCATTTTCGCGAAACATTTGTATGAAAATATTCGTCGCGTGGAATGAGAGGGTTGGGGCTATGCTCTTGGGTTGCTGGTAGTTTCCGGGCTCGAAGGGCGGTTCTGGGGGGTTGAAGAGGCCTCTCTCTCTCTCCCTCTCTCTCTCTCGTCGACTCGGTAGGTAACGCTCGAGCATAGCGTGCACGCTATATGTGTATACGTGCGACGATGGGGTTGTCCCCGAAATCGACCAGAGGCAACAGCGGCGGATGTATCCGTGGCGCACGATCGTGCAATCCAAGTGAGACGGAAAAAATGAAACGGGAAAGGAGAAAGAGAGAATGACCAAACTGTTGGAGACTACGTGGCTGTCGCATTCTTCGACTTCTAAATCACAAAATAACGGCGCTTGCTCGTCGCTGTACTCGGTGTATACGCAAGGAGGAGAAGGCCAAAGGGGTTGAACGAACGCGCTTCGCTAAATGGGGTTGCGACCACACCGAGTCGACTCTATCCGACTATTGCTCCTCCACCGGGGAGGAGAAACCAACCCAACCCAACCCCCCTCCCCGTCCCCCTCCCCAGCCTGTTGGAAACGGAAATGCCGACCGGCAGATTCCTTCGAGTCACCGACGGTCATTATCCGGGCCCTCTTCATCCCACTAATTAACAATTAAACGGTAAAACCCGGAGGACCAAGAGAACAGGAAAACTCGTAATCGGGAAAATTTAGTAAGGAGCTCATGGAATTGTTAAAGATCCGCTTGTGAAAGTAATTTATGAAATGAAATAATTAATGAATTATGTTATCGGGGATTCGGAGTTTAAGGGTTGAAAAAATTTTAAAAATTCAAATTCAAATTAGATTCGCACATCGCTTTATCGTTTCGTTATTCACTTTTTTTACTAAAGCTCTTCTATAAGTGAGTTATTCAATTTATTTTGGTTTTGTCGTACCGGAAGCTTTGTAAACGATGTTATCAACAAAATGCGATAGCGATGTGCACATCTAATTAGGTTTTTTTTTTATTTTCCTAAATATAACCTAAAAAATCAATAACGATCATGGAATCGGTATCGGTCCATTGGTGCAACAATTTTTAATTGGATATCTAAAAAACCCTGAAGGTTATCGCGCTAACAGCGAATTTTGAAAAACTCGAAAATTTGATGAAAAATATAACGACCAATAAAACTTGACTACATACCTTGAAAATGTTAGCTCGATAGCTGATGACGCTTTGAAGGTATAGACGTTCACACGTATCAGCTGAAAAAAAAAAAAAAAATTCATGAAACCAAAACGTTTCCTATAAGAAAGCAAAACAAAATTTTTAAATATTTTTTTTGTTTATTTATTTAATGCTTCTACTCCTTTCATTAACATAGAAATACATTATGCGCTAATATTGCGGAAAGCTGTTGCCGTCAAAATAAACGAAATACTTAGGCTATTCTGCACTTTGCAAATGATTTTTAAGATTTTAAAATATCCAAATAATTGAGTATTTGCCAATTATGCTTCGTTTCTTTTGCAAATGAAATTTTACGTGCAATCTAACGTTGAACTGACTTCGCCGGTTGGTTCTCTCATTTCGACGAGAAGGAATATTCACCACAATTGTAATTAAACAATTTGCCTACAGATGAACTTTTTAGCGCGAAGCATTGGCGCTTTGTCGGCTGTGTGTGCGCGTCAGGAGTTACTCATCACTATGCATAACCGCATAGCTCCTATATTAAAGTCAGCGTGCGAGAGAGCGTTAAATGCTCGCGTGATTAAAAATGCTGTCGTCGAAATTCCGACAGCTCGGCCGCGGAATGTCCCTCCGGGTTTTGCTGGCATTCCTCACGCTGCGAGGGGACAAAAAAAAAAAACGAGGCGAGATAAAAGAAAGGGTTGAACTTATGCTATCCGCATTAATTCGCATTCAATCAAATGGAGTTACGCAAATCTTGTTAGGGTATTCAATATTTTCTTATCAAAGGGTTAGATAGTGTCGAGTCGGCATTCTTTCGACCTTTCAACACTTTTGCGCGCATGAAAAGTGGCCGTTTAGCTATCGAGCATCGGGCAAAAGGAAAAGGGTTAATGTACCTTTGCATTTCTTGGTTCTTTGCGGAGTGAAAAGAATTGCGTCTTTTAGAATTAATTTCTTATCGAATGAAATACGTTACCGGCTTCGAATCGACATTTTTTCGCCATTGGATATAAATGTATCGATACGATGAAAAAAAAAAAAAATTAGTTTCTCGCAAGCGGGATTTTTTCCCGTGGGAATATATATGTTTTCTGTTTATATTTTTCGTATATTTGGCCAAACTATAGAGTATAGATGCTTCCTCGGGGAAATATACGAACCAAAGCATCGGCTTGCTATGCATTGATTTGTTTTTGTGTCTATAGACACTTCGATAATTACAAATAAATGGAAATGAATTTCGGGATCGCCGTAACGACCTTTCGTATTCATAGTCAGCATATATACGGACAAAAAATTGAAAATCATGAAAAAATAAATCATTGTACAATCGTATTTATTTAACCCTAAAATATACAATTTTTTTCACGATCTTTTGCAAACACGAAAAGTATCCGTTGCACCAGTTAAATAGTGACTATTGTCGAGTGCGACGACTCGCAACGAAATATAGCGCTCGCATGAACGCGTCGAAAGGGGACTAAGAACCAACCTCTGTAAAAAAAAAAAACCCCCAATGCCCAACCTGCCGTCGGCGAGTTAGCGAACAACCACGAGAAACCGAGAAACGGCGCCAATCCGCTTGGACGAAGGAGGTAGAATGAGAAAAAGTCGTAGGTGTCGCTGTCGGCTTTCTACGCGATCTCAATCTTTATGAGAATTGTTTTTAACAGCGCGTAGGTATAGTCTCAACCCACAGTGTCTAATGTACACCATGTCTGCAACTCTGATCCTTTCGCCAAACAAGTGCGATTCCTTCAGAGGTTATATCGTAAATAAAATTCCAGTAAACACCATCAATAAAAAAAAAACTTTTTGTTTTTTTTTTTACATTTTTTTACGTAGCAACTATTTATTTTTCATTCCCCTAAAACAAATCTTCCGAAACATATATAAAATGAATCTGAACGAAAAAAAAAAAATCGCCGATGAGTAGACGGAGCGAAAGAACAAACGGAAGTGAAATGGAAAATTGTAGTTCGACGTTGAAGCGAACTAAAATATTGATATTACTGATAGCGCGGACTGCGCTTGTAACTAATATATTTGATCGGACAACAATGGATGGCCACGATAATTCGATCCCCGGTATATCGGTATTACGATAGACGCTGTAGAATGGAATGAATGCGAGGAGAGAGTGAGAAAGAGAGCGAAAAAAAGAGGGGAGATTGAGAAGAGATCGGTAGGCGGGTTTGGGGAAATAAAAGGGCCGCGTGGCGAGCGGACGTGGCAAGCGTCATGATCGAGCGTTAACGAGAGAACTGGAAGTGTTCCTCTGCTCTTTCAGTACGTTGAAACACGCGGTGGTTATACTATATCGATTACCCATCAATCGAACTTTGCTCAAGCTTCGCTCTCTCCCTTTTGCGTATTTCTCCCTCCCCCCCGCTCTGCCCCTTCGAATCTCGTCGTCTTCCCGCTCTCTCGTTTACTCCGCCATTCCACCCTATTCTATCGTTCTCGCTGAACCTTATTCAAAGATCCAATATGTATGGCTCAGCCTCCTAATTCCGGTAATTGGGAATTTTCCTCAATCTCTCCTCTCGCTTTCGGTTTCTCAGTGTGCCACCAACGCTATAAACGAATGAGATGAGATTTTCCATCGAAGGTATATACCTACATCTCTCGATCGGAACCGCAACCTGCCGAACGAAACGACGTCGCGTCTTACATCGTATATATCTTCGATAAAGAATTCTGATTTTCTTCTTTTTTTTTTTCTTTCGCAAACATCAAAGGAACTTTGTTCAATGGACCCGAGATAAAATATTTCGCATATTACGTATCTCGTCAGTCGTGAGATGAGGCCGAAGATCCTGCTTCCGTTATGGAAGCTCAGCATCTTTTCCTCTTTCGTATTTATTTATTTTTTTTTGCCTTTTTTTTTTAGCCAAAAGGAAACACGAATAATATGAAGCTTGAGATATTGAGAGATTACGCGGAATATCAGTTCATCAGACAGGAATCCTAAGATCTCAATGCTTTATTGGCGTAATCATTTTTTTTGTCGTCGCTTTTGTACCGTCTTATACATATGAAAATCAAATAAATGCAAAAAATATATAGGAAATATAGTAAATTCGATGTTTTTTTTACCATGAATATATTATTCACATAAATTGTTGTACATTTGGCGCGATATATTTGCAGAGATATATTATTTTTTTACGAAAATATATTGCATATATCAAAGATATTTTTTTGTTTTTCATCGTCTATTTCAGGTCAAATTTTGATCCTAGAAATGACAATTCAACTGCAAATGTACACTTTTTTTACTTCAAGGTAAATTTATTATCTTCGTTCAATTCCGCCGGAGTCAAGAATGCGAGAGATTCAACGGACGTTCGATGTTTACATATTTACTCAACAGCGTCCCTCGCTTCTCTGCCTATATTTCAATTTGTTAAAGATGGTTTTTTGTTACCGAATGGAGAAAAAGAAAAAAAGAAAAGCCACATGATGGAGTTTGCCGCTGGGAGATCTGAGGGAATGGGTTATTATGCGATGTGCAGTTTGTTGACGATTTCTACGAGACGAGAGAGAGATATACGTTAGCGTATAAAGCAGAGTCTCTGTGAATATCGCAGTGAGGCGCAGTGGTTATGTAGAGTACGACTCGTCGGCCCCAGGCGACGAGGAAACCCGACAGACAGACAAACGTACTTAGCCAGAACGAGATAGATTTCCTTCCGGCGAGGACATTCGCATTCGCAAACAGGAGTTTAATTTCGCATGCAAATATTACGTACGTGAAGGATACAGGAGGGTCGTCCTTCTCGCGACGACAGAGCACTCGCTCAGCCTTCGAGGCTCATGTATATACACAACTGTACACCAAAAACTTCCCCCAATATGCTTTGCTCCACGTATCGCAGACGCTCCGTCATGATTTTTTTATACATCGATGTCAGGAGTATTCTTCATCGAACCCCAAACTCTCGACGACTTAACGTGTATAACATGACTTTCGGTATAATAAACGTATCGAGTTACGGAGCCCGTTATTGGATTACCCTTCTTTTCGGAAAGTATCGTATTACAAATCAACGAACCACCTTTTTTCTTCTTGTATATCCATAAAAACATTGTTACTTCCCTAATTCAGCGATTGTATTCAAATATACGAGAAATATCGAAGTGTATTTTTTTGCATTTTTTTTTTAATCACGAAAAATAAATTTATCACGTAAATTTTCGACAATTGATTGCCTGTTGCCATTTTTTTTGGGCCGATAAAACGCAACAATGAAAACGATAGCTTAAGCAAATAAATAAAAGACGGTGGGAAAAATTTGAAAATAATCAAACAACATTATTAACAGCGTTTTTCATTTTTTTTATAGGTTAAGAAGAATTGACGTGAAATTGCCGAATGCCTCTAAAAAAATAATGCAAATGTCGTATTGTTTCATTGAGTTGTTATATAAATACATAATGTTTTATTGAGGGTTAATAATTTTCGTAAAAGGAAAAAAATAATAATAATAAAGCTTGTATCATAATTCATTTCAATTATTCGCCTCGATAACCTCGTTACGTAACCAATATCTCCGAAATCGAGAGATCCCGTATACGGTCGATCGACTTCCATCATTCCACATACTCGTGTTGTGCCGTGAATGTATCGAGCGCTTATTATCGTTATTCCGTTCCTTTGTACACTCGCTGTCCTAACGTTTGCTCGTGAGACAGCATAAAAAAAGGCCGTTATGGCCCGTCGATCACGAAAAAAAAGCGAAAAACGAATACCATATCTTCCGGGTATAATCGATGATTGCTCGTTCCCTCGTGCGGCTTCCGCCTGACCCGCGTCACGTCTCGCATCCTCGGCTTTTTCGTTTGTGCACCCTGTACGCTTTTTTTTTTTTCTTCCACGCGCGCGATTCGCTCGAGCAAAGTGGCAAATACAATTTATCAGAAGAGCCAATGTCAGAGGTATACGAAAAACACTTGGATTGCACACACGCTCCCGCGAGAAGCGCATCGGTCCGTATCTGACTTGCAAAAGTGAGGGAAATTCGTCGACGCTACCGAAAAAAAAGTCTTTGAATACAATATATTTTCCCGAAAGATGCAAATCATCGTACGTGTGTTCTCGTCGCCGTGCCACTCCTGTGTCCCAAGCTTCGCCTCTACCACGATGAAAAATACTCGCCGCGAGAGAGTGTATATGTTCCGAATAAATTGAGAACGATGCGGGATGTAAATGACATTCAAATTGTGACGCGTGGCAAAATGACAAAAATATTACACGCATACAGCTTCGTGTAATAAAAAAAGAAAAAAAAAATTACCATACAACATAGCTACAAGTGTTTCACGTTGAATTCACCCTTCTCGCGTACGTCACGCACCGTAATTGGCTGATATTCAGATATCCAGCACCACGATAGAGAAGAATGATGAAACTGTCGCGCCAAGAGAATTTAATTTTCGACACAATTTCGAGGTGACGCCAAGCAAAGACCTGACACGATTTCCTTTTTCCTCGTCATCGATCTCTCTTCTCTATCCTCTTTTACGCAGTCCTTGCTATAGCGTCACGTTAGCCGGGTACTCTTTTTTTTTTATTATTTACACCCGTTTAAATTGAACAATGTTTCCGAATTAAGGTGAATATAGAGTAAAGAATGTCTACTTTACGTAAAAAAAACCGAACAGACAATTTTGGAAATCGTCCTATTCGATTCCCCTATCTGTAGCGCAAGGACTACCATAAGGTTAATAACTATTGGCATTACCGCAGCAACGTGACCACTACAATTCTAATTATAATTTCCAAACGTACGCCCGAAGCTTGGAATTTGCGTCAATGTCCAAAGCGTCCGGTGTTTCGTAGAATTCCGCCAGAATCTATGGAAGGCAGAGATACCTAGACAGAGGGTCAATCGATGATAGATACAGAAGGAAGCCTGAGGCTGTCGAATGAGGCACGTTGCTGCGTACATCAGTGAGGATTTCCTCGGCTACGCGGTTTAGGCACGCGTTATAACATGAACAAAGGTGGGTGGCATTGATTCCTCTGGACAACTCGAGTTACCCCGACGACAGGAACATCCGTGCTAAACAGGGCCCTGTCAACGTCGGATCATCGAGCTTTTACTATCGCGCTCCCTCTCAAAATGACCATTGGTCAGTTTCTCATAGACCATATCCAGACCCACTCGAGGTTCTGTCTCGATTCACTCGTCGACAAACGGTCAGCATCAATACGCAGTGCTTCGGGCAGTGCGAATGCCAAATATAGCATCCAAGTCCAGGATTGATCTACAAAAGGACCCCTTTGGTCAACGCTTGTTTGTCCTGACCGCAATAGATCGCGATAAGCCAGCCACTCGGGGATGAACAATCGAAACACTTCTAAGTACCGTGAGACGAGTGACCGGTGCAAATGGTTTGACCAATGTCCACCATCGAGCCTACCGAGTACACGCATCGCTGGACTCCTTTCTTGACTGGAACGTGCGATTGGCGGACTTTGACGAGCTTTGACGGTTCTTAACGACAAGGCTCCAGCAAAAGCCTATAGACGACACACTGCTAATCGAACCGTTCATCGTAATCGCGTTCAACATGGCCTTATTAGGAATCCGTGAAAGACCATTCAAAGGGTTCCAAACATGAAGCTTGCATGATTTTTCGGAAACTAAGTGCGACTGATTCTCAAGGGTTGCAAACACATGGATAACCACCAACGTCGAGATCTATCGCACACAAGATCGTCTATGGTTGCTATTATGGTACTGGTAGCCCGCAGAAAGATGCAAGGATAGATCGTGCGAGCCGAGACGAATTAAAACGGCACGTGGTAGCTGTCGATCTTCATTTTCTCAATCCTCGAATCCATGTGGAACTCATGGAAGAGCTCACGGTTGGTTAAGGGTGAGAATGGGATAGCGAAGAAGAGAAACGCAAGGGTGTGGTCAAGGGGCGAGGCTGAACAAGGGCGAGCTGAAGGGAGACGACGGGAGTGCGGAGCGTTGCGGAGAAAAAGGTTCCCAGGTGGAAACCTGAAACCGGAAGTAGCTGCTCGGAGTCTGGACTGCGGGGATCATTACTGTCCAATAAAACGAATAAAGTATATTCGAGAGATATTGGCAGCGGGGAAAGGTAAAACCGAGACGGATAAATAATAGATGTTTTTCGAGAAATAAATGGGATGAGAACGGAGGGTTGAAAACTTTGATTTTCGTTGATCCCGATACGTTTATTCTTCGTAAATTGAGCGAAGCTTTGAACGAGGATGGAATGTGATGAAGGATGCCGGTAACTGGCGACTGGCCGGTAGACGCGAGATATTCTTGTGAGGGAACCAAAAAATGTAGACGTATGTGGAATCTTTAAAGGGAATTGAGGGTATAGAGAATAGGATCGAAGTGGCGTAGGAAAGGCAAAGAGGAAGGAACAGACGCGTATCATACAAACTTAACAATATACGACGACGCAGAGAACGTCGAGGGAACCGTATCGGCTTACCCCAATTTCACCCCAATCATTTTGAAACCGAAAACCAGAACCGTCTCGCGTCATCCCTTGGTCTCTTTATTTCGAGCGCGTTGCGGCGGATATTGATATATAAAAATCGAAAGAAGGCATACGAGAGATAGGAGTATACGGATGAGAAACAGACCAACATGAGGGAAAGGGGGTGATCTGCTCTGTCCCCGAGGCCCTGCGAGAGTGTCGTTTCTCGTGTCTCGTATGAATACCTACTGTGAATACGAGACACGAGAGAAAACCGGGACGCCATGAAGATTGATAAATCGTTCGATGTCAGAATTCTTGTGAGACAATTTTTCACATCACCACGACTGCTCAAGAACAACGGAAAAAAACGAATTTTTCCGAGTGTGGGTTCGGGTTTTATGTATGGGATGAACGATATGAGAGGATTCGTGAGATTTTGCAACCAGTCGAATGGAACGGTATCGAAACATTTTCTTTGGCTTTATTACATCATCGGTATTACGAATATCAGCGAAACACTGCGTGAACATGAAAAATTGATTCTTGGTATGTTGGACATGGGATAGAAAAAAATTATCTTCATTCCATTTTCAATAGCGTTGAATTGTGGAGGTTGCGAATGCAATTAAAAAACGAAGCCAAATTTTTTTTTTTGTTTTAATAATTACGAAAGCTTTTTTTTAATGCATTTTCGCGGCCTCGACGGATTCTCATCAACGATAACGCGATCCCGAATTTCGAAAGTCACTGCACCAATGACCGGAAGATTCAATCCCTAAGAAGGTTTCGTCGCGCCCGAGAAATTTCGAACGTGAGTAAAGATGGAAAACGCCAAATAGACAACAAATAGCGTACAATCAGAGGCGTGAATCACCGAAAGCGAAGAGATTCTGATAGCTACCGAGGATAAAGTTGCCAATGGGAAATCGATTTACCGTTTCGAGTAGAGAAAAATCGTTGACGTTTATCGGAAATCGAGACATCAAGGCGCCAAGTGCCGCAGGGCCGTTCCTTTAACGCGTCGTTGACTCCCGGAGAACTCGTAAATCGAATTGAAGTTCTTTTTTTCCCTCTCTTCCAACTCGACGCCAATTCGTTTAGTTTTTGTCACGTAATATGAAATTCTCAATCGATATCGAATCAAAGAACTCACAGAGGTTCGGATTATTCGATGATGACACGGATATAATATCACGTTGCAGATAATGCGTATGAAGAATGAAGTAGAGACCCGCACCCCCGTCGAAATCGTCATTACTCGTTAATGAGCTGTGGTTGCCGATCGCACCGAGGCTCGCGTCGTCGTAGTCACGCAAACCGTGAGAGGGGTGAGTATCGCCCAAAGAGCGAGAGTGAACGAACGATGAACGATGGAGGAAGAAAGAGAGATGAGTCGTAGCCGAGGACCCTTCGATTCTCCCGGGGAACCCCATCGTGAGACCATCTCTGTTCCGAAACACCATAGACCATTGACGAACCCTCATACATACGCAAGTCTGCCGAGCAGGGACACGTGACTGCTTTATGGCAAATGCGAAGGGGTCGAAAAAGCCCTACGATCGCGCACTCACACACATATCGCCTTCATCGACCGTTTTACTTCTGACCCCGGTGTTAACTCGCGAGCCGACAAGGGCGCGACGACAAAACTAAACCAGCCTCTCATCGACGAGAGACGTTATTGTGATGCGACCCGAGCATATTTATACTTCCAAGTGTCTATTGTTTCACTTGATGCTACGCAACAAACGTCACGATGAAAGGCACCCTGCACACTGCTTGACCGTGTCAGTTACAACCAGATTTTTTTTTGCACTCGAATTTTTTTTTTCCTGCGAGTGCGGGTACATTTTTTTCTTTTTTTTTCGTTCTGACACGCCGGAGATGGAGGAAAAACGAATTTATGGTTGGATAGTTACAATACATCGCGATACTGATTTTTTTAGATCAAAAAATTGTTTTTATAAATTTGGGCGGTAAATCATTGTAATTAGTAGAGAAATGTTCATTCGATATGCGCCGTTCTAAAAAAAAAAAAATTCGGAACCTATGTCTTTACATACGTGTACACTGTTTTCATATCGCGGATGAGTTGATACGATCCTATTAGGAACTAATATGATTTTTTGCCGGAATTCGTTTCATTAAATCAATGAGGAATAATACTTCGAGGACAGTTATTATTCTTTCGATACGGAATAACCGGAGGTTGAATCTTTGTAAGAGATATATAAGTCTTGTCAGTGGGACAAATAGATCGATCTATATTCTGCGTAGAGATACACAAAAATGCCCAATAATGTTGAGACTTGTCTATGCCGGAGACGTCGAGAATTTTTTTTTTTTTCGCAATATCATCGGCGACGTCTGCGAGAAACTTTACTGATAGCTTGTGATAACTCTGGCATACCGGTTCCGCGAAATTGGCGGATATACATCGTACTTATAAGTACGAAAGGGCATTGGTGACACGAACAGAGTGGACAACGAGGATATCAAGCTGTAGCGACTCGTCGAAGTGGGGTCCTCGCTGAAGGGTTGTGACTCAGGGTGAGTTATAGGCATCGTGGGTGTGCCACACCGCCACACGATACGCGGCGGTGTACGTCTGGCTACCGACCCCCCCATCGTATTACAAACTTTCCGTCTCATCCTACCGGGCCGTAGAATAAATAAAATAAAATACAGAAAACTATAATGGGACGTTGCCGGTAGATCTTGGCAAAGCTATCGATCGTCGCTGTTGCGCGCAATCCGCCGATTGGCTGTAAATCTTGGACGCTCCAGAGTCGTTAGCTCTACAGACTTGATACCCCTTTTTTTCATTGTACTGTTTTTATCACATCGCTCGGACAACTTTTTATCGAGAACTGAGTGATTTAGTGGCGTGAGGAGATTTTTCGGTAATTAATAAAAAATCATTTACCGATCTCTTTATTTAGCGATCTCTTTATCCGATAATATAAAAAATAAAATAATGTCACAAAATGTTCAGTTCTGTCTCTTCCGAAAAAATCATCACTCGAATCAAAATCAAAATTTCATGTTAAATCAATATTTTCTAATCGAGTAGCATATGTTCGAACAATTAAAAATCGTTCTATTTCAGTCCCGAGATTTCGATCTCTTATCGCTATGTCGATTGCTCGTGAAATTTACGGAAATTGGAGTCGAGTCGTTTGCGCGGGTCGTTGGGTCACGAATTCATAGATCGAGGGGTGAATTGGAACGTGAAAAGGTGTATCACGAGGTTACACGCGCGTCGGTATCGTATCGATTAAATAATCGAGACATAAGGTGCGCTGGAGGCGATCGGGAATCAGATTAATTCCGTCACGGCTGACACCCCCATGCAAGTTGCCGGTGACACGAGGTTACAGCCTAACAATCGAGTGTCACAAAAAAAAAGAAAATAACATGAAAACAGTATATTGTATAACGGCATGTCTCAAAAGCCCGGAAACGTTAGCCCATTGAATTTTCACCCCCGCGGTTCGGCGATATCGTGAACGAAAACGCCGAGGAAGTATTTATTAGATTGGAATCTAAATGCCTCACACCGAAGGCCTGAAAGCGTATTTCCTTTCGCCGTAGGTGGTGGTTTCGGCGGTTCGAGAGAACGAGATCGAGAAAAGCCTTTGGGCCTATGAGAGGCTTTTCCCCCTTCGATCGTTTTCTCACACACTCTCGGGGGTACCAGCGCACGGTAGTTCTGTAGTGTGCATTGTAGGAGGGTTCTGGAAATTAGTGGGTGCAACTTTATTAGCTCGTGTCACGAAACCTTTCGACCCCGTTGGACGCCAAGTTCATCCGTTGCCCAACGAATCACGAACTATTAGCTCAATCCACAACTCCGTGTATACACTGTTCTTTTATTTATTTTTTTTAATTTTTTTTTATTATAGATCGTTCTTTAAATCATATTTTAGAAACCTCACAGAATTTCTGATCGAAATAACAAAATACCGAAATGGCGATTAAAGCTGAAAAAAAAAAAAAAAAATTATTTTTTATTATGGATCTTTTAGGGCCGAGAAAACTCGAAAACTGCAGATTTTGGGAACAGAAAATGTTATCGAGACGTAATCGAATACTAGCGGGGTGATTTTTCGAATGAATCATTCCCTCGTGTCGTGATATCATAAACCGTCATTTCCCATCATTAAAGTTCGAGATTCGATGTATTTGCCCGGTGCCCGAAGCGGCGTGTCAAGTCGGCCGGAAACTCGCTATAACAAACGTGTTCTACAACACAACTGTCGTTGACAAGTTAGCAATAGTTTTGAAAAGATATCTTCTCGAATATGTCTAAGCCTCTGCCACCCTGTGCGCTCTTCTCCTCTTCGTTCTGCTCAATTTCACCGATTTTCACGGGTATTTTTATTTTTATATATATGTTTTTTTCACCATTGTATCGGTTTATCGTTCTCGAGGCGTACGGCTTACCGAGACGTCATTAGCGTTAGTGTCAAACATCGTCCATTGTTCGGATATTTATGACGTTTACCTGTAATATCTCCTCTATGCGCCCAACGCTTAGCGCACGGATCCGATGGTTGAACTTTTATAAGGGGTGTTAGTCGAGGGCTCGTCTACGCACCCTTCTCCAATGCCTTTTCAATGCATTCCCATTATTATTATCTATCGTTTCGCATTTATTTAGTTGAAAATTCAAAAACTCGAAATGAAAAACCTGCGATTCTCTCCTCGCGGAAGCCTTCAACGCGTTGAAAAACAGTCATTTAAAACTTTCCCTTCCGATTCGAGTAAAAAATATCACCGATCAGAGAAAAAAAAATACCGGTCTTTTACTCGTGAAATAACTCTTTTATCGATGTACGAGTCGCTTTGATCGATTTCGGAGCCGTTTATTAATGTCGAATTGAGAAACTTCAACAGAAACCTCGTGTGTTTGTTCAACGATGAAAATTCCTCTGGGGAATTGTGGGAAAAAAAAAATTACGTTGATAGACTCGCGCCAAGCGTCGATTAATCAAACGTGCCTGCGCTCTGCAGGCTTCTCGAGAGTGTGTACTTGACGTCTGCTACTTGCTAAAGTGAGACCAGGTGGTGCGATGTGTACACACACTCTCTCCACTGTGCGCGACAGTTATCATCGATACTTCAAACGAAAGCCGATAGAGTATACGCTGGTTTATGTAACGAACACGTTGAAAGAGTTCGGGGGAACGTTCAGATATAATATCCGTGGCGTGTGAACCGTCTCGTCGGTGTCGGGGGCTCGGAGCTTATGGAGAAAACTTCGAGCGCGAAACACGCCGGCAAAGACATTCTCGAACGGTAACTGTTTGTATGAGCATCCCTTTCCCTCCGGTATTTTTATCCGAATCGAAGAACGCGCCTGTGACTCACGAAGATCGAAGGAAGGAGAAAAGAAAAATAAAAATATAAGAATTTGCCTTTCTTCTCCTTCGTCTTCACCGGTTATGCATCACTTGTCGCACATTAGTTTATCTATATCTCGACTGTGCGCATCGTCCGTGACACAGAAAACCGTCGCGGGAACTCGCATAGGCGATTGTACTTTGTGTATTTAGCGGCTGAAACGAAAGAGGCATTCGGGGCTCATGCTTCCCTTTACTTTCCGGGACAGAGATTACGTTTTGGTGTATATATCCAAACGCTGGAGTCTATAGTTAGTTAGGGTTACCTATTCTTTGAGATTTCTCGCTTCGACGAACGCGAGGTGAAAAAAAAAAGTAAACGACTCTCTCGGAGGCAAACAATTAGATATCAATTCTATTCATGGTATTAGCTACGCTCGGCCGCAGTCTCAGTTCGAACAATAGACTCTGTGATCTTCGGTCCGGAGTTTTTTGGAGTTTGGATATCGGAATAAAATTATAAACGAATTTATAACTCATCCGGAGCTATTTAGGGAAATGTGGAACAACCTAAAAGATTTTTCATTCAGATAATTTTTTTTAACCCTTTATAAAAAAAAAAAAATACGATGTTTGGATTTTAATAAATATAAAAATTTCAAAATATCAGATATATCAAGAAAAATATCAAAATCAAATTAGAAAGGAATTTATAACGCTTCCGGGGCTATTTAGGGGAATGTGGATCAACCTACAAGATTTTTCCATTCAGATACATTTTTTCACCCTTTTTGTTTTTATCCAAAAAAAAAATGAAAAAAAATGAAGTCTGGCAAAAGTCTTCGAGTCACGTGACCATAATAATGTCAACTCGTCGAGGGACTTGTGTGATCGTTTTTTTTTTTTTTTTTTTTTCTGACATTTTCATTTCTCTCTGCCCTCTCATCGACGATCTAATGAGGTCGAACGACTCGCGAGGGGATGCTATGGCTATTTTTTCATGTATCTATTTTTTTTTGTCGGTAGGTCGCCGAATCCTACGGGATTTGGGTGATCTGCTCTTTCCTGTACATTCGGCGGGTTTATATACCCACCGAATGAAAGGGAGATGAGTGAATCTATATGCTTTATGGTTTTATAATGCGAAAGGTTGACCAGGGGACCGTCGAGTACGGACAGCTAGTAGCACCGTCGTCTACATACCGGCGCCTCGTCTCTATACCCATGTGTACTACGAATGGGACTATGGGTAACACATGGCTTTTCAGGGTATTTTCAACCCTCCCGTTCATCAAAATAGGGTCACCGCTCGGGCCACTGTCCACCGCGAACTGGGTAATGAGCCGTTACGTCGGACTGTGGGGACATACTACCCAATAAAATCTATATCAGGATTTAGGGTCTTCGAATTCTTTCTCTTTCCCTTGCAACGCTGATTTTTTTTTATATTCAGAGCTTTTTTTCGCCACCAGCCCACTGCTATACATCATTTCCGATTTTTTTCTTTTTTTTTTTCGGGGTGGAAAAAGAAAAAGGGAGATCGAGAGAGTAATCGTTCCGAGTGGATGTCACCGGCTCGGGCGCAGCTGACCAGATAATGCGAATACGGGTGATTATGATGTTCATTCAGTTGCCTCGTATGTTGAAGGGACAGTGGGATAGATAAATAAATTATGATAATATCTGATGATCGAGATATATGTATATATGTTTATATATGGTATTTTATGCTGTTGTAAGTTTCTGACACTGGCGTTCATCGGCATTTATAGTCCCGTGGCGAGTGAAAGTGACGACGATAGAGACGTTTGAGTGCGGATTAGCCGAAGCTTCGTTGGGCTCTCAGATTGATTGGATCTTTCGTGTGAACGCGACAGGGGTCAGTATATCCAATGGCATTAAAGCGATAGCTGTTACCTACGTTACCAAAGCTTACCCCCGATAACCCCGAGAATTGTCCCGGAGAGATAATCAGACTGGTTAAACACGCTTTGAGGTGATTAAACGGTATTTATAGATAACAGGTATCAGGCAATTCGTGATAATTGACTCCTCGATGATGACAGAAAAATAAAATATTGAAAAACTATGAAACGACGAAGTTTGGGATTCATTGAGTTTAATACACATGGAGATTAATTTATTGATTTATCAATCTTTTTTTTTTCACGGTCGATTAAAATACGTGAATGTAACATTTTTACAAAAAACAATCTTTTTTCGATTTCTGGAAATATGAAAATCATCAACAATTTTTTCATTAATTTATATAAATTAATAAAAATATTTTATGATTCAATTTTTTTTTTTTTTTTTCGATGGATTATTTATATAATGTCTTTTTTTTCCGGGAAAAAGAAAATTGCATTGACATTTTTTTACTGAAGGAACATTAAGGAATGTGCTCTTTGGCATTTTTTATGCGTTTTTTGTAAGTATGTTTCATTTTTTTTTTGACATATGCATCGGCGGCTCAGTGTTTAGGAAGCGAGGAAGCGCATCAATCTCGAGTAACGGGTTGTACCAGTGCAACGTGGGAGATGTTCTATTTCCGTTAGCTCGTTCAACGTTTTTCACGTTGCTATGGGTGTCTCGTTATATTTAGTCGGACCGTTCTACGCCGTGCTATCGCGTCCTTCTGCCTGTAACACACTATGTGCCACTCGCGCTTCTTCAACTATTTATCTCGCGTATAGGTGACCCTTAACCGCGACTATTTTGAGTCGCGTGGGAAAGCCCTCCGTCAGGTGCCTCTATGCGATTATAAATACCTATCGAAACAAAAACAGCAGCGTCCCCGTTCTCTCGCGTATCTTTGAATAATGGCGCTTTTTGATTAACCGATTAAAAAAAAAACGTTTTCAACAGAATCGTAAACATTTAATTACACGAAACAGCGTTAAAATATGAATTAATATGATCAACGATTTCAAGGATCTCCGGCAAATAGTTTACATTTTTTCCCCAAAATTCTAATATTTTTTGCATTATCTTCCGCCATTTTTAATTTTAAGTTTAAATAACAAGAATAGTACCTTTAATTTAATTTATAATAGAAAAAACAATGATTGAATGACAGTATATTTTATAGCTTAGCGACTTTTTATAAATTTTGATTGAATTATTGCATCAATTTCACCTTTTCAGTTCTGATTCGCTGCTCATAAAAAAAATAACTACAATTCAACAAGTTACATTCGTTTGTCAACTATACGAACAAAGTTGACTCGTAATAAAATGATATACTGGACGAGTGCAGAGGCGACGTGTTTGAAAGTCGGTCGTTTCAACAGGTGCTACGGTTGCGTCTGTTGCTCTACTTCGCGCGACTATGCAGGTAGACGCGAATAAAGAAGTACGAGAGAACTTTCGAACTATAGAACGAACCCTTTAGAATGCTCCAGTGTTCTGCGCTGTGCGTTAGCCACTTCACTTTCTCTCTTCTCCTGATACAGCGTTTCGTTGTACAAAAGCTTCGCCCGTATATTTTTACGTTCCAAACGCTACTGCGGCTCTTCTCGTCACCGAGTAAAAGTGATCTTCGAGCACTTATCGTCCTTTCGCTCTTTCACGACGTTCAGAAATTTGCCCTCCATTTTTTTTTTTTTCAAAATCATCCGTTAGATTTCCTTTTCAATATCGACGAGTGTTTTGCTGCGGTTAATTCGTTGTTGGTCAACGTCTGCATGCCGGTCATTACAGTCAACTCGACGAGGTGCAACAACAACGGGGATCCCTAAAGGATTTCATTTCTCTCGTCGTCGGGTACTTCAAGAACCATCGACAGTGGATTTGTGGGAAAATATGGTGGTCATTATAAATGAATAGTCGTACGCAATATCCGACGGTTGGAAAATTTCTATTCAAAAAAATTACGAGGAAGAGAATTTATTTGCGAATCCAAAGATCGGATGGGTCGGTAAAAAACGTACTGCAACCTTTTAATATTCAAATCGGGGACTTTTTTTAATGATCAGAATACTATTGCCAATGAACAGTCGCAAGGGATTAATGATATGTATTTTCTAACCTAAAAAAAAAAACACGTTTTTTTTTGCCTGAAACCGCAAATACGCGCCCTTAAGGCCGAACGCAACATAAATAAATCGAAGGGTAGCAAAATTCGCGTTAAAAAAAAAACATGAAGTCAACATTGATAAGAAGGGGAAAAAATAAGGTTTGGGTCAATCCGTTTCATCGTCGCCGATGTCGAGCAAAGTGGCACGCGGTGTACTACGCATCAGCTTGAGAATCAATGCCTATTCTCTTGTATACTCGAGAAGATTAGACTGTCACAAGCTTTTCCACGTTTCGAAATAAGCCAACGGAGTTGAAACGAAGGTAGAAAGTAGGTAGCTACGTGTACAATATATATATACGGAGAGAGAAAGAGACGAAGAGGAGAAAAAGAAGATCCAAAGGGGGCATCGAGTGACCGTATCCACTCGAAACAAAAAATAATTCTGTCCCTACAGGAGCGACTCGGTGGCGTTGGGTTTTCTGGTTGCGGCCCGGTGGGGTAAACCCCTCGACAATGGGGAAGATATTTTCTCTAATGAACCAAGACGAGTGGTCCTCTCCAGTGCCAATTACACTTCAGCTCACGTTCTTCTTCGCATTCTACTCATCCTATATATATATATATATATCTATATCTATATGTATTACTCTTTCTCTCGCTACGTCGTCCACTTGACTTCTGTCATTTCAAAGCCTGAAACGAAACGTCGCGCGGAGAGAATTGAAGTGCCTCCGGGCGAAGTCTTTCCGCGTGTCTTCTTATCTACTGCGATTGATCAAGAGCCTCGAGTTCATTCTTTTTCATTCTCTACTCTTTCTTTCAATTCCTTCCTTTCCTTTTTTTCCATCGTCAATAGAACAATTTCATTCCGCCTCGAGCTCTAACTTTGTAGCCATAAGATAAAAAAAAAAAATAAACCCAGAAATAGAGAGTTAAATGTTTGATAAAAAATTCTGTTGTAAGCCGCGATCTGTTAATGAGAAACTCCGAAATTGATTCCGTCAATGACGTCAACGAACTAAAGGTAAAAAATACAGAAATCATTATTATTGCTGTTCAAAAATACCGAATATCTCGAATTTTTTCGAAATTGAAGTCATCAAAGCTCTAGTTTCTCATAAAATCTCGTCGCATAACGACCAAAAAAGGCTTCGAAAAGCGAAGCTTTTTTCCGTCGCAATCCTGCAAGGCGTGTAAACACAGTTACCGGTTAGTAAGCTCATTGGAAAGCGGCTAAACCTGAGGCAATAGTGGTATACAGTACCCGCCGGTAGCTCGATGTGTTTCGTGGGCAATGAGGGCGCGCGGTCGTAGAATTGCATGAGCAGAGAGAAGCTTCCAGGATACACACATCCCACATTGCAGTGTATTGCTCTGAGAGAGAGTAGCGGCTTCGGTTCGTCTTAATTTAGCATAGATTACGCAGATCACAATAAACCAAGTTGATAGGGTCACTCCGAGCAGTAAGCCTTGATTAACGGATTTAATTATAGGATTGTGTGGACGACAGTATGCGAGTATGAAGCTGTGGGTGTGTGTGAGTCCACGTAGGGAAGGGCGCGCGTGAGATGGTGCGAGTGGCTCGGGTGAGGATATGCTGTGTGATGGTCATTACGAGAAGGGAGACCTCGGTAACCCGTATATTGTACGTGCTCTCCAAATATATATGTATATATATGTTATATACTATATATACATATGTTATATATACGTAGAAGAGACCCCCGTACACCCCGGAAGCCCAGAGAGGCTCGAGTACATGCCAACAACCCCATGGATTCTCGTGCGATGCAAACGGACTCTGGTATTAGAACGACTGCTACGTGAGAGATTCCCTCATGAGATTCTCTCTCTCTCTCTCTCTCTACATATGCATGCAAATATAAACGCTGTAAACGGAGATTCTGACGATTCTGACGGCGGATCGATGGAGTTTAAAGTCCATCGCGCTATGTGCATCAGGGGGGTAGAATCGAGTATCGGACGTACTGCACACCGTATAAGTCTACTCGCGTTCCTAAGGGAATAGGAATTTAAACTGAGGTCTGAATTTGAACTCTGCTGGTACAGGAAAACTGGTAACCCTTCGTCGCTGACCAGTACGAGTTCATTAGTCGTTGGACAATAGGTGCGTATAGGGTTATTAAACCGTCTGATATGGGGGAGTCGCGCGTATGAAAAAAAAGTATATGCGAAAGATATTGTTGAAATATATTCGTAATATATGAAATTCAGCGTTTTTATATCATTTTTGCAAAATATCGTAATCGTATCATTCGATGGCGGCGTTTAGGGTGATTTTTTTGAGGTTTTTTAATAATTTTTTTTTTTATCATTATTTTTTTCTGTTCGAAACATTCGAACATTGCGAACTGGAAAAATCCGTGTTTCGGTAGGAGTTGCGGAGATAATTGAGTTCGTAATTAAAGGAAACAATTGAAAAGGATATCGGAGTGTAGATAGGAGGTATATATAGCAAAAATTGGAGGGAAAATGGAGCGGAGGACAAATGGTAGGATGAGGGAGGAGCGGAGTATAGAGACGAAAAGGCTTTCACGCTGAGCCAAGTGACAAAAGTAATCGATCAAAGAGGAGACACCCGCTTATCCAAACTCAGTCACGGTACTGCGAGCGCGATACGTCCAGAACCATTAAGGACCATCGCGCTTCCCTGAAACGTTGCACAGCGTAGGATCATTTGTTACAATCGCGAAACCCGCTGGTGTGCGGAAGAGAATGAGAGAGTGAGACTTGTATAGGCAACGCTCGCGTTCCGTCGCTTAATACCTCGAGTTTCACGGTTACCGCGAATGGATATCCCGCGAGGAATGTAAGCGTATTAACGTTCGTATTTTTCCCCAAACGATGGCCACAAGGGTTCCCTTTTTGTGTTACAACAGAGAGTGAGCAGCAGCGTAAAGCTTATAGATTTGTCATACGTGGCGATGGATACTTTGACTCTGATGAATCCGAAAGGGAATGGATTTGTTTAGCGAGGAATTAGAAGATTGCCAATTCGATTCGTACTCGATGAATCAGTTGTAAATACAGTAGTCAAGACTATCGTTGTAATTGCTTTCGATGAATGGCAAACGATCATTAATCACTCGGGAGGGAAGGGATGTATTACGAAATAATATTACAATGTCACATAAAAATAAAATAATCATAATGTCGAGCGGTGGTTATAAAATTGTGTGTTGCCATCTCTATTATTGTCCGAAAAAAAAAAGTCGAAATAATGTTTTTTGTAATTAATTCGATTCGAAGTTTATAAAAAAAATCAATAAATAAATTATTAAAATTACTGTCAACTTGGTATTCTTGCGAATCGTGAATTATTGCTTATTGCTTTCTCCGGTAACTATGAATAATATGAATAAATACACGGAGAAGCGTGACTTCGTTGAGAAGTTTGGTTAGAATTCTGGTAGCTCTACTCGAGAGTACTTCTCCTACGGTTCTGTTTGAAAGCACAGATAGATACAGGCGGGACACGCTTGAGGTATTCTCCCTCGAATTTCACTCGTTGTACGCGTTCCGAAGCGACCAAATAACCCTCGTGATAGAGTCTCGCGAGTCTCGCGAAATCACGTCGGTAAATCTAACGTTATGCAAATTTTGCGGTCACTATCCGGTCCAGTTTTGCATATGAATGCGCCATAGACGTTCCTTGGTTCGTGCTTACTTCACGACTCTCACTCTCCCATTACTGCTCTACTATACGACCTTAAGATGATGCTAATCGGAAAGCTCACTCTATCCAACCCTGCAGTGTCCGCAGCTTATTCCGCAGCGAAGTGGAGAATCCCAAATCCGAAAGGGCCATAGCGAACCATGGTTCGTTTAGTTTAGTGCTTGTAGGGCCCGAGGAGACTTCCCGGCTGTCCATACTCGGCAACGGCTTCATAGGCTTCCTTAAAGTTAAACGAAGGAGAACGGACCATCGATTCTCGAATGGAACCCCTACCCGGTGAATTCTCTCCCCGAATCTCCGATCCTCGTGAATCCCTTCAGGTCAGCAAACAAAAACAGTGGAGACCTTCATCGGGTTCAAAGTTCGATTCCATGTTTTTCGTACATTTTTTTTTCGTTCTTTACTCAGTGTAGAGGACGTTAGCCAACGCGCAATGGAATTGAAAAATTGATGCAATAAATTTGCTCTTTTTAGACCCGCCGGACAATTCTGATATTTCTGCTCGTAGTGCAGCACGTGGTTTCGATGACTGGCATGTAGGGAGTGATCCGCTCGCAACAGGGTTGCACCTATTACCCTTAAATGCATTTGGTATCCCATCCCTCCACTCCTTTCCCCGTAGTAGTGGAGACGCGGACAAAAGCTGCGAAACTACTGTCGCAGATGGTTTCGGTTTGATTCGCAAATTAAATAGCGCGATCGCGACAATTTCAGTTCCAACATATACATCGTTTATGTATAGTATATACTATATCTGTGTCGACGAATGGCTGTGCGGGCCAACGGTATTACCAGCAGCAACAGAAGAGCGACGGAGGGTTGCGCACCCTCTGATTAAAAATTCTCGCGTGGTTAAGCCTCCGATAATGATCTTCCCTAACCCCTTCGCCCCCTTCTACCAAACTCCCTCTCCTTCTCTCTCTCCACTCTCGGATATCTGTTGAGGCTTTATACTGTTGTAACTCCGCTCAACGATACGGCATATACTATATTTACAGTATGATCTAAAAGCGATTGTACGCGGTCGGTGAGCGTACGCCGAAACTTTGGGTCGGAGGAAATTGCTCGAGGTCATCCGGCTTGCAAGAGTTAACGATCGCCCGGTTATACGTTTTGAAGCGCGTCGAACATTTTTTTTTACTCTTCGTTACTTTTTTTTATGGTGCAAGCAGTGCAAATAAATCAGGAAAAGTTGAAGGGAACTTGGAATTTTTTTTTTTTTTACTTTACTTCGCGTTTTTGTGACGGAAGGTCGGTTTCTACTATTTGAACTATTTTTTCAACTATTTCTATGGGTTACTCCTATTTTTTGTTGTTTATAAAAACAGTCCATTAGGAATTATTAATATCAATGTCAATAATTCCAAAGGTTTTTTATTAACCATTCATTTTCCTTTTTTTATGGCAATGTAATGAGAATTCCGTGAGCACTGATGTGAATTCTTCAGCGAAGAAAGATTGACCAATTTCACACGTTTCCAGACCGCTAATTGATAAAACAGTGGATATTAATATCCGCGATTAAGATCGAATGAAATACCAGCGGGGCGTAACGTCGAGTAGCAATCCGTCACACAATCGGACCGTGAACACAGTTCTCGCCGTGTCCGTGCGTACCTACGAAATTTGTAATAAACTTAACGACCCTCGGCAATGAAAAGTAACGTTTGAGTGAACATCTCTCTCGCAGAACGATTGTCTCTCGGTTTCGAAGGGCGGGCGAGAGATGTTCAGACACCCGACAAATCAGAGTAATTGCCAGGAGAGTCCTGCGAGCAAAATTAATCAGTCTTTGCTCCCTCTCCAGTTTGGATAGCGACGAACCCGACTTGCACGCAATTTGTCGTAAAAAAGAAAATAAAAATCGATAAACGACATTCTCCCCACTTTCGTGCCTATGGAACAGCGGGGAAAAAAGAATTCGTATTCAAAATCTTTGATAATCCCTTTAGTTTAATCAGCTTGACGAATTCTGAACCATGAAAAAAAGTCAACGGACGCTTGAATAAACGATACACGTTTATTCAAACGCTGACTTTTTGCGCGATACCATCTCCTTAATGTTCACAGAGCCTAATAAATATGTGTGTGTCTGTTTTTTTTTCCAAGCGCGTGACTAATGATCGTGGGGATGGTAAAATGAGTGCTCAAACAAGTCGCTGCTGATATCATTTGCGCGTATTATAATTTCGTTAACGACGCTCGTGCGGTTAAAGGCCAAGAATTAAGCGAGATTTCGATAGATATGTATTTGTATGTGTGTGTGCAGTAAGGTAAAACCACGTCGAATTCTAATGGCAATCGATCAAAGGGTAGCCCTCACTTTTATTCACGAATGGATGATGTAGCATCCCCAACTAATACCTACCTGTTCCTAAGCTCGTTCGAAGCCCATTCACATTCAAATTCGTAGTTAACGAACAAGGTGGTTTCGTAATCTGGCAGCGCTATTTTCCCCCCTTTTCACCAGCCGAAGGTTAATTATTCAAGCTAAGGGGGTTGTAAGCAGACTGGTCTCTCACCCTAAGCTCTGTCGCCGTCGCCACTGCTGCTGCAGTCTCTCTGTACAACTAAGGGCGGTGTCGTTTACTGCGCGATCCTGATAGGCATGCTAGCGGTCGTGAACACTGCTACTGACGATGTGGTAGTTTCAACTTACTTAAGCTACCATACGAAAGGGCGAAACCTCGAGAATCTTAAGCTCTCTTAACTCTCGGTTACTCGATGGCGTGTGATTAGAAACAGAAATATACTAAAGACAGTCCAATTATCGCCATTATCATGCAAATTACTCTAAACACATTTCCGATATAATATGATGAGGTTGTCGGGTAATAAAGGAGTACATCTACCTGAAGTTTCTACATCCGAAAAGAATAAAAAAAAAAAATTTGTAAAAACTATGAGCGATTATAGAATTACATTTTTGTCACTGAAAGGTGATTTTTCTGTTTTTTTTTTTGCAAATTTTTCAATCACATTTTGTTATCGTTCGCGATATCGTGAGGTTGGGATTTGTCGAATACGCACGATTTCGTGGTGCAGTCTTATAAACATTTTTACCGCCGTTGGAACCATTAATCTTGAAATAAAATCCATTTCCAACGTGTATTCGATAAAATCGCATTGTCCTCGATAGTTTTTTTTTTCGTTGGCACTGTGTAAAAGCAAAGATTCAGGGGGTTGGGAGGAGGGGAGGGCGGAGGTCTAGCAGACAAATCCGTAAGGAAGTACCGTCGGACGCCGAGCAAAATTAATTCCACGTCCGAGTCACTAATTTAGGACGTGGTATAGAATGAAAGTCGTAGGCGAGGTCTACGCGTTGGCTAGCTATGGAGAATCCGTGAGAGGTTTTGGTAGCCGATCCTCGGCAAAGAATCGTAGGGTTGATCGCGGGTGGCTAAAGGAAAAGAAGGTTGGAGGGAGGTTGTCGCCGGTGAAACGTAAGAGGACATTGTCGTTAACTTTTACGAGGCCATTAACGGTGCGCGTCTTCCGCGATTCCGAAGTAACGTATACGAGAACATGAGAATTTCTAGCCACCGAAAGAGACTGGACGTTCTGACGTCACCAGGATGTTGCGGACCAGTGGTGAGAAAGGAAAAAGGAATGGCAAGCGCATTACGAAAGAGGGAGAGAGGCAAAGTAAAAAGAATTAGCTGGCGAGAGGACACCGACCGAAGTTAGTCCTCTCTTTCCATCGGCAAACCAAAGCCTCGCAACGCTACACCAACGTAGAAGAATACTATCGGTCCCTCACCCAATCCCACGTTCTTTCCGATCTGGAAACTTTCCGAGATCGTTGTCCTCTCACGCTGACCGATCCAATCGCGACTAACTCATGGTTATACGACTCTTCCACAATTTCCTATAAAATAACGGGACAAAAAGACTTACGACTGAGACAACTATATGTGAAAAAGAAAGAAAAACGTTTCGATAGATAAAAGTACTTCGATAATACGACGTAGGAAGGTTGATCGGTTACGATGGATGATACAACAACTTAGAAGGAGGAAAGGATCTTCACTGCTAAAAATAACGGAGTGTTATAGTCATTGAAGCATCGAAGGGAGCTGAAACACGGGTATGACGACAAACATAACGAACCAGAGGCGAGATCCTTCGCACCCTTCGAACTTTTCACCCTTTTCTGTCGAAGATGATGGCACCAAAAAAAAGCGAGACACCACCGGCCTTGCGGAAGGAAAAAAGTAAAAAGAAAAACATTGTATGCGAGTTACTCTGTTGATGCATTTGACGATGACGATGAGGGACAAAGAGCAAAGAGATGGAGTCGGCGGAGCCGGCGTTTTGGGATTTGACACGCGTATCTAAAACACCGAGAGAAGCCGTGTGGGTCACGTGCCGGTTTCCTGTCGGGTAGACATCACTGTGTCGCTTGCCCGTCAGCAGGTCACGTGACCGTGTAAAAGGGTTGAGATTTTCCGCGGAGCGTAGCAACCCTCTGTCGGGAGTAAGAACTACACATAGCGGATCATGGTAACCGGGGCTACTTGACACACTCGATAAACTTTCTACTCCTTCTCTGCATAGTAAAAAGGCAACAACATTTCTTCTTCACACACATTCACATTTTCCTTTTCAAGAAGTTGTTAACTTGACAGATCATTTTTGTAACATTAAAAAGAAAAAGTTTGCGAAAGTTTGTACCCAAAGAAAGCTTATTACATATACAAGTTTTTTTCGAAGTTTTTCGAAATTTCGAGGTTTTCAAATTTTTTTATCACCTGTATATCACCTGGATAATTTCTTGGTTTATCCCAAACCTTTTATTAACTCACTACAAATACAATTCAGAAGGTTAACTACAGAAAAGGAATACTGCAATTTCGGTATAAAGTGTGTGCGAAACTGTAAATTTATTGTCCGTACGGAAATATGAATAAAAATGTAAACGAATAGAATCGTGTCAAATAACCCCGGCATGCCTCGTGGAGTCTACTTCTGCTGGTAGAATATGTCGGGTACATAGTTGACGGATCGAAGAGCTGTAAGTCTGACTGATATTCCCGACGCGTCAACCCTCAAGCCACCAACAGACTTCCCTTTGATTTCTTTACGAGAGATGAGATATAGTATTATTCGCGCATTGGTGATCACGCCCCTGTGATCATAAAGCGAAGAAACTATGGCCGCATGATGTTTAATGACTTTTTGAAAGCGGAGAGATCGGTATGTCCGGGAGATCAGCCTACAAACGATTGGCCCAAAGCCTCCCCTTTTAGTTGCGAATTAAAATCCGTCCCGGACGAGTGACGACGATGAATGGCTATATTAATTACCCACGCTGCGTGGCGGATTGGAACGAACGGGGTGATGCTTTTCATTGACGAGTTTCATCGCATAGTGTGAATGTCCTAGTCCGATTCACGTCGCTAGTTATATTTAGATTAATTTACGTTCCGGCGCTATTCTCGCATCTAACAACCAAGTTTCAGATGCCCATGAGGAACCCTACAAAAAAACTCTGCATATCCGTTGCCTAATTCGTTGCAGATAATGCCTCCAACTATCAATCACCGTTTGAAGTGCCCAATGAACGGGTTGATGACTTTATTAACGACCTGGAATTTCATGGCTTCCCAAATCCTTGTTTGTCAATCAGATTCTGTAGAAGATGTCCTATTGCTCCTCGGAGAATGGAAGGTCCAGCGGATTAACGCGATGCCAAGCCTTCTTGAAATCGACCTCTAATCCCTCCAAACACCGAGGAGCATCGAGTAATACAGAAAACCCGCAAGGAACTCGGCTTGGGTGGGTGTACGAAATTCAGTAGCACTTTACCACCACCATTTTAATGCTTTCTACAGCGTATCAGAGGAGACAGGGCAGCAATACACCAAAACCCCCGAGGCGAACGTCAGAGCTTCGAAAGAAACGAGTGATGGATGCCTGCGGTAATCCGCGCTAACTTCCTACGGGATTTGGCTTCCTGGTGTCTCGTAGTCGAACCGTAGTGGAGAGAGGCGAGAGGCTTCCCGTTCTTCCCGCGAGTTTCCACACGGTATCTGGAAAGCTCAGACCGAGAGCTACAATTCTCGCCCTCCTACGTTCCGCCCGCTATTGGTAGTTCGCTCTAAAACCTCCGAAATCAAGACGGGTCGCTAAGTCTCCGTTGCGGCATTTCGGTCGTGCTTCGGAGACGCGCCGTTCTAATTAACATCGTGTCGGTCGGCTTAAGGTTCGACGCTGAACAGCGCGTACTGCTTGCGTCGTCTTCCAAAAATCATTAGGATACAGCGACAAGGAGACGGCTAGGGTGATGCGGAGAAAGTCTGATGTAGCAGCAAGCACAGGCAGCAGGACGAGTGTAACGGTGAGGCGAGTTGTGGAAGGAAAATTCAGGCAGAGAAAAGAAAGCGAATCCCGCAGAGATTGAGAAAGACGGATAGACAGAAAGTTAGGAAAACGGAGGGGTTAGACTCCGTGGTAAATAGGAAACACAGGGGGTTGGTTTCAGGAATTTAGGGGTGAAAATACAGCTATACTGTATTACGGTGTGGACGAGGGTGGGATCTACCGATTTTCACTCGACGTGAAAGCACCAAACTGGAGGAAAGAGAAGGATTCAAATTTTCGCAAATCGTTCGCGTGAGGACAGAAGAGGGAGGTAGATGGTGCTTCAAGGGGGGAAGGGAGGGGGTGGTAACCCCTTCTGGGATTAGCGAGCCCCATGTGGTCGGACTCGCTGATGGCTCGTTACCAAACGACGAGTTCTACGCGACTACCGACAGATATTGCTATTTATGGTAGCGTACGTTCGGCTGCCATAGCAATTCGCAAGCGAAACTCATTCTAGGATCAGTAGACACCCTGTCTCGCGGCCGACGAGGATAGGCGGGCGTGTCAAAGCCATCGTCGTATCTTTTTTTTCAAGTCTGCCGATGAGACAAACTACTTTACATATGCGGTTTTCAATATTTCTCTACAGAAAGGGAGTAGAGAAAGAGTTTATATACTGAATAACGTCTGTCAAAAATTGAGTAAATTGGCAATGGTCACATATTCCTTTAAAGTTGTTTGATTAAATAGAAAGCACAAATTGTCTGCATCGCGAAACTTTCATGTTGAACCCAAAATGTTCATAAATCAAGCATCAGGATTGCGAATCGTCGTGAGTACCTTTACTTACGCTGCCAAAAGATAAATGATTAGAAGAGCCCGAAATCTTAGCGGCGATAGCGCGGCTTTCTGCTCGGGTCTGATTAATGAGGAAAGCACGCACCGGCACTCCTAATTATCGCAGTCCTTGGCAATTTCGTTTCCAAGAGGGATGTGTCCTATCCGAGAATAGCAGTAGTACTCTAGGGGGGGGAGTAGGTAATAGTAAATATATAGGACAAGGCAGGGAAAGAGAGAGACCCGGTCGTTTCCTTAAACGGTGATCGTGCCCTCTTAAACGCGACCCTTGGTCACCATAGGGCTCTGGATACAGCCCAGTGAATTCGGCACTTTCTCTTGCTCGCCCTCCTCTCATTCAGTTGGGACGTAACTGATGTCCGGCTTAAGTCAACTGGGCGCCCCGTCGCTTCGAACCTTCTCGCACTATTCTCAACTCTATGCGCACCGGTAACGATACTCGCAAGGAATACGGACCAAGATATTTGTCACTTCATTGTTCGCCTTAGAAGTTCGTACGCGTTCTGCCCAAGTTTTCCCACAGTCGCTAACCCCAAGTTTAATGTTACGCAATTCCTGAACTATAATATTCAGACATAACTTAAGTCAGTAAATATGTGGAGGCAGAAACGTCCAGGGAAATAATTATTCTTGTCCGTAGATTCTGGCAATTGCCGGATGTACGCAACGGATATAGGATATACAAGCCAACAGTAGTATATTCTTGAGCAGTTTGAACCGAATGGGCGCCATTTGGCTAAAGTTTAAACTGAATCGAGGAAGAGAGACGGCGATTCGGAGATGAAGCTCGTAGCTAGGATCTCATACTTGTTTCCCTCGAATACGACTCTACCCTCTTAATTAGTTGGTCCAACGAGACGACTACAACGAGCGCCAAGATGACCAAAGCCAGAACTGGATATTATTTCCGGCAACGAACGATCTTGAAACTTTGACTATATGACAACCGATGAAACGTTCCAACGAGACACTGGAGAACAGACAAAATTATCCCAAGCATTTCACTGATCCTTCACAACTCAATTCATAACGCCTTGGAGACAGACTCCGTTGTACTAAACCTGAGATATTTGGATATTCCACTCGAGGGATATATTCTACGGTAAATGAAGACAAACGCAATCACCAGATCTTAGACGCTGGAAGATAAATGGAGAACAAATATGTCTTCATTTTGGTTCACGAAAAGAGAATACGCTATTGGAAAAGTAGAAAAGGATTGAGTTAACGGTTGCTGGTGAGAATAAATCTGGTGCTGAGAGTCCATAAATTTATTTCCGACGTCGGAAGGTACGCTGAATGCGAAAGTAATACAAGGCAGCAGCCAAACCAAATGGTTCTGAATGGCTCCAGCCGGATGTTAGATCAAGTCATCAGCAAGCTGGAGAGGGTCAGAGTCGATTTTGGTTTACTACAATTCCTGCGACGTCTGGTCACGAAAATAATTACCATTTCAACGTTTGGAGACATCGTCGAGGGTGTTTTTCGCTTCACTCCCTTCACCACTGCCACGCGTTCTCATCTCCAGGAGATTCTGTTAATTTTCTATATTTACGCGTCGAAGTAAACCCGTCGATCACCCCCTACGTTTCTTTCTACGCTTGATGACTACAACGCCACACAAGCGTAACGAGCGGCAACGCGAAAGAGCTATCTCTGCGCCCACTATTTGTCTTCCCATACGGACTAGAGACAGCGTGTCCTGCGAGTCTGAACTTCCATAGCGTTTCTGCTGTTCTGCTGAGGAGGGGTTGAGAGACGAATGCTCGGAATACGAGGCCACCGTAGAAGAAAAAACGTACTATCGAAAACGGCTGCGGAGGACTGTGAATGTAACTGGAAAGTTCGGGGATGGGCAACGTCCCTGTGGGATGTCATCAGGGAAATTGGATGCTGCGGAGGTATACGTCACGGCGGCGTAGCAAAAATATTTCAAAAATTTTGACGGATTTGCAATGGCGTATCGCACAGTAGGTAAAGAATAATATGTTACGAAATAATAAAAACTTAAGTACCTTTGAATCCTATAACAGAGTGAAATTTAAGTTTCTGATAAAGGTTAATAAATTTGTTGAGCGTTTAAACTTATTACCCGGTCTATATTTGATTATTATTATTATTATTAACAGGACTCAGTAAAAAAAAAAATGTAAAAAAAATCTTAGTCTTTTCCCATAAATGTATACTTTGCGGAAAGATATTAACGATTAATGAAGTTCAGAAAAGAAGCAACTAAATTATATATCGTCGAAGCGAGAAAATTTTTTCGGCAAACCGATAAAATTAATTGACTCTTATAATTAATCATCATTGTCAAGGAGCATCCCCTTTGTTTACGGGAATAAAGGATAAAGGGTTGTATAGAACGCGGAGTCACTCCAACACAAGGGATTTCCTCCGTTTCGTTGCTGTTGGCTGCAACCTCCCGGTGATCGCTCACTTCGTGTCTCCGCGCTTCGGAGATTGCGATCTACCCTGAAATCGTCGAGTAGCTCTAGAGGGCCTGTTCCACCCCGATACAAACGGAATAATACAAATACCCAAGTAGCATAGAAATACGCAGTTGCGTAACTCGTCGACGTGCGGTTTTTCGGATAAAGCAACGTGACGTATCGCCACTGACGGTTTCTCTCGTTGCTTTCGTAACCTCACGAATTCTCAATCCCATTCTCACCCTCCCACGAATATTTCCCGTGCCGATTATTCATAACTCGGGCTATCGTTTTCATATCGAGACTACACGCGATTTCCGCTGGGAATCGAAATGAATTCGCGAGCTCCTCGCTATCTCTGCTCAACTCACTTTGCTTCGGCTAAAAAAAAAAAGTGAAACGATTGTCTCCGTGACGTTTCTCGTTTTCTTCGCCCCATGGAACCCCCGACTTCTGTACTATCAACCCACGGAAATACAAATGGATACGATTCGTTCGTTAAGTTCGATAAGCGAGGACAACGAAAACGAGACAGTCGAGTACTTTCCCTTGGGAATTCCGTCGACGAAACAAATTAGCAAGAACGTTGCGACGGCATCTCCCGATGGTCGGGGGATGCAGATAAAGAAAGAGTACATTTATCTTTTGGTGAACCCAAACGAACGACGATCAAATGATTCAAGAGACGAAGAGACAATTGCCATGGAAAATTATAAAAATTCGTACCATAAATCGATCAAAATATCGAGAAAAAAAATAAACAAATGCAAACATTTTTTTTTTTTACCCAAAACACAGAATTCTCCGAGAAAACAAAAATTGTTGAATTCAAAACTCCATTTTCCGCCAACGACTATGTTATTCGCGGCTTAGAGGTTAGAATTTCTTAGCTTATGAGAGCTCTGGTTGGACGAGAATCCGTTTCGAATATATTTGCAAACAATTCGAGAGTTCGAGACAGAGAAGCGGCCAAAGGGGAGAAGGGGTGCACTTCCGTTTGCAGTACGACGAGACAGCCGCGTCTCAGACTCCGTACGAAGGATAATTTCCCAACAACAATGCAGTAATCGACGCGGAACGTAGCAAAGAGGCGCCACGGTATTCGGTATTCTCTTCTATACACACTGCGACACACTCTCGTGTTCTCCTTCTCGAGATTCCGAACGACGAAACAGACGGGAAGAGCTCAGAGTTTAGAGCCGCAGTCTCGGGTTGTTTCCCCGAGACACTCTCGTGAAACTGGCGCTTCTGCAAGCGACTCTCATCGACCGCCCACCCTATCATGATAGAGTCACTTCCGTGAACCGTTGAGATTCCCCGAGAGAAACTTCAGAAACTCCTCTCACTCGTGTCAATTTCGGGAAACGAATCGACTAGACGGAGTTCCCACTCTTCCGAAAGAAGATTTTATTTCATCGTTCGTTTTTTTTTTTTTTCATCATTAGACATGATAGACACTTTACTTAATATAAACTAAAAGAGGATCGCGAGAATGTTCTTCAGTTTCGCGCCTTCTCTACTGAATTTGCATGGGACATACTATAGTAGAGTCATCATAAAGATAGAACTTTGGAGAAAGGCTCTCAGGCTAATCTCTCGGACTTAATCCTGTGCATCAACGACGTATTATCATCATCTACCTTGTGAGAACGATTCCGAGGATCTCGGAAAGGTAGGAGAGCAGAGCAGCTCGGCGGTTACTCGCGGAAAGTGTTGAATTTCCGGAAACGAGCGGACACGGTCGTCGTCGTCGTCGTCCCCTCCAACTCCCGGTAGAATTCAGCGAAGCTTCGGAAACTGTACGTCCGAAATTGCAAGTGTGGATTATCTCGGGGCTTCTCGACTATAGCAGTACGAAAGCTTTTCGCGAGAGTACATCGCCAGTGGAAACTCTTCCCTCTCTCCCTACGGGGGAGCGTAGTTAGTTCGCGTTTACGAGAATCAGCACTTCCAGCCCGAGGCTCTGCGGGTTTGTTGCAACCGTCGATTTGCCTAAGGAGTGTGGGACGCGAAGACGGAACGAACGGCTATGCAACACAAACGGTGTCGTCGTCGTCGCTCCCTCCCGCGGGATCGTAAAACGTAACGCGCCAAAGATATTTTCCAAGTGTGAAATATTTTGCCGGTCTAATCCAGCAATATCATAAAGAAAGGCCTGCGGCATGACGCGCAACGAGTAGCGAGTACAGAGGTCGTAACCAGGCATTAGGGTTGTTTACAAAAGGCCCTTTCGCGTCGAGACCTCTCTGGTCGTTGGATCGTTGCACGCGAACTACGTCGTCCCTCAATGCGAAATGAAAATCCCGGGGACACAGTGTTGTCGCCTTTGCATTTTGAGAACTCGCCACCTGCGACTCACCCCTCGTCTTATTATCAACAATCGTAAAATACTAAATTGAAAGTCCCCGGGAGTGAAGGAATGGGCGCATCGCGTGAAATATCCCGAGGGAACGAGAGGCTTTCGGTGAACGAAAAAAAGGTATTGAAGTTACATCCTACGATTTCCCTGTAACTTGCACTATAATACGTAAATTTATCGCATCGTTTTTGTAGATTTTTTTATTTTATTGGTGTACAAAGAAACTTGAAATATATAAATTTGTATGATGCGACTATAAAAAGCGATGAAATTTTGTAAATTTTCTTTTTACATATATTCGTGATTAATGTCTTAATAAAATAAAGCGATTTTCTGTTAAAGGGGTACATTTACCGGGCGGTTCGAATAACGAGTAAAATCTGTAATTTTTATTTTTTTTTTGAAAAACGATAAGATGTCATAAAACGATTTTTAGCATTGAAAGATATTGAAAGTCCGGAAAAAAAAAAAATTACGACTCGTCTTTGTTATTAACTGTAACAATTCGTGTTTCTAATAATTAAAAATAAACAATAACTATTTCATGGGAAGACAGAATACGTATCATTGCTCAAGAGTTAGAAGAATGAAAGGTTCAGCGCGCCCGCCAAATTCAATCTCGCAATACAGGGACAAGACAAATGTTCTTTCCCGCCGATGAGCTTTCTTTTTCGTCATTGGAGCAGAGAAAGAAGTCAATTAGCCAAAAAATTGGGCCACGCAAAAAATTGGTTCGTCGCAGTGAATACGTAGAAAAAAGTAATTCGATTGTGACAGAAAGAGAGTCATCCCTTTATCCTTTTCACCGTGGCGCGAGAAGGGTCACAGTAGATAAGTGAGAGAAGATGCCAGTCATCCCTTGGTAATTAGTTAAGGGTGTAAGAAGCGAGCGCGCGGCGTCTCCGCTCCTTTGCTGCAGAGTGAGACGAAAACACGGATTGAAGAAACTCGCCGGCGCTACCAGAAATTCCAACCTCGTATCATCCCCCGCAACCAGCTTGTCGAGGGTCAATCCGAGTTATACGCGAACTCAGCCTAAACCCACCCTTCCAGTGATTCGACTGGCGATATCGGTCGGAGAAAAAGTTTCGCTACATCTCGCTACTCTCTTCTCGGATTTGATTGATTAGTCGGGTCTATGCGGACGAGCAGAAAGCAAGGCAGGGAAGGGGGTTGGAAGAGGGAGGGGGCTGAGTTTTTCATGTGTGGATTCTTCCACAACGAATCTCACTACGTGGCACCGCCCTTCCTAACGTATACGATAGTATTACCGTGTCACTCGGCTTCATCTGGACCACCATCACGAATTCGCTGACCCATCTACTCCCATACATATATTTATACCGCGGCGCATTATATTTGCACAATCCTATTATACTTATGCTGCCACACAAGAATGTCAATGAAAGAAATATCTTTTGAAATATCTTTTCCGTACGTTAAAGTTAGATTATCGGAAACTTGCGGATTCACGCGAGAAAAGAGTTCATTTGTATATCTATTCATTTATTTAATCGAGATTATTATCTCCATAATGTATCGGAGCTTTCAAATGGCGCTATTGCATTAGGGTTCAAATTTGTGTTTATATATCGCTGTGAATGGATGTATTTTTTCGTATCGTATCCTCAAAGACTTGATGCCTTTCAATGCAAATTTTATTAATTGTATAGTGTATTTGTTAAACACTACGAAATTGTAAGTCTGTACGCAAGTGATCTTCAATTTTTCGTCATATAAAAAAAAAAGATTGAACCATTTTATCGTCGCCGTTGGACCATATGTGCGAATTGCGACTTATAGGACTGTAAATGTGTCAATTTCGCGGTAGATTCGCGGTTGTAACATCGAATTACCTCTCTACATTGGACACACATCAGAACAGGAATGTTGCTCCGGATCGCGGATCCCTTCTATTCGTATAGATGTATACAGCAGCGTTCGACGTCGAGTAGCGACGACGGTATGGACTGTCTACACGGCTGCTGTGTATTGCCGCCGCTGTTTCTCGGGTTATACGCATTGGACTCTGGACAGTGGTCATCTGTCACTGTCAAGCATCCCCTATCGTCGTCTCTACCGCACTGACACCCCTTCCCACTCCTCCCTACCCTTTGGAGTGGTTACGCGAGCCAAACGTTGAAGGGAGGATCGAACCTCCCGAACGAACGTTCTCGTACCCTGTCTGCCTGCCCGTGCCGATGTCTGTCTCCGCTAAAGTATATGCCTCACGTGGATAGACAAACATACGCGGATATTGCATCAACGTAGAACAATATGAACGCAGAAATCATTTTTATATTATTGTTATATCATTTATTACCCGCGGATCAATAGAAAGACAGTCAATTGTTTGCCGATCGATAAATGTCGAGTATCGAAAATAATACTATCATTGGAACCAAAGACGCTGATATGTAAATCAATTTTCGCTTCGATAATAAAAATAGAAAAAAACATTAAATAAATGGTGAAACTTCCTATTAATCGTTAATTAACGAATGAAATCATCGACTACGTGAAAATTTAGCAACGAAAAAAAAGATCATTGAAAAAAGGGAAAATAATAATTTCGTAAAAAATACTCAAAAACGGAAAACTATCAAAATAATGACTATAAGATATGAAAAAAAAAAGAAGTTAACATTATGCATGCAGATTTACGAATGACGACTTACGATGCAGTCGTGAGACTTGCGCGACTTACGATGTGGTAAACGGCAATAGATTAAATCGCAAAAAAAAAAGAAGAAACGAACCGATCGGAGCAAATCGTTTAAGGTGATTCAGATCGATAGAGCAATCGTCGGAATTAACGAGTTGCATAATACGAATTGTACATGCGATCGAGTTGCATACACGGTAACTACAACTCGCTGCCTTATTCCTTCGACCCGCATGTGTTCACCATGATTAATAACCGGTCATTCACGTCGCATTACTCATCGATGGTTGCGCTTTACGGTCATTCGAGTAACAGACTTCCGCCCGGTGTTTCGTAGCCACGATTTTACTCACCAGTCTGCGGTCGCCACATAGACGCGAGTCGAACGACACCGTTTAGCACTCGTGGATTATTACAGACGCGCGTACGCACACACGCGCGTATGAGAACTGTTGGAGAATTCACGCCTCGGAACCCGGGGAATGAGTTGAGACGATATCTACAATGAAACTTTCAACGAAACCCTTTATGGACGTTGAAGAAGGATTTTTGGAAGAGACGAGAGGGAGTATAAAGCCCCGTGGCCATATCTCCTCTGTACCCTAAAATGTACTATAATACGCGAAGATTGATACCTGACGAGTACTAAAGAATAATTTATGAAACACCCTTTATATCCCACTTCGATAAATGGTCATCCGAGACGTCTCTCTTCTACGGTATTCGAGAGCATTCAACAAATATTTGGTGAGTCAACGATCCTCGTATATGGGAACGAAGATGTGTATATATATCTTCGCTTTTTTTTCTTTTATGCATCACGAGGATAAGATCAATGTGCTGCTATTTCGATGGACGTATAACAGAAATTGAGCGATACACCGTGAGGATGTCTTTGACACGAGAACGTGAGATTTTTTTATTTACCAAGTTTAATTCTAATTCATTCCATAGAAACACCGTAGAAAAATTACCTCAATAACGGGGGGTTTCTTTTTTTTCGGTGAAAAAGTGAATTGAAGTTCTGTACCATCTAGACACATCAACGGCATTCTATATGCAAAATAATTTTTTTTCTCCGATTTTTTTTCAAAGTTAACTATGATTTTCCACATCTAAAAGCGTCGAGTATATGCGCACATTGTGTTTTGAGAAATCGCGATGTTATTTTTTCGTATCTCATGGGTATGTTATAGATTTTATTTTCTGTGGCATACATGGTTCCGCGAAAGATTTCGAAGGCGGTGGTCGTTCGAATCGTCGCAACAATATTTTACAATCTAAGCGAAGTTTTACGACCAACTCCCAAAAGGCGTGAGCTCGACGCGCGCGCGCGCGCGGAAGAGAGCACAATTCTCTTCAATCTTCCTCAACGTAGCGCGCCTATGAATATAAATACGAAAGCCGGGAGTGATTTATGCCGACCAAAAAAGAGGCTAGCGTCGCGCCTTCGTATCTGGGACCGCGTAACAGGAGGTGAGTGCGTTATGGGAGCAGCAGGAGGCACACATCAGGAGGACGAGAGCCGTCGTGGGTAGTTTCTAACCTATACGATTCAATACCCCGACCGAGCCACCGAGAGACTTTCATTTTACGTCGCGGTCACTGTTTATGCCCCAGATTTTAGGAGCACCGCGAGACCACTCGACGATCACCTTCGGCTCTCAGCCCCTTCGCTCCCTCTTTCTTCCCTTCTGGCATTTCGCCGATTTTTACGACAGGCAAAAAAAAATCGCCGCACACTCCCGTCTTTCGCATCAGCATACTTCGCTTCTCCCCAAACCTACTCTTTTGCCTAAGGGCCGTCGGTCATTTTAATCTCGACTCGAAGATAAATCCCTACTAATATTTTTCGTGTATTTTCCGTACTTTCGAAATTTGCATTAGAATTCGAATTTTCATAGTATTTTCCGGTCGGCGATAATAGAAGAGAATAGAACGCAATGACGCGTGTGGTTTTGACGCAAAATTGTGGTTATATTTGAAAAAACAGAGTTAAAATTTGCAAAAATATTTCAATATGAAATTAGCAATATCCCTTACAAAACTTTGATATTTCTGAAGGAAACTTTCGTGATCCGCTCAAGTGTTGCATTGTAAAGGATTTTTTTATAAAGTGTTTTCAGCCAAAGGTTCAACGTTGATGACTCGACTGATTAAAAAAAAGGCGAAAATCCACACGAGGTGCGAAAAGAATTTGCATAATTCCTTTCAATGAAATCGCATCGACTTTCTTCGTGAAATCGCTATCGAGAGGTTCTTCACAAACGTCCCGATACCCTTTAATCCCTCTCCCGACGCCGTACTCGACTGGAACTATATACCGTCTCTACAGATCCGTTAAATCTCGACAGAGCCTTCGTGTATACTTGACTCCACAGTCCAATACATGCCGGAGGTGATATTGTAGTGTGAGTTACGATCGAGCGGAGGAGCGAAAGATATGACGATCGAGCGGAGGAGCGAAAGATATGACGATCGTGCGACGGTGCGAAAGATATGACGATCGAGAGAAGGAGCGAAAGATATGATGATGGATCGGAGGAGCGAAAGATACGATGATCGTCCACCAAAAATGGTAAAATACGTTTTCCGAGAGATGTTCATCGACGAAAGGGTTTTACCCCCGAAATCCCGTGTAGTCGCATCAACGTGATGCGCTCGTAGGGCGGCACGCAGTGCTCCGTCGTTATTAAGTTTTGATCCTGCAAGTAGGAGTAGATTGTTCATGGTCCATTGTTCATGGTAGAAAATCTGACGTTCCGCGTGCGCGATCATCGATCGAGTCTCGAAACTCCACTGGTCGGGCCGACTTTCTTTGATCGACAGGTAATGACAGTTTAAACCGTTCGTACGGCGAAACTCGCGTAGAGAACGTACTGTCGGATCGCGGCAAATCTCGTCGGTGCGATGGAACGCCAATAATTTCACCGGCCCATCGACGGGTACCGCGTAATCCCTTTCGCACACAGTTATAAGCTCCGTGTATGCCAGCCGGTCTACGTTCGTCACGATCCTCTCTCTTTACGCCGCCTATATACCGCCCGTTCGCTTTCGCCTCTGATACAAACCCGACTACCGAGAGACACGGTAATGCATTTGATCCGTGAGCTAAAACACATTCGGATGCACCGCGAATACTTTTAGCTCATGTTCTACTACAGCGCGGACGAGCGTTCGGGAACCCTCGCTCTTCATGCGCTTACAAAAAACAAAAAACCGCTTACTCGCCTCAAATCTCCTGTGTCTCTACACTCGAAGCTCACTTCAATATTCTGTATGCTATTCGTCCACAGTAAAAATTAATCGCGACGATTTTTTTTATTATTATTTATTACTAATAAATTATGCAAAACAGTGTCGATGGATAAAATAGTTCGAAAAAAAAAAATAGTAAAATGTAATTTTATTTTTTCTGGTCATATCAATCGTTATTCATTTCTTTAACCCTTTCCATGGGTAGAAAATCACACATTTTCTACTTTCTTGCAGAACGGGGTTAATTGGTAGATTCGAATATATATAAAAGGTTAAATTATGATGCTGCAGTAACACGAAACAGATCCGTGCAGATTTGTGCGTCGATGAGAGACACGAAGAATTCACCCCTTCACACTTTTTTCCATGAAAATCGAGATATCGATTATCGTCGACGAACGTCCGCGTTTAATACAAATTACGCATGAAAACCAGAAGCGAGAGAGGGAGAAAGAATATTCGTACGGGTATCGTCGATGGTCGTGTCCCGGGGTTTTGATAAATGACGCGCAGGAGTTTATTTCACGAGGGTGTGAGTCTGCGCGATGTAATCAAGCGTTGTATTATATAACAGCGTGTGGGTTACGGATTAGAGGGGATGAGACATAGCTTTTCGTACGCGTTATGATTATTTCGCTGCTTCTGTATGCCTCAAATTGGCGGTATTGATATTCCGTCAACTCGACTACATCTCCGACGAGGCAAGTTACTTACATCCCTAATGGATTCACGTTTCGATAAACACATTCTCGTTGACTTTAAGCCAAAAGCGAGATATCTCGTAATTGTTACAAAGTTGAGGTAAACATTCGCGAAATAATTCAATAATGTTGTCGCAACTTCGTTATGCAGTTAGAAAAGCTATTTACAGGCCATTCCAATTTTCCGCCTCTCGAAGTCGCGTATTCCGAACTATTTACCACTTACTAAAAAACTACTAATTGCCACTTTGCGAGGTATACAATCTATCGAAAACGTTGCACAAGTACCCACGTACTACCTGCCCACAGGTACTTAGAACTCGCCGAAACAATCTCTGCGTGAAGAGGCTACAATGTGTGTAAAGCCGCTTTACGGGGAAATAGAACGCAATTGCATTTACCGCAACAATTTTCAGCGCAGAAAACCTGCCCGGTAAATTGATTTCGAGAGCATTCAGTGCGTGCAATCCTATTAGGAGTTCTAATTAAATAAAACCGTTCGATGTATACGTTGAAGCGATATTACGAAATTTGCTTAAATAATTAACAGTATAAATGCTACTTGTTTGAAAGGCAGTAATTATGCGTCCTTTGTACATTTGTTACATTGCAGAAATAATTGGCATGCGACATTAATAACGTTGAATCAATTCATCCTCTATATTTCATCCTAAACTCATTGATAATAAATGATTGTTACTTTCTGATAACGGAAAAGGATAGAAATTCGTCAGAGTGCCATGTTAATCGTGAAAGAACTTCACTTCTTACACTTCTTACACTGATTTACACCGTGTGATCTTCACCACAAGATCTTCACTGCTTACGCTTCTTACACTTCTTTACACGTGTGTTCCGACTTGCCTTGTGTTCAATTAGCCCCGGTCTCTCCTATATAACATCAAATAATGAAGCAACGAATTCGGCATGTACCGTGTTGCTTTCAGCTGGAAATCCCTGCATAGAGAAGCTCCGATGTTGCGAGCGAGATTAGGCGATTCGAGAAAAGTTAATCTTAATAAACGAGGGCAATCAACGAAGCGAGGTCTACGAAGGACATTGACGACGGCTCAGTGAGTGTAGACGAATACGGGTCGGTACGGTCACCGCAAATGTTCGGTCCATGCAAATGCCCGTCCCGAAATTCTCCTCTCGTTCAACATCCACATATATATAGTAGTCGACAATACACAATACCCGAGGAACTGGTCATCTCTCTCGTTTTGTCTCTGTACCGTCGACTCTCGTATCCCCAAGAATTTGCATACTACTCACTCGATTCCGAGGCCTTTTGTCCGGCGCGGGGAATGTCCATCAACTTTTTGTTCGTACCAAAGCGGGTTCAGCCTCCGAGTAAATAGGCGAGAGCGAGTTAGAGGTATACGAATGGTTGTCGTGGGGTGAAGGGGGGGAAGTGTGGGGACTCAGATGAAACGAGGAAGAGAGAGGAACGAGTCAAATGACCAGCGGGGCTTAAGGGTCGTGTCGGAACGGTAGCAGCCAAGTGCTCGCGCGACAACCGGGATAGAACGGACCTTTTATTTGCTGATTGCGTTCGGATTGTTTCGTGATTTAGCATAAATGTTTGATTAGATTACACGTACGAGCCCCTGGGCTGTGTTCGAACCGCCGGGAATACGGGAGGGGCAACTGTCTCTCTGCGCTATATGCAACACTCTGTTTGTTCAAAGTATCGACGAGAATGGGCGACGAAACGGACCGGCACTATCGTAATTATTTAACGAGCAAACTTTGCGTGGTCCACCAACGTCACCCCTCTTGGACAACGTTATTTCACCGGAGCATCCTGTCGTTTCGGAATACGAATTCGTAATTATGACGGATTCGGATGACTGATCTGTCTCGCATCAAGAAAGACTTTGGCACAAGCAACTAATACAAATAAACACACCGGATATTGAAAAAGATCTGTTTCCTAACTATATCTGATGTCAGAAAATGATTCATGCCGTGAATTATATCAGACGCGAGGAGTTCATTTGTTTTAACTTTTAGATCATACAACCTGCAATCATTGCAAATAATTTGATGCACCCGGCAGAACGAGTCTGCTGTTAGTCTCATGTTACAAATAAAAGCAATCCACATTAGATAAGGCGGCCAGATTCATGGTTTCAGAAGAGCAAGTAGAGTAGATTCGGTTAGAGCGTCCAGCATGGTGTACGGATCAGGTCATCAGTTTAGACAATGGGATCTGCTTGTGCGTTTAAGGTAATCCCTCGTGAATGGGGTCTCCACTTCGCTTGAGACTGTTTGTTGGTCCCGCTCTTCCTCGGTATACTTAATACATTGTCCGACCGCCAGGGTTGCTGGTCCTTAACAACCTCGTTGCACGCTACCCGTACAAATACCGTCCACCCCTTACAGAGCTTACAGTTTCAAGATGGCCTCGCATTAACACCTATTTAACTTGCTCCTGCTGTCGGATCGAAGGCCCTTCACGAGCTTCTGGGTTGTATGGCTTCAACGAGGAGTTTCGAACACGAACGGCATATTGTAACGTAGAATTCGAGATTCCAACGTCTAAGTCCACGTCTTCAAGGATCCTATCTCCTCCCGTTTGCTCCTGATCTCCTTCGGAACCCATGTAGTCCAGGCATTGTTTTGATCTTAAGCCACCGACTCCTGTTTCTGATGAAATAATGGACATGGCTTTGATTCCCTGTCTAAACAACAACTAAAATTTCACGGGAAAGGAACGCGCCGCTGGGGGGAACCCCCTCTTGGGTATTGATTCAGTCTTCTGCAGAATTTGGTTTCTTTTGACGCGAGAGGCTTATACTTTGATTCGTAATTTCTAAGGAACTAAAGAAATGGATCAGGATTCAGGATGAAGGAAACGGAAGGTATACTTCTAAATGATTGTTTCCTTTAAGAACATCGACAAACAAGAAAAAAAACAGGTCATCCTGTTCTAACGGATCTACACCGGCGATACACTAAATCAGCATCGCCTTCGGCAATTACGATGCTGTCCGGTGAATCCAATGGAGCGACGTTGAAGGGTCCCCGTGTTGTAACCATGGACCCGCGCGAGACAGAGATAGACCACGGAGTGGGAGGAAGCAGAAACGTATCGAAACTGTCGCGGGTCTACGGGGCGGTCAGTGTGTCCCTCGGGTGCGATAAGGTACGGACAAATGACCGAAGGATCGAGAAGAACGATCCTACAAGAAGTATCTCGCTCGAGGCTTGTTCAGATCGTTGGACAGAAAAATAGTGCAAGAGAAAATCAGCCCTCTAAGTAAATTCGTATCAATCCCTGGAGACACGCGCCACTGGGGTGATCCGTCATACGAGATTACCGAGGTAAATAAAACAAATTCAAGCTGCGAAAACGGTAAAGAAAAAGAGAGATGAAAGAATCGAGAGAACGGTTAGAAGAGAGAATGAGAAGAAAAATTACATTACAATGGAGAGATCAATCGAATTTTGTGTCGGAACCAAATTTTTTTGGTATGTCGAGTCATTTTCATCGACCTCTCGATCATTCACGGTCTTCCGAGTTCGCAGATTCGACAGAGTTTTTCCCACAGAACAAAATTTTCATCGCGGGTCACAAGGCTCGGGGACTTGTCGATTTCTCCTTTGACCATTTTTCCACGTCGTCCATTGCATTTTTTATGCTCTGGTCAAACGCGCGGAAAGTCGGTCGAGGGAATGGGGAAAAAACGCAATTTTCGTGCAGATCGAGCGATTTTTTTTGCTCTTACAGACTACTCGGTCGTCCAATTTAGGGGGAAAAGTTCACGCCGATTAGGTGAGTGCTGTGGCAATAGGCGGATACAAGCAGATGGAAGAAGGAGAAGAGAGAAAATAAAACTTTTTCCACTCGGTCTGTTTGAAGGATTAGATAGATTACCGGGCGTATTATAGCATTGGCCGGAAGAGAAGCCATGCAGGCCGACCGGCGTCGTCCGATCGTGGACGATTCTGAATTCTTAGCCTCTCACTATCGTTCCGACCCTCTCGTCACGTCGAGTGGATTGACGACGAAACAGGAAGACAAAAAAGTTTCGTCGCATTTTTTTGATAAAGCTTTATTGACCTTTCGCCGAGTCACGAAATCATTTTCTCGATCTCGTCGTAAGAAAAAGAAAATAGAAAACAACGCAGAGGCGTCTCACATGGAAAAAAAGTATATCGAAATCAATGATATATCGGGAAAATTTTCGTAAAAAAATTGCAATATATGTAAAAAATATATATCACTAAATATATAAACATTATCTGATCAATATATTAATTATATAAAATCGCTGAATTTCATATATTTTTTTAATTAATTGTTTGCATATACTTTGTTCACTTATGAATTCAGCATCTCGAAAACAAATTAGTTGCCCTTAAAATAAATATCTCTCAGGCAATGACAATAGTAACGGGAATCCGTTAAATTGGAATGAGTATCTATATCACAAAGCCATAATTTATTTATATTACATCGTTCGATGAGCTCTCGTATTCTGTGACAATCGTAAGATCGATCGGGTATTATGTAGCTTTTTCGACAATATATATTACGGCAACGCAGATATAATTCGGTTGGCTTGTAGCAATCAGTCGTTCGACCAGTGTACTACAGTATAACACCAGTAGCTCTCGACTCCGTCGCCAATAGTACGGTCCCCAGTATCGGTGATTGTAATACCGCTGTATATTCGATGCTTCTGCGTTTCTTCAAAATAAGCATTTGAATGGGCCAATCAATCACGCGGCTTCTCTTCCTTCTGGTGACGTCACTACAGCCATCCCCCCTATTAGTGGGGTGTGATACCGAGCATTGGTAGTGGTAGGTTGCTGCGGGGGTGGATGAGAAGGGGTGTTTCAAGCCGACGTCGCGACGCCTGGCGTCGGTAGGGATCGCGGTAATTATATATTCTAAGGGTGTCTCGCCGATCAGTCAATGCTTCCGCTGCAGCGCGCACTCGACAATGGACCCAGAGATAGAAAAAGCTTATCTGTCACTGGTTCTGCCTCTTCGTTACTTCCTCCGGGATTTACTACACAGGGTTTTTGATACAGAGAAAAAGAGACGGCGATTTTTAATTCACTGCAACCCTCGCGCCCGGTTCCGCTTGCTGGCAATGAAAAATTAAATAGGCAAAAGTATTGTGGTATCGAAGAGCGAAGGACTGTTGACGACCCGGGAAAGAGGCGTTATTATCTACTGCTCTTTTAACGAACAGCATTTACTATTGACTATTAATCATTACTCAACGCGGATATAAGTTTAAAAAAAAAGATCTATGATTGATCAGTGAATATCATCTATTGCTATAATATAGTTGATCCTTACTGGTGGAACTACACGCCTCGTTTTCTCATTAAAACGTTATTTATTACGTCGCATTTCCATATTTTGGTTTTGCAGCCCAAGAATTAGGCGGGAAAAAAATTGAACATTGAATTTAAAAATTGGAGAAACTCATCATTGAAAGACAATTTGTTTTTATTATTGATCTCAGTGGTCGTAATTGATTAAATGCTTCAATCAACGCATGCTGAGGACATTTCTTGAATCGCCGAAAGCGACGAGGCGCGATACCGCGTCGAAAGTGAGAGAGATCGGCGTCGGGTTTCCCAACAAACGCCTGATAATGGGTATTTGATGTTGACCGCCCTTTGAGTTGAGCTCTAGCGGTTCTGCCTCCGCTTCGGCGAAACAGATATAGAAAGGGTTGAAGCCGCGAGGGAGCGACAGAGAGAAAGCGCGAAGCTCGCATGAACGAGTTGATTAAATTCAAACACCTCACAGCACGGATTCCTCCTGGTTGACTCGGTGACTCGGTTGCCCGTTTGCCAGGGCTTCAAATATGTTCATATCGGTTGGATTGGGAGAGAGAGAAAGGCTCAAAGGACGAGGAGAGCAACGCGAAACAGCCTGAAACGCTTGTCACAGAGGGCAGTGAGTGTACGACGAGGAGGAAAATCATCCCCTAAGCATCCACACATAGCGCCACGACAGCACGCGCGCAGTTGACAATGGTCACGCATTATAATGGCGAGTCGACCGGACATGCTCGCCTACGTTTCCCTGTTTTAAGCCCTGAAATGCGGAACATACACGTACGCGGAGAAGGGAGCTTTCATTTATTTGACCGGCGGTCGAAGGCCGTCCAACGATTATCCACTTTGAATGGAAAGAATGAATACGAGAAAGAAAGGAAGAAGGAATAAAAAAAAGGGACAGAACAAACTGCAAACACAAGGGAGAGAACAAAACGAAACGGAAATTAACGGAGTCACGGTGCGTGATACGTGATACTTGTGGTACATGTCGCGCAACGCCGACAGGATGCGCCTGGGGATTCAATCGATTAATCGTCCAGCAGGTCTTTTTTTTTTTTTTGTTAACGCAAGCTGCAAGTGAGGTTTGTACTTCCTGAAAGGATTAAATGGAATCCTAATTAGACGGGACTTAGTTCTATGCAAATTGATACGCATGTTAATTTTTTCGAGAGATTCTATGATTTTTCATTGATTCCGAACCAAATTTGGTTATTTGCGTGTCGTAGTGTTTTTTTTTTTTTTTTTTAATTTTGGATGACCGTTTGCCTCCGGAAATAGGAGAGAGCGGTTCGAACGGTAATTGAAGCCGTGGGATGAGATCGAAGCCTCGAAAACCTCGAAAAGCGATTTTACGAGACTCGTGGCGTCGACGTCGGGCCAATCTAAAATCTGTCAGACTTTGATCGATGCGCCTTGCGCGATTTTAATGCTCTCGTATCTCGCGTGAAATATACGAGTCAGAAGAAGTGAGAGGTATAGGCTACAAGCTAAAACTAACCCTCGGGGTGGCGAGAGTTTCGGCCCCTCTACTCTCATCAAAGTCCAATCATCCCTCGAGGAATTCAAAACGATGTTGCAGCATTATATTTAAAGTCGTATGTGTGTGAATTTTTTTATTTTTTAACGGTGTCGAAGCAACACTAGTGATCCCTCGCTGTGTTTTATCTCGACTATCGCCTGTCCACATAGTCATTATCATAGGCATTCATGAGACTGTTCTCCTCATTGTTATCGTATCGAGATGATCGATATAACATTAAAATTCGATAAGAGATCAAATGAGGCGATTCGACGAAATTTCTCACGGTATTTTACAATTTTGCATACACTTTAGGGATGTAGAAGAATTGAGTCACGTGAGGCCGCAATTCAAAAGGGGAAGTGTTCGGCTTTTGCGAAAACAAAACACCGTCTTTACTGATCGGATTTTTGTTATTTTACTTCGTCACGGAAAAACTGTTAAAGATTTTAATAAAAACGCGTTTAGAATATTCTGTAACAAAACATTTTTTTTTTAATCAATTAAATCAAAAGCTAAAAGTTGGTTAACTAAGTTTTTCGTGGAGAGGCTGCGTAAACGACGACAAAAAAAAATACGAAACCGATCTGCAAATTTAATTGGCGTTTTTTTGCCATTTGTTGCGTAGGTTTTCATTTAAAATGATGTGTAAAAAAGAAGGATTCGTGGTCAGTCACCGCAGTACACTATTTTGAAACAATAAGTTACGAAAAAAAATGTATGACATTTATACAAATGCATACATTTTTTTTCGTAACTTATTACATTATACAAATGCATACATTTTACTTATGACATTTATACAAATGCATTTGCATTTGCAATGCATTTTACTTATGACATTTATACAAATGCATACATTTTTTTTCGTAACTTATTGTTTCAAAATAGTGTACTGCGGTGACTGACCACGAATCCTTCTTTTTTACACATCATTTTAAATGAAAACCTACGCAACAAATGGCAAAAAAACGCCAATTAAATTTGCAGATCGCTTTCGTATTTTTTTTTGTCGTCGTTTACGAAGCCTCTCCACGAAAAACTTAGTTAACCAACTTTTAGCTTTTGATTTAATTGATTAAAAAAAAAATGTATTGTTACAGAATATTCTAAACGCGTTTTTATTAAAATCTTTAACAGTTTTTCCGTGACGAAGTAAAATAACAAAAATCCGATCAGTAAAGACGGTGTTTTGTTTTCGCAAAAGCCGAACATTTTCATTCAGAGAAATACACGATTATTCGATTTCCGTGGATTGTCCAAGGCGAAGGGTGGCTTCGCGTTACGTGAGAAAAATTCGTGAACTGGACGGTAGGATAAGAGCAGCGCGAGAGTAATAGGAAAAATATTATGATAACCGAATTGACCAATCTGTCTCCAGAGGCGAAGTAGGTCCGTTGTGTATCGAATCATCGTTATCGGATATAGGATTTAGCTGTCGTAATGTTTCGTCGACGATATGGACAAAAAAAAGAACGAAAAAAAGAAAAAAACAGAAATCCTCGAGTGCGTGAAAGCCATGAGTGCTATAATCCTAAGTGAATATCCCGATACCGAGTGTTCGTTGCGAGGGCTCGTAATGTAACACGTGACACTGTACCTTCGGGCTGTATAATGACCGTTTCATTCGATCTGCAGGATTAACCGCGTGTCGAGTTTTTCGTACGAACGTCGAGCGATTTGCCAACGAGGGTAGCAGTTTCATTTTTCCCTGCGCCTTGCCGACAAAATTTACGAAAATACGGGACATAGAGAGCCGCAAAAGTGGACGAAACGAATATTTCGGGGAAAATAACGAGAGCGGCTCGACCGGCCGGGAGAGGAGAGGTCGGGTTCGACCGCACCATGTCGAAACACTCATCACGTTTATTTCGACCAATCGATGCTTGAATAATTTGGTCGGGTTACAGATGCGCCAATTAATCACGTAGTAGCGCCACACAGTGCCTCTATAACGATCCTCGTTGAATTTATTCGCGCCCTCGCCAGTGTACGCCGCTGCAGTACTACCAGAGGGCTCAACGGTAAAATACACAAAATTGTTATTTCATAACCGGGCAAAACCATCGGTGAGCTGAACTGCCCTCTGGCAATTTTGTTGCGTATACTCCCCGATCGATAATGTATCCAACGATAAATTAAACTGACGGAAGAAAAATAAACGAAAGAAAATAATTCATTGGAAATGTTAACGAGTAAATGCATATTGCACTCGATTAATAAAATTGCATTATTGTGATGAGATTAAAAATCGAAAAAAAAAAAAAAAAAACATCTTTCGATGATTTCATACGCTTAGTTTGAAACAATAAAATACGGATGATTAATGTCGATTTTTAATTTTCACACAAATTAAACTGAAACGCGAGAAATCCAATAGACGAAAAAAACTTCGGAGCTTTTGGAAGAAAAATAATATCGTGAAATTATAGTGAGCAAATTGATATTGCATTTTTATACAGTAATGAAAAAAATAATAATTATATAGTAAAAAAAAATTGATTGTATTTTTTTTTATTAAATCGTATCGATCGATTTCTTAAAGATGTTGCAAGAGATGAGTAGAAAAAAAAATGAAGAATAAAAAGCGGAGTTCGGAGATTTGACGGTGAAAATGCTTGGCACTCTCGTAAAAGACGGGTCGACTGCTATATACGTGAGCATAAAATTAGAAGAATGGTCGCTCGGCAAGGATTTGAAAGGATTGCTCCACCGAGTCGCCGAAGGCGAGCGCGTCGCGCAGCTCTGCTTCCTTCTCCGTGTATCGTTCCATGAAATACACATATATCTCTCTATATATATAAAGTTACCGCCGCTGTCGCCGCCGTGTCAGGAATCGATACCTACTTATGAGACACCCGGTATATGAGAGCCCTTCGACCGAAAATATTCCCCCTAAGTCCCTCTAAGGGGGACTTAGAATATTTTTTTTCGGGGGGGGAGAGGCGTAGGAGGGAAAGGCCGAAATATTCTAAGTACCTTTAGAGGGAACTGTCTAAGTAAAAATACAAAAAAAAAGCGGCGGCGGCGCCGGTTGGTGAAAAGCTGCGGTGGTGATGAGACATTTTTATAATGTCGATAAAAGGAATGCGAGCGCGCGAGCCCGGGGTACCTCTAGTATATCTCTCTATATATATAAAGTTACCGCCGCTGTCGCCGCCGCCGCCGCCGTCGCCGCCGCCGCCGCCGCCGCCGCCGCCGCCGCCGCCGCCGCCGCCGCCGCCGCCGTGTCAGGAATCGATACCTACTTATGAGACACCCGGTATATGAGGCCCCTTCGAAAATATTCTAAGTCCCCCTTAGGGGGAATCCCCTTAGAGGGACTTAGAATATTTTTCGGGGGGTGGGGGGAGGGGAGAGAAAATATTCTAAGTCCCTCTAAGGGGGACTTAGAATATTTTTGGTCGATGGGGTGGCCAAGGGGAAATCCCCTTAGAGGGACTTACAATATTTTTCGGGGGGCGGGGGGAGGGGAGAGAAAATATTCTAAGTCCCTCTAACGGGGACTTAGAATATTTTCGGTCGAAGGGGGGGAGAGAAAAATATTCTAAGTCCCTCTAAGGGGGACTTAGAATATTTTTCGGGGGGAGGGGGGGGGGGAGGGGAAAGAAAAATATTCTAAGTCCCTCTAAGGGGGACGAAAAATATTCTAAGTCCCTCTAAGGGGGACTTAGAATATTTTTGGTCGATGGGGTGCCTAAGGGGGAATCCCCTTAGAGGGACTTAGAATATTTTTTTTTTCGGGGGGAGGGGGGGAGGGGAGAGAAAAATATTCTAAGTCCCTCTAAGGGGGACTTAGAATATTTTCGATCGAAGGGGCCTCATATACCGGGAAAAATATTCTAAGTCCCTCTAAGGGGGACTTAGAATATTTTTGGTCGATGGCGTGCCCAAGGGGGAATCCCCTTAGAGGGACTTAGAATATTTTTCGGCGGAGAGGGGGGGGGGGAGAAAAATATTCCGTCCCTCTAAGGGGGACTTAAAATCCCTCTTAGAGGGACTTAGGATATTTTTCGGGGGGGAGGGGCGTGGGAGGGGAAGGCCAAAATATTCTAAGTACCTTTAGAGGGGACTGTTTAAGTAAAAATACATTAAAAAAGCGGCGGCGGCGCCGGTTGGTGAAAAGTTGCGGCGGTGATGAGACATTTTTATAATGTCGACAAAAAGGAATGCGAGCGCGCGAAGCGCGCGAGCCCGGGGAACCTCTAGTATATATATATCTCTCTATATATATAAAGTTACCGCCGCTGTCGCCGCCGCCGCCGCCGCCGTGTCAGGAATCGAGACCACCGCCGCCTCGATCCCGCTCGCTCGATCCCTCCCCTCCCCCGCTCCCCTCCCTCCACGCCCTCCCCTCCCCATCCCCCTCGACCGAAAATATCCCCTAAGGGAAAAGTCCCTCTAAGGGGGGGGGATATATTCTAAGTCCCTAAAGAGGGCCTCAGTCCAAAATATTCTAAGTCCCTCTTAGAGGGACTCAGAATATTTTCGGTCGAAGGGGGGGGGGGGGCGGAAATATTCTAAGTCCGCTTAGAGGGACTTAGAATATTTTCGGTCGAAGGGGTAAGGGCCAAGGGGAGAGAAAAATATTCTAAGTCTCCTTAAAGGAACTTAGGATATTTTGCGGGGGGGGGCGTGGGTGGGGAAGGCCAAAATATTCTAAGTACCTTTAGAGGGGACTGTTTAAGTAAAAATACATTAAAAAAGCGGCGGCGGCGCCGGTTGGTGAAAAGTTGCGGCGGTGATGAGACATTTTTATAATGTCGACAAAAAGGAATGCGAGCGCGCGAGCCCGGGGAACCTCTAGTATATATATATATTATCTATACACATAGATCTCCAACTACGTTCGCATCGTCGACTTGATATATTTCGAGTTCCGAATAAATTGTGAAGTGTCGAGACGATTCGAGAAAGTATTTACGAAAGTGCGAAGAAAACCGAGTGGGTGGCGAATTTTTATCCGCGTTTTTTCGAGGAACTGTGAAATTTTTCGTGCTTCAGACCGATAGAAAATGTTATTATTTTTTTTATTTTTAAAAGGTTATTGGCAAAAACGTTTAGAACAATTAGCAACCAACATAGTAATGAATTAAGCAGCTAAATAATTTATTAACCCTGTAGCAAAAATAAAGAATCAATGCAGCAGTGAAAAATGGCAACAATTATAGTTGCTGTGCGCTGCTTACGCCGGAAATGGCAGTAAATGGACGAAAATCGCGCGAGCGATAAAACAAGGCGTCGTAAGTTAATGACCGGCACTCTACGCATACTTACAGAGGGGATAAAAGTATCCGGAACCCGAAAGCAAGAGGTTCGTAAGGGGGTGAAAAAAAAACAGACGTCAAGACGATGGCGGAAGTACCGAGCGTCACTCTTGTCATTTGTAACCTTACGCTCGGAGCTTCCAGACTCGTATTAATCGTCCCTTAATTAATGAACTCGGGAGGGGACAATGGGCGCGCGTCACTAAGATTAATCTCTAAACGTATCCGCCTACGTATTCAATATCTCAGAATCCACTCGGAGAAAAACAAAATTTTTTGAATCCCTCGCTAAACTAATACAAATTAAATACCTCCTCGAAATATCATATCTATTAACAAACAAAATAATTTCCAGTCTTTTGCTAAAAAAAAAAAAATCGTATTTTTTTCATAATTTTTTTTTTCAGCAAATAATAACATTCTGACTAAAGTAACCAAACTGATTAACAAAAATGTAATATCTCTTCGAAATATCATTTTTTTCAATAACCTACAAAAATTCACGTCTTTTTCATGAATAATACTACTGGATGAAAATTTATTAATAATTATATGCCAAATGTATAAAATTAATTGCTAAAATTTGTATACCGCGGACAGCGGTACCGCGGTACGGTAAATTCGCATTAGAAAGAACGTTCGAGTAAATTGAAAATAGTAGATGCTTTTATGTCTAAAGATTTATTATCATTGTGTCCCTGTTGCGTTGGTACCGCGGGTGGAATGCGCTGTGGGGCGTACGCCGTGAAATCTCTCACACGATCGTACGAGAGAACCGTCGACGCCAGGTATAACCCGGAGAGTTCATTAATTTATTCGAGCGTGGAAATGGCAATTAACTCGGACACCAGTGACAGGAGCAGACTTGCCCGGCGGGCAGCACGAGGCAGAAACAGAAGCAGCGCGGGCATCGAGAGATATCCGGCTCTATCGGTGCGTGTAGTAGGTACACAGCTGAGAGAGTCCGGGATACACGCGACCACGACGCGGTTATGGGGAAAAGCCCTTAGGGTGTCCGATGTCCACGCCGAGCTAAGCTTCTATTCGTTTCTCGATCGTTCGATATACAGTTCTGACCCATCCAATGCATTATATCCTCCGATACATCGGAATACATCGGAAAATACGATGGGAGAAAAAGGTTCGTGCGTTGGTTTTAAGCGTGTCGCGGCTACGTTTGAAAATTACCGTCGAAGCTTCGGTCGTCGCTTCCTCACGACAGACGTTTGTTCCGCCGTGAAGATAAATTTATCGGACAGAAATTGAATGCGGCGGGAAGAAGAGAAGCGGAGAATGAGACATAACCTCTTCTCTCCTCGTGGATCACATAAATGCATTAATATATTCGATAATCATATACTTCGATTAAATGATTGATATTATAAAAATCGTATTTAAATTATCTTCATAATTAACCATTTCCTATATAATAATGACTCTTGAAAAATTTGAAAAAACATTTATTTTTTTTTCGATATCTAATACTATAAATGATGTTCAATGGCGAATGGGAGATTAAACGTATATCTATAAATCGGATAGATTAAAAGGTTCGAAATCACTGCAATTATACGAAATCCATTGATTAAATAATCATCTAAACTTCCGCGAATATTTAATTCTAATAAAATTCCAAGTGTCCAGGAGAATCCTAGCAGACAGAGAGTCAGAGAGCACTGATTACGAGACTCGAAAGATGGGATAGCGTTACGTGCGTAATCGTGTAGAAACCTCCCGATTTTCCCAACCCTCGCGGCTCTTGGCGAATTAACAATGTTGTTAACAAGCGCCAAATTTTCTCTTCCCGAGCGAAAGCGACGTTGGTAATTCAGCGCAACGACGCAGCTTGCCGGATATTCTAAAGCCGGCAGCTTTTCAACTCCCGCATCTATGTACAGTTTGTAGCTATAGCGCAAAACAGAATCCAAGGGGGTGGAGGGTGGCAACGGCAGAGATAAGTGTGACGACCTGTCCAACGACTGTGCTTCGGTACCGGGGAAAGGGTTGACGCAATCAACGTAAAACGTAACGTCGACGGTAACGGGGATTAGTTTATCTTCGGTGAGTTCGCGTTGCCTCACCGGGAGCGACAGTGAGAGCGCGCGGTTTAGCCCCTTCGTTGGCGAAACTCTATCTCCGCTCTAAAGTCGGATGGGCCGGCCGCGAAATCGCCTCGACACCGTTCCCGGTAATTGCTACCGAAGAAAAGCCTAAGCGTATAACCTTCGCGGAGATGTTTCAGAGACGAGAATCAACTGTGCGGAAGAACATAGACAGAGAAAATTCTCGCTTACCTGCGAACGCGATCGTTCGAACTATTTGCTTAAATCAATTCACCGGAAAGACTCTTCGACTAACCCGTTTCTTTCAGTAAACAACTACACGGAAACAAAATATATACATAAAAGATATCTACTAAATTAATATCACGATAAGACATGTAACCATTTGTCTTTCCGTCTGACGAGTTTCGTCGTGATCATCGAATCGTTACAGAAATCTGCAGACTGAAGTCGTTACGGTCTCTAAGTAACCAAGTATTTCCCTTTACATTATGACGATAAATGTATGGAAATGAGGCAAAAAAAAGAAACGCATAACCGTCCATACGATTGAGGTTAATGCAGAAGCATCGAATCTCCGAGTAAAGAATAAACGAGACGCATTTGCCATCGGTTCTTGTGGATTTGCTCGGTTAGCTGCGCGGTCGAGCGGTCGTTGCGTGCATCGAGAAATGAAACAAGAGAACCGACAGGCGATAATCCCTTTGCAGCATCATCAGTGCGTGGAGAGAACACTGTCCAACGTCCCTTTGACGATGATATTATTTCTGCCGCTGGACCAAGGCGCGCATGTGACGCATTTGCTCGGGTACAACGGCGAGTATAGCCGACGTGGTTGAGGGATGTCCGCGCAATGGATTCGGGGGCTTACATTGGACGCGTACTATAAATAATAGACACGCGAAATCGCTTTTGTATTCATATTAAGCGCGCGATACGATATTATACGCGGGTCGTTTTTGGTCCGAGTGGAAGGAATAGAAGAGACGAGAAATCGCCCGGGAATATTTTCATTCCTTTCGGGATTAATGGCTCGGACATATTTTATAGTGAGAGGGATATGCGACTACTTCTCAGCTATATCTGTTGTCTCTTTTCGCTTCTATGTCCGACAGAGAACGCCCTCGTAAGCGGTGTGTATATACATCTCTACGCCGCTGAACTGACCGCTGCCAGCCACTTTGATATATCGTCGGAAGTTTAAAAAGTATAATAAACCATGCGACCGGAGTTGTGTATGCATTACGATGCGCATATCGTTGTGAAAGAGGAGAATAATATCGGAGATAACTCGAATAATATACTCTGGAGAATTTCCGAATTTTTCTTTTTTTTTTTTTTTCGAGGTTAAGGTTTTTTTTCCTCGGGGACATTTAAATCGTGAATTTCGACGTTTCGAAGGCTGCGCGCGATGTATGTCCGAAACGTGCGTTGGAGCGGAGATCAATACTGAAGGAAACTGGAGAGATTAAACGCTTCGCCAGACGCTTATCGGCAATCGAATAACCCGATTACGTCCAAAGAAGGAATGGGAGTGTGTTGAAGATTGACCTATTGCCATGGGAATTGGCATTGGACTTCCGATCGGCTGTACAATTTTTTTTTTTACTTTGCAAAGACGATATTCTTTCACGCCTCTTATTTTTTCGTTAAACGGCTCTGCGACGGTGAAAAAAGAAATTCGTCTACTTAAATATCGATCGACACTTGATACCAAATGATGTATATTTATTTTTATTCCCTCTCGAGTTTGTAGAAAGTTTGAATCGTTTCGGTGTTCACCCTTCAGTTTACAAAAGACAAGCCATCGCGAGCCTCGAGGCTTCTCTGATATCCTTCTCTCGCTCTTCCACGTGCCTTGTCCCCCTATACCACCGTAGACTCGAATAAAACTGATAATAAGAGGAAAATTCAGCCCTTCTTCCAAGCTATGGGCGACCCACCCGAGGCGCAAGATGCTACCGACAATAATCCCGTTGTAAACAGCTCGTAACAACATAATTGCTTGTTCGGAGTTAGCGCAGTGGTCGCGTCTGTGCCGAAAAAAAAAAGAAAAAAAAAATGTTAAGGGGGTCGCGGGTGAAACCCTTCGAAGATGAAGAGAAGCGAAGAGCCCGAACGCGTGGCAAAGGCACCATCCGAACGCTCGTCGGTTAGTAGCCTCCGGCTTTTTTTTTTTTTTTTTTCTTTGCTTTCACTCGACGGTGGAGAAAAAACGCCGGGGGTCCTTTTAAATTGGCGACTTTTCGGTCAACAATCGACCCTTCCGGAAGATCGGTTTGGCCACCGGCGCGTCCGCTCTATCTCTGTTTCTCTCTACGCGTTACACGCGTACTTTCGCGCCGGCATCGATCGAACTATAGTTCTGTTTCCGTCGAACTTGCGGACTCGCAATGTCGAAGCCAAATCTACCACCGTCACACCCCCTATAGACACCCCCTACGGCTACGCTATAATGGTCACGGGAGCCGAAACGCCGCTCGGGCGTGCGACGAGGGTTACTACATGCGTTAAAAAAAAAAAAAAAAAAAAAAAAAACTTCGTACCCACACACTTCGAATACATACACGTCACAGCGTTATCATCATGGATAAAATTGAACTTTCCGGGAATCTTCAAAGGCGAAGGTTCTGTATATACTGAACTTAATACTGTGTCGCGTATATCAGAATTCCAGACTTCTCGAGTTTCTCACAAGAATCTTTTTACTATAATAGTGCACTTTGAGTCGAAGAAACGCATGAGAATGTTTGAGCATCGAGATTGGTAGGAATTGAAAGCTTTTCTTTGGACTGTTAGGAAAAAGACGTCCTTTTATCAATTTTTTTTTTATTCAGAGGCAGAAATTGGAAATTTTTTTTTTCGATAAAAAATTGATAAAAAATAAAGTCCCTAAATTTAATCTGAATAAAAAAAATCCATGTATAAAAATTTCGCCAGATTAAAATTCATTTTTTTTACGCCAATGGGCAGAAAAAAAATGCGCGCAGATTTATTGTGAATAAAAAAAAATCAGTGAACGAAAAATCTCGAATTTTCGATGTATTGGTGCCGCTAATTTCAAGCCTTTTTTCAGACACTATACTATTAACAAAAAAAAATCAACGACTTTCTTTCGTCGAAGAGAACGTTCGGGTTAAAATTCAATGACCAAATACCTTTTCAGCTTCCTGTCTCATCCCTCGCGATTTCGATTCTCCACGCTGCTCGGCGGTGCCGAGTCGTGTCTCTCGAAGGGTGGATCCGTGAGGGTTCGCAATAATGAATGCTGAAAAAAATAACAAAAAAGAAAAAAAAAACTTGTATTTGCATGCAAATGCGCTCTCGGTACGTTGGGCGCAATCACTTTTGCGGTTCGCGGCAGCGTAATTGAATGTGGCGTAAATAAATAAATAATGTCGCCTTCTCCCTCTTTCACTCTCGAGCATCCGCGTGGGTCCCCTTTCGTATGAGAATAATATAACCGACGGTTTGACTGTGAGAGTCGGTGCCGAATGGGACAAAACTCTTCGCGCCACTCGCCTTACCAGCTAAAGCAAAGGTCGAGACTTCGATTAAGGCTTCCGTAGAGCACTCGGAGGCGGCATACATTCGTCGCGGGTTGTGGAACGCGCGAACCCTTTGCACTTTGATGCTTATGCACTTGGCGAGGACCTGCGTTCAGACTCGTGTAGGACTTCGCACATGTATCGCATCTTCGCAGACGCAAAGCGTGCCGAAAGGAATTACCGCGCGCCCGCGGTAGCGAAGAATGTTTTTTTCTTTACTTCATTTTTTTATTTATTTTTTTTTACTAAGGATTAATTTGCGGTCGTCGGACACGGGGCCAAGAGTTGCGGCTTCTTGCTACTACTGTTCGCCGCTACTGTACGCATCCTCTTCTTATCTTCTCCTCCGTTTCTCTCTGCACCGCGGATTCTCCCGGCAACTTGAGCTGTTTGCTACCGCGCGCGAACAGCGCCGCCTTAATAAAACCCGCCCACCGTGTGTATCCCTTGAGGAAATACCTCGACGATTATAATATTCTTCGCACGCACGTTTAACCGAACCGACTGTCGCAACGACAAAGCGGCCTGTTGTTCCGCGCTGAGATTTAAAAGACGAGAGAATTTCTCGCGGTTGCGAAGTTCTTTGCAAGTGCTTCGCGTACTTCATTAAACCATCTGCGGGGAGTTTCTTGGTAATTCGTAATCCCAGCGTATGAGACAGAATAATAATAATATATCGCGAAGCGTAAGTTCCGTTTGAAAAAGGAATTCATTGCCGTGTGAGAAAAAAAGAGTATTTGCAATTTTGTTTCATTTGTAATTTTTTTTTTATTATCTTTTAGGGGTTTTTTTTTAACACACGGGTGGGTTTTTATCGGTTACGAAGCCGAAAAACTTTGACCCGAGTCCGATAACTCGGGAGCAAAGCGGCGATCGTTGAGAAGATTCTCAACAGCTTTAACCGACGTCGAGGGGGGGGGGGGCGAGGAATAGAAGGGGCGAATTCGAGATCACCGACTCGCCTGCAGTCGTTCGTGCGGCTGCCGCCAGCAGCTTTGAGTAATTTATTGCCTTAAAAGTGTCGAGCCGCACTCTTCGTTACGTCCGGTACGATGTCGCGGCTATATGCAACGGGGAGAGGGGGAGTAAAGGCTGCGGATTCACGAGCTGTAACACGAAAATTGTACAACCCAAGGAACGAGAAGCGAGTCTTGCGATAGTCGCGGTCAGTAAAACGAGAGAACATATTTTTATCGTGACGTCACGAAACTTCGTCATCGAGGATTTTGACAATTTTTTGTATCATCGCCAATTTGTCGTTTGTATCGTAGAAAATTAATTTAAAAAGAATTGATGACACCTTTTTTTACCGATAGATATTCCGAGTTTTACAAAAAAAAAATGATCGACGATTATCGAAAAAAATTATGCAAATATGACTGTCAGAAGCGTATCTTTTTTTTTTTTTGCGATAAATACTCAACTTTCAATTTTTAATAATTACGTAAAAAAAAATATATTTTCGTGAATTTCTTATTCTTCAGTTTCCATTCGCTGCTATTTTGTAAAATAATTTTAAAAAATCAGCGATCGTCGACGACTTAAAAAAAAAGTCACTTCTCCGGCGAAGATAGCTGTTTTTTTTTTCTTTTTCAATATGTTCTTTTCAAATTGAATTTTAGCAATTCCTACAGTTTTGCAAGAAAATAAAAATTTGACTCGAATTCCGAACAGTCGTCCGGTATCCCCTATGAAAAATGAAATTCATAGCTGTAATCTTGTATATTATATTATGCTATATATTGCGTTTCAATATTATGCGCGAGATGCATTCTTAAACACTGAGATTCCTACGTATTCGAGGGGTCGAACTCTCGTTGCACTGTGCGGTCGATTCTTTGACGTTTCGCCGAAGAGCGTCGATAAACCAGCGAAAATTATTGCCTCACTTCGCGGTCGAAGTCCCTGTGTATTATATAGGAAAGCTCACCGGAGGCCTAACTGTTGCACAGTTATATAGTCCGTTCGAGTGAAGATTCTTTGAGGTATGCATGAAGATAAACTTGCATATATATACCAAACGTCGTCCGCAATTTGTTACGTCGCATAACAACCCCCTGACACCCACGACCTTACCAAGGCGACTCCAAAGAACTTCGCAAGGAATTCAATGAGCGCCTTCACGACCAACGTGCCTTCTTCGCGAGATGAGATTACCGTGAACATCTCGCAAGTCGTTTCAAGACCACAAACTATCGGGGGGGGGCGAGGGAGGGGGGGGGGAGTAATAAGAAAAACGCATTCAATCGCTTTCGGTTTACGACGCGCACAAGGGTACCACACGAGTTCCCATCACTCGCAACTTCGGTATCAACCCTTTCGTCGTAATACGATTGAACGATAAACTCTCGAAGCATTAAATTTCATTATTCAACGGTGCAAAAATCATGACGAGACTCGAGAAATCCCTTTCGCTAAATTAAGAAAATTCAAATGTTCGCGCGATCTATTTCTTTTGTGTGTTAACGAAACTGCAATGTAATAATTTATCGATATTTTACGTGAAGAGTTAATTGTTTATTTTTGGATTTTTTTTTTACGGTAACTTGCGAGTGTAAAGTGCGTGAATGGGTCTTTGGCTTCTGACGGAAGGGGAAACGCGTAAGAAAGGAAAGAAAATGATGGAGTAAGTGAGAATAAGACGAAAAAAAAAGAAAAAAAAAACGTTAGAGGCGCGAAGATTGATGCCTCGGTCATCCGGGCATCTTGTCGAGTCACTGGACTTTAGGGTGGTTGAACGATCCCTCGTGGCTCCGAGCGTCGACCAAGCCGGGTGTAAAATGGACTTAATTCGGCGTCTCACGAGGTGAGTGACGAGGGTCGCAACCGCGTTATCCGTTATATCCTCACTGCCGAGAGATCCTCACCCTACGCACATCGTTGCAACTATTATTGTTGCGCTTATCTGTCGATCGTCCGGAATATCTCGAGATCTCAATTTTTAACGTCACGAAAATCGATTTGGCGTGATCGACAAAAAATTTGGAGCTGCCGTTTGACTTTTGAAAATTCAACCGATAAATTTTGCAAATACATCCGTGATGAAAAAAATTGGTTTTGGTGAAATTTTTTTTTTTTTTAAATTCGAGTTTTTTTATTTAAAATTTTTTTAAATCTTTCTAAAACGTCGGAAAATCATTTTTAGAATCAAAATCGATTAATTTTTATTTTCGTATTAAATCGAACGTATATACCAATTTTTATTGTCACCAATTTCTTTTTTCGCTTTTTTCATGAGTTGACAGTAGAAAAGTTAAATACATCGGAATATGGTGCAAAAAATAAAAAAAAAAAATGTTTCTTGACAACAATTGTACTGAACAATCAATGTGATCGATTTGAAATATTCAATATGTCTGCGCGATATTATATCGGAGTACATGTGGACGAATCTACATGTGGAAAGTGCAGGGCGCAGTGGCGTTAATAAACGGCATCTGTCACCGGCGGCGGTGCCTGGCGTTCGCTGCATTTCGCATTTTATGTTTCACCACCTCGAAGCACCACGGCGACTGCTCGGTTTATGCTCCGGTTTATGTTTCACACCAAGCGCGCACGTTCGTACGTACGTTTTACCTCCAACCCAACTTTCCCCGACTAACACGCATGTGCATAATGTCCCTACGAGTTAAATTGTTTTCTTTTTTTTTTTTTATTCTCTTAATTCTATCCTTTTGTCATTCGTCCTTCTCGTTCCCTTAGTAATCGACTCTCTTTCGTCGCACAGCCGATGCATATGTGCGAATGTGCGAATCTCTGTGTTCTTTCTACCCTTTCAAGGAATTTTATAGCGTCGAGCGCTGCCAGTGAATAAAAAAAATGTAATTTCGCGTAATTCTTGCATTTTTTACGACGACTGGAATTTTTTTTTTTTTTTTTCGTAGAGAAATAACGGTTTGCCGTTGAAATTTTGGCTCAAAATCGGTCAAGCGAATGCAGTGAAGCGTTCAACATGTCATTTTTCAATACCGAGTGTTTTTCTCATTTGCGATGACCGACCATCGCTCATTTTTCGCGCTTTTTCCGAAGATGATCGTACGGTGGGAAAAAAAAGCGATCTTTCACCCGCAACTTTTGTCACAGAACGTGAGTGATGTACGAGCCGTGCGTGACTGCGTCGGTGAATCGTACCGCACCGATATCGGAAACAATCGTTCAACCGCGATGAACGAAGATTCACACATCGATGGAAAAAGTCTTTCGATGGATTACGTTTTTCGATCTTTTTAAACACATATATATATATTTTTTTTTTTCGGAAAATATATCGAGTCGATTCACTTAAAGATAAAATGCGCGAGAACTTCTACAATTTTTTTTCGCTCTTTACACTTTGTCGAAAATTATTTAAAAAAAAAAATCGATATTATTGAGAGGGTGAAGTCAATTTCATTACAATCGTATGCATTTTCATCGAATCCCCAGTTAAGGAAATAAAGATCGCCGACGCAATGAAGCACATCGATGCAATGAAGAAAATTATTCCGACGAAAAGTCAACCCTCGTTAAAACGTTACAAATCGTTCGATCTATCGTCACTGCCAGTGAGTTTGTATTAGTCGACAATCGGCGCAGTCGAGAGGATATCGATTAACCGCATTTTTCCCCGGCCAACTGTCGAAAAAAACGAGACGCAAGCCGCTACGCAGGTTAAGTCGGACGTGAAATCGGATCAGCAGCCCGTATGTGCACTCTGTATCGTTCCACCGTGAATCAAATTCTCGTTCTCGGCACAAACTATCGACGAGTTACAAACATACAAAGCTCTCGACGTTTAATAATCCTCTAAATTCATTCATTATCTAGCGATCGCTGAATGCTAAAATATGAATCGGGATAAAAGGAACGAAATATATCACTGAGAAAAAAATTTAGTTGATTCAAACAAATGCATTTTGTTGATCGAAGATTTAGTTAAACTAACAATTTTTTATTCCACGGAAGTAATCCTTAGTGAAATGAACAAAACGAACAATGTTGACAGACCGATCCGGGTCAACTATAGCATTTGCTTGAAGGCATAGCTACGAATTTAGTTCATTTAAGCAATAATCGGTTCATTGAAACTTATGCTTATTTCGGACTCATTCCGTAAATAACATAGAAGGTCTGTTCTATTAAAAAAAATATTTTGTTATTCAGAACTCAAAAATATGTTTGAGAGGACCGTGATTTGGTTAAATCAATTCAACTATTTTCGCAAATTTTTCATTCAATAAAACTAAATGATTTTATACATAAGTGCGTAATGTCGATTAAATGAAAGAAATGCTATGTTAGGAAGACCAAAAAAATTGTTCACAGAACCGGATGAGTGGACTAAGTATTTGGTTAATCCAAACTCTCCTTAATGTTGAAAGAACCAACATTTCTATTTAAGCTAACTAAACTACTTTGTTACAGATGAGGTTATCAATATAATGAGTTCATGCCATTTACTATCATTGGGTTCAATAATTTGCTGATGTGCAGTCAACATTCAGTTGAATTGGATTTACTTCACAAATCTTATAAAAACTATTTCATTTGTTGAATCGTTTCTAGTGTTGGATTAAATATTCAACAATGTTGAATGAACTACACTTGATTTCATTCAACAATGTTGAATGAACTACACTTGATTTCATTCAACGCTGTTGAATGAACTACACTTGATTTCATTCAACAATGTTGAATGAACTACACTTGATTTCATTCAACAATGTTGAATGAACTACACTTGATTTCATTCAACAATGTTGAATGGGCCACACTTGATTTCATTCAACAATGTTGAATGAACTACACTTGATTTCATTCAACAATGTTGAATGAACTACACTTGATTTCATTCAACGTATCAACGTATTCATGAAAAGTCTCAATATTTATTTATGTTAACTATACGTCCATTTTGAAAAAAATTGTTTTCAACAAAGAGAACTTAATTTTAATTGAATGCATATACTTGTGAGAAATATAATGCATTTTTATCAAGTCAACTACGTCGTGACGTTCACTCCAACGTAATAATTGTTTATGTCAAACACGAACACTGTTGAGAGAGCCTCGGCGTTTGTCGTAATAGTCAAATATGGGACTAAAACAAAGATTAATGGATGTTTAGTTGGAGTTTCTTCATCAGCTAAATAAATCACCCGTTACTTCAATGAATACAATTAATTTTGTGGACGGAACTACATTAAAATGATTTTGTCGTAGTGCTATGCTGCCCAGCGCTAGGTGGCTTCGAGGATGAAGCGATTCTCAAAAACGGTCCGATACCTAGCAAGTTACTATATAAGATCAATTCGATTATTTATAATATAAGTAAATTTACAGGATAGGATAGGTAGGATAGTTCATTAGGATAGGATAGTATAAGATAGGTAACAAACCGTCGTGAACATCGATTTCCATCACCGTACCCAATAGTGTAACCCGATTCAAGCCGCAATTGAACAAAATATTTTGTTGTTAGTACATTGACATTTGTTTGTCGATCGTATTGTGCTGTTGAAATTTATTTCACATAAACCTTATTCCCTTAAAAATCGGTAAGTTTGAAGCAAAAAATATCTGGTTATTTCATCATTTTATTTATTTGGAATGAACGTCGTTCTGTTGTCTCACTCAATTTTTCAAGATCGATGATCGAAATATGTTTCGATTCAATAGAATCAATTCGATTCAACCGTCTGACCAGCGAAATATTTTGTCACCGATAACTCGATTTGGTTCGACCTACTCAGAAAAGACTTCGTCTGCAGCAGTTCTTGTTGCGGTAATTGAACAAAATATTTTATTAGTATTACACTGACGTTTATTTGATGGTATCCGACCGTACCATTTTGTTCAGTCAAATAATTTTTTTTTCATTCAACTGATTTTTTTTCTCAGTGATATTCGAAACCGGTAACTATATGCGGATAATGTTTTTATAGTTAAATATCGATGCGAAAATAGACGAAAGAATAAAAAAAGCAACAGCTTTTACCTTGGAATGAAATTTTTTCCAATTATTTCTGTAATAACAGTAATAATAATACAATTTTTTATTTTAAAAAATTTTTTGATATTAAAATAATTTTTTTCAAAATGAGGTTAATTTTTACCGCGAGTTTGAATATTGCGTTTCATTCGCGATGTACAGGAGAAAACTGATCCAGGAGTGATTGTTGCGAGAATCTCGCAAAAACTCGTTACTTCGTCATGAACGAGAAGCCACGAGGTTACATGGGATGTTTCGGAGCGATATACATACACATACAGGTATACGTATTACAGTTAATACAGAGGACGAAACTCGCATATCGTCCTCGTAAAAAGTCGCAGCTACCCTCACGCGTATTCGTTCGCGTTTTCGCCCTCTCCGGGCCCTATCTGCATCTGCTCACTTCGTTAACTAGGTTTCCCAGCGCTCTCGGTTGTTCGGTTTTTCATAGCGGTTTTTATCGATGTAATTTTGTAACTTCCCTCCCCCGTTCACGGGGAACCCGTTGGAGGCTCCGATATTACATTCCACTCGCGGAAAAGAGTTACGTGAAGCAAAAAAAAAACCCGCAACTCCCGGGTGTCGGACCAATCAAACGACTCTCGACGATACGCGAGTATTGCTCGTTGAAACGATCGAGAGAACGAAGCGGAAAATGTATATGGAAAAAAAAAAAAAGTGACTAGAAAAAGAGAAAAAAAAAAAGATCATATTTTCTGGATGAAATAACACATAGCATTGTTGGCAGCGAGTATTTAATAAATTCGGGAAGCGTATTCCGCGTTTGTCTCACACCGATGTATTTCACATGTTTGCCGGAAGAATGCCACCGAGTGAAATATAAAACGAGGCGCAATATAATGAAGACATAGAAAATTCGGACTCTATAGTGCGCCAATTTTAATGAATTTTTCATGTACCAAATGCAATGCGTAAAATGATTTCATCAGAATGCAATTCATACGATCGAATATTGAAATCATTTGTTTCGTAACAATGCGTATTTAATAGCCCCTCTGCGATCGACAGGAAATTTGAACACGAGATTTACAAAGTAATCGAGATTATCGCGAGTCACGAACTGAGTGTGAAATCAATCCGACGAAAGGAAAGAGGGGTTCGCGGACGTAACGAGGGTTACCAGAGAGTGAGAGACTCAACGCGGGATAGTAGTCGTAAGTAACGATACTCGATTCGTGTGTCGAAACGCAGGTGGAGTCATCGAAGAAACTCGCGACGAGGCAACGAGAACGAACGTGACTGGGCATTCGATTCGACGATAACACGATGTCTTTTCAGCCATTGCGAGGGCTGCAGTAACGAATCAAATGCTCAGACACAGCAGCAACGTTAAAAAGTTGCGAAGCTTAGAGACGAAACATCGGGGATGAGAGAAAAAAAAATGTCGGAGTAATAAAAAGATTCGGCAAAAAAAAAAAAAATGAATTACAGAAATTCGGATAGTTATGGTTAATAAAATCCGACAACAATACGTTATTTATGATTTTTTTTTTTCGTCAACTTGTATAGAACGCAAACTAAACGATCCACAGGTATACGAATGATAAAAAAAAGTCCCGGAAGCACTTAAAGCACCGAATGACAACTCGTTCTCGAGTTCCTCATATATTTTCTTCGGCATGTGCATCAACGAGGCCTGCGGACAATAAGGAAACGACCTCGAGGCCGTTCAGTCCTCTTTCTCACAGACGGTTCAACTACGATACTTTCCCGAGCTCCTCGGTGCGTTAATCGCATCTCATCTCGTCTAGCAGGAAGAATATATATCCCATGAGGCACACGACCCGCGTTCGTCAACGATCGTCACGCCAGCTTTACATACGTTTGAACTCTGACAATGCGCGGGTTAAACGATATTACGGAGGATCGTCGTCGAACTCGTATGTATCCTTCTTTCTTTCTCTATTTTTTCGTTTCCCTTCCCTCTTTCTCATACCACATCGGGTCGGGTTAAACCGGCGATAAATCAGCGTAACGTTATTACGCCTCATAGAAATCATAGCCACTTCTGAATCCATTGAAAGAGAGTCTCTCGCGGGCTCTGCGCGAGGTACTGTAATAGCGGGAGTAGAAGAGGATCGTTCGAGTTCATCACTCGTTACTTTGGAATATAAGTTGGAACCTCTCACCCTTCGTACTCGAGAGATCCGAGAAGCCACCGAAACTCCATTCGTAATCGGAAATACGTTCGGTGGAGACCGAGAAGAAGAAGAATGAAAAGAGAGGCGTAGCGATCGCGGGGAGAGCCAATGAAGTCGAATGAGAGACGAAACGAAGAATTCGTGAAGGCAATCTCTCACGCGTTTGAGCGATTGAAGACTATCGGTCAAAAGATTACCAACGCCGAGAACAAAACATATGAAACAAAAATGACTATAAGGATCAAAGATCGCGGATTTACCGGAAAGAATAATTTAGAATTACAGCACTTTTCCATGAAAATTCAAAAAATTGTTCATTAAATTAGAATATTAAAACAGAAATTTGGAATTGTAATGTACATGAAATACCGATATTGATATTAATGCAGTCAATTTAAAAGAACTTCCGGCAATTTCAAGCAAAAAGTTTTATTTATTCCTTCGATCGATAAAAAAATTAAATATTTTTCCTTTTTTTTTATAATTTTTTTTAAACAAAAAATTGGAAAAAATATTTACGAGAATGAAATTTCTCCCGCATATGGGTATTTTTGTACCTGAATTTTTTTTTTAAATATTCCGAACACCGGTAAAAATAATCAATACTAAAGGATTTTTGATAAGATTTTTTTTCACCGGAAAAAAAAATAGAATACATGCGTTTTTCCCCGCCATAGCTATCCCCAGTCTTTAATTAAATTAAAAAGCCTTCCATCCTGTTGAAAAAAAAATGAGAACAAAGGTAGAAGGCAACAGTTTAGACCGTCCAATCCCATCAATGACTAAGAAGCCCGCAGCATCAAGAGATACATTAATCACGCGTTTGATTCTCAAGACTCGCGTATATCTTAACCGAAAATATATATATCCAGAACGAATAATATTGGACACAGCATCAACAGAGCAAAAGCAAGCATCCGTGCATCAACCCCTCCCTTTGTCGTCTCTCCGGCGGTTACAAGGTGAGTCAACCTGCGCGAAGGAATCGGGGCCACGTGACAATGGATTGATTTAGTGGACTCAGAGCTCTTACTCGTGTCCCTACATTGAAGCAAGCAGCGTCTCGGACTTAGTTCGTCTCTCCCTTCGTCACACACCTCGTGTACCGTCTGATTGTATCTCTCTTACTCTCACCCTCAGCCCCGATTCACACGCCACGCGCGCTCTCACACATGTCCGCCCGCACGTGACTCGCGCGATATCGTGGGCTGTGCTACGAAATGCATATCCCATAGTTGTTTAAACAATCTACCAGTGATCAGTCACCGTTCGATCATTGGCCTATGAAGCGCCTTGGAGCGAATGAGACATAACCACGCCAATGATCAGCTATTGGTCAAATCTTGACGGTCCAATGACTGTACCATTTCACCAAACTGTGCGCATCTATACATCTATACATTTCGGATTGCATTGTGTATGAACTGTGTAGTCTATAGATGACATGCGTGCGTCTTCGGAGTCGACACGATCTACATGCGTGCAGATAATGCGCGTCGATGTGGATATTCACCCCGTATTATAACCACAAGCGCACACGTACGGACGCATATAATGTGTTTGTAGTGCGCAGCGTGGATATGCGTAAGCATACGCCACGACGATGGATAGACATATTCACTTGTAGATTCTGTGCCCTCTGTGTGTTGTACTGTTCTATACGTATACTATTTGTATTATTATATGATTGAGTGTATATGTGAGACCATGTGCGTGCGTGACTGTCGATCCTTCGTGCGATCAAATGCGGGCCCTCGAGAGGGTGCCTTCAGAAAAGAACCTGACCGAGAAACATTTCTGGGGATTCGGGCTGATCGGTCGTAATGCACGATATTTAGGTCAGAGCCTTTTTTTCTGAAGGTTCGAAAACGAATGCATCGGTAAATTTTTATCAATTTCTGGGAACAGGTGTCTCGAAAAATTCGGTCAGTTTTTTTTTTTTTTTCTTTTCGTCAATCAAAAAATGAAATCTTTTAGCGTAAATCTTTTTTTTTTTTAAGATTGTAAACGAATTCATCGGTAAGTTTTGATCAATTTTTGGGAATAGGTGTCTCGAACAATTTGGTCAATTTGTTTTTTTTTTTCGTCAATCAAAAGATGAAATTTTTTAGCGGAAATAATATTTTTTGGCTCATACCAAATGTGAGAAACCACCTGAAATTTCTAACGCATTTACAATAATCGAGACAAGATAAATAATTTTTATAATTGGAACGATTTTGAGCAAAATTTTGTCGTGATTGTTATTATGATTATTATGAAATTACCGTTTGGTCGGACAGGAAGGAGTAAAGCATAGCGAGATAGATTGATGGGCTATAAAGAAGAGCTTTTTTTTTTTTTAAATAGCTACGATCATAAACTCTCTCCCGTTTGGCTCTTCTGCGTTCTCTCACAATGCTATCTCTTAAATAAGGACGTCTCTCGGTTTATCTCCTACTATTATTTCGAGACTCGAGCTGTTGATGGTATATATATGTATATACGCTTTCGATGCTGTTATCCACACTGCAACAGTTCTTTCTTTCCACGGACCTCCTGTTTAATCCCATCCCAAACGTGGTCACGCAGTCCGCTCGCGTACTCTGCTTTAATGGGCAACAATTAAAAGCCGCGACGAGGAAAACGCTTCGACAAAACTAATTTTCCGAGGAGACACTTTTTATTGGCTTATCGTCGGGGTCTCGACTATACGCGGAGATTTACCGGTTTCAAGACGATTCTTCGATGAAATTACGAACATTATTTACGCGAAATGCAGCATACGCTAAGGATTAACTATAAAAACAAAAAGACATTTTTGATGAATCATTAGTTCGATCGATTTTAATAAAAAATCAAAGGGAAGATGTCCTTTTTATTTTTTTCGTGACCGATGAAAATTACAGTAAGTGCTCTATTTATAGTAATTATTTGAAAACATTCGACAAATTTTAATAAACACCGAGCATTTTCTCACAATCCAAACGAAAGTAATGAACATTAATTTTTTTTTTATCTCCAGTTACAATTACGATAAAAATTATTTTAATCATCGTAATTTTTGGTTGATTGTATCTCGATCGGATTACTCATCGTCGTGGCATCGCGAGAACTCATTCACGATGGTATTCACACATATAATTAAAAGGTAATGTCCCTTGTATTAGCATATTATCTTTCGAAACGCCCGGAGTAATTATGTACACACGAATTCACGTACGTATATCGTTGCTCTGTGATGGTGATGACCACCAATGAAACACGAACGCGTGCCGCCAGTAACAGAGGGGGAAAACGCACTCGCTTTATCGGATCAAGTCCAGCGCGACGGGAACGATCCTCTCTGATTGCTTACTGCTCGTTTCATCGGGGAAAACAGAGAGAGAGTCGGGTGCATTCGTCGCAAAATAAATAACGAAAAACAATAGTAGTACTTTATATTTATCAGATATGTATAATGTGTTTTTCTTTCTCTCGATTAAAATTCAAGAGAAATTGAATGGCCTCAACGTCAAAAAACGGCTATCCGTGGTTCTCTTTAAACTTTGACATTTTTCATTTCTCGTACCAAAATTGCCGTTTTAGAATTTTTTTTTCATTTCTTTTGATTCGTCAAACTAATTTACTCGTCACTATCGCGTCGTGTTTCAAAGACCAGCCGCATTGTGCACTGACCACTGTGAATGACGTGCAAAAATGACCAAACCAAAGGTGTGACTTTTCTCTTTAACATTGTAACCAGAAAACAAGGAGTGAAACAATATGCTGTATATTTCAATTTTTTTAAATTTTGAGTGACGCTGTTATCGACGGTTTGATGCTGAAACAGGACGACAGTTCTAATTACAAACGGGTGCACAAGCGCGGGTATCGCCCAACTTTTTTTTACGCGCGGTTCGCGTATGTATAGTGGAATTTAAGGTACAAATTGTTCTTTATTGATTCCGACAAAAACTGTCGTATCGAACACAATTGGAAGGCATTTCTAGTGCACCAATAACGCAGTCGTTGCATTTTTTCGATTCCCTTTGAATCGCGAATTCATTAGATTCCGCCAAAATTTTTTTTCATTTCGAGAATATCAATTAATTTTTTATGAAAACCTTTCTTTTAACTTTTTTAATAAAAAAGTGAGAAAAAAAACTATAAAGGAACAAATTTTATTCAGTAAAAAAATAGTAAAAAAGCGTTAAAATTTGAAGAAAATCATAAATGATGACAATTTTTTTTCATCACATATCACGACTTAGGAAAAAATCATATTATGATTATCTACAGACATTATTTATAAATAAGTATATATTAAAAAAAATTCCCAGAAAAATACAACAGAACAATGTGCATCTGTATTCACGAGATGAGCGTTCGCAGCGTCAAACTCCCGAAATTCCCGAGTCAATAGTCGATCACCATTGTCATAGTGATTCCTTCTCTTGATTGTCGTTCCCCGGAATATATTTTTGCCATAGCTCTCAAGACTAGGTGCGCCATAAACGAGAAAATTGAATTCTCGTGCCGGATGAGTCCTTCTGTCCGATGACTCCAGACGTCCATTTGCCATACGTATGTATACGAGGGTAAGAGTACGTCGTCGTCGTCGTCGTCGTTCTCGTCTTCTCAGTCTACGACATCAGGATGGTTCGGTAGGCGCGAAATGAAATCGCAGGAATGTAACGAGTGGGACATTTCCTGTTCGCCCAACAGCAGTCACTCGGTTGAAGACGAAGTAAAAGACGAAAAGGAAGAAAGACAACTATAGTGAGTTTCTGCTGTTGGTATACGATGATCGTGCAGTATGTATGTACGATATACGTTGGGCGCGCAAAGAGAACGAAATTTGACGGGGAACCACCGTCACAGTTCTGTCGTCTATAGCCAGGGGTCGGTTTTATCCAACCCCTACACCATTTTCCGTCAGTAGTATCGCACGGTGTTTTTCTTTCTCTCAATCGTTTTCTATCTCCAGCTCACTCGTTCGTCCCAACATACCCTCGAATCGGTTAGAGACTCCTTCTCTCTCACTTGGATAAACCATCAGTCACACCCTGCGACTTTTATTTCTCGCAATCATCCCCGTCTCACCGAGCCCACTTGGGTTCAACTGTGTTCCTTCTATCTCATTCTTCTCCTCCATTCACCGTGTATATGTACACATAGACATAGATATAGTTAGAATTCGTAGGTCTGTTCGTTTGCTCGTGATGCCGTCTATACATAGAGAGTGCAGCGCGACAAAAGTGCTATGAGAAAAGAAAGAGAGCCGTGATACGAGGAGGAACGTCTCTTCGTGTCAGCGCTCGACGTTTCTTGATGGCAACGCGCCTTTATTGCGCGACGTAAACGACCTCGATCCTCGCTTTTCCTCGACGATATAGACTCGTGTGCTGCCCGACTGATTGAAAGAAAATCGCAGCACGGGCAGCCCGTTGACGAAGAAAAAAGTTGATCTGATAGACTTGATATATTCGATTTAAGACGAAAAACCGGAAGAACAAAGAATGGCACATCACTTTTCTTTTAAATGTGAAAAGTGAGGCTTTTTGAAGCAAATGTCTACAAAAAGACCCGTCGGAGATAAAAGTAAAAAACAGCTAAATGTCCTCTAAAAGAGCAAAGGCACTTCTGAAAAAAAACGTGGAAAAATGCAATATGTCCCCATACACCTGTATACATTTTTTAAGCAAAAATACCGATTCCAATCCTGAGGCTGAAACTATAAAGTTATTTTTTTACACGAAAAGATGTTTTTTTTATATCGTCTCTTGTTCACTGGAAGATCGATTAGAAAACGCCGCGGGTGTTTCGTTTTGTATGCGAAACTCGATCCCGACGAGAAATGAGGATCGACTTCCGTTTGGTCAATTCCACAGTAGATACCGTATAAAGCTTAGTCCACTCCAGCAATCCTACTATCATTTTTCTGAACGCACCATTTCCGTCTGCATTCGTTCTCTCGTTTCTTTATTCTACCAAAATGATAAATGCAAGTGTCCGTCCTATTTCTGGTCACATTAGAATTTCAATAGGAAGGTCGGGGGAAAGCGAAAAACGCGTAGCTGGTGACTGGCCAAAGTCCATCGGACGACTCTACCGTGACCGGGGAGTTCGAGAGGGAAGGATGAGTGAGAAAAAAAATCGTATACGAACGAGGAAAAGCATCTCACTAAGAACCGACAAACTCATCTCGAAGACCCGCTCTCGTTTCTATCTGTATATCGAAACCTTGCCTCGGGGGAGCAAAGGATAAAAAATTGAGCGATATCCTTCCGGCCTGTTCCCCGTAGCCATTCACGACGACCCGAGACAAAATCCACCCATTTTTTTTTTTTTTTTCGAGGCTTTGTAGGAAAATGAGAGGCTGCTATATTCGACAGCATTCGCGCATTGACTGATCCCACGCAATTTCGCGAATACCAAATCCTTTCCATTAAATTTCCCTTCTATATCTCTTTATCGATAGTCAACCCTATAACCCCAGCGAAGAATTAACAATTAACTCTCCTCTCTCGTCGGCTATCGTCGAGCTAAACGCGAATTGGCGAACAACGGAGAAAATACCTCGACCTTCGAACGCAGTTGCGATAATTGGGATACGATTAATTACTTTTTATAATTAGAAATACGTTGAAAGAAGTTTCAAGGCGATTGTTATAGAATTTCCATTTGGTAGGAAAGGAGTTGAAGATAACCATTATTTTAATTTTTTTTTAAGGCTTTGTGTTTCTCCGTGCGCTGTCGACGTAGGAAAATTCTTGCCTGGTATATTGGGAGAACGCGGGCATTGATGGATTCTATGCTATTTCCCGGTGAATGGGGGGATTATGCGCGGCATAAATACGCAATTTTGTCGCGAATACCGAAACCCTCCTATCCTTCCATTCTCCCTCCTATATATATATATATCTTTATCACTAGTCCCATCGATACCCAGCCGAATTACCCCCGGCCACGAATTAACAAAATAGCTCTCCTCCGTCATGGGCTATGAACGAGCTAAACGCGAAATCGACGAACAACGGAACTGACTAATTTACGCTCGATTGGACCTGACAATTTTCCCCCGCTATGACCATTTCGACAAACAGGCAATAACGTTCGCAAAGAAAAAAAAGTTTTATTTATATATATATATATATATGTATGTTTTGTGTTTCGACAAGAGATAATCAAATTTTTCTATCTCCAGTCCTTTGAATCCGTTTTTTTTTTTTTTCTCTTAAATTGAATTAAATTCTCCATTTGCGCGGGATAACTATTTGCGTATAACTCGTAGAGACGAGTGTTGGGGGGATGTGCATCGACAGAGGAAGATAAAAATGAAAAAAAAAATGGACTCGAGAGTGCAGCGGAACAGAAAGTGATGCTCGGTATACACGAGACATCGGAATTTCACTTCCGGGGCCGTATGACCACCTGGTAAGCCATGACGATGACCAACGACGCGTGACGGTTTTGAGGCTCGATGTGAGGGTTAAACCGCTGTTTATTGCAACACCAATGGGACGACTCTTCAACTCTGCATTACGGCTACACGAAGCTTCTCGTTGGGGGGGTTAACACTCCCCTCAGTATCTTTTTTTTTTTGCCCTCTCATAGCATCGTCTTTCTTTCGCCATTAATTTTCATTAACCGCTCGTGGAACACGTGCTGCGATCATTAGGTGCCGGTATTATATGGCGAGCCGAGACTTATAATTACATATCAGCGATGCGCAACGCCAACACGTTCGCTCAACTCTCACACTTGAATAGAAAAGGTGTCTCTTGGTTCCTTCGTCAACAAAAAAATGTTTTCGTGATTTTTTTTTTTTTTTTCGTAAAATGCCGCAATATTTAGTGAAGAAAGAGCAGAAAATACTGAAAAATAAATAAAATATGACCGCTGAATTAATTATTCGGCTGGAAAAAATTATTAAAAAAATAAAGGACCGGAGGCCGGTCGTCAATTTAATCCTCTATTTGTCATATCCGTTTAAAAATTCGAATAAAAGTGTCCCAAATGTATTTTTATTAATAAATAAATATTTAAATAATATAATAACACCATATGCATTAAAAAAAAAACTTAACGATATTAAAGATCGCGGGGTATGCTGCTGGACTGTGTGCTCCATTTATAGGGGTTTTTCTTTCCGCTGACACACGCACGAGATTCAACAGTATACTTGACATATATCTCGACGCGGATTTATGTGCGGGCGATGTTATAGCCGGTTTCTCTAACCCATAGAGCAGCCAGAGAACACGCCGGATAAAGCTGCTTTCCGAGGGCCGTAAACTCGAGATAATTAAATTATGGAAATAAAAAAATAAAAAAAAGGCAAAATAAAAAATAGAAAAAAAAAATGGGACGAGCGAGAAGACGAAGGGGAACTAAAAGCGCAACGTTCGACGCGCGAAGAAAAATCGTAAAACCAATCCGACCGACAAATCTGTATAATGTTCCGTGATCTTTATCGCCTCGTCCGAATGCTTGGATAAACGAAATACAGACGTATCCATCTACACGTGTTTATATTACCAACACGACATCGTCTTTGCTATTCTATATTCGTATATAAATATCCATTTATTCCAAATCCACGGCGAGAAACACTTCGAGAATCTCGCATCTCGCGTGCGGGTATATGAAAATGAAAAATTTGATGTCCTTCGATGCACTAGTGTTCGATAAAAGTGCATCTCGCATAACCTCAAAAATCACATATACATTGCGTATATGCGAATAAAAAAAAAAACCACACGCAGCAAATCCTCGAAGTGAATCGAATCAATTTTTCGAAAAAAACGACGATAAAATTCGGACTGATATCACGGAAAGAGGGATTTGATTTTCATATCGTTATTAAGACATTTTAAGATGATATTTAACGCTGTTATAGTAAAAGAAATTCCGAATCTATCGGAGTGCGAAGACGAGTTAATTTCCGTCATAATCATTGTTGGCGAATGGGGACGTTCATGGCGTTAATCAAGTTTCGAAAATAACACGAAATGGCTTGTGAGAGCCGCGAGAGTGCGAACTTTCTGTTCGGAGATCAACGCCAGTGCAATTTCGCGTTGTCAGACAAGCATAAATATACCCGCGGTGGTGGAAATACATACCTGGAAATACTCCGGTGATTCCCCACCAAACTTCAACCCGTTTCGCTTCTATACAAGGTTTGCATAGATTCTCGAGCTGCTCGGGCATTTCTCTGTTCTGTATTATTCCCGTAAATGTATGAGGGGTGTTAAAGCGCGTCGGAATGGCGTCCCATGCATAACGCTCAACGCTATGTCTGTTCTCTGTATTCTCCAATGTTCCTATCTTCCATCTTTCTCCTCTTTATTGCCATTTGCGTCATCTCGTCTCTGGACAACTATCCTTTATCCAACTATCCGCGGGTTTATTTCGTTATTCGCAAAACGCGAAACAGGTATTTCCCATCTCCCCCCGGATGATACACTTCAGCACCAAGAGATTCGTAAAGTATAACGCTAAAATTTGCGCACAAAAAGTTTGTCATTTTTTTCAGAACGAGCAGAAGTATTTTTTTTTTAATTCCCTTTTTTTTTTGATTTGTCAAAAAAGTAAATAAATCGAAAGTTGATATAGGATATTTATTATTTCATTTAATAAATTTTCGTAAAATTACGAAGTCAGAAAATTAAATTAAATGAGAATTTAGAAAAAAATTCACAACTAATTATAACACAGGAAAAGAAAATAAGATTTTGCGTCACACGATTATTATTCAACAGACGAAAATAAATGTCTAAAAGGGTCAGTTACAACCGCAGCCGAGAAAAAAAATGTTCAAAATCGGCCACAACTTTGACAATTAAATGACTGTTTTATTTTTGTTTTTGGCAATTTCGAGATACAGTATAGATATCTATACAATAACTATTCTGATTCTTAACTGAATGTTCATGCAAGTAGTACGTTTGGTACATCTACGCGTGAATACATAGTGCGGAAGTGTGGATGCGGCGCATCGTAAACTACGTAGTGGAAGGGTTAAATCTTCCGCGTTAAATGGGACAGGAGAAACTTCCCCGGAAACTTGGGGAAAATCGTAACGTTTCATAGCCGTTTTCGCGTCTAGTGGCGCTATACGTGTATTAAGGCATCGCGCTGTACACACTATGCACTATGATGCACCAATACCGATTGTTTTACGTACGTATACGTTGGAGATGGAGAGTTCTGTGTACTCTATGGACGGAACCATCCGCCATTGTACTTCGAGATATCACGCACGATGTACCCAACACTCGCCGAGAGACAGAGCGAGCGCGACGATCTATAGTATACTCACGACTAAAAGCATTTTACGACGGGATAAGAAGAACGTTTCGACTAAATCCTGCGGGGAAATGAGAGTGGAAGAGAATAACGAGAAAGATAGAAATGAAAGAGAAATGAGTTGAGAGGCATTTGCATTGTTAATAAGATACACAACGCGCTCAGGTTTATTGCATTTTCCTCCGAGTTACGAATGGTTTTTGATGATACATTACAATAACGTTGAATTTTTCGCGATTCTCGTCATAATGACTTTAACCAATTTTTTAGAAATTTCCTTAATTCGGTATATCATTTGAATAGCTTAGAACTTATTTAATAGCTATCCTGTTGCTGTATTTTATTAAAATTGGCAAATTCCGAAAATGTCCCGAAACTCAAAAGTACAAAAAATCATTAATCGTGCAGTCACTCGAAGAGAAACGATTAAGTAAACCTAACTATTGACCATTAATATTATTTTCTTTTGTCGATGGAGCGTTCCCCCCTCTTTCTCTCTCCCTCTCACGTCCCAACGCACCAGAACCCTTTTTTTCCCCAACCGTTCACTATCGTAACAATATCTCGTACGCACGATCGACTCGTAATAATTGGCATCGCGATGTCTAGTCTCGCTTCTGGTTGATTCTGCCACCCTTTAGGTATATCCTTCTGCCTCTCTCTTCGACTCACTGTGAAATCTCACCCTCAAGTACCCGAAAAACTTTAAATTCATTTCGCGGGCTACGGGCATTGTCCACGCATCTGTTGCGAGGTCTGTCTTCGGTCTACTCGAACACTGTGTACCCATGTAAAGGCGTAGGAATTATAGAGAGGGGTTTTCTGAAGAGAGGGGCAGAAGGGTGCGGAGAAGTTCAATTTCATTATCAGTGTAATTTTAAAGTGGCTGTCAGATCTGTCTCTGCGGCGCGGTAAAGGGTGAGACGTGAAGCGTTTTGACGCCTTTCTTGAATGACATCCCTACGTGTCGGGCGTCGGATTCATCAGTTGGAATCATCTACATGATAATAAAGTACAGATGCACGTCTTCGAACCTTACATACGCGCAATCACGTATGAACACAAATACTCCCGGCTATATAAATACTAAAAGCGTTTCGTTTTCCCTTCAATTTTATTTAATTTGTTTCACGGATGAACGAATCCCAAACGAAATTGAACGAATCCATGTCAACAATTCGTGTAATTCGAATAGAAAACCTTCAAAATTTCGCGCTCATACTACCCGATCAGATTTCACTGTTACGTCAATTGTGGCAAATTTTCACTCTATTTCAGTCTCTTTCAATCGCAATGGGAATGGTGCGCGCGCGATTTTACGCCCGGAGTTATTCAATCGTGTCGAATGATTACATTTTCGTAAAACGATAATACGCGGGTAGCGTGGTGTAATCGATTGGAGGAGATATTTTGGCTTCACAAGAGGTGAACAATGCAGGTAATGGAATGGTACGAAAAATAGTCGATGCGCACCAATCGAGGGAATCAATTAGTGTAATACCCGGAAGGGTTAAATGGTTCTGTGTATATTGCGAAGCTATCATGCTCCGTGTGTACATATTGTAAATTAAAATCAATTGAAGTACAACTTCCCCCGGGGGAATCGAACGATGAAAATTCGTGTAATATTTACCTCGGCTCGGTTACCATAGCTTCGTAATCGGCATTGAAATTCGCACTGAATCTGTAACGATAACGAAGCTATTTTTCATATCGAAATACATTTTTAACTCCATAGCGGTTTACTGGATTTTTTACGCTAATTTAGTAAAAATAATTTTATTTGTTTATTATTGACTTAAAGGATCAGAATGTGTTACGAGTTGATGAAAAAAGCGATTTGCGCTGATAGACAAATTGATTCGTTGATCAGTAATCGAAATAAACATTACATGTACTTCAGTCAATTTCTGTTACTTCCGACTGCCTATCAAAGCAAAAGACAGGAAGACAGGATTACTGTTGAAAATTTGAGTTACCAGACCTCCGCATCATTTGTGCGGATGATTATCAAAAACAGGCGGTTTTATTAGTACTGAGAAAAGCGAAATCGCATGACGATTGAAAATGACAAAAAATGGATATAATTATAAATGCATATTAATTATTTCTCGATAATTAATCATTTTATTCATTTTAGTTACTTTTTGCACAGAGCTTTTTTACACATGCATTTCTCGTTCGACGAAACTAATAATGCAAAAAATAATTCAAAAACATTCTTAAGTTTTTTTCGGTAAACAGTTTTTCATATTGATTTTCTCAAGTGGTTGTCTGTCGATATTATTTTTGTCCAATACTTCGTAGGCCTTCTCTAGGGTCGATTTGTTAGGCAACGGGTCTCTCGTCATAAGGTATACGTACCTCATGCTGAAAAGTAATTAATAAGAACAATAATCCAAAAAACAATGTTTAATAATAGTATTATTGAATTAAAATAAAAACAGGATACAGAATTGAAGTAATCTTCGTAAATTCTTCGCAATGTTCGATTGATGCAATTAATTTAAAACCGTTATTAGCATCATCACAATGGTGACTCACGTCATGGTACCATTGTTGGTACAACAGGCAATGTCCGTGTAGGAGTCGTAGTCTGATCCCAAAAACTTGCAGTCCGTCAATGGATGCTGCGGCGAAAGAGGAAAACGGAACTGGTATACAGAAGGATCGTCACGTTGAGGTATCATTATTGTACGAAAGCGAATCTTTTTTCTGAAAGTAGTTCGAGTAATTAATCTATACTTACATTTATGAATTTAATTACGAAATGTCGTTGTCTTACTCGCCAATGACGTAATTGTCAATCACATCGATAGTGCCATTTTTTCCGGGTTCGAAATCAGCAAAACTACATACGGCTGCTGGTTCAGACACCACGGGGTATCTTTCCACGTGATACCATATTCCTTTACACTAATGAAAACAATTGTTCTGTACTAAAATGTTCCGGACGATACAAGAAAAAAATGTTTTTATTTACAAACTAGCAGCTAAATAGTATCCAATTGAACATAAGCATCAAAAATACCAACGCACTAACAATTACTAAATTTATCAACGTATCCGTGTACCTACCTGGTTGACGTCAAAATCGGATTGAGCTTCGAAGTCCGGACATTTTCCGGGATAAGTCACCTGCGCCATAGCGTTACCGGACAGGCAAAGAACAACCACCATCGCGGAAACCATAACCATGTTGAGGTTTCGTATCAAAAAATTCGTTGACATTCGTCGAAACTCACTGACAAAGAGCGCAAAACCTCAACTTTATAACTGCTTCCTGCTTTCTGTCTTTGATGCTTATCGCTGTATGCTTAATGCACGCGAATTTGGTTACATGTATTTATTAATTTATTTGCATATGTTTATTGACGGAGTGTAGATTTCCACTAATCTAGAAGCTCGTAATCTCCCAAAGCGATTGCTATCCAAACCATGCGCTGACACCCGGGAAACGATAATGTCAGTTGAAGATGCATCGTTAATTGCGTCTCCATTAGTACTGCGAAGGACATTTACAATAATTGCTTTTATCTTATGCGTTGCGACGGTTTATTATTCAATAGAATAATAAAGAAGACGATCCATTGACTTCTTTATGTTGCAATGTCACGTTTCACTCCACGATTTCGGTCTATGATAACGCCGTCTAAGTTAGACATTGTATATAGTAGCCGCGGGACGCAACATAGTGCAGTGTTTATATGAGACTAATCGTTCGTTTATTATTTATTTTTTTATAATCATAACTTCTATTCTATTTTTTTAATCATTTAAAAAAATCATTTTATACAAATTAAAAATACTGGCGAATAAAAAGAGAACCTGTATTAACAAACAAGAAAATAAAATCATTATGCTCATATTATAGTCGAGAGATTTTCATAATAAATGACAAATAAATATCTCTCCTCATGAAAAAAAACAGTATACGCAAAAAATATAATAATAATATATGAAATTCGGCGTTTTTATGTAATTAATATATTGATCACATAAGACGTTATATATTTTTTTCGCATATGGCCGACCATAATATATGAATAATTATTTATTATTTCATTATTTTTTTGTTAAAACAATTTCTTTTTCGATCGAACATCTTTTTCAATTAATTATTTTCATTGTCGTGGATATGTAAAGAGTGCAAAAAAAAACATCTTTTGATGGCTCAAAACTTCCATTCATGCATGCGTGTTATATTATATGTATGAACGAGTATACCATAAATAAATTTGGCAAAGACGTTCCGGGGCGTAGCTTGTTATTTTCACACTCGTCGATGTCAGACCGTGTCGCATCGAGAGAAGAGGCAGTAGGATCGCGGGACGAAAAGAGAGATGGAGACCGCGAGGAAAAAAGAAATCCATTGAGAGAAGTCACCCCAAGCTGCGTTGACATAACAAGGGGTGTTCCGTCTTCTCTCGGTTGCCTATGACGCTGCTTGATAAAAGTTGAAGCCGAAAGGGAGCCCTCGTCCGCGTACCAATCTTCCTTTGAGGTTTTACGTCTGGTGGTTGCGCGATGGAGAGAAAAAAAAAAATCGTCACCGAGGTAAGAAAACTCGGCATCGAAGTATCAAGGAAGGGAGGGCGTTGTCACCGGTGAATCGACACAAAAGTGACCATCGCCAGGGTAACCGATAGGAAAAGGAAACATCCCCACGCGCACTCGGACCGGCTTAACGCTCTCATCCCTTTCTGTATTTTATCCCGAAGACGTGTTGGCGCGAATCCGCGCTGCAATAACATAAAGATAAAGGGAACGATGAAAAGGGGAAAGGATCGAAAAAAAAAAAAAAAAAAACAGAAAGGTAGAGAAACTGTTTTGAAGGGTACGAGATGAGAAAACGAATGAATCCGAAGCATCCGGGAGACTCGTCTAATGTCTAGACAATATTTGTCTTGACCGTGAAGGAAGAAGAAAATAATAAATGAAATTGGGTACTAAGGTCATAACGGGGTTATGAGCTGTAAGGTAGTTAAAGTTTTCAACTATATAGACACTGGTGGTGGTGCTGCTCGTCGCCACTCACGGCTTTGCAGCTTTTCCCTCTCGTCGAGCTTCTCTCCATCTCTGTTTCTGGTCGTTCGTTTCTTGTTTCGCGCTAAATTTGTTCGATACCAACGAGCTCGATAGGGTAAAGGTTGTGTGTGTATGTGTACGTTTATTCACGATAGTATAGAGTGCTCGTAAATCCGAAATTCCAAACGAAATTGCCGTCGACACTCCATCATCGCAGGCGTCCCTCTCCCGCTCGTTTCGCCGATAGCGAATAATATAATAATCGTGGAGTTATTATCGTCATCGCAATCGCGCAATCACGATTGGGATTCATTATTTAAATACACTTGAAATTTTATATTTTTTAAAATTTCACATATGCGTTATTATCATCGTCATCATATAATTTACCCATTAAGTCCATTGGGAAAATTGAAGCGTAAGTAACTCGTTGATTAATAATTAACGCGTTGAAAGAAGAAAAAAAGATAATTGGATTTAAAATTTCAAGGATCATTGCTATCTAATGAGTTTCCGTAATGCGACAAATTATGGAAAATTATGAACGAAACGATACCTATAATCTTCGGTAAATGTGGAATTTTTTTTGTTTTTTTTGTTGACGTAATCGATTCCGAGAATTGAGTCTAAAATTGTATACAAATTTGACGAGCGGTATGGAAGGCTTCTTCGAAAATATCTGTGAAAATGAGACTCCAACATGCATATCCGGTCTTTCAATCATAAATCCTATATCACGTCTTTCCCCATTTGATTCTGCCAGCTTGGCGTAATTCGACGTGGGATTAGATGAAACGGTGACACGATGTAGAAGAGCATCGGTTGGGGTGTGCTGCAGTAGATCGGACACGACGTAGACAATCATTAGGGCAAAGCGTTCCCTTTGATCCCGTCACGATCGACCGCCGAGACGTCTCTCGGGAATGCTTTTCTACTACACAGAATAACACACGTACACTGTCTCAACATACGTATGGCAAGCAGCAAGTTCAACGTAGAAGATCCGCCATTTACTTACTCCATTGATATTGGTAGGTCTTGGTCACGAATCTGCTGCTGTTGCGTGTCGGTGGGCTGCGGTAAGGCGCCCGCATTGTGTCAACAGCCCTTGAGAGAGAAACTGAGCGATAGGAAGAAAGCTCTGAAGAGAAAAGGACTTCACGGGGGGGAGGATAGGCTAAACCTAGAATCTGTCGCAGTTCCGACGAGAGTAGAGCAGAAGCCGCGAATTATGATAGGGGTTTGAAGAGAAAAGAAAGGGAAACATTCAGAGTGAATCAGGAGAGATTCACCCTGTGTTGTCATTAGTGCCGCACTGCGTGCGGCCGCAGGAAAGACAAAGTAGAAACGTGACCAACCAGTGGAAAGAAATCATATCTGGAAGCACGTTTCGGCATCTCCAACTGAGTAACGAGATCGAAAAGAGGTTATGTTCTTGAAAGTTATTTGAATTCCCTAGCGGAAACGTCGGAAAGACAAACATCGAGTACCAACAATGTAAAACTAATCACGAGGTTACTGTTTAATGTCTTCACGCATAATTGCCGTAAAATTTGATGTTTCCATTTGGGAACGAAAATTTCGACACTTCAGCATTAAACACAATTTCGTTGGGTTTACACGACATGGTAAACTGGTGTGTTTATTGTTACAAAAGGGTGGATGGGTGGAGGTTTATTGTTGCATTAAATGTCGGGTTGATGGAAGCAGAGTGAGTGGGCGATCGATAATTTCAATCCCACGAAAACAGAAGCGAAAGAGCATAGACGACGAGAGATAGATGTATATAGATAGATAGATGCTTTTGTGTTATATACGAGATATAGATATAGTTCGCGTGGAACGCTCGGTAACGAACAATTAATCTAACTGTCACGGGGAAGTTAATTTATACGGGCGATGGCGACCGTTCATCACCGCACGCGTTCGCGCTTTCCTGGCTGCTGCCCTATCTTCTTCGTGTATATGTATATAGTATATATAACCTTCGGTAGGAACGCTCTCAACAACCGAACGACACTCTATCTCGTCTCCGTGTGTATGTATGCCTCGTACAACGCGCCGATTTCCTCGCCCGTTAACCCGACCAACTCTCGAAGGCTTTATCGCAGGCAACCCCTTCAACGCCAACGACGAAGCGAAAACCCCGGGGGTGGTACCACTCTCGTCTCTTCCAAGAGACGGGGGGGTATGTGTTTGCCTCACTATCGCACCTCGACGCCTTTTCACGCCGCTACGAATTTCGGGGATGTGATTCTCCACCCCTATCCGCGACACGATACTTGCTAAGCGTCGGTGCGGTGTATCAACATCCATTCATCATTACCAACAATATTATCGTTCGTCATTCAGGTAAGAAGTTATAATTGCTTTGATAGGGGGATGAATCTCGCGATTAAATATTGTTTCGGATGTTTTTCGTTTAGCAGTGTTTTTAAAAAAGAATTCATTAACTTATTGATACTGAACAACGATAAAAAGTAAAGGCGTATAATCAATTTTTTCAGATATTATGGAAAAAAATATGATATATACGTCTGGTTTGGCGGAGAAAAAATGTACAGCTTAATCTTTGTAGATAAGCGCATTTACGATTTACGATTTTTTTTATACTCTTCAAGAGAACATTTTCTATAACAACAAATGTCGCCCTTGAAAAATGTCAGCGTAAAATCACCGTATAAAATGCAAAAAAAAGAATGAATCGTACATTTGATAAACAGGAGGTAACTCCTTCATGGAACGTTAACTTCAATCCTTACGATCCGGTTGACGTGAAATCCAGTGGGTAGTATACCTACAACTGTTACTATCTTCTGCCAGTTGCCTAGTTCTCGTTACTTTTATTCCGTTTGATTGATTCCGAGCGATAAAAGTAGCGTAAAACCCGATCGGAATCGCGTCCGGACGGATACCCGAGTGGAGTTAAAACTCATACAGGGGGTAACAGTAGTTCCAGTAGCGATAGTAGTCGTACCCTCAGTAGCGCTGTCGGGATAAAGATTCGAAGATGCTGCCGCTGTTACATTGTCGAGAAAATAGTCGACACAGGCGACCCGAACTTCCGGTTAGCTTGCTCTTCGCTCGCTGTTGGATGAAACGTATTTTCTCGTACAACTTTCAAGGTAGAAAGGGAGAACGTAAGGATAAACTCGTAATTTTAACGGTCGCGTCGCTCGCATTCCGATAGGAGCTTTGCTCGATACGAAATTTCGTCGGATATGTTTCTGTCCTCTGTATTCTCCATTCCTGCATCGTTCTTTTCTCTTCGTTCTTTTTCTTTCGCTTTCGGGGTCTTCTAGCTGTGCTTTCGGTGAACGATAAAACTCTTCTCTCCCCGTTTGCGCGACACGACGAGACGTACCCAATGAAGATATTAACTGTCCCCTGAGCAAATATTTCTAATTGCCACGAGCGCGAACATAACTACTGTGCAAAGGCGCTCCCCGACCGCGCATAGAAAGGCGGATGCTTTAATAAAAATCTTTATTGTTCGACGATACAAGGATGTTCCACGGGCGGTGCCGTGCGTCCCGAGAACGCAGAGGATCACGGCGCGAGGTCGTAATCGCGTTAACGGGATTTTTTTTTCCCGAATACCAGGAGCTATAGGAGTTCGAAGCTAACGCGCGTGTGTACCGCAGTTTCCGTTTACTGTATATAGACGTTTAGGGGACACTTGATCACCGAGAAATTCCGATAACTCAATTAATTAATATCCGCGACGACGTGTACCTGAATTTTCCATTAGTATATTGATCGTGAAAATTTTATTAGTCCCAATTCTCGAATGCGTCATCACCCGACACCTATCAGAATTTTTTGTTACTGACGAAGAAAAAATCAAAATATGCGCGAAAATATATCGAAGGATATTTCTATTGCTTTATTATTATGAGACTTAAGCTGAAAGCCAAAAAAAATCATTTTTTTACACCTATTGGGAATAAACTTTAATTGTTTCGGTACATCTAATTTGCCAATGCGAAAAACTCTCGCGAAGTAAAATAAATCTGAATTGAAGATTTTCTACTTTATGTAGAAAAAACTCATTATATGATAATTGATTTACAGAAAATCAACTAAATAATTTAATTTAGTGTCATTTAATTTAATTTCCACAATTTCGTAATTTTATTTTTTTCCATATTTTTCAACAAATTATTTTTTATAAAATTATATATTAAGGTAAAAAAAATAATTTCATTATTCCATAACACAAATCATGATACGTAGCTATGGTTATGATACCATTTTCATCAAACAAATTTCAATGAAAAAAAAAATAGTTGTATCATCATTTTTAACGACATCCGAATGGTCAACTACTCTTGGAAAACATATCATCTCCTCGAGTGATATTCACTCTCGATTAACCACAACGGTAGTATCGATGGCATTAAGTGATGCGACTTCGTTGAGAGGTATGAAATAATTATTACAGCGTATCCCTGACGTTAATGACCATAACGGTTAAAGATGCTGCACGCTAGAAATGTCTCGAGGCGATATATATTAGAGAAAGAGAAGGAAAGGCACCGAGACTCGTAAATAGTTTTGCGTTACTCATCGTCGTTCCGAGGGAGAGTTCGAAAAAGCGCGTTCGCTTGTACATCGGTCGGTTTCAAGCAAAGAGAGAAAGAACCCGGTTTTAGTCTGTACCATCACCACTACGGACGTCTAAAGCATTCACGTATCAGCACGACGGAACAGAAGTGTCAGCTGTAACTTTTATTGGTTATAAAGCTCGCGATATTATGCTGAGCCGAGTAAATACGTTTATACTCTTATCCTCTGTCTCTCTCGGTATCACAGACGTTTTTACGTTACTGTCTTTCTTAAACGCGCAACACACAGGCGAATGCATATAGTATAGCGGACGAAATACCCAGCGAAGAGACGCGAAAGAGTCTTATCAATCTAATACATTTCATATTTTATGGGTCGACGAGGTCTCTTTCTTTACGGCATATCTGCGCGGCAACCAGAGGGCGAGGAGGGCGGAAGGAGGGAAGGGAATACCAACCTACCACCTTGCGCTTTACACTTAACCAGCCAGCGGCGCGGAAAAGCAGAGAATTTGCAGAGGGATGGGCAACAAAAAAGAAAAAAAAAACACAGAGTATTAGGTACGATAAAAACCTCTCGGTGAATTGAATCACGCGATGGGTTGCAATCTTCCTCCCGACTCTGTTCAGATGAATCACAACACGCCACATGGTCAACGTACCTCACGTTTTTGCCTCCCAATACTAATCAAACTACTCGGTTATTATTTACATTTTTCTTTTTTTTTTTTAATTTTTCTTCGAGAATAATTTCTTCGACAAGAAAATCGAGTTAATAAGCCGTTACTGTATGCCTCGCAGAATGACATTGTAAGGCGTGCCGGAAATACTCGTAGTGCTAATACACAAAAGAAAGTAAAACAGTTATAATAGCACGACAGCTGAACGAGCAAAGAATACGAGTCCAGCTACTCTTGTAAAAGGTAAGTAGTACATTTTTTCGTCGCAAAAAATCTCAGGGATCAACGGAACGTCGATTAATTCAACGGCAAAAATCGTTGAAAAAACTATATTGATTGAGAAATTATAAAAATTATACAGGATTTCCGAAGATTTTATCAGTAATTTAAACAATTTTTTTCAATTTTTTTTCCCAACAATATGAATCCAGCAATTTTTTTTTATATTGCAATATGTGATTATACGAGTGTTACACTTACGATTTAAAATTTCTTTCTGAAGAAAACTGATTTCAATAACTCCTGCAATGAATATAACCAAACAGGCGATTTAAAAAAACGGTTTCATCCATTTTTGGACGCGTTTAGAGATTAAACGCGTCCAATAATAAAAAAAAAACCTGATGTCCTCACGTAAAACTTATTCTATTATCTAATGAAGTTTTATTTCGCGTAATCAAATCATACGCCTGTCTCGGTACTTAGTCCGGACCGGCAATGAATTTCTACAACCGAACATTATAGAAGGAACAGCTTTGATATACGAGGGCATCTACAGCCACATATACTATACAGAGCCGCAACAGCATCTACCTACATTCTCCATTTGTCCTCTTGCTTCGCATATGCGCATCACTCCCGTAAAATCGGATGTTCAACACACAGAATCCGGTTATACGTAGTGTATGCGGTATTCGAGCGATTCAGCTTTGGATTGATCCAAAGCACCGAATTCGTCTGGTCGTCTGGCCTGACGGTGCTCCCGATCGAACCAGACGCCCAATAAATCGGATGACACGTCTCGTCGCTACGTACCACCGAACTATTGCCTCCAGGTGCTTCTACAGTTATGACGTAATAACCCCGGAGCAAATGCTCGAGTACTAATTCACAGACGTGTATGTGTGTCTCTGCGTGTGCAATGCGCATTACCGTCTGTCTGCGTCGATACACCTACTGTATGCACACTGTATGTTTGTACAAAAAATACGTTTATCCATACAGTAGAAACTCAGTTACCATATGATGTTTTTTCAATTGTAGAAACTGAGTGATCATAATTCGGATAAAAAAAAATAATCAAACTTTATTGATGACTGTATAGTCATTCTGAATGATAGTTGACCGTTGAATGGATTTCATTGAAACAAATATACTTAAGTCGAACGGGTTTTTCAGTCCCTAATCTTGGAGACATCATGAAATAAAGTACATGTTTTTGGGTCGGTTTTGGAACATTTATTGATAGCTTAACCACCGTTAGCCGTATTTTACCTGCAACTGCTGCGACTGCTATAACTATGTCTAGTATCGGCATTACTCGCGTCACGACATCCCTAGTCTCGGTTGTTGTAGAAGTCCGCGCTCCGTCGTGATAGGAGGATCGAAGTATTAGTTCAACCAGACGCCATTGAATACGGGACAAGTCTGGAACGCCCGTTGATGGTTCATCTCGACACACCTGACGCCTGTTAACGCGCACTAGACACGTCTAGGTACCTACCTTCCCACACCTACGTGTAACTCACATCGGTGTCCTCCATTCGGTGTACGTACAACCGAACACACCGTACACATCAGCCAGCAGGCCACGCTAATTGCTCGAACACGAAGACAATGGCCCGTATGGATGTTACCCGGTGGGCGGTCTTCGAATTGGAATAATCCTGATCCGGTGTTCACCGTAGTGTACATTAACTGATCGATTTTCATGATGCTGCATTATTCGAACAGTTTAAACGACGGAAAAAAATGTTGTTCGCACGAGGATCGTGGAGTTTCGTAAACGCTGTACATTGATCAGAATTGAATGATCTTCGGAATGTCTAACAACGAAAACACATCAAATTTCATCACGGTTAGGTATTATCAGGCCATCTAAAATTTCTTCATGACTTCAGGTATCTTTCACAGACTTACATGCTTTATGGTTAATTACGATCATTTTCCGCCAAAAAATAATCAAAAATAGATACACCATTATGGTTTTTGACGCCTAAACGATTACACGATAATTTAGCCATTTCCTTCTGAAGAGAACTTCACTGTGAATAAATGTTTCAAAAATTCTGGAAAAATTTCAATTTTGATAAGATTTCATGACTATTTCCCGTAACGTGCATTTTATATAAGAAATGAAAGTATTTGTGAAAAGGTCAGCGACGTTGTTAGCAATGATACTTCAATATAGTGATTGAGACGGGAAAAAAAAATGTAATAAAAAAATTGGTATGTATTTTAATAAAAAAAAAGCATAATTCTGACAAACATCGATATATAGACATCCCTCGTAGTTTATTTTGAAGGCAACAAACTGACGTACTCTTGAAAAAGTCTGAACTCTTCTACCGGCAATATACAATTACATAAAACGATTGGAAAACCAGTATGAAAAAAAGGGTTATTTCAATACAGCGTTTGTATAATTCAACAAGCGGCTAATAAGCACGTATATTATATTATGCCAACAAAGGGAGGAAAAAAACGTCAGGCGACTGGCAGTCTAGCGTCGCATTTACAAATGATACACTCAGACAAAAGTGTAAAGTGCCTTATTATTTTTCTTCATCTCTTAAGTACAGAATGGAATCTACTGGACGCTGTGTTGAGTAGGCAGTGGTATAACAACAGTAATAATAGCCATTGGTCAGTGACCAGCGTAACTCGTGCGCGACCGTTCGGCTTGCAGTAATAATAGTACATATCGCGATCGATCGAACGCCCGGAGATCTGAAACTGTGGCTGCTGGCGAGGTTTCGTGACAAGAGAAGGGACTTTGGAAAATTCGCGTTGTAATAGTTCATCGATATGGTACAATCGTTTAGCCACATGCCGTTCGCAACAGACCTTTCAGAATTTTTATTTTCTTTTTTCTTTTTTTTTTTAGACGAAAAAAATTGCACACAATATTCCGCAATCTCCTCAACTCTTATTATTTCACGCTAACAACCGCATACGGATATATATATCTTCGACGTAATAAATCCCACGATAGTGTTGAGTTTTGTAACGAAAAACGTGATGGACACAGAGCGCGCGCGGAGTCGCGATACCGCGAGAATCGGCTCGAAGACCAGTAGAAAACTTGGTTATCAAGGCCACTGAACTTGCTACTTGAACCCCTCTCGGGCAACAGTGCAAAAGACCGAGAGTGCCTCGGCGAGTTGCGGTTTTTGCGGTCTCTTAGATTTTATAACATTGAGCCGACAAGGCGGCAGCGGCAGCCAGCAATGTATCGCTCTGTCTTTCATTCTCTCGTTGTTCTTATTAACACACGAGTAAAAGAGAGAATTTTACTCGCAACGACGAAGACGTTGGTGAAATATCTTTATCGCACTCTCTCTCTTCTCCACTACGACATACAGACAGTTTTCTGCGTGTATGCGCGTTATAAGTTGCGGATGATAATGATAGCTCGCATTTATTTCCTGGTGCGGTTCGCCACGGCACGAGCCAACATGAGGAAACCGCGATCTCTATTTTCTTTCTACATGTACCTAGAGATCTGTCCATCTCGCTTTGTATTACGAGTTTGTAGAGTTGCGCCAGTTCATTGGCTTCACCGCGGGCTGTGAATCTCGTCGAGATTTTTTTTTTTCTTTTTTTTTTTACAAAAAACATTCTAACATTCCGACTTTAGAAAAATATAGGGCCGATTTTTAGGTTTTCGTCTATTTCAAGGGGTAAAATCTTAAATTTTGGTGAATTTGATATAATGCTATATCGACACTCAACGGGAGAATATATATTATATATAATATATTATCGAATGACGATGTTCCGCACCTACGTACTTATCAATTCACAACGGTGAAAATCGAGTGGAAAAAACGATTTTTCATTCGGGAATGAGCCACCGATACGGCAGACATTATGGACGATGGAAATTCATCAGGCGCACGTTCAAACGACTGAAACCCGGTCGTTTTCCCGGCGTGCACACGCTCACGCGTAAGTACGGCTGTTTTTTTTTCCCTTTTCACCGCGTCTGTGCGCGAAGAAGACTCAAATGAGGCGTCGAGAGATTCCGCCAAAATTTCACCGAGTATCATCCGCGAGTTCGACGTCATTTCCACCCCCGCCCCCCAATACAGGGGGCTGTCCCGACGGGGGGTTGAAAACTTTTCTTTCAATGCTCTTCCGACAGCTCGTTCGAAAAATCCCCGCCCCCTCCCTCTCTTTTCGATGATACAGGCGGGTTAAATGAAGCGCGCGAGAAACGAATTGTCGCGGCGTGCACGCCGGCGAAAGCATGACGAGGGAAGGAATACACAAAAAAAAAATAAAAAATAGACGGTGAATTAAATATTTCTATGTATAATACGAGAGAAAATCTGGCGAGCCACGTTTTGACAGTGAGTGAAAAAAAAGAATGGAGAGTATTATATTCTCGGGCTGAAATTGACGCCGGTGATTTCGATTCTATGTAGCGTGACCTCGTCTATGTACGACAGGGGTGCGAGAATATTTCACATTTGACTGTCACCCTTAAGCCACAAAAGACCTTCCTCTAGATATATTTTTATCGCAATTCTGATCCGGGAATATCCGTCGATCGGTACTTTCCGCAATCGTTTTCGTCACAATAATCAACTCGGAAAATAATTTTGAAATACCACTTTTGTCGAGCTATAAAAAAAATAATAATAATTCTATCGTGACGTCATAAAAAAAACGCCAATATAAAATTTAAAACAAACTTTTTGCCATCGACCAAATTATTATATATTTTCCATTCGCGTTAAACAAATATTCGCATTTGCTAAAGACAAATTGTGTAATTCACTGTGATTTCTGCATTATTTTTTTTTTTTTTTACGATGGACTTGCGTCGTGTTTTGTTGAAGTCAACGGATTCAATAAAATAAAGCTGAATATCTCTCGGAATTAATAAAAAATAATTGCGAATAATCATCGAATGGTTGCAGCGTCAAAAACAAGGGATAGATAATCACGAGAGGGTCTCTCGAACTAATGGGTCGGAACTCGTTGGATTCGTCATGTCTGACTAACGCGGGTCGTCGCATCGCGAGGACCTACAGCACTTTTAGCGGCAAAAGTGCGCGGTGGTAAGTAACTGCTGCTGTAGTCCGTTCTCTTCGTGATCTCTTACTCTGTAAGCATCGAGTATCAGCAGCAGAAATACTGAACCTTCCACTCGAAAAGTTCCACTGGTCCCGCGCGCAAAGGCAAATCGCGTACCAAAGAGTTGCGCATCTCAAAGCAAAAACCATATATACGAGAGAATTAAAAAAAAAAAGAAGAAGAAGAGGAGAAAGCCGCACGAGCGCAGCGCTCGTAATTAACGATTACAAAGTATTTCGTTCAGATGATTATCAGTCTGTGCCGGATGCGCCGAGTTCTCCATCCCCCATAACTTCCGGTGCTTTGATGTTTGAGCCGTTCCCTTGTTTTCTGCCCCATTGTGTTTTGCTTGCCGGTGCGCCTCTCTACGGAGCGACGGAATCACGACGAACAGTGTGCGTGGCACAAAATCATCGCTGCTAGTGTATAGCAGAAAGGACCGAAGTATCAGAAGCCGCGACGGCAGGGAAGAATTTTTCTCTCTCTTTTTTTCTTTTTTATACACCCCTCAACCTATCGTTCCCTTTCAGCAGTTTTCGTCTGTTCACTCTCGTGCTTTATAGTAGGCAGAGCTGCAAATACACACGGAAGCTTCGAGGTACAAAGTACAAGTCGTTAATACGCCGAATGAGAAACTCAGTACGCGCGCATTTAAAACCTTTAAACTTTGCCGATGAAACGTGAATCGTCAAGTAGGGATGTAGTGGGTACACAATGCAAACGGTATATACGCAGACTGATCGTAGATTGTAGGTACATCAGTGTGCATTTCGAATCTCAGTGAGATCGGCAAGATTCTCGATCTTTTTATATCGTTTAACGAGTCGAACTTTTTTTTCTTACTAATTGACGCCTCGGGCTAAAAATTCTTTCGTTTGATATTTTCTTCAAATTACGAAGAAACGACAATCAGCTTTGATCGAATGAAATCAGTGAAAAAATCATAATTATTCTAAATAAATCTTAATAAAATTATAAATAATTGTAATAAAATAATAATCATAAAATAAACAATGTTATTTTTGATTATTATTATTAATACGAATAAAATACAAATTAATCATTTTCTATAACTGAGTCACTTATATACGTATACAACGAATGTAAAATGAAAAGTTATACATTGACGAGATCGCGCAGTTCGTTGACAGAATATGCGCGAGAAAAGTATGAAACATGAAAAAAAATTAAAAAAAAATAGAACGTTCTCGTGGAATGTAACGGTCAGTGATTGGCAGCCTTCCTATTGCAATTTCCGCGGGGGCGAGAAAATTTCACCGAGTACATTCCTGTTACCGACAGGTCAGACGGCAAAAAAATACAAGTGGGACCGTTGGTTACTCGTATTCCTCGAGGTATACTATGGCATGGAAAATGTTAAAATCTTTCTACTGCCTGTTTTCCTTTTTTTCCATACGAAAAAGCGACGTTTGAAACAGAAGTAAAATGTAGAATTCAGGTGACAAACGTTTTCACACCGTGAAACATGAAAAAAAACATGTATTTCGCGTGTCTGGAATATTTATAAAATACTAATAATAATGATAGATTGATCCGTTCTGCAATGGTAGCGATATAAACAATCGAGTAAAATGATTAAATCCCCAAGTGATCTCGATGTCGATTATTCCATTTCGTTTCATTGCAAATTTGTCTCTTTAGCATTACACCGTTAATTCCAGTTGATAAGCACTTTCGCTCGTGGATACTATAAAAAGTGAAACTGAACAAACGGTCGTTGGTTCGTTTCGTTACAATCGTAACGTTTGTAACAACTGTACGAAGCTTCGACTAGCAGACGGATCGCAGGAGGCGTAGCGAGAGAATTTCAAAGGGTTCGAGTGGTCGTCCCGTTCGTCGGCATCCGCGTAGAATTAAACCGACCAAAACAACATTTTATCGCGGGCTATAGAAGTCCGGCCTACCGTTTTCGGTTTAGGACTTTCGTTCGACGTTAAAACCCGATACGAATAGCTGAGGAGTGAGGAGACGAACGTTTCGGAGTCGGAGTTAATGACGTGTCGACGATAATAATGGTGCATCATCGTTTTCGGGGTTCGGAGCCCCCGGAGGTGTCCTCGGCATATGTTTTAAATCTCTTTCTCTCTCCGTCGCGAGTAATTGTCCATTAAAGTACGAAGAGGCGAGCGCTGGATATCATAGGCTGCTGCGAGGCGAAGTACGACAATGGACAACGGCACCGTGAGTGAAGTCGTTAAGCTCTCAGACTCGATTAAATTTCATTATCAAACTTTACGATTATTCGAAACGGTGGGCCGGTTTTGCGCAATGTTTATATACCATCCGAGAGAAATAATTCCAAAGTCGAGATGCACGAAAGATCGGTAAATTTTCCGAGCAAAAAAAAAATTCGAATTTCTATGCACTCCGACGAGGTGCAATAAAATCATAAAAATTGTATCGTACCCTTTGCAACATCGAGACAACCGGAAGTCTGTGGACTTCCCCTCCGTTTCAAATTATATCAATAAATCAAAAACTCGTAGCAAAAATTTGCTTTAAAAAAACAGGGTGCACTCCCATTAAATCATTTTTTTTCTCTTTCGTTTGATTATTACGTAAACTTCGAAGCCGACAATTAACTTTGGGTTCGGAGTTAACGACTTTCCGAGTTATATGGTGTAACTGTGAATATAGGATGCATAGAGCAGTATGTGTGGGGAAACAACTGAAAATGAGTCAATAAACAGCCGTGGAATTTAAAATATCTCGAAGATATCCCCGGGCGAGTGGAGTCGAATTAAACGTGTAACCTCTTTACGAGGAGAGCTTCGAGTCCCGAGAGAAAACGATGAACCGCGTGTCGTTGTTACACGTGTTTCTTTACGCGGAGACCTCTCTCTCGTTATTGTTATTGTCCAATTTTGTTGCTCCCTCTCCTCTCTCTCTCGTAGGACAAAGGGTTCGCCCGTTAGATGCTCAACGAGAGACGAAAAAAAATGTATTTACCGTACAGTAGTAATCGTGTACGTACAACCGACGAATGAACGGAGAGACGGGAGAGAGGGATACGAAACGAGGGAACGTAACGCAGCCTGCGTACGTTTCACTACCATCGAGTTGGCAATAAAGTCTCGAGCTCCCAGAAACCCCGAGAGTTTATTGTTCGCATCGGGGAGTGGAAGCTGACGGAGAAATAGCGCGAGAAACAGAGGGAAAGCATTCGGAGTTGAACTCCGAAGGCGATTTCGTCGTCGGTATCTATATAACCAACGATTCGGACAGTCGAATGTGTAGCTACGAGACCCACCTCGACGAATTTCCGGTTTATAAGCGAGACGTGCGTGTTACGCGAACAGTTAACGATTAACGATTCATTTAGGAACGTTTAGTACACGAGGCAACGATATAGGGTGACTTAACGCTTAAGCCATTGTCACTTAAGGGGATACGTACGTTTCGAATGAAAACAATAATAATAATCATGTTACTTCTGCAATCGCGAAACTATTATTTTTATTTAAGATTATCGCGATAAATGGCAAATTTCTTACGTAATTTTGAGGTTAAGTCGATTTTCAGTTCGAAAAAATGAGTTTTTTTCGCAAAGTTGCAAAGATCTGTAATATCTTACGTAAACCTTAAGGTATACTAAGATTAAATCACCTTTATTCGGTTCTTATGTTCGGAACGCCGTTTGATATTATCTCGATGAGGCCTTTCTATTCTGATTCGATGTTTCGCGATTTCAACTAAAGTAGAAAATACCTTTCCGGCTACTGCCTCAGAGATTCCGAATCGTCTTTGTCCCTCTGTCTCAGTGGCTCTCGTAACTCTCGTTATATTCGTCGAAGCAAAGGGGGGCACAGCCGTTAGTGCCGCGTTAAAACGTTCCGAAATGCGCCTCGAGAGTCGATGATGACGTGACTATACTTCGCGACGATCCGATAATGTCTGCTCACTCTGCTCTCGCGATCGTTCGTGTAATAACGATTCGTACGAATTCACGAATGGGCCTCATCTCCACCGATACTCTCACTCTCGTCGTTTCTCCTGATCATTTCATCGGAGTGTATAACCAATGCTCAGGGTACTCAGATACTCAGACTGAACGGTAAATAAAAATAAAAAACGAAACGTTTGGGAGAATGAAATACATTCATTTTCTTCATTGGATCTTTTGGAAGGCGCGATGCTTAAATGCATTCTATTTTACAGCGAGACGTTAAAACGATGTAAAATCGAAAATCGATGCTTTTTGTCCCCTTAATTAATTGAAATATTGGAATCCTTCGGAAAAATAATAATGTTATTTTTTTTTTCTGTTTTCAAGATGATGAGAACATTTTTGTCATGTTTTTAATGGTCGTATTTCTAATGATGTTTCGGGTGTCGAATGCAAAGAATTTCGGTTGGGTAACTCACGAAATCGATGTCTTTTCGCCGCAGCAGCAAAAAGCGCTTCGACGATACGATTGCTGAACAACGTCCTCGTCGATTCTCGGAACTTTTTTCAGTGCACGCGCTGCACCTTTTACACATACATACAGAAATCACTCGGTGGAACTTAAAAACCATTCTACAGTTTCATAAATCGTGAGCATTTAGCATTATACGCGTTTTTACAAGGCTTCGAGACACTCTCCGGTTTAATACGTCTACCGCAAGAACTCGAGATCCGGACATCATATCTTCGACGAACGACATGGCAACTATAATCTCGGAGAGTTTACTCCCTCGAAGTTTTTATCGTCGGTATGAGCTCCAATGTTAATGATACGATTCGCTCGAAGATATACTTGAGTAACAATTATTACTTCGCTGATACATTAGTCGAACTTCGTTCAATTTTTTTTGCACCATTTTTTTTTAGCGAATTTAAATCAAATTCGACTTATACACGAAATCACACTTCGTCAGATTTACTTTAAATACTTTTATTACTCATTTTTACTAAAACTCAAATTTACTAAATAAAAAAATAAAAAATCACGAAATATCCTCACATTATTCGAATAGATTTACCTGCGCAGTTAACAAATTGTTGACAAAATTAAAAAACAAATAATTGTTAACAATATTAATAATTTGTAACAAAACAAATTATTGTTTTTTTAATTATTATTATTTTTTTTAAATATGTGAAACGATTATCGTCTTTTCGTTCATTTTTGCTTGTCCGATCGCTCGCGCTTTTTGCACCATCTGCTGCGTAGCATCTTCGACCTCTGTCGCCGCCACGCCAGGTGTCCGCGAGACTCGGATATCGATGCCTCTTTAGCTTCACAATTTTTTTTCTTTTTTTTCTTTCGACTCTTTACACTTTCGATTTTCCTTTTATAATTCTCGAACGTTATGAGTTTTATCGCGAATGGAGTAGTGACGGCGAGTAGTTCGCTCAACTTATACCATCTCATTCTTTCATAGTTGGTCTCCTCATGCGCGTTCAATGAGTATAAGAGACGCTTCGACGATTCTTAAGCGATTCCGTACGAGTACTTTGTCAAAGTACATACACTCTCCTCGCGGATGATCGTCATTCTCGTTTGGGGGGAGGGAAAGGATCGGCATAAGTGCACAGCAAGATATCTCGCGTCGCACGAAGGCTCGCGTAGCTTCTGCTTCGTTTTCTCGTCGTCATCGTTTGCTTCGTATTTACTTTATTTTTTCAATAGCTCCCGCACCTCTGACTCTCGTTCAATCTTCGCCATTTTTACCTCATACCACAAGTCGGACGATCTCCCGAGTGCAAAATTCTACCCGCGACGAGTTCAAAGCTTACAACCAATGACCGTTTATCGGTGTACTTATGGAGTCGCGAGTATTCTTTCGCGTCAACTAGAAATGTACACTAGATATGTGAGCACTTAGCACGCAGAAATGAAGAGTCGTCGGACAGGTCAGTTACGAGAAGTCCTCGTCGAGGCTCTCGCCAACGAGATATCGGACTTTAGTGAAAAGTTATAAATTATAACTCGCGCCAAGTAGACGAAATTACAAAAAAGACAAAAGTTGAAATTTTCCGCGTATACGAAGTCTTTGTAGTTATTCTTGGCAGGAATTTTTTTTTTTTTCTCTCTGTTATTTTGAATTTTTTTCTCGCCTCTGGTTACGCGTGTCTCAGAAAATTAGTACGAACGTGCGACGTCCGTTGGGAATAACCGTGAGAAACATACGCGGTGTAAAGTACAATTGTAAAAAATTTCAAACCAAAGGGTTGCCGCAATGATGATTTTTCATTACTAAAAATAACGCTGTTGCTAAGCACGATAATTCGTCAAAAGTTATAAAAAAAAAAAAAAAGTACTTCAAACTTTATTGTTCTTTTTTTCCTTTTTTTAATCCTTCATCTTTTACAGAGAGAACGAATTTTTCTCGCTCTCGTTGCAAAGGTCGCTCGAGTTGTACTACGGAATAGTTGTTTTTTTTTTTTTTTCTTCCCTTCTTCTCTTCATCTTTCGTTCGGTTCTTTCGTTCTATTCGTCGCGGTTGTGTGTTCTTTTTATTTTCTGTTCAACGGGACTCCCATCTGTTCCCAGGAGACACGGTGGGAGAAAAGCTAACCCACCCATAAAACATCCCGTAGGATAATTAACCCTTTGAGGACTTTGAGGCTTTGGCGGATTTTAATAATCTTAAAAGACAGCGGCGAGCTCTTGATTAGTACTTCAACGTGGATGCTCCCGATGACAATGCCGCGACGACCGCATCTGAAGGCTGCGCTTTCTACATCTCTTCCCTTTACCAGTGCGCTTCCGTACCGTATAAACCCTCCTGCGTCTATATACACGCGCTGCAAATATCCATTCCTATGCCTTACCATTTTACAGCTGGTTTCGCCCGGCTATGCGAGCCAAACAGTGGGTGCATCCACTCGACATTGGCTCGAGTACACTGGTACGAAAAAGCTAATAACCAAACAAATCTTCATACGTAGGCGGCTGTGATGCATAGTAAAAATTGAAAATGGGAGTAACGAAAATCAGACGTCAACCGAAACATCGATAATTTCACGATAACAAAAATTGTGGCTCTTTAATTATTTAAAAAAAATCGAAGATTCGATAAATGTTTAAATTTTTTTAGTTTTTTTTTTTTTTTTAGGTTATTTTTTCACGAAATTTGTCATCGGTCTATTTATTTATTTATTTTTTTTCAAGTTAAAAAAATTGGGATAAATGAAAAAGTTAGCGATAAAAAAAAAAGTAGTTTTACGGTACCATTACGATCGTTTTGGAGTTCATCAGATTCTTTTTTCATTGCGCAAATAACAAGAAAAAGGAGTTTTCAGTTGACAACGAGAGATCACCTTTGGCCTCTGATAACTTTTGCGCGGCACGGTACTCAACGACGCGCGTCGATGTATGCCACTTTGAAGTATCGACATAATAGCCCACAGCGCAGGTCCCCGTGGCACCGGGACAAAACAATAGGCGGTGGACATGAAACGACCCTTAGTAGCTAATAACACACGTGGATTATTTCAAAAAGCTAATTTTTTTTTTTTTTTTCATTTTCTATCCCCGTTTCCACTCTCTCCGTCTCTCTCTTTTCTCTCTTGTATTTTACCTCGTTTTACCTCGCGTCCACAAAGTCAAAGGGTTGCACGACGGTGGATTCTGCGTTCCCGGCGAGCTGCAGTTCAGAATTTTCTCCTTTTGTATTTTCGTGTTTTTATTTTACATTTGCTTCATACGTGTGCGATTTTTCTTTTTTTTTTTTGTAATGCGGTACGTGTTTCCGCGATGATATTTCCGGTATTTCTCCGAACCCCGTCAGCCACCCTTTGATGCATTTTTTTTTCTTCGCAAAAATATTTTTATCGTACGCTTCAAAACTTATGAGCTTTGGATGGAAAATTTTCTTGCTTCACTCGATAAAATAGGAATAATTAGACCCCTTTGCTAAACCAGTAAAAATACATTCATCCGCGTCTACCTTTTGCAAATTTTATTTTCAATCGGAGATATTTCCACGAGAGTTACGTATTTATTTAACTCGATGAAACGAAGTAGAGAATCGAAACGCGAATTAACGATGTGTTTTATGTGTAAAATGATAAAGAAATCTTACAAAAGTGAAATATTAAAGGGAATTTGCGCTAATTGAGTTGTGTTAACATCTCTGCTATACTTGCAATTATTGTAACCACCAATGTTGCCGAGATAATGAGATGCGAGAGAGTATGTGTGAGTAAAAAAATTATCGACTGAATTATGAGAATCACACAATGAAGTGACTGTTCTTCGAAGGAACGGACGATAACCTAACGTTGGAAGAAGTTCACGAACTATTAAATTTAATTGATACAATCACTTCGTGTTTATAAACAAATTGGATTGGATGAATTTCTACGATAGAACGTTGAAGATTTATCGTTTCGTTTCGAGGGACACGTTGTAACACTCTAAGGCCTTCTTAGCCGGTCGCGTATGCATCACCCGCTTCACACTCCGTTTTTTTTCCTTTTTTTTTTTTTTTTTTTTATACGATAGAACGCTTATGGTACTGTAATCTTTCCTCTTCTTTCACCAACTCGCGGGTTCTAAACTCTCTCTCGAGGCTCGACGTCGAGCGATACAGTTTTTGTCGACTCGTGAAAGCCTCGCGTTACCATAAACTCGACGATAGAACGGGCGAGGGGAAGAGGTTAAAGTTCACAGTCTGCGGGGGCCTCGTGGAAGGAGAAAACGTGAGATAGATGAACAGAATCGCAACCCTTTGGAACTATACGCTTTGGCTTTCTTGCTGAGATAAATCAACTTCGCCACAATAAAGCTTTCGCGGTAACCGGAAACGGAAGATGTCCGTATATCAGTGAAACATACTTGAAACTCACACCGCTAGGATATTTCGCGACGTCGACGTTTCGCCGGGTCGTTACGTGTTACTGGTATTTCTTGAATTATTTCTATTTGTTTTTTTTTTATACGGTTTTTTTTTCACAATTTTCATTAAAGTATATGGAAAATAAGATAAAGACAATGATTGGCTTATTTGAGAAATTCGTAAGTGCAGATTCGTCGTATACGGGAAATTTCACAGAAGTTTATTCGAAAAATTAAAAAAAACAAAATTTTATCGGTAGTTTGTATTTTTTTTAATGTAAAAATTAAGGGGATTCAACTTTTATTTACAAGACTTTCAATAACATGTACATTCCAGTGAAAAAAAAATGCTTTACCTCCTATAGATTTCGAATTTTTTTTTTTTCGATTTAACCCCAATTTTGAACGATTTTAATGGTACAAACACTGAATATAGAATTTTCCAAACTAATGGACAAATTGTTCGCAAGTTTGATTGAAAAAATCCCCCAAAAAGGTTACATTTTTAAGATGTGCCTTCGAATTATTAAACAATTATCAATAAATAACGTCGGTGACATCCGAATGGTAATAGAAATAGCCATGGAGTGCCGTTCGGTGTCGGCAGTGTCTACTTCGCGGTCTCCGTAAATATTCCTTAAGGGGTTTCCCCGTACCACGATTCTGAGGCTTTTCCATTGCGGCTTTACGCGGCAATCGCTTCTACGATACATCGTTTCGTGGAGAGAAACAGAGAGAGAGAGAGAGAGAGAGAGAGAGAGAGTTTCTCTCTATCCGCAACAACTCGGTTATTTACGGCTAAAGCAATTTGAGCTCTCGACGAATTCTCACCCCTATCCGCCTTACCGCCTCTGCTGCGACGCGTCTATACGCTTCTGTACACATCTACGTCGGGAAGGTAAAGAGGGTCGGTGTTTAACACGTGTTAAGTTAAACTAAGGGAGACATTGGCTCGTGCCCACCACCACCCATACATATGTATATATATCTCCGTAGTCAATACCTACCGAACCAAGTAAACGAAGCAAGAAGTTAAAACAGCATGTTAGACTATTCTCGTGGAGAGCGAAAAAGCGAGAGGAAAGCATCCCATGCGTGACTCGTGTTACAACAGCGGGGAAGGTCCCTGATAATTAGTCTTTCGTTTGAGTTTGATGAACTATCGAGGATTTTCAGATAAATGGAAGAAACACTTTTAGATCATTACTTCGTCGATTTCTGAGTGAAAAATCGTTGTAACTGAATCCAAAAATAAAGAGACCCCTAAGGGACATCGGTTCTGAACGACGGGTAATCCAATTCCTCGCATCCTTTTCCCTGTGTAGGGGACATAGGGTGATTTTTTTTGATAATTCAATTTCCAGATAGCCGCAAATCGTCCAGTTTTGGAAATTTCTTGTTCTCTTGAGATTTCTATCGAAATACGAAGGAATAGGGTTTGTGGTTTTGGACGGTAGAAATCTCATTTTACGCGTTGTACTTTGCCTTTATCCGAGGATTTCGTTTAACGGTATGGAGCCAATGTGGAAGATAATAGAAGAGATGAGCGATCGCGATGGATCCAGAGAACGTCAAAGTTTGATCCTTTGCGAAGATCTTCCCATTCGTTCTGTTGGTCGAACGGAAACATCGCATCGGAAGCGTCGACGGGAGATAAGAAACAAAAAAAAAGGAGCTGTGTTCGTGCGGCCGGATCGCAAGGGGCTGTAATGCGTCGACGCGAATCCTTCGGAGGGTACGAAGGGGGAAAGTTCTGGGAGGTCGTAAAACCTCGTGAGACGCTCGTTCCACCCTATAACCACGAAGACGGCAGTGGCTACGAGAAGGAGGGGATATCAAGAGCGAAAGCTGGCGTGTCGCGAAATCGTGGAAATCAATTTTACCCTCTCGCGCCGTCACTCGCCGGAGTGGAGAAAGTGGAGAGGAGAGTCGAGAAACGATTTCTCATGCGACAAAACCGCGGACGTCACCGAGCGAGTCGAAAATCTCGAGTTTCGCGACGGATCTCGCGGATGCAAATACCGAGTAAGAAGTTGACGAGCGCAAGAAATAAAATTTAAGATCGTTGGGGGTTTATTCGAGGCATTTATTGCCGCGTTTTTCTAGTCGCGTGCCAACATTGGCGAGCAGTTAGTCAGTTTCGCATTTGCAAATTGAGTTCTTCAGGATGCAAATGCTCGCATGAAGCGATTTTTATAAGCTTGAAAGCAAATTTTAACCCTTTTCCAGCGTTGTATTAATACTTAAAGTACCTTCAGAGCGCTGTATCTTCATAACGACGAATTGCATTATTACCAAATTTTATTGAGACTTTGAGAGAATCGATAGTAACATTTGAGAATTTTTTCAAATTTTTTGCAGCCTTATTTCTTCTATTTTTTAAATAAATTCACAGTTTTGCAAGCTGAGAATTTGGAAAGTAATGGATTTCTTTATAAAATGAGTAAATTTCGATCTATCGAACTTTTTTCGATCGGTTTATCGATACCTCAACAAATCTATTCAATAAACGCCATTCGTTCGGAGTGTCTCGTCGAATCGCCATTGAATCATTTCTCAAACCTTTTCAGCGTAACCGTCCGGATAAACTCGGAGGCGCTGATACGGGAGAACTACAAAGAGTCTTTGTGCAGAATAGATCGTTACGTCGATTAACCCTTTCGTTAATCTACATAATTAATTAACGATGAGAGGCGTAGATCCGCGCGGAGAGTCAAAGTATCGTATAACGAGTCGTCTTTCATTCCCTCACTTCTATCTTAAATCTATCCGTATACCATCCCCTATCCCATGCAACGACCCCGAACGAAAATTAGAACCGAAGATAATAAAGCATGTCTCGGGCTAAATGGCAATGTGGTCTGCCGGTACTCAGAGCGAAAGAGAAGAGGGGCTGAAATGATAATACATATATATAAGAGTATCGAGTGTATAGTCGTCGAACAACAACGAGAATCCTCTAAGTGACTGAGAATGATTACGCTAATGACGTTCGTATAAAGAACCTCCTTTGCGGAGGAGAACTCGACGAGGATACGAGACTCGGACGGCGGATAGTGGTGCAGACTGGTACGAGGAATCTAACGTTACAGTGCTGCTTGACGCGACACGCGATATCGGCATCAAGAACGACATCAGCGAATGGAAGCGCTACGCTATCCCTTGCGCACGCCACAGGGTTATTTCGACGGCGAAGTCGACACCGATACAACCTGTGTGTCGCTGATCGCGAATATATTCGTATCTGTAGTTTGCTTTTGATACATACATAGATACATTTATATGGACGAAGTCCTTTATCGGCTTTTCCCCGACTTTACGACGGCCAACAACGCCTCGTCCACACCGTATATACGTTACGTACGATCCCAGTTTTATTGCTCTGCCCCGGTGATGACTCGACGTTACTGGTCTGTGAAATTGTCACAGGGACACTCTCTCCCGCTGCACACCGGGTGCTACAATCGTCAACATTCAAGTAACGAGTTCACAATCGAATACACACGGAAGTACGCTTTCTATGCTGTATTCGCACTTGTATCGTTGTAGTTGGAGTTATTCGGACGGTGATTGGCTCGCGATCACTTTGGAAGCTTCTCGCGAGGAATTTCAATCGCGCCGAATATTAGAAAAAAACCTGTTTTTCGCGATAACCAATATGCAGATGGACTTTCGGTCGAAACTGGTGCCGGATTTGAGTTTTTCGCGAAAAAATCCGTATAAAGTTCGGAAGATTTTTTTTTTTTTTGCAATATTTACGATATTTGTATTTAAGACGATAATTCATAAAATACGGGAAAAAACTGTTTTTAGTAATGATTATTTCTCGAAACATTTCGGAGCTCACAAGTGACGATCCTTTCACTGACGAAACACAAAGCTTATAACAGCTTAACTGTACTATAACTATATATACACAATATTTGTCCGATTGTAGATTCAATTACCGAACGTTGCGTAGCACCCACTCAGCATTGCAAGCCGAGAGCCGATGTCCTCCGAGGGTCCATTAGTCATACTATACACTACCAAAGAATAAACGTGATCCCCGTGAATAATGATCATATTATTCAAATTACTTTTTTTTCTTTTCGCCGTAAAAATCACTTCCGTAATTTCCTCTCGATATTGTGTACCCGAAAGAGATTTATGAGACGCAATATTTCGTTCCGACAAAACGATCGTTTTTACCATCAATCGATCACAATTACGAATAAATTGGAATAACATTGTAAACATTTATAAATGATCGATCGGAGTCAATATTTGATCGTCATTGATCGTATTTTTTTTTATTTAATTGTTTTTTTCACATTACAGTTAGACTGTTGTACCGATTCGACAGAATATATTGAGAATATTGTGAATATATTGACACGCGCTAGGTTGGCCGAGCGGTCTAAGGCGCCAGATTTAAGCTCTGGTTCCCATATGGGAGCGTGGGTTCGAACCCCACACTTAGCAATAGTTTTTTTTTTCTTCAATTTTTTTATAAAAATAATTATGAACTGTTCAGTCTTCAAAAATCAATAAAATTTTTATAAACAAATCAACAATATTAATTTAACAAAAAGAGGGAGGGGGGTTTCATTTATAGTTCACGAATATCCGTCAATCGATGTAATTTTTAATTGGGTCAAATGAAGCTGAAAAAATAATAATAATAATTGACAATAATAATAACAATAATTTTTATTTATCTCAATTGCGATTTAATTACAATTAAACTAAATAATTATACTGTTAAAAAATAATCGTAAATTTACCAAAATCGTTTTTTTATTTTTGTTTTCAAGAAAATCCATATAATTATTTTGTTAATGTTACCATGAAATCGATATCCGTTTAGGAAAAAAAAATTCAGTGGGTATTACGCGATATGTAATTAATTATATCTTTTTTTAATTACAAATAAACTCTTTACTCCGTGTAAAACTCCATTCAAACAATCTGAAAAACGGCGGTCATACGAAAATCAGATAATAGTAGAAGAAATTTCATCCAGCGATAAGTTTATACGTCACCGAAGATTGACGATCGGAAAAAAAACGGTATCTCGAGTATTAAGATAGCGAAATGCCTGCGAGGAATCTGCGTTCACGAAATATCTCATTCGGAGACAAATGACAAAAGCTTTCAGCCCGGAATACGTGAATACATAGCTGTAGATTGCAAATGACGGGGTGAAGGGGTGGTAAGGCGAACGCGTGGAGGATGCGGCGATTGCGAGACTCCAAGCTACAAATGACCCGATGAATAGTCATGGAGCGATTAGGGAATGTCCGCGGAGCGAGGGATTCGAGGTTTCAGCTCAACTAATTTCCTAACATCGATCGTTCGCGTCCATTACCAATCGCGGGAGCCTCTCACGGAACCAATTACCGGAGAAGAGCGACATGTCTCGGAAATGTTCCTTAGGAACACCGAGAGATATGTACTTCGTAACAAAACGAAACGATTAAATGGGATTAGCGAATCGGCGGGTAAAGATAGCCGGTTGGCGAAAAACCACGGGCAGTAAAACACCTCGAGAGCGACCTTTTTCCCAGAAGACCTGACGCGAGAAAATCTCCCGAGCGATTGTCATAAAAGTGCCGCGAACACTGGATGATTGGGACTTTAGAGAACCGAGAGAAATACGAGGGCGAAGCTGATGAATTCGATGAAAAAGCGACGAGAGTTGAAACGCTTGTCACAACAATTTCGCCAAAAAAGCACAACAGAACGGTGTACCCGACACTTGTAATTTCGTTCCGTCGCATCTGTTGTCATTCTCACGTTACCGCATACACGAGGGACGCTTTGGTTTTTTTTTTTTTTTTTTTTTTTTTCATTGGACGGACTGTAGCAGAGAGCGAAGTATAATATAAAGAGAAAAAGAGAAGAGGATCACGTGGACATATTTCAGGCAACCCTTGTATCAGAGTTGCGTATGTAGAGAGATACAATGGCGGGATTTTGCGCCCATACGACCCCACGAAGTTAAGGGGTGCGCCACTCGTGACGGTGGAGTCGAGGAAAAACGGGGTCGCAGAACAACAAGAGGGGAGGTCTCTACGTTCGATGGAACGCAAAGAAAAAAAAAGATCTGATACCAGCGTGTCGCGAGAAACGATCCGCAGCGGCAGTATTTTTCAAGTCTTTGGTCACGAAATTTAATGAGGCATAAGTTTTTTTTTTTATTTGCAGTACGAAAGGAAAAAAACGCATTTTTTGATACGAAGTATGGAGAAAAAAGAAGGAGTCGAAATATCGATTTAACTCTTTGAATTACGGAAGTCGAAAATCGTTCTCTGCTTCAATGAAGTCCTATATGTTAAAAACCGCTGACTGAACATTTTTTTGACGACGAATCGAATTTGAGGAAAAGATTTATTTTAGCGATGTTGCAAAATAAAAATCAGTAAACAGTGAATATATTATTTTATACATAAATTATAAATTAATATCTATGAAGTGCGGTTATTTATTATGTTATATTATTCAGATTAACAATTTTTTTATTTTTTTTTCGGATTCTTCGGATTTATTAAAAATGTTCATTTTCTTAAGAAAACAATATCTTTTTTTTTTCCGAAATTTTCTTGAAACTTGCGACGCTTCTGACGACAAAGCGCATCGATATTTAATCGAATTTTCGCCAACTGTCCGCTTACTACTCCCTTTTTTCCGTTTTTACATCCATAATGTATTCTCCCCTTTTTTTTCATTATAATCTGTTCTACAAAACGCTCCGAACGGTTGTTGTCACGTTGTCTAGACGCTCGTGAAGAGTACGCCGCGAGTACGAAAATCGAGTCAAGCAAATCCGCGACGTGTATAACCGGATAGGTTCGATTGTCGGGGAGTCAGGGAAATACTGGAAAAGAGATATCCGGTTAAAGTGCTTTTCGGCTCAGTCGCTATCCTGTTTACCCTTCAGTATCAGAGGCTTTCCCCCTCCCTATTTCCATTCCCCGAACTCTCCTGGACGTTACGAGGAAAATCGTATTTGTAATGCTTAGGCGTTCGAACGCGACGTTGCGTGAAATCGCGTTACCCCCGCTGGATTTCGAATATTACATTCATCTCTTCGCCACTTTCTACGTTCCAATGGCAACTTGTATCGCACGGCGTTGCTTCTGATCCGATGGGACAGAATTCTAAACTCGGGTATGACGAGTCCCACTCTCTCTCTCTCTCTCTCTCTGGACTCGACGTAAAGTGTCAGAAACCTTTTTCCCTTTTTTTTTTGCCTCTACCATTTTTAGACGCGTCGATGAACGAATCTAATTATCTTCGATACAATTTATTATATTTTTTTCACTGTAGTTTGAAGCCGTATGCCGCAGTCGTTTGTCCCTCGTGGGCCTCCAATCCCCGAAGGTGTCAGATTCACGTATGGGCTATTTTTAGCGGCCTTTTTTTTGTAGAATCATTTTTTATCCTCCAAAGGGTCAGTTGGGAAAGAAATGAAGTGAGTTTCCGGTCGAAAAAATCGCACCTTGCGAAATACGATCTGTTTTACCGACAAGTCAAGATACAGCGTGAGATTTACGGGGCAGGAGAAAGTATTTGTTTGAAATATCGCTCGAGCGTTCGGAAAATTCGACAAAATGAATTAAAATACAAAAAATATATCCATCAATGGGTTTGGAAATCGGTAAAACAGTAAGGCGTTCGACGAAATTCAAGAGTGGAGCGGACAATGGATGACAAATTGTTCGGCGGCAAAACAAACGGACATGGAGTAGTTTGCGGCTGGTGTCCGAATACGCGTGAATTCTCTCCGATTTATATAACACGAACGGAATATCGCGTGTATAAACTACGGCTCACGTCTACCGAATGTCATCAATATTACTGCGAGAGACATAATCTTCGCGATGGCAATTTCGACACGAGAAAAAAAATTATCTTTTATCGTATTTTTTGGAACTAACGGAATCACTTAAATTGAATCGACAGAAGGAAATTCATCGAAATATAATTCAATGGAAAAAATATGAATTTGAATTATGAAAGTTTAAATGCCTTTTTATTAGAAGAATTTTTTTTCTCCATTAATAAAAAATGTATAGGAAAAAAAAAAAAATTCATTAATAAAAGAGTTTTCGTTAATTTTCGTAAAACCCGAAACAACGAATCGCACAATACGGCTTACTATGGGCGAATTCTTTTGTATTATTATTATTTTTTTTGGAGTTCGTACATCGGTCGATTGTCTTTTCTTTTATTGCCGGGCGCAAAATTTCCGACGAAAGCCCACCACGGCGAATGCTCATACACAAACGATAAACGCCGAGCATAAATAAGAAGAGCCCTCGTCTGTGCCGAGAAGAGTACGATGGATGGGTACGAGGAGAATGAAGAAGTAAAGTACAGCGTAAGCTAAGAAAGATCGGATCTGAGAAGAGAGCCCGCGCGTGAAAAGTCTCAAGGCGGTGAAGCAGGCATACCCTGTGCACGACGTGGGCAATCGTAAATGTTTAATATCGTGATTAAAGGCCCCGGCGCCTCTCATTATTATTTCAGTCTGGAGGACATTTCACCCCGGTTTCGAGTCGACTCCGCTTTCCCCCTCTCTTTTCCTCATTTTCTCTGCAATTCTTTACAATTCTCTCCCATCGTAGCCCGAAAAATTCTCGTCGAAAATTAGCCATCTTAATTATTAAAGCTCAACGCGAGCGCTCGGACCTTTCCGCCTTCCGTTTGGGTTTGCCGAAAAAAAAAAATAAAAAAAAAATAACCCCTCGAAGAAAACATCGCGTAAACAAAAAATTCTTCACGGTATACCGTGCCGTCTGGTGCAGCATGATCGCTGCTGTAAACAACAAACAACGCGGATCTTTCAACCCCCGAATTCTTCTGTAGTCGACACTCTTTTGAACGGAATGACTCGGCATTCTTACTCACGAAAAACTTCATATTCAAACTATAAAATAATTGCGCGCCAAGTTTGGTCGCAAAAATCTTCCGCGATGTTTTTTCTTTTTTTTTTTTCGGAAATAAATTATTGACGCGACTTTTGTGTCTCCAATGAATATTCTCGCACATTCGACACTCGGATGTAACGATAAAAGATATTCATAAATAAAATTGTCGCGCTATGATGCTCCGGGAGGGTGAGAAAAATAGTCACACGCTCCACTGCTGACCCCAAAGAAGCTCCGCCGCGAGGGTCAAAACTCGATATACAATATATATACCACCCATACGAAACACCTATATTCCATTCTCGTTCGACGAAATTTCTTTATGCTGTTTTCACGTAGTTACGCCTTTTTCCTTTGCGCCGGTCATATATATCGAATAAAATAGAATAAAATAAAATAAAATCTCGGGGACACTGCCGGACAGAATATTATAACGGTCGACTGACAGGGGCTCGTGTGGCATTCTTACCCCCTCGTTGAAATATCCGGAATAACGGAATACCACAGTTTCGAAGTATCCCGCATTCTGAGGGAATCTGTGTCTATTAGATTTGTCTCAAAGTGTGAGACGAATTGATTTTTTTTTTTTTTTTTTTTTTTTTTTTTTCGGATTTGGACCGATTGAAATTTCGCACGGACATCGAAGTGATGAAAGGAGTTTTTTTCAAAGACCTCGAAAATTTACAACTCCGCAACAGTAACCCTCCGAAAAAATAACGCTAAGTTTGAAATTTCCATATTTCAGCTTTATGATTTTTATGATTATTTTCATATCGTTCGCTGGTCAATTGGACATCTACAGTTATCGTATCGGGGTATCGGGTCTCGAATTCTACTGTATATATTCAAAAGATCGAATTTTCGTCCCCTTCGCGTCGTTCGCTAAGATTAATACGAAGAAATGAGGCGTCACGGTAAGCAGAAAAGGGAAATACTTCACGGTGTATGAAGCGCGATTATTCTTCCGATATTTGATCGCAATAGAGTTGCATACAGTTACGAAAAGTTAGTTGGTCGTCGTATATAATCGGGAGAGGAGCAATTCAAATGATAGCATCTTTCTTTTCTGCGTCGAGAGAGAAATAGCCACGAGTTATAACGCTCGCGGCGTTGACAAGTGGCCTTTTGCATTCGTTCTTCCGTACTGCTCTGTACGACGCGGCGACTGCACGGAAGACCAATATTTTTGCATATGACGAATCGATTACTATTACCATTCAATCTCCTTGCCTCGTGTCTCGCAACTCGTTTGCATACAGCGGTGGCGTTTTTCACCCTCTGTGATGCATATTTCACTTTACATACGGACGCGATGATCGTGATGGATTTTTTCCACCCGCAAATGATAACTCTCTATTCATACGCTTCGTTTTAGCTGAACAATAACGTCAGGTGCTTCCATAGAATTCGAGGATTCAATAGACTTGAGAAATTACAATGATTTTTTTTCTTTTGCGCCAAAGATACGCGTCAATAAGATTCCAATCATAGTGTTCATTCGGAATCGCTTTTTTTCTCGGTGTCGAACTTTTAGGAAAATTGGAAGAATTAAAAAAAAAAAACAATTGGAAGAAACAGCCAAATTCTGGGACACTGTTCGTCGGTATCAGAATGACTCATTTTTATATAGTTGTGTAACGAAATTAGGAAAGTAACGTTATAGCAAAATCGATGGAGCGGCGACTGTGAATCGATTACATAGCACTAAAGACATTAAACATCAACGAGTGACCGAGTAAATGTTTCTCTTCGTCATCGAACTTTATTATAAATAATAAAAAATAAACCTCGTCAACACTCCGCTGTTTCAATGACAACGAGACAACGAGCTTAGGTAAACGCGATGACGTACGATATAATGCGCGTAGCGATCGAAGTAAAAAAAAGTTGGAGATGCCGGGGATCGAACCCGGGGCCTTTCACATGCAAAGCGAACGCTCTACCACTGAGCTACATCCCCTTAATGATTGTTCGTTTGTACAACATGAATACACTGAAAAGGCCACAGAGTCGATTTTATCTCAGATAAGATAATTTCATAAAAAATCAGAAAAAAAAAGATAAATGATTCTATCTGTTGATCAAACTGTTATTAGTTATTAAATTGATTAATTTATATTATTGTTATCGAGAAATCTTACTAATCGAATTATCAACAATTTTCTAACGATTAGTATCAAAGATACCTATCGTTAGAAGATTAAAGATAAAAATGATGCAACATCTACTTGAATAGACTGCGCATCGGCGATACAGACGTTTCGTCATTAGTCTTCGGTCGTTAAACATGAGTCATCGATCGCGAAGATATCGCAAAAATACACGGTGAATGCGTTTATTAATAAATAAAACTTTGATCGACTGTTCTTTTTAAGGATTATTGAAAAATTGTACGTCTAACGAGGTTCCATGGTGTAATGGTTAGCACTCTGGACTCTGAATCCAGCGATCCGAGTTCAAATCTCGGTGGAACCTTTCCTTTTGCTCCGAAATCGACAATAATTTCGTGTAATCGCATATAATCTCGAAGATAATATTTTTCTTTTATGGAGAAAGATACGAAGCTAATTGATATCGATAGAAAATTTGCTTTTAAAAGGCAAAAAGTTGTATGACAGCGGTGGGATTCGAACCCACGCCCTTTCGGACTGGTGCCTAAAACCAGCGCCTTAGACCGCTCGGCCACGCTGCCTCCATGGCCACTTCCCAGATAATGGCATACATATCGTAGAGAAACGTGAAAGCGGATATTTCATTGAAAAAAATCAAAATTTCGATGTTTTATAGCAGAAAATTGATGATACAAGACGTACTTAAGTCGTTTAAGACGCCATTTTACTTTAAAAACATGGAAATTTTAATGTTTTATAGTAAAAATGGATGATCCGAAACATTCTCGAGTTGATTGAGAAGCTTAAGAGGTATATAAAACAGGGAAATCAGAGTACAGCCCAAGCTCCGTATTCTTAACTCCGCTTAACTTAACCGATCATTCATTTTAACTCATTACCATGACAACGAGTTCCCGTAACTAGATTTCCCCTGAGTCCGTTTTCCCGACTCCAAGCAGAGCCTATTTCGTAAAATGTAAACGGCGCACGCGCAGCAGTTACAAGGTGGCTTCGTACCTACGGACGCGTATATACCTCATTACCCCTATTTGCAGCAACTGACCGGGAGTAGGGACGATAGGGGAAATACAGAAAAGGGAACGGGTCCGATCCCATCGAGTTAAGAATACGGAGCTTGAACTGTATAAAGTATTTTTAAAATTGTTTCGTAAAAAAAAAAAAATTTCATCGATAACGCGAAAGGAAAGATAATTGCCCATTTGAGGCACGGCCTTGCGTTCGCCCAGAAAAATATTCCACGAGGGATGTTTTTTGTCACCCGTATTTTCCTTCCACGATTACTTTTTATTCGCGATAAGATCGCCTTATAAAAATTCATACTTTCGCGCTCACCGTACAGTCAGAATTTTCTTGACTCAACCTTATCAAGCGTTTCTCGTTGGGAACTTGAGGGGGTCATATAAAACTGACTGAGCGTTTCTGTTATGCTTTTCACCGACTGACTCTCCTCGGCTTGCCGACAGATCGATAAATTCCGCGAGAACATCCGTAACCAGATATTAAAGTTCTGCGAGTCTTTTCGTTTCAGCGTGTAAAATGCCTTAAAGTTACGAGAAATGTTACCAAACGAAATAAAACAAACCACCGCTGTACACACGATCGCTCATCATATCTTTCGCGCTATACGCACATTTATTCTCTTTCTACAAAACCCCATCGACTTTAGTCATTTTACTTTTAAAGTATCGAGTTACCCCGATAATCCATTGTATACGCATATCCTATTCCATTTCGATCGGATTACATTATTGTATTTAAAGAAAAAGGTTGCAGGACTTTGGAAACTCGTTGATTCAACATTTAGAGTGAATTTTGAGTGGAAGTAACTGTTCAGCATCGAGTTGAGCAGAATCACGCCACCACTTTCGCCTAATACTCGTGGCTGTCGGACGGGGAATGATGGATGGTATCATCGCCCAGGAGGTTGCATAGCTCAGGTCGGATGATCCCGATGACTTGCGTGCACCGAATTACGCCCTCGCGTATCACATTTCCACTACACGCGTAGGAACGCATCTCTAAAATCAGAAGGGCGCTGTTTGCTGTATCGAAACATCAAACATACGCCATTCTGATTTTGGCGATGGATCCATATGTGTTATGGATACACATGTAGCCGAAGTGAAAAAAACCGTTAGCCGTATGTGTCGCAACGTTTCGTTCGCTGTATGCATTATTATACAGTTGATGGGATGTATATAGAACGAAATGCACGTGTACGCGAGTCACGTCATATCCGAGATGAACTTCTGCCTCGCAGAGTCAGCCAATTGCGGGGATGATAAATTTATTATATTTTCCGTCGTGTCATTCACGATGACAATTCGTTTCGCGCGCTGCAATTGCCTGCACGAGATAGCAATGGAGTGGAGCTTTTATCGAAGGCCTCTGTAGGGGATTATATGATGTCAGGTGCGGCTTTTGCTCCGTCAATGATTATACCAAAGAATTAAAAACCATAATAAAAAAAGGGTAACTTTGATCGACAATCGAACTAATTTGATCGATCTAATTCGTTGCGTCAACATTCGACGGTATAAATTGAACGTCACCAACGCGTCCATTCAGACATGGAATGAATTGGAAATTGGCATCATCGCCGGAAGGCATGGGACGGATGTAAAAGTATTTTGGGAACACAAATGCGGTTGGATTGTCGAAAATGGATTATCTTTCGGGTGGAAGGTCGATAACGAAATTGCCCGGGTATCGGGAACATTCGCAACGAAACGATGAATTAGGATCGTTGCGCGCGATAGACGCGAAACTATATCTCATCAGGAATGGGACACAATGTGAGGACCATTAACGAAATTCTCAACACTCCGATTGCGAGGGAGCGGAGGGAGTATCGAGGATCGATCATTTTGAGAACAGAGTTGAATTTTCGCGGTGGTAATGGCCGGTACCGTGTTGTAATCGTCTCGTAGCCGTAGCCGATTCCCCGACCAATAATCATGCCGTTTAATAACAATTGATGCGGTAACGCAGGAAGTACGCCGCTTTACGTTCGAATACGCCGAAACCCGGTGCTCGCCTGAGGCCGTTTCGAGTCATCTATAACTACTACCTACTACCGGCGCTGTTAGCAATGCACGAGATAGGAACGTATAGGGATTCGGAGATACACCCCTCCGGGGTTGCATATAGAACGTTCGCTTGCACGACCATCAGACGGGTCTATTGTCTATTCGCGAATGCCACGTACAGTACATTCTCGTCATTACGCGTGATTGATCAATATTTTGCCGCAAACCCATCGTCAACTGTCTATAGGTATGCGTATTGTGTTGCATGGAATTTTATTGTTTTAACACATTTGAGGGTACATTTCATGTATTATGAGTTTTGTCGATGATTTGTCATTGGTTTTCGGGCAGATTTTTTTTTCTTTCCAGAATCGCTGCACCAAGTGAACGTAATGCGGAATAACATGTCTCACCTACTAACCAAACACTTATCGATTTTTTTAGACTGTTTCGGGAATCAAAGAAACTAAAAAAGACAAGTTACAACATTTTTGGAAATACCATGCAAAAATCAACAAGCGAAGGTAAAACTTCAAAATATATAAGGATGGATCAATATAAAAAAAAATGGAAATGGCTTCGAAAATTTGCACACAGAAAAATTCAAACCGTATCACCTTTTTTTTTTACTAAATTTATTCATACACCATAATCCCGATCCTGACCTATTCAAAATAACAAAACCACCCCCACTAACCTGAACAACTGAATGTTTTTCTAGTTGTTGCAGAACACACCTCAAACAAAAATTATGTAAATCGCGCGATGTGGGAGCATCACTAAATTTTTCTGGAGGGGGAGAGTGTGTATAACTACTAAATTTATATTTTCATTTCAAACTCTTATTTCATATTCTGTTTGCATCCATTACAACATGAATGCGTTTTATAAATGATTTATCATTGATTTTGGGGTAAAATTTTTGTTTTTTTAATTTCCTTTTATTTCTCTTAATAAATTTGAAGATGCATTTTTATAGATTATAAATTTTATTAATTTGTCAATGTTTTTTCGAGAGATTTTTTTTTTTTTCAAGTTGTTTGCGTAACGTTGTAATGTGAGACTGTGTTCATAACTGACCTTAGAGAAAAGCTGTAAGCCGCTGATGACTAACTGCGGACGCGTCTGAAATGGAAAAATAAATGGTTCTAAGGATTACCATTGGTACCGTTTGGTAAAAATACATAGAAATGTAGCCTTCAGCGAAGAAATTGCGAGGACACTCCCGTTATAACATTTTTTTAAATATTTTCCATCGTTACGCCATTTATTTTATTGCTCTTTCAATATTCAACACAGTGATTCACTCCGGAGGCTTAACAAATGTTGTTTTCGTTTATTATATTTTTTTTTTTAAGCTTCCGGAACTCAAGTAAAAAATATAATGTGTCGATGAGAATTTTTTCGTGAAATTATCAGATATTTGTTCACAAAATTGCAAAAACGATCGTAATTCACGTAAAAAAAAATCAATTTACTTTTCTGGGCGCTGGAAGCGAAATATCGTTTTTTTCAGGCGGAAGCCCCACCAGCTTCGCATTTAACGTGTGCGTTTTAGCTACCGAAGCTAAACGCAACGGTGTTATCCTCAAACACCGTGAAAAATATTGAACGTTATACGATTTTTCGTTGGGGGAGGAAGAGACAAAAATCGAGGGTCTCCTACGCTATCGCGGCAGCGCACATCCGTGTCTCTCGTGCGCGAACGATTAATTGGAGTTAATTTTCCGAGGCCAATTTTCTGCGGATATTAAAAACCGGAAATCTGATGAAAAAATCGTTGGTCCATCCGACGGTACATGACGTTGTGCGTGTGTATTGGGAGAAAATGTGTGAGAATGAACGAGCGGGGCGTCCCGTTCGCATCATCGAACGGCTAACCCTGTTTACTCCTCTAATTCCATTTTCGCGCGAGCCCCACATATTCAAACTCATCCGAACTTTTACCCCCGCGTGCTCATCCGGCCGATCGTATGACTTGATTTTTCGACAAATTTAGGGAGTGGAACGCCGAGTCCCGGCATCGACGGTTGCATTTCGATTGAATTAGTCGCGTGGAGGATTTGAAAAAAAAAAAAAAAAAAAAAAAAAAAAAACACACGGTTAAACACGCACATGGAGGGTGTAACACGTTGGTGCGTAGCTCTCGTTTACTCACTCGCAATTTTACATGAGAGACCAGCGAGTGGCGGGTTATTCGTTCGATCTACCAGCCGTCGGCAGTGACAGACTTTTCCTCGTTTTTCCGGCTAATGACGCGCGTCCTGTATACCCATGGAGAACACCCACCCCCATGGCGCTTCCACGAGATCGGCCACCGCGATAAATCAGCCGCGGCAGCCTCATTTTTGGACACTCGCCCCCGGGGGGGTCAAACTCACGTTCATCTACCAACAGACACGTACGCAACCCTTCTTCGGCATGAAACCCCTCGACGGAATTTTATCTCTCGTCGTTATTAAAATCCTCGGCTTAAAATGATATTAAATACAAATGAGAAAATTGCACTGCGCGTGTAAAAAAAAAAAAAAAATGTATCTCTTTATGTTAGAAAAAAACATCTCCCAACTTTTTTCTCGTAATCGCAATTTTCATGGTTTGGTTGCATCGATCTCAGTCTTGCAGACGATAAACGAAGCGTTTTTTTTACCGCATTAGATTGCCATATTAGATGACTTATCGAGGAAGAATGTAGGAACTCAACATCAATAATGCACGAGGTATACGTCCAACGTTCGAGGTGCTCGCGACGACAGCAAGCAGAGCTATAGGAAGCGAAGTAATGGCAGCAGCACAAGCCGTGTTGGCTGACGTCGTGGGATTCCCTGGAGAAAATCGACCCGTGACGCAATGTCGAAGGAATGAGTATCGCAACCCCGTTTTCATATTCGCACTATGGTTATATATCTATAGATGACGAAAGTCGCGAGGTACAGAAACCTCGCGATTCACGTCGCGACGCACATAGGATCGATGTTCAGAGTGTCACGCCGTTGGAGTTGGAGGGGGTGGAATATCCAGTTCTTGACCTCAAACGACGATACTACTGATATTTTTTTACCACGAAATCATTTTTCACTTTTTTTTTCGATATTTATTAATTTTCTTTTTTTTTTGCGCAAACTATCATTTTAGAGAACGTTTTACGATGTTTATAACAAAAATGCATGTACATCAGAGTGATCAATTATGGCATCACGTTCATCAGTTCGATGCACTAAATTCTGAGGAAAAAAAAATTTGAAAAAAGAGAAGTCCAACGGTGAAATCGCAGTGGGATTATGCCGAAGCCTGCGGCGCGTCGTTCTAAAGTTCTTTAATTTTGATCCCTCTCCGCTCGTCAGTCTCGCGAACGCATCAGTGGATAAATGTATTTGTGCCTTCGGAAAGTGCAACGAGTGCACAACGAGTCGATCCCCAGCATCATCCATGCAACGGTACTTTGCGTACCGTGCAGAACATATATATTCTATGCTTCCCGTCGCCGACTGCAGTTGCAGTTGTCGAAACCTATCCACGAGATGCATCGCTCACTGGCAACGCACAGACCGCGTTTTATTAACGCAGCCACGGGAGTTACGTGCAGTTGGGCGCAGTTTTAACTTGAGTGGATTATAAACGCGAAGCGTTGCCCCCGCTTTTCGTCCCTCCTCCACCCCCCCCCCCCCCCCCCCGAAACTCCGTTATTCCGCTGCAGTCAACACAATTCTGCAGAAACGTGTGCACTTTTACCATTCCTCGCGTAACCCTGATTTCCCGCTCGACCTTTTTTTTTTACCCTCACAGCACTTGTTTTTTTCTCGTTCGCAAATCAACCGCGCAACCCCCCGCACGCGGTACTAGCGAGGGACAGAGTTACGCGTGTTACATGCGCTCGATTGACGCTATGCTCTCAATTATTTTTTTTCATTCTGTTACCTATTTTTGGTCAATTTTTCAAACTGTTGCATTAGTTTCGGATTTGGGGTTGTAAATGTGATAAAAAAAGGGAGCGATACTTATTAAAATTTCGATAACTCTCGAGTCGAAGGTTCTGCTCCATTATTCATGAGCGGCTTGCAGTGAGTACAAAGAATGCGATGATCCTAGCAGGATTTTTTTTTTTTTTTCAGTAAAATTTTAAGGTGAAAGAGGCGAGAGATATCGTTTGAGGGAAAGTTCGAGTTTCGCGGTTGACTGCGCGAATGAAACTTCGAAAGAGCGATAAAAACGAAGGGCGATGAAAAAAAAAGAGAATTCGAAGCAGCAGGTGAAGTGACTCCCCCCCCCCCCCCCATGAAAAATTAATTCGAGAGGAAACCTTCGTGAATTCGTTTGGAAATTTAGCGATTTTCCGGCTTCCCGACGGGAGCGGCTAAAAAACGAGGAAACGAAATAATAGCCGTTGTCCAGACGATGGACCCTCGATCTTTTTAGGTTTCTTTCTGTATAGTAAAAAAAAAATGAAGAAAAAAAAAAAAACAATCGAAGGAAACACGAGAAATATTTTCGCTGGACATAGAGGGCCGCAGCCTCGAACTTTGAGGACTTCACTAATTATTTTCCACGGAATTGTTACAGCGGTAAAAAAAATGGAAAATAAAATGGGAAAAAAATAGAAAAACAAATTTTTTTATTTTGTATAAATGATGGAACTTATTCGAAGCACAGACCCAAAAAGTAATGACTGGAGATGCCGGGGATCGAACCCGGGGCCTTTCACATGCAAAGCGAACGCTCTACCACTGAGCTACATCCCCGCCTTGACTTTCATATATCGGTTTTTCGATGTGGAGCACCTGAAAAATCGATCTATATACACGCAACCATACGATCAAGTAGATCGGCCGGTAATGTAGGGACCTCGAAAGACTCAGCAATTTTTATAAAGCGATTAACACAATAAAAATAGGTGAATTAACTGCACCACCCCCTTCACGGCTCATTGATTACCGGTGAGGGTGCACTCGACGGGCAAATCATTCATAGGGTCCTCGTATTTTTCTGCGCAAGAGATTCTGCCTTCGAAAATCAAAAGTCATCGGACCCAATTGCCGAGTTATCATTATGCCATTTCTGTAATGCGGGCTATAAGCGCCCCCTTCGCGGATATAGTGAATATGCGATACGTGCGCGAGTATCGCAAGGGTGGCTTAGTCGATACCCCGTCGCGTGACTTACGCCCACTATATATGCGCCAAATGTGTGCTTTTAATGAAGATGTATTGTACAATGTCATCGGTAGCTATTAAAAGTGTTTATATACAAATTATTCTCAATCGAAGGTCGAAGTTTCTCGGGTCATTTTTACGAGACTCTTATCGTTCCTAACCCCTGTAATTTTTTTTCCCTTTTCTTCCTTTTTTTTGTAAAAAAAAATACGTAGGAGTACAGCGATTAAATGAGATTACATTTGCCTGCAAGAAAATTGCGATAACGATCGATGAGTCATTATCGACTCCATTATTACGAGCCGCGAATATACGTAGGAGATCACCGCAACACTCTCGCAGTTTGCAACAGTAAAGAGCGGGAGCTGCAGTATCGCTGGACAATGTAATTCCAAGGAATGAGTGTCACGCCATATCGATCTTTCGCAACATGACTTTGCGGTCGCGCGAGACTCGCGCAATTTCTCGAGCGCTCGGGATACAGGCGAACGATCAGAACGCTGGTGAAGAAGTGAAAAAAAAAATGAAAAGTATAAAACAGCCTTAAACTCCTGCAAAATTCATCGCGGACGCGCGCGCGGAGTGTTGAGAGTGATCGATGCCGGGCGAGAAAACGATACGCGGCTCGAACGAGAAGGTCCTCGTTCCATTTCGAGACACGTCGTTGTCTTTCGCACCGCACTTAAACCTCCACTTTTATTTCTTTTCATGCTTAACACACTGGTCTTACAACTGTGCAAATAAGTATCGCAATTCGAACGATCTTACGGCGCACTCGGGTTTTCGCGGAAAACAAACTGTAACTCGGTAAACGCAAGGAGTTTAACGGAAAAGAAAAGAAATTGCAATAACATAAAATACGCGATCCACCTGTTTTCGAATTTAATCAAAATTTTTGTATAGTAATATATTTTGAAAAATTAAATTACCATTTTAAAAATTATCGTAATTAATTTTTTATTTTTTTTAATATTGGTACATTTTTTTTTCTTACCGACATCGGTGGATGCACGGTCGGTGCGCGGCTTCGGCGATCACCAAGTCAAGCAACTTTGCTGGCGGCCAGTACTTGGATGGGTGACCGCTTAGCCGCGCACCGGCTGGTGCATCAACCGTTGAGCGGGAGGACGGTTCTTCTGAGACCGTGGTGTCCACACTTAAGTAAATACTTTCGCGTGTACACCGGGGAATCAGAAGAATATGGCCGACTGTACTGACACGGGTTTTCCGCAGTTTCCCCGTGTCCTTGGCAAATGCGGTACAGTGTAGCTAAGTCGGCTGCGGCCGCCACGGAAAGTTAGGTTAGCTTAGCGAAGTGCGGGTAGGGAGAGTGTAGGGGGAACAGGGGGGAGACTATATGTAAAAACCCAACAGGGTATACATGGCAATAAATAGTACATTTTTTTTTCTTTTTTTTTTCATCAAATCTGTTCGTAACTCCAATTTTTTTTATGTCTGCATATCTTTGACCGTAAATTATTGGGGCTTTAAAATTCATTCCTAAAAAAACGAGGCAAAGCTGATCCTTAATTTTCCGGGCCGAGAGCGCAAACCCTTTGAGAATAACAATTAGCGATCTTAATCCTTCTGGCGTGCCGTCTAAGAAACAGCCCTGCCGGGGGCATTACTCTACTATATATCCTCCTTCTTCGCCTCTCTCCCCATTATATTTTAGCACTCGAAACGCGTGTACGGTATCTCGTAAACATTCTTTCAGTGCTTCTCGGTACGAGAGCAAGATACACATCGACCGTTTCGTCTTCTCCTCGCGAACGCGTGGGAGTTAAACGAGGACGAGAGAAACCGGCGAAAGAGATGCCTCGTTGCAATTAACAGTGTAATTACCGGGAAACAGGTCTTCGGTTCTAAAGAGACGTCTCCCCCTGCAAACGGACGTGCATATTTCATTCTTAGGATTCGCTACGAAGCCTCCACGCTACGGACCGTTACAAGGGAAGATACGAAACGATCCTGCAACCATCTGCACCCAAATAAACGAAAAAACTATAAACATTTTTTTTTTTTTTTTTTTTTTTTTTTTTTCGAGCCAAAAATATTCCTCGAAAAGGAAATAAAGATAAATATCGAAAGAAAGACGGGAGACGACGCTGAATCGTAAAAAAAAAAATATTGATTCACGTATATCGTTTGGATTAAATTTAAATAACATTCGTATGGACACGTGCGGAAGCGTGAAAGAAGCGATACGCTTCGCGGCTGTTTGAGACAGTAGAGATAAGAGAGATATCTCGAACGAAGACATGACACATCCGATTTCACGATTGGCCACGCTTTATGCAAATCCTTGTGCTTACGCGTTTGTTTTTTCTGTTTTTTTTTTTACGATCCCTAAGCCAATAGCCGCCATTCGAAAAGGAGAAGTGGATGAGGACCTCCCGTGGTTACCGAGGAGTTTTCTCGTACCGAACGTCGCTTGAAATTACTTCACGCTTTTTATCGTTTATCGATTTCTTATCGAGAGAAAAAAAAAGCGCAGAGTTTTTATCAGATGATCTTTCCGCATGGGTAATCATGCAAATTTTGTTTCACAGGAAAACGAAACAAAAGACGGATTGTGCATTTTTTACAGCTATCATTTAGACACTCCGAAGAGTTTTTTTTCAATAAATTAACTTAATCAATTGATATGTCAATGATAAAAAAAATCTACTCGTAATGTTATCAATGAGTCGATACTTTTTATTATCATTATTATTTATTATTTTTAATATTATTTGTGATTTTTTTTTTTTTTTTTTTTTTTTTTCAGAAAAACAATTTCTTACAAATAAGTTTAGGGAATTGTTATCTCGATGATTAAAAGAATAATTCTCGAAATCTTTGAAATTTCGTACACTGGAGTAGTTTTCGTATGGTTATCTACCGACGCCATAAAAATTGACAGATCGTGATTTCAGTATTACTGCCGCAACTTAACGCTTTACACTCGTCCACCGAAAGAAATGAAACCTTTGCCCCTTCACCCTTTGGCGGCTCTTCACTCTTTGGCAATATCCACTCACGGGAAACCCCGACTGGTAACAGTACGCCGCCAACCCCTTCGACCTCAGAGAACTTCGTAGTGTACACTAAACGTCGATGTGGATAAAAAAAAAAGCATACGAACGAAGGTCCGTGGAGAATCCCCTAAATCTCATTGCCAGAAATCCGTTTCCGTCGCGTGCTGGTTGTAAAATCAGTACATCCGGGTGTCAAAGCGATGTCAACCGAAGACCTCTCAAGCGCTCGTGTAAAAGCCTACGGTACCGATACTCACACTCGTCGTATTCGGTCGCGCGCATCACTTTTAAATTCGTTCAATGGGTTAGGCGAACCGTAAAACACTTTTAGGGTTGAAATTTAAAAGGCCGCTTGGTGTCGGTGTAGACGAGCAAATCGCTGTTACAACCGTGAAAAAGAAGATAGGGTAAGCGACGTGAACGGAGACGAGAAAGAATTAAACGACGAGGAGACACTCGTCGCGCAAACCAAAGAGGGAGAGAGAAGAAACGAAGCGCGCGCGCGAACGACTGGTGGGAATTTGTGACGAGTCCGTTCGCTCGAGTGAAAGTAAATTCGTCTCGAGGTCCGGCCAGTAAATCCCATTGCACACGCATACACATTGTCATTTCGTATTATTAAAAATCGTCATAAATGATTGTAGGGTTTTGACTGAAATTTAAAAAAATTACCGCAACATAAGTCGGCATTTTTTTTTTCAACGAATTGATGAAATCGTGGAGATGAAAAAAAAAAAATTACAAAATTTTGGAGATGCCGGGGATCGAACCCGGGGCCTTTCACATGCAAAGCGAACGCTCTACCACTGAGCTACATCCCCATTTTTATATTGATCGATTTACACCTGTGGATCATCGATTATTGTGATCTAATTTGAAAAAAATCGATCGAATTTGTCTATCGATTCGACATAGATTTGTTGAGCTGTCTGCTGCGGTTGAATAATGAGAATGAGAGTTTTATTGAGATGTATGGATCTATCGATAATGATCTATAGATTATTATGTACCTAAAATTCGGATCTATAGATCTGTACATAATTTAAATAAAATTACTTCCAAATTTCTTTCTCATTAAAGCGTTCAAAATTGATGGCATCTTGAATTTTTTAAAAAATAACTCTGTGTCTTAACTCGCGTAATTTTCCAAATTTCGTAATTTTCTTCATTTCACCACAGTCTGCTTGTGATTTAAATTTAAACTCGATATCTCGAAAATTGCAGTCGATTGAATGCCAAAAAAAAAAAACAATAAACATATTTTTCTCTAAACTACTTTTCTCGATGTTTTAGACGATTTTAAGTATCTTGACAAAAAAAATTGAAAAAAAAATTATTTTTCAAAAACAAAATGAAAATCAGTTAGATTAATGTATAGTCAACAAATAATAGCATTCAGAATTTTATTATAGTTGAGTCCTCCCTCCGTAATTCATCTCCTCAATTAATCCTCTTTTATCCGCCTTCGCATTAATCTTTTTCTTCCTCTCATTCTCACGAAACAAATGCTCTCCTGTTGCATTCGCAATAATCCCGAGGGGTTATTTTTTTATTTATTTTTTGTTACCGTGAGAGAATCGAGGGAATGTCATCAAGAGTCTCAGCGTCGATCCTTGGATAAATGAATGGTACTTGTGTGGGTGAAGGAGAGCGGTAGATGCGTTTGGAAGGGAGAAAAACGCATGTTTTGCAGCAAGTGCATCGTATCCCATATACATCGAGGGGTTGAATGCATAGAGAGATGCAAGGGTTGCTTGGCAACGGGGGTATCCTCACCCGAGTAATTCATTTTAGAGGCTCGGATCGCCCTCCCGTCGTCCGCGTTGCCAATGTTGGAAATTCGCGATCCCGTCCCGCAGCGCACGCGTGCGGTTCGACCCCCGGGTTCTGGCTATGCAACTCCTGTCTCTGCATCCCTGCAGCTTCGCATGGATGCAAAGCCGAGATGCATCGACGAGTGATAGATGCACCGGGCGCTCACGGAACAGCAGCATCGGTGATCTGATTTTAAACCAATCAACGGCGGCTTCGCGCTCAATTTAGCCACAGTTTGGATGCGACTCGTTACAGGACACCCGCGGCAACGGCCCTCCAACAGTAGAGAACCCTCCGCGTATGTATACTGTATATTCGTACACTCTGACCATAGAGAAAGATGTTTTAATCGATCTGTACCAATCTCGCTCTCTGTCATTGAACTCGTTACAGGCACTTGTCAAATTTTCATTGGGGTCCAATGAATTGATGATCAAGAAATTTTGATGGACTTGTACACGAATCAAATTGCACATTTACAAATTGCCATGCGGTCGATGACCATAACGGAGGGCTTTGTGTAGAGACTAAGAATGCACGTCTGATGGAAAATTGCACGTTATATCGCATATCCAAGAGGGACCCATTGTTTTGTTCGGCGTAACGAAATGCACTAAAAAGTAAGCAATTTATGTGATCGATCTTTTTTTTTTTTTTTTTTCAATTATAATAGATTCTCAGATCAATCAGAAATTATGATTACTTTCATTCCTAAAGATCACGCAATCCCTTCGTAATCGTGCAACGTTAATGTACCCTTATGAATTTTTCATTGCCCAGCGTAGTCATCAAAACCTTCTGTTGCTCGGCATGAATTAAAAAAAAAACCGCGCATATTACACGGTCAAGGTTGCGAACATTCGTTACCTCGTAAAAACATGTTACTTCTCCTTCCCTCTTTCTCGTAGAGAAGGGTCTATTAGAAGCGCCAAGAATGCGGCACGCATAATTTCACGCTACGAAAAGCCCCCAAGAAACTTGGAGGACGAATCTCCACGCGACAACGGCGAGTGACGAAGACACGGATCGGCACTGGCGTTGCACCACTGTGTATCTATTAACTCGTGCATTATCCCGTAGGAATATATTCGCGTGCAACGGAGTCCGAATGGCGTGCGGACTCGCGCTTTAATTTACCAAAGTACCTTATCCGTTCCGCTTGGCGAATGTATACGCGCGGCACGTGGGGGTCTAAAGGCCCCGCGTTCTTACTTACACGGCAACCGCTCATCGGGAAGCGCCGACGCTTTCACAGCACGCGCGCACCCGTCGTCGCAATAATTTCGCCTCCAGGTGTAACTCGATAGGCACGCGTCCGACATTCAAGCGTCTGCTCCACTTTCCAGGTGTAGCGGACGAATACCGAATGCGGAACGAAAATTCACGCAGCTCTATATCGTACATTCGGAGACGAGAATTCCCGCAAAGACGTAGTGAAAAGTTTGATTAAAAAATAAATATCGAAGTTCTATTGATTGTGTTTATTCTAATAACTAGAACTCTTATTTATATATCATCGTTTAAATGCGCGAAATGACAAGATTATCGCTAATTTAAACATTCCACGAGTTCGAACTTTGATTATCATGAAATTTACTATGAAGGAAGCATATGCGGTTTTGCAAAGTGATCAATTCTCGTCGTCGACTGATCCATCAATAATCCGTTCTCCCGCAGCAAAAAGCTAATGGCTCGAGAGGGGGTTGGGGGGCGGGGGAGGGGGAGAAAGGCAATGGATCCAGATGCAAGTTCACTGAAATCTGCTATTCCGTCTGTGGTCTGTATCAATAATACCTGTGTGTGCAGAGATCCTTTCCTCATAGAGGTAGAGGTCTCGTGACGCAATTTCGCGGTCGAGAATCGATCGAAGATTAGCATCTGGACGTAGAGGCAAAGGGATATTAGCCAGATCGATCACACGTGCTGAACCAATTTCTCTGGTCAGTTGCTCATCAATACTAGTAATGGTAGGTAGGTACGTAGGTACGCATCGGCAGTGACGTGTTCACCAATCGAGAACACTATAGCGGATAGGACAGAGGACCAGGACTTCCATGCAGGCAATGCCTGCAGTGGCTACAATATACTGCCAGAGCATGCTGTAGGCTTCAGTCCTCTCTTGCCTGAGCGACCACCTCGCAACCCTCCTGGATATACGATACATGTAGACAGCTTCGCATGTACTCCTCTAATAGGCATATAATCGTTATGCATATATAGTGCAACGTGCCTACCGCCTATAGTACAGCGCACTCTCACTAATTCCCCCGTCCCAAATCTACGTGTCCAAGTGCACACGAATACCAGATAGATAGACGCCTGAGTACTGCCGCAGATGAGCTATACATAGAAATACCACCATATCTTATGCAAGGGGTACATATAGGTCAAAGAATGAAGTGAACAGGCGTTGTATTCTAACTGCATGCCTTCATGGTGGATTCGACTTGCCCCTTGGTGCGATTAACACCGGTCTTCCCTATTAGTTTGGCAGATTTCAGGTCCTGAGTTACTTTTTCTGTACTGATCTGCTGATGTATCATTGTTACGTCCGAATCAACATTTCCTCGGTAATCAGAGTGCGTGGCATTGACAATTTAAATACCCGAACCAAAAGAATAGCATATAGAAAAAGTCACCGATTCGTAATATACATATAATAAACGCGTAGTAACTATATGACAGAAGTGTTTACTACAGAATGCTCTGATAAGACGCCGGACGCTCGATGCGTTTCGTAGTGAAATTCAATCCGCACAATGTCACTGACCAGCGCTCGCGATTATCGCGGCTCGGTATACTCTTCGCTATCTTGGTACTCGTTACCAGAGGCCGAAGAACTCACGCATTTGTAATCAGACTTTGATTTAAAGGAGGCCTTCTCCTTCTATTTGATTTATGATAACGATCGAAATTTATGGGGTTATATTGAATAACCAGACTAAGCAAAAAATAAATGTTCTAATGGAAAAACTTACGTTGATGGGTGATGAACGAAATTAAGTTTTAGATGATGATTTGAATTTTTATGTTGAATTTGATGAATATAGTTAAAGATGACATAGAGTTCGGATTCGTCTTTCCTTCCTTCCTTCAAGAATTTCCAATTGATCGTGTAAAACATTTGATGATGATGAAATTAGCGATGAGATTGATGATAACAATCGAATTCGTTTAATTGAGAATAAAATGTTTAACACTTCGCGGCAATTTTGATTTAATGTTGAGATTTATTTAAATTTTTCATCAACACAAATACACTTTTTAATTCAATTAATTTGATTTATTGCGCGATTTATAATTCAGTTCTCATTTCGTTTTTAATGTTTCGAAAATATTCGAGAACGTCGATCAACATTCTGACAACTTCCCGATTGCAAGAGTGTTAATATTCGTAGAAGTCGATTCACGTTTTTACAAGTGGATTCAAGTTGTTTATATTTAACGATGAAATGTTCTTTTTATAATTGGCGAAGAACGGATTATGGTTTAAACGTTTATGATAATTTCCGTCGTCGTTGTTGAACTCTTCTATTGTCGTAATGTACTTCTGTCGTATTTCGTACTTCCACCTTCGTACTGTTATACTATCGTAATGTCATACTGTCCTCCGGTCGCTTTAGTCTTGTATTTATTCATTATCTGGGGGGGTCTCCTGGCCCATGCTTTTCCTCATTGAAGCGTCTACTCCCACCTCAAGTAATTATCGATCGGTCTGTCTCTTATGAGTAATAAATTTACAAGCTGACCATTTATGGTTTAAACAATATTTTTTATAGTTAAACGTTGCGATAATTATTCTGTCGGGCCAAAAATATTAATTGTCGAATTTGAATGAAATTTTTACGATGATTACAACGAAAAATAACAATTTTAATACGAAGATCTTATTTAAATAATTTAATTATATTTTTGTTTAATAACGATGTGATCCAAATATTTAAATTCATTATCGATTTTACTGTAATTAACGAAGTTTAAAAACGTTTTGTTTATCAGCTGAATTTTGGAATTTTTCGTTTATTATTTTCCGATTAAATGTTGATGGTTAAGTTGATTGTTGATTATTACGTTGTTGGTACAAAAATGATTGTTAATAAATTATTCGGGAGGTGCTGCACTCGTTAATGGTGACGGTGATTTCTCGAGTCGGTGCCTTAGAAACAGCCACACCGATTCTCTAGCTGCACCTGTGAGGTGCTCCTCATGGTGTTGGAGCGATAAGAACTTCTCTTTTATGTACCTTATTCTCGCGATTCCCATACGATTTTTAAATAAGACGTGACGCGTAATGTACGAGTCTTCGTGCGAAGAAAAGTAGTGCAGTATCGATAGATTTTGGATGCAATGAGTTGCGGGGTTATGCGAATCTGCACCGGGAGATATGTACTACATGGTCAATGCCAGCAGCTCTCACGCGACATACGGTAGAATCGATTACATATGCGGCATGTCTGCAGCACACACGTCGCAACCACGAAACGGGGCTTCCCGTCGACGATGGGTGTTACACCGGTCGACGTGGAGAGCAATGTAAATTTCCAAGATCCGCTCTGAATCCGCACCTCAGTTATATACATAAACGGTTTCCTCAGTACCGCGTACTTGGACTGTATGTATTCGCACCATAATTTGATGCATTACAATCGTTTTTAGTTGAGATTTTCGTCAACATTCACGTTTATTCGTTAATTAAAGAACGATGGGGTCAGAATCTTGAACTTCTAGTAATCAATAAAAAAGTTAAATAAAATAAATTTATAAATAAAAAAAAATCTATTTCCGGGTAATTTCCACAGATTTACCGACATTGTTCAACTGTAATTATTATCAAATTTCATGAGGAAATTTTTATTATTTTTTTAAGCATTTTTATTTACTATTATTTAATATTGTCCTGACGTAAATAGAAAAATATAAAGCTGTTACAACTGTCGCAGACGCGTTCGCATAATTCACGACACCAGCCTCATCATAATTGCACCCCGCGAGTATTACGCGGGGTATTATCAAAATATAATAGTACGGAGTAACGTGATGCGCGTTTCCTAGTTTGCATAATTCATGACCGCCGCCTTTTGCGCGCACACCCGTCGGTTCATCCAGCGGAAATGAGTGTAGGCGAGACGCGTAGAACGCGGAAAGAGGGAAAATCGTTGAATTCCATAATTCACCCCCAAGCAGAAACCACCACCTCCCGTATACGGGGAGGTGCTCGCTGATGACGATGACTTGTTTGCAAAACTGTACCACGACCGGTCGTCGACGCCAGGTGGCCTTTCCACCTCGTTAATAGCACAATACCGGCACTTACATGCTTCGCGTTACACCGTCTTTTGCCAATAATTACCGAGACTCTCTCCTCAACCCCATTTCTATTCCCCTGGCATTGCTGCATTTAGCGATAACCATGTATGAGCAAAAATGAACGAAGCTGCTTACGAGACCATACGTTGTAGAAGCTATCACGCTATACGACACGTCAAACGTTTGATATGTATTATTATATTGGAAAGCATATTTGCTCGTTAAAAAAAATCTCGTTAAAAAGAAATTGTGGTCGCAATACTTGTATATATGCCTATAGGCAGTAAAGACATGTGGTCAATCGAATATCAAGAAAATAATTTAAAATTTGTTCGATAATAATGAAAAAAAAATGGCGACTTGATATTTAAAGTAAATAAATACATATACATAGATGGGAATCGATAGATCGAAGGCTATTATCGAAATACATCGAAGGGAAAAACAGATTTTTCGAATCGAATACCAAGAAAATAATTTAAAATTTGTTCGATAGTAATGAAAAAAAAATGACGACGTGATATTTAAAGTAAATAAATACATATATGGGAATCGATATATCGAAGGCTATTATCAAAATACATCGAAGGGAAAAACAGATTTTTCGAATCGAATATCAAGAAAATAATTTAAAATTTGTTCGATAGTAATGAAAAAAAAAAAAAAAATGGCGACGTGATATTTAAAGTAAATAAATACATATATGGGAATCGATAAATCGAAGGCGATTATCGAAATACATCGAAGGGAAAAACAGATTTTTCAAGACTCTCCTTTTCCTCTCTACTATATTTGATTGGTTTTCTCTGCTCTTCGCCATTTGAATAACGAAAAGCTTTTTAGTACACAAATCTCGAATGCAACAAGTGTCGTCGTCCTATTTCTCTTATTTATCACTTCGCGGATAGCGAGAAAAAGAGAGATAGAGATGTGGAAATATATACTGGGGATCTAGTAGTTGAAATTTAGTGGGCAGTAAAACTTTCGGCGTATATTCTCGCAAAGTGGCGGCATCCATCTTGGAAATGGCTCCGAACTTGTCTGAGTGGAAGGGGCATTGAGAAGAGTAACATCGGGCGACTATAGTGAACTCTATACGAGGTAAAAATGCAAATAGTCGAATATTTATATGCCAACGTCTTTCGCGAATGATTTGGTGGGTTTCTCTCGTTGGGTACAACGAAAAAGAGAATTATCTGTATATCAACGAAAAAGAAGGACAAAGTTACTGTGTTCTCGTTGCTATTCCTTTTCGTAAAGATCGCAGGAATGGCATTCACGACACACCGATAACGCTACGGCGGCTCAACATATACGGCACTCCATTACATCAATCTAAGCGCAACTGCGATTCACATTCTTGGAGTAAACTGCGGACCCAGTTGCACGTGCAATGCATCATTTCGGGGACACTATGGATATCGAAGTCACGGACGCCATTTTATTGAGTCAAAACGAATGATTATTACTTCGCGTAGTTAAAAAAATTTTGAATTTCGAGATAAAATTACGAAGCAAATATATACCTCTGTAAAAAATAAATACAAATGGCTATTTTTTTCGATAGTCAATTAATCGTTGAATTCATAAATAAATCTCCGGAAATTTTCGCTGTATATAATTTTTTTATAACAAAAATAATAATAAATACGTAAAAAGTTACGAAATAAAATGGATGTTAAAAAACATAAAACTTTGTGGACTTTTCACCCCACGAATCGAAAATTATGAGCATATTTCGCATCTACTTACCGCCGCCGAAGATTTCAAAACGCCGTCCGGCATCCAGAATTTTTTTTTTTTTTAACTATCCGCTGCGATTGCTGCTTTCAATGCACTGTTCCGACTCCTCACAAGATCTACAGAACAGAAGAATAATTTTACAAAAGTTAATATTATATATCAACTGTAAACTTTGAAAAAAGGCAAATAAAAAAAAAGCAGTCGGGAGTTACGAAAAAACAGACATATATCACCGTCGTAAGATCACAGTAATATTATCGAATGAAAAAACAATTCGCAATATATCGATATTTCATAAAAATTGCATAAAATTTTTCCAATCTCGGAAGAGTAATCGTTACTTTCAGTCCCTTTCGCATCGATATATATACATATATATTCGCAAAGAGGACGAGAATGGGTGGCGAGAGATATATATGGTACAGAGAGGGCATACAATTTCGACAGAAGCGAGACAATGGGCAACGGGCGTCCAAAAGGGTGTCCGTTCTACGGTACTCCAGGGTTTCCCGATACCAACGGGTGTGATTGTCGTCCCATCAAAGTGGACAGTTTACGGATGGATTGAACGCGGTTGTTGTCGACCAACCATCGAAGCCTACTGCCTGCGGACAATGCAATAGTCCACTGCAATTCTACTGCATACAATCTATTCTCCTCTTCCCTCATACCGAAAATCGCGCCTCAATCTCGTGTAACCGGTGAACCGTTAGCTTCCCGAGGTCGCTATTACTCAGGTGCAATTGCGTTCGCGCGATATTGAAAAAAAAGGGGGAAAAAATGCAAAAAAAAAAAAGGGATTCAACACAACAAACGTTGGAAAAACATAACAGGTCCTCGTATTCCTGTTGACTTGTTGTGCATCGAAAGAGAGCGGTATGTTACTACACTTGTGCCGATATTACTGTATCGAGTATATATACGCAGAGCACGCGAATCGGTAGGGGTTGACGATGAAACACGATGGTTCGCGCGTTTGAAACGCGTCGGGCATTTGCCAGTTTCCAACCATAGCGAGTGTAGAGCTTCTCTCCCTCTCTGCACCCTCAATTCAATTCAATGCCACTCAATCAGTCAATGTAACGCCCGCACTCGGTACACCATACTCCCGGCACGACACCGATGCAACCCGCGGGATGTTACACATCGTTCGCCCATTGCGTGTGTTACCGGAATGCAAACCTCGCTTTCGCGCGGGGATCACTCTCGTTGCACTCACCGGTGTTGTTACATGGAATATCTTTCGATGTCGAAAGCCCGCGCTCACTTCAACTCATTCTGTGTTTGACGTGTTGATAAAAAATTACCGCACGTCCATCCGAACGAATACGCGGAGTTGTTGGCAAATTGTATTTTTTTTTTTTTTTTTTCATTCGTAATATTTCCCTCGCGAGTGACTCGTGTCATCGACGATATTCTTTTTATTGCATTTTCGTGTTTTTTTGATAGGATATTTCGCGAATGGAGATTTTTATTTTTATTTTTTCATTTAATCAATCATTGGTATACGTGTCAATTTGATTTTATCGAAGTTCGCAGTAACGATGTAATCAATGAAAGCCCTCTGTAATCCAATTAGTTTATAATTTCGATGAGAATTTTGCGCGCAATCAATTAACTCCAATTTTCGGATATATCGATGGAATATACGATTCGTTTTATGAGAAAAATAGATAGTTGAAGTTTGTAAATGAATCCGTGACGATGATAGTGGGATACGTGGAATATTCAATTTAAGGGCAATCAATAGCCTTAATTAACGATAAATCAAAACGGTTCTCATTTTTTTTACGAGACTTGAATTTATTTTTTATCTCCCACCTCCTCGTCAGGATTAAAGACATTATGCGTTTTACTGATGTTCTGTTTTTTATATATTTTATTTTTTTGCACTTATTTTTCCGTGGGGAATTCTTTTAATTGCGGTAAAATAATGGATGCAATCAATGTTTGTCGTTTATTTCCCTTGTAAGATCGATAACGATGTGTAAATAGATATCCGATCGCACGCTTTATTTTTCACGACGATAAAGATCTCAAAGTTCTGAATACCCGTGCGAAGATGTGAATAAGTAGCCGTAGCCGATTAATAATCCCCGCGCGAACGACTTAACTAAACGCACCGGGCGAACCAGAAATGTTCCGTGGCGAATCATCGCGCACGGGACATCGTCAACCCCTCAGAGACGTATGGATATATCTCAACCGTTATTTTCCCATCTGTATTCCCGCCGGTTCGACGATCATCATCCACGCAGGCTATAGTCATATATACGGCATCATAAACCACACGATACCCCGTTGAGTTTCTGCTGTGGCGCGCGGGGGCGGCAGGGATCATTCTACCGGTCGATCGCTGTATAGTATACTCTATGCCGCTGTGCGTTTATACGTATGAAAGCGGTAGAGGCACAATCGCGGGGATCACACGGATCGGGGGATGCGTGCGTATTATTTAGGTGTATATATACTTTTGTACAGCACACGGGTTTCTGCGTTCGCGCCAATGACCGCGCCGCCAACAACTCGCACGAGTTTACATACGAATGCTTAATTTTCGTGGACGAACCGGGACTCTCTCTCCCGACTCTCACTGCGGAAAACTCGGCGCCCTCCCTCTCGCGTATAGCCAGTGCAATAATTAAACTTGCCAATTAAGCAAAATTGATACAATGTTGTTACACGGCACAAAAGCAACGATCGTGTCACCGTTATTCGCTTGATAAACATTGGAAGGAATTAATGATATTTTTTCGAAGGACGATAAAATTGTAAATTGGAGGCTTTTTTTTCGTCGGCACGGTGTTATCGATGTCGAATAGCGAATTGTTCGACTCGCGATTTTTTTAAATATTTTTTGCATTTTTTTTTTTGAAAAAATTTTTGAAAAAAACTTGTTTTAGACTATCATCAATATCCCTTTTAACTGTGAGCAAAAATTGATATGAGATTCATATATAATGAAAAACAAAACATCGACATTTAAAAAAAAATTTGCGCAAACCTAATCGCCACTTTATGGAATTTTTTTACAGCTCTACTTTGCTGATATTGCATCGTGAATCAAACAGAAAAATCTATAGATCACACTTCATCGATCTGCGATTAGTCAATTGCTAAATTGAATGTAATTGCGATCGATATATTAGAAAAATAGCCGATAAATTTAAGCTTCAAATCAAAACATTTCTCTGCTGGTCGGAAATTGATTATATGCAAAGGATTTGAATAATATTAACCCCGCAATAAATTTGTGGGTATATAATAAACCCTTTTGATTAATAGCCAAGCGAATAGGGTAACTTTGGTGACTATGGGACCCGCTAATTATCACGATAAATAAGTATACAGAAATTCTATCGGTTCATATTCACCCACTTTTACCCTATTGTATGTACCATAAGTCCTAATAACATCGAAAGAGAAGAACACACAGTTCAGGACATCATTGGGACCCTTTATTAACATTTTCTCAGCAGGTATAAACGCCATAATTGCGGTCTATGGTCTACAAGCGACTAAAACATTTTCGTAGCCAAAGGGAGCGATGTACACTGCATTGCCGTATTACAACGATGCAACGCTGTACCCTATGTTGCTATCATTCTATTCACAGCAACTAAACAGAGTCTGTTGTACTCGTCTCCGCGGTAGTAGAGTCACAGCGGCATGAGTCTGTCTGCCCATTACAGTAGGAGAAGACGAGAGCCGAGGAACGGGTATACAATAAAGGGTCTCGGAAATCCCGTGAGTGGAAGTTGCGAGGAAGATACTCCTGGAGAGAGCGTCGAATGGGGCAACGAGAAGCCTAGAAGCGTCGGGTGCGCCCGGTAAACCCACTTCCTATGCTAATTGTTCGCCAATTAGCATAGCGAGTGCGTTAGGTACAGGGAGAGGGGTTCCCGTTGGAGGTTCACGGCGCCGTGAGTCCGTTTCCATCGTAAATTCGTCGATATTTCGTACGGGAATTGCCAACGTAGCGCGGGTTCTCTGCGAACTCACGGACTGCTATACGGATAGATAGAGAGAATGTGTATTACATACAGCGCGAGGCATGCGGCAACTGCGCTTTAACTGTACGCAGTGGAATCTCCAAACTCGAGCATTTGTCAAGTCACCTCTCTCGCGTATAGCAAACACTACAGAGGCTGAATATGCGCGTAGTTTGTTGTATGGGAGAGTTGTATTAGCGACAGGGTTGACTATAGTCGACCCATACGGACGCCTCTGGACGCGCGCACGTCGAATTAACATAAAAGGGAAGAGTCAATATCGTAAACAATCTCGGGTTACAATGGTCCGGTGTGTGTAGTATAGACGCTGTATTCTGTGGGGGTCGGCGACGACGAACCCGTGCGCGCATGAATGCCACGATCTCTCGACGATAAATTCGTCGATATGACGACGAAGGGAAAGAGGGAGGAACCGGCAGCAGAGAGATTTGTCGTGATGCTCGACTCGTGTAACACGAAATGTACACATACAAAACTTGCTATGTCACTTTCGGCGGATATTTTACTTGTTTACAACTGCTGGTGAATTTTTTTATTTTTTTTCTTAATCAGCGTCAATCACGAGTGAATCAAGAGAAATGCACGATATCGTTTCGTTATTTCGATTATTTCGATTCGATTTTTTGCGAAAAATTTATGAAAATGTATAGAGGGACCTCGGGGTACGAGATTTTTAGAAAATCAGAAAAAAAAAATTAATTTATATCATTGTTACGGATGACGACATTCTTTGAGGCGTCGATAAGACAGTCGAATAATTAAGTGAAACTCCATGTTTTTTTTTTTTCGTGCATTTTTTTTATATTTATTATTTACTGGTTACAATGAATAGCGACAAATTTATCTGTTGCATAATTCGCTGACGGGTCGTTGGGAATTACATGCCGCTTAATACCGAACGGTTGGTCGCTCGGACAAGAATTAAATTAGCATAAAAGATGTAATAGTCAATATCGTAAAGAATTTCGAGATTTTACAACGGACACCTGGGGTAGTGCGGTGAGAGTGACAGCGGCGACGATAAATTCGTCGATACGACGAGGTGGCCGCAAATAATCTACGAGGTTACAAGACGAGTTCGACCGCCTCGTAAATTCGTCGATAACAGTCGAAATACTTTCGCTATCCTTTCTTCTCTGAATTCAACTCCTTTTTTTTGCCTCCTCCCTTTCTTTTGCCGTCGAGTCCTCCATCCCGACAATTCCTTTTCTTCTTTCTATTTGCGCCCGACGACATAAATAATCGTCGATAACAATGCACTGTTCAACCCCTATTTTCTCTTCCCTCGGCAATTTTTTTTTTTTTTCTTTTCGAAGCTCTCTCCTTCGGCTTTAGTCGATTTTCTCTTTGCTTCACTCGAAATCTCTTGTCTCTAAATACCCATCTATTGCGGCGCGACCCGTGTATTGTCGTCGCGGTCGCGCAGCGGCCGGAAAATCGTTTCCGAGTCACTCGTCCCCATGAATCCCAGAAACGTTTCCGCAAGAGTTACCGAGAGATCAGGTAGTAAACAGTGAGTCAAAGTCGCTCTTTTAACGAATGCGTCGCCGCGCGACTCGTTAAATTTGCATAGAAATTGTGAGATTTTTCAACACCCTTTTCGCACCTTTGTGGGTAATACATTTTTCTAAATTTCGATCAGTTTTATTTACATCCGATTTTCGATCTTTCGTCTCGAGTTTCAATCATAAATCGACGGATCCGACCACTTAACTATTACAACAGTCGTTCGATAATACGGAACTTATCGCGTTTCTCACGGACCTCGAGAGTCTTCGATCATTGGACCATTTTAATTATCAAACCCGATGTTGAAGGCAACTTTCCGATGAAAAAGTTTCGAAGAAATATTTGATCTAAAATTTTCGTCGAACGAACGTCGAGCGGCGATATGACAAAAGTCCTCCGCGACGGGGGGTTAGAATAACCAACGAGAAGATCGGATAATAATAATCTGTACTTTATTCTCATAAAGTCTTTTTCTCTTCGTAATATAAATATCGAAGATTAATCGAGGAATAATGCGCTCGTTAAGGGATGATAAACTATACGGCAAGTCGAGCGAATGCTCGTGTGCGGCATTGAAGAGATAAGGGCCGAGTCGCTGTCCATCAATATTATACTCGTCGGCGAGAGACCTCCGCGAATCCTCTACACCGAGTTTTCGACCCCTGTGATGTTATACAGCGGCACTCCGCGTCTCCCATCCCGAAACTCTTAGCTCACTTAACGCTCTCGAGAAAAGTAAATCGACCGATCTCTTCCGCATTATTACGAGATATCGAGGAGTAGAAAAAGACCTTTTGTCTTCGGACTTCGAAAAAATTGATACGTATTGATAATATTACGCGAAAGTATTTGAAAAAACTTATCTACTGATAGAGGAAATCTGATGGAATATATCAGCCAAAAAAATTACTCATACGTTTTTTTTTTCACCTATAAAAAGCAATAAACACTTCTTTTTTTTTTTCTAACATTGCCGAAGCGCCCTCTGCAAAAATTGGGTCGTACCATTTGATATTCGATATATGGATCGCAACTGATTTTATTGATACTTCGTTCACAAGTGGGAAGAAAAAAAATGGCGGAAGAGTAAATAAAAATCGATGGCTCGAGAGGTTATTACATATGCTCTCCCCTTAGCATGAATTTTCTTCTACGATTTAACCGGAAGCTCTCGATTTGTTCCTTATTCTTGAGTGTTTCCGGTTAGTCTTAGGATCCTCGTTACTACATTTCTCTCGTGTTTTATCTCGGGAAGTCGCGATTACGTATGCGCTCGGGGGTCGGTAACACGCCCTCAGTTTCTCGGAGGGTAGTTTAGCGTTTCGCCGACGATTAGGCAACCGCCTACCCTCCCCGAGGCGGCTACGTTGCGCGGGACCACCGAACGTGGACGACGTAGACGCGACGCTATCCTATAACCGTATAACTTAACGCGGGAGGTCGTCCTGTATCTCCGTTTCTCTGTCTCGCTTTTCCGTAATGACAAATAGATGTCGAGACGGACCCCTTGGATCGTATACTAGCAATGGCAATAACGTGTGGAAGCTTCCGTGTGGTATATACTATATCGCGGGGATGAAACACGGCAGGAAAATGCCAAAAGGGGTGGACGACGGTTCTCGATGTTTCGCATCGAAGAATTTCCTGTTTTCCGAAGCTTCTCGTTGAAATTCAATAAACTTTCCGCCAGACGCTCGTCCGTGAAAAATTAATAAAGAAATGTACCGAAGTATCGGAGTAAAAGTCGAAAGAACATAGAATCGAATTAGAAAATAAAAAAAAAATGCAGTTTCCGAGAAACGAGTAACAAGTGCGGCGGTGCATCGACGCAGAGAAAAAGGCCGATGAGTGATCAAATACAATTCCGCGTAGAAGAACTTTCAGTGTACAGAATACTCGTCTCTCCGTTGAGAGAATAAAGTTAAGGAAAAGCATAGCTCTCGACGGGGTAAATAATGAATTTAGACGGTGGTAAAAGCTTCGGAAGAGAAACTTATAATTGTATTGATGGCAAATTCGCTTAAAGATGCGGTGAAAAATGCCATAAATTTGTGAATTGTCAACGAATTAACGAATGAAGAATCCCAGAAAATCGAATATCAGAAACATCGCGCAGTTGATTCATCGGAAGAAATTCGAAACTGAGAGAAAAGTGAGGCTTCGCAGACGAGTAGGCAGCAGGTATTTGATAAATGCGAGGTATGCGATGTACCAAAGGAACTCGAGATTCTCCTTCGTTCCTGTATACTGGAAGCTTTGACTGGAAACTTCTGCCATACCGTCGTAGATATATATATATATATATGTATTATATATAAAACACAATGAACTCAGCTCCGGTAGACCGAACGAGGCGCGAACTTCTCCAAATCAACGCGCGCAGCAAAAGGCTTTTCGGAAAGCTTTGTGCCGCGAGACGATAGCACGAGATGAAGTGTTCGAACCGCAAAGCCTCGACGACAGGTGAAAAGCGTTAGAACTACCCGCTCCCCGCCCCCTCCCCCTCGCGAGTGCTCGAGCGCGTTAAAGCGTCGAATGGCAAAGCTGGAAAATCTCAAGTTAAACAAGAAGAACGCGAGTAACACCGGTAGCGGTAGCGTCATCGTCGTCTCATCGTTTCGGTGCATCGTCTCCCGCGGGTTTTCACACGATCCCAAGTGTATTTAATTAAACTCGTCCTCAGGTGTTATAGTTCGCACACGAACGACACGAGTATCGCGCGACGGATCATATGAACGCGTCATCCTCTCCTCATTCGCGAAACTCTCACTGAGACTCAATCTCAAGATGAGATTTACAAAGCCCCCGAACACAGCCTTTGCTATTATAAAATATTAAATTACGTATCCACTATGTGCGATTTAAATATTTAATTAACTCGGAATTGACGATAACAGACTTATTCACCGAAAGAAAAGCGCTGCTTGAGGTCTTTCAATATTTTACGAACTTTAAGGCTTTTTTTTTTTTGTACGTCGAATAGCCGACGAACGTAAATCGGAAGTCGTTCGCGCGAAGTAAAGAGAAAACGATTCGAGTTTTAGCCATTAGCTTCGCGAAAGAAATTACCGTTCGAAGTGCAGTGACTATAAAATACGTGTGCTTTCGTATTTATTATTAAGGACGACATTTTTTTATTTTTCTACTTTCGAGTTAATTTTTATTTTTTTTTCTTTCTCCCCGGTATACGGTATAAGTACGTGGAATAGCCAAAGCGCGAGCTAAGCTTTCATTTTTAATTACCAATAAAACGCCGGAGCGATCACCTGATGAGGGAAAAATTACCACTCAGCGTTCGATCGACCGTTCAACCCCTCTGCTAGCCGCTACCACTACCGCCTCCCGTGTTTCGACTTCATATCTACGCAATCGAATACTCGTCATTTTTTTTTGTTTTTTTTAACGCGCATCATACTCCATCGAGTTTTTCCCCATCATAAATATGAACTAATAACATCGAATATTAATTAATAAATCCCATTGAACAAATAATAACATCGAATGGTAATTAATAATTAATCGTACAATGAGTGAATAACGTTTTTTTTTAATTATAATATGCAACGAGCCTTCGAAATGGGATATGCGTAATAGAAAATGAAGAATAGAGAGATTGCTGCATTGAGAGGACTGAGAAACGAGAAAATTGGAAGCGGAAACGAGTAGAGCGAAATAACATGCCGCGCAAGCGTCGAGCGTTATAGCGGATACTATATAATAGCGGATCGACTTGGGTTTCTGGTAGTGTTAGGCGAGCAATCGAATAAAGTGGAGGCGTCAATATGTGACGACAGTCGGATATAGGGGACAAGAGGAGAAGGGAGACAGTCGAATCTCTGCTTTTCCAGGAGAACATTTTCACCCTCCTGTCGCATCTCACGAGCAACTATTCGACTCGGAGAATCGTTTCGATCTAATCGGCTATAGCGTAATCGCAGCTCCAATGGATCTGCGACGATTGCCTCGAGATTATTCGACGAAAAACGACGACTTTTTTTTTTCTTTACTACGCAGATTTTCGGCCGCTTGCGCAGTCTCACTATTCTCGCACTATGCGTCTCGGGACTTTTTTTTTCATAACACATCGCCTATAATCGTTTATGCAAATAATAATAAAATACGAAAAAAAGAAAAAATGAATTAACTTAAAAAAAATCGTCGAGTATCAAATAACTGATAATCAATTATTTTTTTCATCTTTTAAACACTTAGTTTATACTTCATTTCGATTAAAATTTGATCTGCAAAACGATTTAGAAAAAAAAAAAATAAAAAATTATTTTTGAAATTTTTGGAGAAACCTTTTTAACGCAAATAGCAGCGAAAAGTAAAATAATCCGAAGTGAAAGACGATGGCAGTAATAGAGAAGCAGATGTAGTGACCACGAGTCCGGAAACGCGCGACAATCCCGAGTTGGTCGTTACCGCGAGCGCTTAATTGTAATTATAATTGCGTCCGAGTTAATCGAGGCTGAGGTGAGTGCAGCAATACTCGTTCTCGGACGTTGGTCTGTGCTCCTTATAAAATAAAGTCGCTCGCTATTCCACAAGGGGTGAAAATTGCACCGGTATAACACGGATAGCTAATGTTATGTACATTAATTATACTTCAACGAACAGCTCGGAAGCGCAGTGCTACTGCTTCGCAGATAACAAAAAAAATTGCAAAAAAATTCCTGGATATTGCATTATTGTAACAACTGAAGAAACTACTGGGGGCAATAAGCACCACGAACCCTCCCCACTTTTCCCTTACCGAAGAAAATAGATCGCGAAGTGTACGTAATCAATTATCGTAAAAACGTTTTTAATTTCTTCGTATCGGTAAAAAACAACATATTTCTGCCTAAAATCGCTAAAAAGACAAGTGATCTATGGTCTTGTCGATTACACTCACCGTATTCCTGACTCTCGTCCTTTATTCTGCTTCCATGAAGAGCGGTATTTCAATAAACAGCCCGACATGGAGCCAAAAGAGAACACCACTCTCTCAACCCGGTGCTTTCGCTGAGTGTCTGAGAGCAGAAGTGGCCAATATACCAGTATATTATCGATAGCCATCGAACGCGAAAAAGCGTACAGCGGCCCGAGATGAATAAAGAAAAACGGGAAGGAAGCTTAAGAGGTACGAACGGCTATGGAAGACGAAAGAAATGAGTAAAGATAGCGTGAGAGAGAGGAAAAATGGGCCGTTAGACGAGAGAGCTTTCTCGCGGTTGTGGAAGAATGAAATGGAAGTGAACCGATGCTTCCAGACTTTAACCGTTCCTTGTATAGCACACGTACGTATGTATATAGATATAGTATATGCAATAAGTACACAAGTATATCTATGATGGAAGCCGTCAGTACATCGTGATCCACGCATCATCAACGTTGACGACCTCCGTCCGCTTTTTCGACGACGACGACATGAGCTTCAATCGCCCTCCGTGTGGAGGAGAAACCCCATCGTTGCCCATTGCGCCCGAGTTTATGAGTTTTCTGGGAGGAAGGATAGGGGGTGAGAGGGAGGAGGGAAATGGGTGCTCTTCGAATACGCCTCCCATCCAACATCACCAACACTATTCCACGTTAACACGAGAAAAGTCTGCATGTAGACGATGGACCATTATTGCGTGTTGCCGAATATGGCAAAAATTACATCAGAATCATCGTCAGCCTTCAAAAACCTAATGGCGTCATTGACTAATTTGCTTTCGCGTCTCAAAAAACTGTTTTCCTGTGCTTAATGAAGGGTAAAGGGTAGATGAGGGGTTTAAGTGACTTTACGAAGCGAAAGGAAGGAATATTAAAGATTACGGGAACTCCATTGATCCTTTGGAACGGAACATCGAAAATCAAAATGATTCTCCGTTATGCTAATTAACGGTTATATAACGAAGTTAAATTTGGTATTTCGTTCGCCCGAACCGCGAAAAATGTTCATTGTCCACTAACCGCAACGGGATACAAAATGAAAATTGAGGCTTTTCGACGAGAGGCTCGATGTGGTTTCGATGAAAATTCATTATTTTTTATTTTTTTTTGTTACCCCCTTCAATGTACTCTCACGAGTGTTCGAGTGGAGAGAATAAAAAATTAATAATTCATCGACAATTAGAGCTTCGCAGGTGGTCGGAATAAAAAAAAACACATAAAGGGAGCGCATCCAACAGGCGGGGGGAAGAAAAAAAAAAGAGGGGAGAATTGGAACTCACACACCGCGACGTTTACGCGGCATATGTTTGCCGCGATGAATCATATCGAGTATTGCCGCGGTGTGCACCGCCAGGAGGTTTATTAGCATGTAAGCAACGTGCTACGGTAACCATTAGCATATTCATGTTCGATGATCGTATAGAACCATCTCTCGGGTTCTCCAACTTGCATATTCCTAGTTTACCCTCACGGAATTCCACGAATTTCTTTTTTTTTTTTTTTTTTAATTCACAACGATGAAACGACAATAAAAGAGAAAAAATAACGAAAACAAAACAAATAGATAGAGCAATGTATCGGGATAGGAAAATTCGGTTCGAGTCGAAATTGCCGTTTATAATTGCATCGATCAAACTGCCCAATGTCTGAATACAGATTTCGATCGGCTACTCTCGCTCCGCCGCGATAAAACCAACACGACTACGGGACCGAATACGGGAGGCAGCATTTCCATCCCTCCGCCCTCTCTCTCTCTCTCTCTCTCTCTCTCCCTGCCATTCCCTCTCATCCCTCCAATCCCCGTATACGAATCGAATCATTGCAAATGAAATTAAAGTCTCGTTCGCTCGGCACAATCTCGCGTCACATGGTCGACGAACGGCGTTGAAAAATATATAATCAACGGTTCAAAACGCCGATCCGTTCGGTAACGAGAACGAAGTCAGCCGAAAATCGATAAAAAAAAAAGAGTTCTGAAAAATTCGCTCCTGAAATCTGTTTTTATTTCTTTTTCCGACTCAAAGCAAACATTTCCTTCAGAAAAAAGCTTGAAAACATTATTTTATTTTTTTAAATTAATTTTAAAAAATTAAAATAAACGCTTCGAAAAACCCCAATACATTAATTTTCAGCATTTCTCACTGCAATAATCATTGATTATATCGAAAATTCTTGAATTTTCTATTATCTTCTCTCATTATGTGCGAAAATTCGATGAAAAACACACATGTATGGCCGATGCGCAACAGTTTACGAGTCATCGGTTATTATGTTTGCGCTCGCGGCTTCCCGAAAGATGAACATATGATATATACATATATAGTATAGAGCCTCTTGCTGCACTCGCATCCGGGTAGTAGTGCATACGTAGTATTGAATATAGTTACGAATACCATATCATTCGTAGCATCGACGACGCTCTCGGGTCTCGCGAATGCCGCAACCCGGTGTACATATCGGTGCCCGTTCGTCCGTCGACCCGCAGGATTACTCGCGTCCAATTAAATTTAACGAATTTCCGTGAGTACAAACGGCTTTATTGGTTTCATTAATTACGCATGCACTCGGCGCGGCGAGGTCTGCGAGAGCGGAACTCTCTCGTTCTCTTCCTCTCCAACACTCTCGCGTTCTCGTCCCGAGCGATAACCGGTGACGTTGGTCCGTTTCGCGAGTTTCCGCAGCGTGAAACGCATGCAACTGCATTGCACTGTATGGGGCCCCGTGCTATCGGTACTGTTAACCGTAGTTTCGCCTGTACAACTATGGAATAGCGTATACTACAGTAGTAGAGAGCGGGATACACATCGGGTCTTTCCACCCCCGAAATTTCGCGAACTCGACTAACCCGACTCCGATGCATCCCCGCGATTCAGTTCAACGTGAGTCTCCTATGTACTCTCATTGACCTCGCGTTGCATCGAAACGCGTGAAGGGTGAGAGAATGGAATTGTACAGAGGTGCCATAGGGAAAGGGGACATAACTCCTGTCCTCTATACATAGTTGATAGACGGAGAGAGTGATTGAAGCGCTTTAGCGGCCTATTCAACCGTTTTCTATACATATATATACCGATTTCTATGCTATGTATGCCGAAACACAGAATTACTATATAGATAAAAGTACTATTGTGGTGCCTATGCCCCGCGGTAACTTCGAACGGTTCACCGACCAAACAAGTACCCTTTTCGTCTCCTACCACTATCCATCGACGTGCCAACGTGACGATATTTAGAATTTGGTAATTAAATCGTAATCGGGCGGGTGTGTGGCCGTCGATAACGGACATTTCGAAAATCGACGGTGGTTACCTCCTCCGACAATGACTTTACGCATTCGCGTTTCCATTGTCACCAATTACGTACGCGAGAGACGAAAAGTTTGAGGGGTGAAGGATTAACGGGAACATGAATAAGAGTGGCGAAAAAAAATGTTTTCATGACGATACATTTTTTTTAAAGGTTTTTTAGGAAAAAAAAAAAATGATTAATATTACGATTTTTTTTTCACACGAAGAATTTTTTTTTTTTTTTTTAATCGCGTTGCCTTTTTTTCCGCGTCGCATTTTTTTTTTTTTTTTTGTATCATCACGGAAACTGTAGTCTCAGGTGGTATTATTTATTTTGTTTAAAATTTTATCCGTTTTTTTTTTTTCGATTTATTTGAGAATTGCGAATAAGGAGCCAATTAACGAAGAGTTAACCTTCAATTTGATAGTTTAATATGACGAAGTGATGAGAAAGTTGGTTCGCACATGTTTACTACGATTTTCGGTGCAACGAGAGGTACGGAGAGCGTAAGGGAAATACCGGACCGTAATGGGCTCCAAAATTCGCTAACTACGCGAAATACGTGAAAATTTATCGTTTTGTCGCTCTCTCGCGCGTACGAAGCTTCGTCTCTTCGTCTCGTTTATTCCCGAGCGCTTTTCCACTAGTGCATCGCCCCGGGGGCGTTCGTTCGATAAAACGACATACACACTATTTCGCGTGTACCCGCGGATCGGAAGGGGAGAACGACTCTCTCGCGACGTGTGGAATTTCATCAGTAGGATATACGCGTGCTTTGGCTCAAGTACCCACAGTATTATATATATCTGTGTTATATTGTACGCGTACGTGCTTCATCCGCACGAATTGCGGAAAATAAACGTGTCGACGTCCACATTCATTTGCATCCCCCCGACTCTTTCTCCCTCGACGCATCGACCCGAACGTTTTAATAATATAATGTCGAGATTTTCCAGAGCCTCAAATATCCCGCATATCTTTCATTAACTCCATAATATTCTCTGTTTTTCTCGATGTTTGGCTATCGTATTTTTTTAAAGCACAAATATGAAATTTATTTCATTTGTAAAAAAAAAAAAAAAAATTAAGTTAACACGTTTCCAGTTAATTGGATCGGTAATTTCGATAAACAAATATATAGAATTATTATTAATTTTCTAAAATATTTATATAACGAAGTCGGAGCTTTCGGGACGAATATAATGCGAGTTATCGATATTAGTCGGTCACACGAGCTTACAGTGGAAACTGTTGAAACTCTGCGAATACCACAGAGAACGTGAGTTCTCTATGGTATTCCCGAGTGCCATCGTGTCCGTCGACACTGAATTCGGTTGCATCGCCGGAAACGTGTCCGCGGCGTTACCAACGAAATCTCGTGGAATCTAATATAACCCACGCTGAGGCTCCCGAATGCATTAGCGGAATGAATGCCCTCTCTATTGGTCGTGAGAGCGATGTTACCGGGGGGGTTGCCTCCGTAGCATCGGGAGCACCAGAAGCGATGAGGTATACTATTTGCATCGCATTATACTTGGCCCCCAGCTACTGCTACACCGGATGGCCAGTGCCGAAGCACTCTGCACTGCTCCGCACCGGTATCCACCCCCTGCGAACACTTCGCTTCTCTCCCCACTCCGCATCACCCCGAATCCGATGCACTAATTATACGCCTATAGCCGCGGCACTGTATAGAGCCTCTTGTTCAGGTGATAATTGTATTACTATCCTATCAACGTGATTGCCATTCCTGGATGCTTGCACCGCATCCGCGCGCGCGTTCGCGTCCTATAGGCTTCAATCTCTCGCGCGCTGTACCAGCGTCAGCCGATTGGAACCGTTTGATGTTCAACCCATTGCTGGATAAGAATTCGCCGGAATCACTCGCGATAGATAGAGAATATAGAGGACCACATGGCACAGCGTATATGCGATAGTAATGATGTAATATAGACGCTGAAATGCCTCGAGGAAAGCTTCTCTATTCGGGGGATTTCGGGAATTATCGTCGTATTTGAAGATATCGAAGCTTCTCAATACGAAATCCGATGGCAATTTATCTCTCGGAAGGTATCAATTTAGAATGATCGCGATATTGATGATAAAAAATAAATCTTATCGCGGTGGAAATAACAAAATGGAGTCTCTGAGATGTTCAATTTTTTTTTTTTTTTCTCATTTTTTTCCCCCAAATATCGCATCGTGAAAGAGTATCAAAAATTATTCAAATTTTAATGCATCCGATCTAAAAAAAAAAAAAATATTAATTGCTCTAAATTTACTGATTTTCTGTTAATTTTAAATTATTTTTCAAAACAGCAACGTAAAATTGTCCGAAATTTAACAAAATGTTAAATTAACTTCATTAATTTTCATTAAAAAAAAAAAAAAATGTGTAGTGAGAGTACATTGAAATTCTACGAAACTTTTTCATTGTCGCGACGGAGAATTTTTGTATTATCAACGCTTCGCTCAACACGTGTTAAATTAGACTGATAAAATAATGACAGTGACCGCCCCGACACCTGCAGACAGTTTTGACCCTCCAATTAATAGAAAGTAGCGTCCCAAAAAAAAGAAAAAAAAAAAAAAAAAAAAACTTCCCGCACAGTAGTACGTTGATTTACGGAAGCGTATGTGATTAGAACCGACGGACTTTATCTGTGAATTTGCATATTGCGTGTTGCAACCTTTTTCCCTCCAACGTAAAGGGATTCTTCGACAAAAGCTTTCTGCTGTACGTCGCGTATACGCAACTCAACGGTATTTATGCAGTTTCAGTTGCACAAAGCTTGTTACAAGGATTTCCGTAATTACTCTGCGCTAACGCGAGAGAATCAGCTGACTATACCACCCTCCGCCGCGTATGTGTACATTTCTCGAGGTCTCGCGAATTTATTGCAACAACTCGGTACACTTATTTCTTTACGAAACAATTTATTTAACAGACTGAAAGTCAGTTGCGGCTGCAAGATTTGTGCACATCGATCTCGCGTGATATTATCCAATAAATTCAACCGATTACACGAATACATTTGTTCAAATATATACGATATGTGCAAACATTGCATTTACCGTATCGCTGTGGATATCGCGTTCATCTTTCGCGAGTAACCGACGAGGAACTCTCGTCTCGGATATTCGTACTTCTAGTCTTATCCCTCAAAGTACTTCACAAATAAAGAATATATACTTTTTTTTTCTTTAAGAGGGATAAGAGTCCAAAAGGATCTATCGTAACCCTAAATATTTAAAATATCGAGTGCATTATAGAAAAAAAAAATTCAGCGGAAATAAAAATATATATGAAAGAAAAAACATATATAAAAAAAAAAAATTATTTATAATAACAATGAAATGTTTCAATAATATTTTTTTTCGCAATAAATTTTTTTTTACTATCTTCAGTTGCGAAGCTTAATTTTGCCCATTTAACTATTATCTGCCTCAACTGATAATTATTAATAATATTGAAACATTTATGTCGCCATATCTAACTACTTATAGACACTTTTCTCTGTTTCTTTGGAAATTCTTTAAAAAAAATATAGTATTGAATTTTTTACATAATTTTTTTAATGAAATACGAAACATTTGAATGGTATCGAGATATGTGTCGAATCTCTCTAAATTAATGCATTGATTCTAACGTACGAACGTTATCGGAATTAGCGAAATACCTCTCAGCCCTGTTAACTCCTTTGGACATAAATCCTTCCCGTTGGTTTGCCCGTGTGGCGTAATATGTTGAACTCGCGACAAATTGATTGATCGGCGGAGCTTCGGTCTCACTATACATAGATATATATATATATACGTGTACGAGGCGCAGCCCTCGGGCTAATGCCCGAACAGTGCCAACCGCGCTATTTCTAACGTAATCGAATTTGCATCCTTCCTCGACGCTGATCCCCATTCATATATGTAACACGTTACGTATCGATGCGCGTATATTTCCCATATCGATATTACGCGTACGAGGAACAGCGGAATCGGATTTTCTCAACGGATGTACAATGCTCGCGTCGTATTAATGAAAGCGATATTAACGACACGGGATATTGGCAATTTTGAAACTTTTTTCATTATACCAAAGCGCCCAACGTTTATGAACTGTTGTTCGACGGTACGATCACCGAGAAGCGAAGACAATGGGTCGGCATGGAAAACTCTTTATTTCGAAACTTCCAAAGCGGATTTATGAATTCATTGATCGCTTATTTTTTATTCTTTTTTGCAAATCGAAAAAATTGTATTTAGTTACCAACGCCGTTCGGGAAAAAACGGAAACTTTGGGACGCGGAAAAAAAATTGTAGTTACGTATGGTAATAAGGGTATTTCGCTGCGGATTCGGAGATATCTTTATCCTGTTAGGGTAACGTACCGCTTTAGATAAAGTAGATTTTTGGATTTAATTACCGGTCGATAGCGATAATGATATCCATCGATTTTAAAATAATAAGTTAGCAACCGATGGTAAGTTACCGATAAAACTCTTTAGCAACTTTCACATTATGAAAAACATGAGATATCGTATTCTAAAAGGTAAACAAAACATTTAACCACAAGTATCGCGATTGTAAAGAGTTTTATACAAATTTCGTGATAATTAATCACAAACGCAGTCGGTAACAAATTGCTTTGCCTATTTTTGCCGAAACAGTTCCACGACGACTGAAGGCAAATTAGATTTTTTTTGCCATTGGATAAATGTATGAAAAATTTATTCCCTTTTGGTCGTATCATCGCCCGTTTCGGATAAAATGGGAAAGTCGGTAGGTTACCATTAGAGTTTTTCTCGTTACGGCGAAATGGTACATCGATGCAACGGCTCCGATGGTAACACTTTGCGATCCAAAACTACTTTAAGACGATTGATTCGAGACACAAACGCAAATTTGCTGTCGATCCGTTTATCATTTCCGCAGTGGAAACGAAATTGCGGAATTTGCGATTATATCTCTAGTTAATCGTCTTAAAGTACCTTTGGTGGTTGCAAGGTGTTACCATTGGAGCCGCCGGGTCGGTGTGTCACTTCATCGCAACCCATTGAGCGTCGGAATTACTCCGAAATCTATATTATCGCGCGGCATATGGTATTAGTACCACATGATGGGTAAACGAGACAGCGATGGATGAAGAAAACTACCGTTCCTCAAAGGATTAAATAGAAAAACGTTGGTAATCACGTCTCGGAGGATATCGACAGCGTTTTGTAATACCTTAACGGAAAAATTGCGTATTCTGGTCGCTACTTTATCGATACGCGGTAAAACAGCGATGTATACGATACATATTAATATTTTCCAAAAACTTACTATCTTATCTCTCGAGATAAAGTGGAAACCATTAAACCGACACCACTGTATAGCCATTTAAAAAAATCGGACAAATCATCAATTTTTTTTTAAACAAACAATTAACTTTCTTCTATAAATAATTTTTAAAAAACGAAAAAAAATCGGATCTTTTTTTTTTAACTTTTCATATTTCATGAATAATTGTAATTTATATTTATAATAATTTTTATATCATCGATCTATCGTAACTTTTTATGTTTTTATTGCGGAAATCATAATTTTCAAGGAACTTTCGAATAGAATAAATTATTATTTTTTTTCTATTACATCGTCTAGAAGACGTAATAATCTTTGTGGAACTGATGGAGGAGGGATTGAGATGTAGAAAGCAACTATAGCACAGAGATTCTCGCGCTGGAGCCGCGTCCGCTGGTACAGCGAGATATGAATGAATTGATTGAGCGCCTCGCCTCAGCGCACGGGATCAGAGACCCCCTCGCTGCTGTTCCCACGAGAATGGAATGCCACTAAGGGCTGACCAAACCAGTTGCGCCGCTCAGACATACCGGTTATTCGAGTGGCGTTTTTATCTTACAATAAAAAACTAAGCGGCAGGAATGCTGCATCCTTTCGAAGGGCGGAACAGCGTTGTCCCGAGCCGTAGCCGAGTACTCGCGCACCCGACGTTTTATCTCGAGAGAGTAAAATACTGTTCACCGGTGAACAACGAACAAATCTTAATCTTGAAAAACTAACGATCGATTTATAATTATTTCGTAGTTTATTTAAACTTTATTAGCAAATATTTTACATACTTATCGTAAATTTACAGGATAAAAATAATCATCATGGGTCGTGAAAAACGGCATGAAATTAATTTAAAAAATGTATACATTGCTGTTTTGCATTGCGTAATGTCACGTTTCGAATTCCTCGCGAAAAAAAAAAAATAATAATTAAATAACGCAAATTGCGAAAATACTATGTAATGTTATTTCGTCGAAAGTCCACAGTCAGTGTTCGCTGTTATTTGTCTTTCAACGCAGTATTTTGCGCTTTATTTGCATTCTATTATCATTCGTAAAGAACGCTTTCGTTTCTGTACTTCAATTTTGTTTTTTCTTATTGTAGTTTTTTTAAATTATTTAGTTTCGTTAACCGTGAGACGCGCGTTTCGCACGCGCGTCTATTTTCATAAACTACAAGTGCAAAAGTAAACTTTCGTTCGTCTTCTATCGGCGCTCAATTAAAAATCGTTTTAATAGTTTCGGTAATAACTTTCTTTTTATATTGATTCAGTAAATTTAATTGAAGATGCGTAATTTTTTTTTTTTTTTTTAACTAATTGGCAGTCTATTCGTCGAAAAAACGCGCGGGCTGAATGACGCGCGCGTTTTATTTTTTTTTTTTTTTTTTTTTCGACTATTGTGAATTATTTTTCGACATCAGCGCGACTCGATAGAGAATCCTTTTCTTTTTTGTCCTTTGCATAGAACGTATATACCGACAAATCGGTTAATCATGTGTGACAGCAGTAACATTCTACGTCTGCATTAATAGCTTAAAACTATAATATTTTCATCATTTCGTAGAATACATTTATAATCTTTTATTTTCCCCGGCAATGCGCACGTTGCGTTATTTTATTTGTTTTTTTTTTTTTTTTTTTTTTTTTTTTTTTCATTTATTCCTTTATTATTATATATTCCGGTGCATATATCATGAATGAGAAGCTGAACCGGAATAACTAGAATTATTGATATGATTCTGCGATCTATGTATGAAATTGAACGATTTTTTTAAGCTGTTTTCAGTTTTTTTTTGTTTTTGTTTTTTTTTTAGTTTTTTGCGATTTATGATTTGCAGAAGTGTCGTGTGTTAGTTGCCCGATAAACAAATGTCGGTTAACGCATTCTCGCCGTACGAGAAAATTTTATTCATTTGTATTTTAAGTCTCGAAAATCCCCCGTAAAACTCCTGTGAAAGATTATTACTTCGCTGATTATTTTTCCGCGTTTTATCGTCCCGAGAATCGATGAATAACGATCCATTGAAACACTAATTTATGAACGGATTTTCGTTTTCGTTTGACTTTCTTTTTTTTTTCGCGATAATTAATTTTTATCATTCGGTCGAAAGGGAACTATTAAAATGATACAACTATTTTCTCGCACACTGTATCGATTATATCGGTAGCAACAATGGGATTTTACATCGCCGTAACGCCTTTTATCAGTCACAATCGCATATAAAACTATGTTTTCCTTTTTTTTTATCTCCACTCGAATTTACGTTTTAACACAAAAAAAAAGAAAAGAACAGAAAGAAAATCATTTTGTTCATTCGTAATAAATTTTTACGAATGATTTTGACTCTTTGACAGTGTCAGGTAAAATGTAAAGCTCTCCTACGCCCATTTTTTGTACAATCGAATATCACGGAAATTTTTATCACGGAAAGTAGTTGCGTGTTTTTTTTTTTTTTTTTTTTTTTAAGAACAGAACAATTGAGAACAAGAAAATTATTAAAAAAATATACATTTATAAAAATTGAGACAAACATTTTTGCGACTTCGTGGAATTTTTTTTCGGTTTTTTTTTTTTTTTTTTCGTTTACTTTTCAACATTTCGCTTATCCGTTTGAGATCGCTGAGTAATACTTGGAATGACTAGACATCATGTATAGTTGCTATTATTTTTCTTTGTTTTCGTTTTATTTTCGTTTTTTTTTTTTTTTTTTTTTTCCATTTTTACCTTTTTCCCATCTTTGTTCGTTCGTCAGCGGAGAGATGATGAGTGAATTTTCTATTTTTTTTTTTTTTTTTCGTTCAAAAAACAAACGAAACTATCCGAGAAACATTGAAATTTATGTGATTGCGCAAATAGCAACGTACGGGTGCAGATACAATCGACGAAATACTCTAAATCATTGAGACTTCGGAAGCCAACGATCGATAGTTGAAAGTCGAAAATCTTTCCGTCCCTCTAATCTGCAATAGTTTGGAACTCAGGCTTATCGCTTCTATCGGATTCTTATCGAATCGGCATTCGACGATAAGCGTTATGTGTTTTTGGTAACGCGCCGCGTGACGAAAATAATTAAATTGACACAATCTACTTTTCTGATAAAAAGTTACAATTTTGCGAAAAAGTATCGTTGATTGTGATATTTTCGCCGCAATATTGGCATCGAATCGTATTGGCCATCAATGCCGTGAAGATAATTTGAAAAAATGTCGTCTACCTTCGTGTTTCTTATATATATATAGTTCTTCGAAACGATAGAACGAGAATTCCAAACATTGCAAGTCGATTGTCTCGAGTTCGCGATTGCATCTGCATACCGGTCTGCTCCATGAGTCATGTCATTCAGCTTTATAATCAAACCAATGTTGCTACCGAGGAAAACCGCAGCGTTCAGCGAGAAATGGGAATAACCGAGAGACATCCCAAGTCTCGCAGTTTTATCGGGCAAAAGCGTTCCTTTCTTTACTTAAAGTTTTATTTTCAAAATCGAAATCAAAGTCTCCGCGTGCGAGACACTATGAGAAAAAGGCTCGTACCGTCATGCTGACGGGCTGTCGGCAGAGCGCGCAAGTCGTCATTGCCGGTGCGCATTTTACGCACGCAACCATATGGCCGCACGGTAGAAAAACTACACCCAATTCCTCACCGTAGCAAATTTTACATATTCTCGCGTCGTCGACATTCTTATTCGCATTCTCTCCAGCGTTCGACGTAATCGTCGCGGGCTTTGCTATTTCCTGCGCTTCCTGCGTTTCCGGTTTCGTCACTTCCGCCGTACTTCCTCTACTACTCGGTCCCGCGTCGCATGATTTTTCAACTTTTTTAATACAACTCGGAAGATTCATTTGCATTGTTTCCTGAAATTAAAAAAAAATTCACGTTAAATACATTTTTATTTTTTTTTCGTAATATTCTTTTTATTTTTTCTGTATAGAATTTCATACATTCAATGTTTCCTGTAGCGATCTTTAGCGGTAAAATCAGTTATATTCGTCATGATATACCAAAAAATGAATAATTCACGAACTTTATGATATTTATTGCTTCATTAAAATACACTATTATTGATATATTTACAGTAACATATTTCGATAAAAAAAATTCGTGTAAATTTTTATTTTCCTTAATATTTCGATAAAATGACCAAAAAAATATATTAAAAAAATGCGAAGTGATATTTTTTTTACAAAACATTTACCTCTTCATTATTATCATCATATTAAGATAAAAACATTGAAATAAAAAAAAATGCGTCTGAATTTCGATTTTTTCTCGATATTTCGATAAAATGAGAAAATAAAAAAAAAGAATTTACCTCTTTAGAAGGCGGAGCCATGGATTGTCCCGTTACCATGTTAACGTACGCCTGTCCCTTGCCGATCAGCAAATAGCAACACTTGGAAAACCATTTTGCATGTTGTTCCCAAGGATCGTCATTGGGTTCCCAGTCCTTCAGACCTCCGCCGCAGTGATAGCAAAGCGTTTGATCGCCTTTGCCGGTGTAATAGAAACCGGCATCGGCGAGCGATTCTTTAGTTTGCGGCATGGATTTGGGCCACGAATCGAAAGTTCTCAGTCTGGCGTCGTAACTGGCGTATTCAGGATAAGCCGGACCCTTCGTCCTTCCGAGTCCCAATGATCCGAGTTTTGCGGTACTTGGCAATTGAAATTCCGTCGTCGCGGTATGGCAATCGGGCGAAGAACCGGCTCTGTACTCGATGCCATAGGGTCCGCAAACGTCTCGACTTCGTGGTCTCGGAACTGGAATGGAACTCGGATTCACGCCTATCGGCACATTGCCGCAAGGAATTTTTCTGACGAATCTGCATTCCTCCTGCCAGCGTTGATGATCAGCCATTGGATTATCGCCTTCTAGCCACTGGCATATTTCTACTTTGCACTCAAAACAGCGCACCTTGTCGCCTTCGCCTGTATAATAAAAACCGGCAGCCGCTAATTTTGGCGGATCCATATACGGAACAGGCCAATTCTCGTAACTTTGCAATCTATGCTCTTCCATGCGATAGTCGCGATTATCGACTTCGTCTACCGAAACTCTGAACGGCGATTGCGAACGCGGAAATTGCGGGAATCGCAAATTCGCGGAGGGTTTTAGCGACGATAGGTTATCTTGATGATTACAGTGTTCTATGAAATCCGTCATTTTTCAATCTTTTTATTTTTTTTCTCGTTTATTTCAAGGTTATGCCGTATTATCGATCGAATTCCGTCATATATAAATGTAACCTCGTGTTTCTTTAATCGATCGATTGTGTTCCAACTAACTGAAAAAACAGAAAGAAATAACAGAGAAATCGTTAATATCACGTTGATAGCGGGTTAAGCACATTTTTTTTTGGGTTTTTTCCATTGTTTTATTTATTTTTTTGACAGGTTTTATTTATTTTTTCGCGTGTTTACACGATAGCCATGTTTGAAAAAAAAACTCCATCTGACGGAGAATTGATAAATAATATTAAATGGGGTTAAACCACGCCTTACCGATTTAATTCGTGGATTCGATATATATCTAAACAGACACACGCACGCGAGTTACTGTCCGAGGATTGGATCGTTTGAGTGTCCGAAGAACACTGGCGCGCGATTACGAGAGTTGTGGGGGCGATGCACAGCGCAAAAGCGATTATGAATGAGACACAATTTTTTTTTTATGTTTTTTTATTCGAACGGATACACTTGCGGCGATATTATCGTATCCCGGACGGAAATACCGAAAAATATATCAAAGACTAGATGGTGGTTCCATGCCTCATCCCGAATGACTCGTATAGAGAAAGAATCTCGAGAGATCGTACGGGTTCCCGGAACATACAAGCGTGAAGCTTGTGCGAGAAGAGCGGCCGCGAAGTATCTCGACGAAACGTGCCCTACAGCTGTGAGGTAAATGCTCGGTTCACCCGCCCCTGAGAGCGACGTTGCCGGCTCTTTCGAGTTTCCCCGTGGCCCCGTATTCAACCGTTCTCTTGTCGCGTGTATACATAGCTAACTATATATACACTAAAGTACATCGCGGTCGGAGTCCAGGCAGTCCACGGGGGAACACCAAGCGGTCGTACAGTCCGTACGAGCCGCCGAGCGGTACGATGAATTCTCTTTCTCGACGCGTAGGAATGCGTGCCTTGGTAATTATTGTCTAGATGTATATATATATATATACATGCTGAGCTAAGCTGCCACGTAGCAGACACCGAATACGTCAGAGATAGACATTTATTTCAACAACAATGATATTATTCGGTATTATGGGATAATGAATTAAGAATTCTCGACTGGTACAGTCTGATCGGATAGTTAACTTTAAGAACTCTTTGTATACTCCTCAATGAACAAATCGATATTGTCGACAGATCGAATCTCAATATTCACCGTTTTTGTCATTCGGTAAACAGTAAAATATAAATTTTACTGTTAATTCGTTTGCCGTTAAATCGATGCGAAATATCTGCACGTATTTCTCGAAAAAAATGAAATATATATACTTCGAAGTATATACTCCGAGGATTTTGCAAATTGGTTTACAACTGTTATAAATAAAATCGTCGCTTGTTGGCGTCCGTCCAAACTGATACGAAACAGTTTCATGGCGGTACAGAGTTTACTCGCCGGTACAGCGGAGCGCTGTTTTACGCGATTTAAAGGCCAAACATTTTCTACTATTAAAAACGTCGATTGACAAGAGTTTTCATTGAATTTCATCGTCGCAAGTACATATATTACTTCGAAATTTTCATCAGCATTACGCGAAATACGGCGTTTGGCAATAAAAACTGTAAACCGTTATTTTTTTTAAGGTTACCGAAAAATGTCCCCAAAATCGTAATTATTCACACGCACGTCTTCGATTGTAATAACGATAAAAATCGTATTTCTCGATTGAAAAAAAAAAAAAAAAAAAAAAAAAACAGAAATCGATTACAGTTTTTATTACCGACTGAGACCCGTATGGGTGGGCGGGACGCGCAGACTCGCGATCGAGTGAATTGCCAAATTAGGGTATTCGATTTGCAACAAAAAGGCGAACGAACAAACGCGTAATAAAACACTACGAGCGAAAAAAAAAAAGAAAATAAAAAAAAACCGTCGATTCGACAGTAATCTTAGACAATCCCGCGAAGTCTCGTGTATTACAAACATGGCGTCGACGGATTAATGTTACAAGGCTGTCCAAAGATGCATCCTAGAATATTCGCTGCGCAAGTTGCATTTCCAAAAAAGGGAACCGCGAGCAGTGATTCATACGCGCGTTGGCTCGTCGAAACAAGATTATTTCGCAGCCTACGCGAGAAACCCTCCCATGTAGGAAACGTTTCAAAGTAAAACTGCAGCGAATAAAAAAAAAACAGCGAAAACGATATGATAGTTTCTAAGTCCCCCTAACCATGCGATCGATATACGGTTCGGATTCAACGACATAGGGAGATGCCATTCATATTGTCGCACGATGATAACGCAATATTCGACAGACAATGGAGTCGACAATTTAAATAAAGATTTTTTTTTTTTTTTTTAAGTCACGCGCAGTCCCCGTGATGGAGAATTCTCGTTTCGACGATTGTCGTCTCAACCGTATGGTATCGCGAACCGCTAATCTTTATTTGAACTTTCACATGTTTTTTTTATTCTCTCGCTCTCTCGGGATATCTTTCTCGCTCTCTCTCTCTCTCTCTCTCTCTTTCGACGATCGAAGAAGTGGCAACACTGTACTTGTTCGTCGAAGAGAAAGAGGCCTGTTAAACGGAAGTTGGTACGTAAGCGAGATAGATATCACCGAGTGTACGTACAAAGCCCGTTCTTTGTATGCCAAGCGGCGGCAGGAGCAGCAGCCGCAGCACCGCAGCAGGCAGGACTCTGCGTAGGACAGGAAACCGTTCGTTCCACGAGACACGCTATACAATTATTTTATATTTTCGCTTCTCGATTACCACCTTTCTTTGCTTATATATATATACGCGAGTTATCGATGTGTAGAGAATTTTTTTTTTTTTTTATTTCGTAAGTTACGATGACAAAAGCAAAATGCTATTCGAGAAATGCCCCCGTCGATTGAAAATTTAAATCAGTCGCGTGGAATCATCGCGATTTCTCCTTGGGAAGCCATTACGAGGACTCGAATGGAAAAGGCCAACGAATGAATTATTATTGACGAACTCGATTCCGAAGCGCGCGCAATCAGCGAATAGCCGTTCACAATCGGTCGCGTATTTACGACCTTTCAAAGTCAATACAATACAATACGATAAAACAAACGTATGGATGTATCGTATCGGGTTTCTGGGAAGTTAAACCAGTAGAGTTGTATAATCTATTGGAGTACTAAACATTTTTATCTGCCAAGACCGCGGCGCGCTTATGAATTTTTAAAAAATCTATTTTTTTTTTTTTTTTTTTTTTCAGACAACAATCAACGATAAGGGTCCTTCGAGAACGAAGCTGAATCATAAAATCAACGAATAGTATGATAGATATTTCTTGGAACATACCGTTTAGTTTTTCTCGTTACACCGTTGATTATCGTTGCTTACGCGCGCATTTTTCGTTTATCCACCGTTTATAAAGATACCAATTTTTATTATTCCTTTTGTGTATTTGTTCACGTGAATCGTCGAAAATAACAAAGAAAACAACACAACACAAGCGACGTGTGTTATATTCGTCGAACGTAAACAAAGACGCGAATTATTTGTCGCGTATTTTTAGGCTTTTATATTATTCGTTTTTACGGCTTTTTATTGTTATTTTTGACGTTACAACGAAACAAGAGCGCCGTGTAATAACGCGAACTCGAGCATTTCACTTCGTTACAGACAACGAGCCGAAGCTGCAATGGCCGTTAGCGCGTTCGTTCCCGGCTGCTCGGCGCGTAGTAACTAACCAGTGGGAAGGACGCCAGCCGTGACGAAATCCCACGAGTCCGACGTATATACACGCTACGATGATCGCATAATTTTATGTTTAGCCTTTACGGCTTTCCTCAAAAATGTTTCGTGTACACAATTCGCGAAAAAAAAAAAAAAAAAAATCTTTTTTATTCCTTATAATGACAATTTTCCCCGACGGAGAAGAACGGACAGCGCGTCTGCGTGACTTTTCGCAAACGACGCATAAGCATTGCCCACGTAACAGACCCCGAGACCCGATCGATCGACCAAACGGATAATATAAATACGAAAAAACCTTTCGAATTGTAACGTCATCGGTAACTAGAAATGTTGCGATAAACCTCTGCGCGACGCCTTAAGTTCACAAACGGATGTTTACGCTTTTTTTTTCGAAATTCCTTAGAATTATGAGTCTCTCGGGATGAACGTAACGCGACGATACAAATATCTTATCGCTACCTTGAAATTTACGGATGAATGATGAATTTCAACAATGAGTTGTCGGTTGAGAATTTTTTAAAGATTTTTTTTTTCGATTGCTGGGGGAATTTTGCATCACGTATCGATCGGGTAGTTGCAACTTTCGAAATTTGGAGTTTTTATCGAAATAATGAGTAAATATCATTTTTTTTTTTTTCAAAATTTTTAGAAATTTTCATATACATCGATGACGATAAATGAATTTAGTTGTTTTTTTCGTTTCCGCGATCGCGAATGACGAAAACGAACAATGAAGCAATATTGTAAGAGAAGAGAAATTCATTATTGAGAAATTCAATCGATGACAGAAGTGACGAAGCATGCAGATCCGCCGACGAACAGAGGTCAATAGAGAAATATATATATACTACATTTGAAACGTGATGCGCGTGGCGTGTAATAACAAGAAACGGGACGAACATGTGGTATAACCAGAGTCCACAGCTTATTTATCTCTGGACCATTTGAGTCATCGCAATCGATTCCGGGAACTCTCAGCGCGTTTACGAATCTCTACGTGAACGCTTGTCATACTTATGCGAATTTTCTAATAAAGATCGTCTTATCAACGTTTTTTTTATAGTGTGGAAAATAAATTTCGCGATGTTGCGATATTCGATTGCGTTTTATAAAGTAATTTGAATTGTACTTAAAAAGGAAAGGTAATTTATTTATTACTCTCTGAAAAAGATTTTGCTATATATATCGATATTATATCGAAATCGTGAAATTCGTTTGATAGCCAATAGGAATCGTCCGTTTCGTTAGATGAGAAACTCGAAAATGCGCTGAGAAATGTGAGGCGAATGCGCTATTGCTAATAAATGAAAAAAAAAAAAAAATAATAGTTTTAATAAAGTTGACTAACTATGCAATGAAAAAAATTTAATTTTCACCAAAATTCGCTTTTGCAGTTAATTTTTCGATTTTTTTGTATTATTGCTAATGAATGAAAAAAAAAAAAAAAAAAATTTCGATAAAATAAACAAATTATGAAAAAAAGCCATTCATTTATGATACATGTTATTGAGCAAAAATGTTTGAAATGATTTTAGAGTAAATTCACACTTTTTTTTTAAACAATCGCGACAATTGGTGACAATATTTCGAATGTCGGTTTAGAAACGTATGATGAATTCATTAGCACTAAGTACGATATGACGGCTATCATAAATGATTGGATGCGTGCAGATATACTTTGAGTTTTAATTAGCAATGACGACAGTTCTTCATAATGCATAAGTAATTAATGACTCACATTTTTCATCACCGTTTATATTATTTTTTCTTTTCTTTTCTTTTCTTCGCTGTAGGCGCGTAATTTGAATCCCCGCCGTTAACTACAAGATGTCGATGTACATATACATAGATCGATATATATACAAAATGAAGCGATCAAATTCTGCAATGTGACACACTGGACACCGGAAGATAGCCGGCAAAGCCGGCGTTCCATGTGGCGTTTAATACCATTTTGACGAATAGATAGGGCGCTTTGCTTTCATATGCTTCTCATCGCAACTGCACAAAGGTGGGAGAATTTTTTCAGTATCGGATTGCGATAACAATAAAACAACTCCAGTGCCCCAATCGTTCAAACGGTCGATAATGAACGGTCTTGCAATCGCTACGCGATAAATACGCACATACGCATTGTTTGCAGCGCCGTTATTAGGAAATGCGCGTATATTATGCAAATGACGGAAAGTTTGTATAGACTTGTATTGACTCGAAATACGAAAAAAAAAGGTTTTCCTCGTCGATGCGCTTTCGCGGCATTTCTAATGGTGCAGTCAATTACAAATGCATTCTCTTATCGCGCTTCGCTGATCGACGATCACCTTCTCCTTTTTTCAATCCTTTTTTCTTTCTTTTGAGTTCTTTATAAATAGCATACGTGCCGAAGGATACGTTTCCGCTGAAGAAAAGTACGTATCTCGCGCGTATCTCGTTACAGATCTTAACTCACTTAGACTTTTAGACTTATCTAAGATAAAGTCATTTAATGATACTGGGATAGCGATAACTTGTATATTTTCATCGAATTTCTTGTTCCTACGCAGCAGTAATAGATAATAGGCACGAGTTTTTGATAAAAATAATATATTGGTTGAGCTTTGAAACAAGTAAATAGATCGAAGATACGGCGAAAATTGGGACTTCCGTCGCGCTAAGAATTAAACAAATTTTTAGTGTTTTTTTGTTGTTGTAGAGATTAGAATATTTTTACTAAAAAATAAAAAATTGAATATCGAGGTAAGGGTACAGACGCAAAGCGTGAGATAGCTGCTAGTAGAAACAAATTATGAATCGATTTGAAGAAATAATCTTTTAATTCTTTACTAATTTCAATGTGACGATGAAACCTTATTAGATACTGCTTTTCAACTCGAACATCATCTAAGATAATATGTTTCAGGAAGTTATCAAAAATTTCTTTAAAGATTTGCCACCACATCTGATTACTTGTTTGCGAATACTCAATACCTATTGACACAACAATTCCAAAGTAATTGGCAATCAATCAATAATAGTTCACATCCACGTGGCTGAAATGACGGAATGGAAAAAGTTATACTTCCTGGTTAGTAACACGCTCGTTTGCTTACTATCATTCTTCGCTATCGTTCTCGATATAATCTATTATTCTATTACGTGATATTATTCTTATACGTGCATAGCAAATTATGGATCCGTCTATGCAAAACCCCTGTCCGGCGTTAGACAGGTATTATAATGTCATACGCAGACATTCAGTCGTCGACGTTTGAACTCGCTGCGCATAGTCGATGTTTAAGTTTGACATCATTGACTTTATAAAAATGAAGGTACCCATGCAATTCACCAAGTGCTTCGGTGTGTTTGTGGTTCTGATTGGAAGACTGTGTTGGTGCAAAACGATGATCCAGATGAACACATCTGATAGATTCGCCGAACTTGAGGAAGCAGCTGTGAGTTCAGCCCTTCGATACATTTTCGACAAATGACATATGACAAATGGACAAACAGACAACAAATTGCGCATTACGATTGCAATTGCGTATTTGTTGTATAACCGATTTTTTTAATCGACTCGCATTTCAACGGCTTGCAGGTCAAAATTTTGACAACGTGCTATGGAAACCAAGACAACGCAATAGTTCTAGCCGGAGATTTTCCTGGGGATTTCATTAAAAGCCTATCATCTCGGCTATCCTTTTCCGTGGTTTTAATGGATAGCAGAAGGAAGGCTGAGGATAATTTCGATTACTGGTTCGATCGCGAAGCTTATCCGAATTGGAAGGAAAAAAAACCGAACAGAAAACGCAAAGTACATATCGTCGTAATAATGGCACCCAACAATAAATTATACCGGAAAATGCTAACGACGTATTTCCGATCATCATATTACACTCCCGAAACGTTCGTTTTGATGCTCGGCTGGATTCCCGAAAATATACACGCATCTTGCGACGGGAAAATTCAAACGCTTTCCTTCCTGAGCAATGTTAATGCCAATAATCTAATGAATGCTAACTTGATGTGTTACCATCGAAAGGAAGGACTAGTCATCTATACTTACAATCCCTACATAAATGAGGCACCCGAACCTTGGCGGTTGATCAAACATAATATAAAAAGGTACCATTTTTCTTATTTCGTCCGAAAACATCGAGAAGATGAAGGAATGTGTAAAAATCTTGACTTCGACAAAGTGCATGATTTGAGAGGCTCGGCGATCAAAACAGTTGAGGTGGGTTTAGAGAAGCACGTAGGAGAGAAGCCATCTGCAAGAAGAGTAGAAGATCCATCAGCTAACATTCGTACGCTGATTGAGCAACGACGGCACTTTAACTTTATTAATAATTTTATCATTTATGTAAACGGAACTAGGAAATATGTGTGGAAACGTATTTTCGTTGGTGATGAAGTACCCGACACGGAGGGAGGCATCCTTACGCTACCATATTTTTTGGACTGTTCACGAGGGTGATGCCTGTTACACGTCACCACACAAAATGGAATGTACATTTTTGATCACCCAGTTCCGCGGGAACAAGTCCCAGCTGCAAAAGATTTTTTCTGTCATAGATAATTATTCGTGGATTGGAATGTTCATGGCTTATCTCATTAGCATGATGTTCTTCAAATATTTTATGCGACAATCTGTGCTAGTAGGAGCTATGAATCTTTGTCGTCTAACAAGTAACCTTGGCCTTACAGTATTACCATCGAATGTACCGCCGCGAATTTATCTGAGCTGCCTACTTTTTTTTACTGTAACCATGCAAGGCATTTTTACGGGCAACCTGGCTTCGCTGTTGACTTACGAAGTTCCCATTCGACAAATACATTCAATACAGGACCTAAGTGATTTTGGATACACGGTTTATGCCCGTCACATCGATGCTACCTTGTTCAGCGACCCCGCTTTTAAGGGTCGTTTCATTGAAGCAAAAACTCACGAAAATTGCATTCCATACGTGGAGCGGGATCCCTTGGTCGCTTGGCTAACTTGGGGCGAAACGTATAAGGTCGTAGGCTGGAATTCCAATCTACACGTGAGCTCTAATTGCATAAGCATGGCACCCGTCAGTACCGTAATCACATGCAAGTGGCACCTGGAAGAAAGTCTTCGGAAGTTCCTCGGAATCACAATTGCCTCCAATACTATGGTAGATTTGACTACTCTGGTGCTTGAAGAACGGTTGCTGGAAGCTGATTCTGAGGAAGTCCTGATGGAACCTAGGATCATGACATTAGACAGTTTGGGCTTCGCATTTGCCATTTGGGGAGTTGGTTTCGGAATCAGTATTCTAATTTTTGTCGCTGAAATAATGATTTATCGATTTCAACACAGAGTCACGTCAACGCGGGTAATTTTTTTTAAATGACTTGGATATATTTAGGAATGAGGGGGCCAAAACAGTACATGAAAACAGAAATGATTGGAAAAAAGGATGTGATTTGAATAACGAATATATATCTACGTTGTATCAAATATATGATCCACGAAACATGTTATATTACGAATATATAATAAAATACATTTCTCCAAATATCACTGCTATAGAATGTTGGTGTGTCACGATATATATCGACTTTCGAGTTTTGGCTCTCTGCTGCTGCTGTCATCTGTCACGCTTTGACAGTTGGCGAATTTCGTCGTGTAATCTCCGATGCTCCGAATCATATTTTGTCGCAACCCCTCGCCCGCGCGCGTAATTCCCTAGTTATTATTATATATTTTGTACGCTTTTTATTGCTCTGCAACGATGCCAAAAAATTGAAAATTTCTCCCGCGTAAAAGACGAAGCGCGTTTGTAACTAATTCTCTTTATCGTTAAAAAGAAGTTCTCATATCACCCCTTCTTTTCACTGGATTCTCGCCACACTACGCCATGTTTCGTAGATGACGATATATATCGTCGATATTTTCGATATAAATCACAATCGTGAAGAGTCTTCGTAGCCAATCAGGAGGAACGTCCGGTTTCATTGGATAGCAACGCAGTCCTAACTTAACTAACCTAAAAAAGCGCGCGCTTTCACAGTCAGCTGTGCAGCGAGTAAATAACGAAAAAAATGTAATATTTGGGTCAATTGCCGTCATGAAAAATAGACGTCACTTTATATCTAAATATAAACCGAAATAATAATTTATGTATCTACTGGTGTTGCCAAACGATCGTTGGCTGAAAAGGCGTCTAAAACGTCGCGATTTATGCTGATCATGCAAAATCAAACTTTCTTCAATCTTTTGTTCTCTCTTACATTACGACGGTTAAAATTTTATACGTATTGCAGTGAGATTCTTGCACACGGCGATACTGGGGGGCGGAATAGAGTCAAAGATCACTAAATGCATGTAAAAAAACAACTCCACTGTGGATAGACTACAAATCGCGGATGTCTCATCGGATGAGAAACGTTAAAAGTGAATACGTCATCAATGACCTCGGAATCGTACAACATTCTGTGGTTAAAAAGAAAATGATTTAACGTTAGGAACAAAATTTCATTGGTTCGAAGTGAATTCGTTCACCTTGACTATGAAATGTACAAATCTTATTCGTCGATAAGGTAGAAACAGTTTTATTCGGCTAATGAACATTTATTAAGTTCAGAAGAAGTAAGTTCGAGAAAATGACTGAGAAAATAAAGTAGAGGGTATCCCGCGACAGTATTCAATCGTAGCTGGAACCGGCACGTTAGAGTTTTAACTTACCAATAGCTGCCGTGAAACTAAACTTACATATCGATTGAGCAATTGAGTAGAAAAATTAAAATTGAGTTAAGAAGGTATTGAAAAAATTCGACTGTATCATCTGCTACTCGGAATTCTTACATACCAGAGGAGTTATCGAACTTAGAAATAAAAAAAATCAATATACAAAAACTTCCTATGCGTCACAATCTGAGCGAAGGTCGAAAGAAAAAAATCAAAACTCTCGGAGTATAAATCAATATATTTCCCAAGTTCTTTGAGAAATAAAATGAAAATCGAAAAGCAGGTTACAGAAATCTGTCCATTGAACTTATGAGTCACTTATTGAAAGTTTTGGATGACTCAGTTTTTGGCTGAAGGACGAATTTTTGGTCAGTGTTTTGAACTCTTTACCTGTTCGAGGCCCGAACGTAATATAACGAGAGAAACCAATACTAGCTCTTCGAGGTATCTATGCGGCGACCTTCCCAGTCGAACAAGTCGAATGTTGTTAATCTATTTATATTGAAATCGAATTTAAGTAGCTGCGATCAATGGGTGAAAGACATCGTTCTTCTAATCGCGGCTTCAGATGGGTAGAATAATCACTTAAAGTTGTTCTTTTCCTTGATAAATTATCTATCTTTCATTGTAAATGGTATTAATAGTCACGTATAGCTGATACTATTTCAAGGCCACCGATGAAATTCGCTTGTAAATATTCTTTCATCAAGTGCGATGGTGGTGTAATGGTCAGCATAGTTGCCTTCCAAGCAGTTGATCCGGGTTCGATTCCCGGCCATCGCACATTTCTTTTTGACTTTTTTTTTTGCTCATTATACATAAATATAACAAAAAATAAACCATTCAACCCAATAAAAAGTGTTGTAAGAATTTTAAAAAAAGATCGAATATTAGCGTATAACTACTTTGCAGCGCTCGACCGTACGCTTGCTGCGGGTATTTATTTCTTTTTAAACTACTTGGCGTCGAGATGCTTGCTACCGCGTGTCTTGATGAACGTACGTCCATAAGTTCACTGATCTTGTGGCAATTTGGTGACCAAAAAAAACGGCAAAAAGTTAATTCCGATACCGGGAATCGAACCCGAGCCTCCTGGGTGAGAGCCAGGTATCCTAGCCACTAGACCATATCGGACCATATTACTGTTCAAATAACCTCCAAAATTTAAATACTTCCACCGTCATGCATAAAAAAAAAAAAATTCTGTAATCCCAAAAAAATGCATTTTTATATAAAAAAAAAAAATCATCATTTTTCCGAACTTTTAGTGACTTTCGATCGATATCCGATTATTTCTAAATCCAAATTCGTATTCTCGTATTCACGTAGTGCATTTGTAGGATATTCCGAAGAAAGGTGTAATACGCAACGCAATATCGCACGGATTTACTCTCTCGTTGCTTTATCCGACTTTTGATGTTTTGTTATCCAGGAAATGAAGTCTCCATGAGAAATAATCGAGGCTATTGGCCCTCACAGCATGATGTCATAGCGTCAGGTACAGTTGAGTCCAATAGAATGCAACGGGACGCGCGGAAATCCGACAACGCCGCTTTCTGACGCGGTGAACCAGTGTTAGTTTCATGGTGTAGCTTCGTACTCGGTTCGTCTTTGCCGCTTTGTCGAAGGTGTCCGAACGTTTTATACAAAGACTGCGTGAATTTTTGCTCAAACGCATGAACCGACATTGTTAGTGAAATATCGTTTTTTCGTTGACGAGACAAACATTTATGTGAAAAATCATCGATTATCGTGTTATGCGAGCGTCCGGAGTATCCCTTTGACACTAGTCGTACGGTGTCGCGACGACAGGGAGGAAAAAGGACAGTGTGTCATTTGCTCCAAGGTTTCAGCACAAACGTATATTTATTGTTCTTTTTTTTTATCATTCTTTTGTCAGCTGAGAGCTAAAACAGTGGAGTGCGCGAATGATTGAAGCAGAAAAATAGCGTTTTCTTTTGTGTATTCTCCGGAAAAAATAAATATGTATTGTCTGTAGCACCGCAGTTATATCGAACATGGAGACGATACATCGCGATATTCTCCAGGAGTTGAGAAAAAAAATAGTCGACGATCTCGACGTCAATAATATTATAAATCAATTGACTACCGAACAGGTGCTACGCAATGAGGAAGTGCTGAAAATTCGAGACGCCACGTCTAGAGAACGAAGAGCAAAAATTTTATTGGATATATTGCCGAGGTAAGGAGTGTAAAATAATTATAAAACAATAAGAAAAAATGCAATAACCCGCATTATTATGTTGGTATGAAAAGTGGGTAACTGTGATACACGTCTTTGTCGTTTTTGTTTGTTTAGCTGCGGACCTCACGCTTTTAATATTTTTCACCAATCACTTCGACATCACTACTCCTGGCTTAGCAATGATATAGACAGTATTTTGAGACGCAGAAGAATCGACGTTATTGACGCGGGACGCAATAGTCCTGGATCGCCGAATTTGCCCCCACAATCACCGATGACGGTAAACCGGGAGGCGAAGGTAGGATGCATTTATTTTTGGAAATAATGAAAATAATCCCATTTACATTCCCGCCATTCCGTTAACTTTTTTTTTTACTAATAAAATTCTACGATGATAACAGATATCATATCTCTATTACATCAGCATTCACAGTTACATGTAATTCTTAAACACCGCAAATGGACCCGAGAACTGTTGCATTTTTTTTTATTCATCATTTTTTGTCTCTAAACTCGTAAAACTCGTAACTACGTAACTCTTACAAAAATCGTAACTTCTATAATTTGTATTATATCAGTTTGTGTCTTAAAAATCGTCTTCCTGACACTCTAGTGTTTCCATTCCACTCTAATGAAACTTAGAAACATTGGCTTCTGATAAAGTTTCACAAAACCGAAAACTTCAGGTTTCCCAAAAATACGTGTGATGTCCCCGGATTCATTCGTATAGATAGAGAAGTTAATGATATAACTGCGAATGCTTCCAATATTTTCGGCCCTTTATAGGAGGCCTTTTATAATAATTTATGCAATGAAAACGGATTTATTTTAAAATTACCTCGGCAATGATTCAGCTTTCAAGTAGTCTGCGTCACTCTTCGACATTTCCGTGAAAATGATAAGATAAAGCCTTTCGCGATCGAAACTCCCGTCTTCCTTGCTATTATTTTCATATCCTAAACTACCCGATAAAAAAAATAATTGATTGTATTAATGGAAAAAGTGTGTTCTTTACTAAAAAAGAAAAAAAAAAAAGATCGATCGCCAAACGATTGCAACAGAAATATCGTAACTATTAAAAGAAATCGTAATTTATCATTAGCCTTGAAACATCGGAAGAATTAAATATGATCAATGTACACAAATTTTTTTTTTAAACTTCTCTTTCAATCATCTAAGGAGCTAATCTAATTTTTCATTATCTCCAATTTTCTATAAGTTTTTTAATACCATTTCTAACGATTAATTGATCCACTTACGCATTCATTTGGGACTCGATATCGTAAGTTTTAGCAAAAAACAATGATTTTGTATTAAATGTACTTTCGTAATCGACACTGTTGATGTTTTCTCTTCACTCAATCCAAAGTTTGTAGAATCTCGTAGGTGTAAAAAGAAAAATTACTGAACATCCAAAAATGCGTATCTTTCAGATGGAGGAGATGAGGAGCGCCCTGACGAATCTCGAACCCGGTAGCTACTTGGCTGTTCACGGTATGAAAGGATTCGGTAAATCATGTCTAACCGCCAATACACTGAAGGATACATCGCTAGTTAGAAATTTGTTCACCGTACGTAACTACTAATTCTAGTAGCAACCCATGTGTGCCGTTATCTAACTCTCGTCACGCAAAAAAAAAAGGAAATCAACTGCACAATTCGCTCCATTTGGCACCGTTTTTTTTTTTCATTTATTTTTCAGAATCAAGTTTACTGGATAAAATTTGGTTACGAAAGAACGATCGAGGATGAAATTTTGATACAGTTGAACTTCCTCTATCATCAGGTCAGAAATTCCGATAGTCTGAACTCAACGATGACTTCGGAACCCCTGAAAGTGCATTTAATACACTATTTGCGTCATTACTTCGCCAAATCGAATAATCGTAACGCTTTGCTAATCCTCGACGATGTATGGAACAAAGAAATCATTGATGCATTTGACTTTCATTGCAAAACATTGGTCATCACGACGGACATTGATTTTTTGGAAGGAAAACAACGACAGATAATTGAGGTGCAAATTTTTCTCGTCTGTTTTTCCTCTTTTTTTTTTATTTCGGATAAAACAAATCGTGTTAACGAAGCCTCATATATCTATGTGCATAAAAATAGCTTGTGACGTGATAAAAAAAAATAAAAAAAATTAATACCGCGTCGAATCTCATACGATAACACGTTCGCTCGCAGTCAATCGCTATATTAGGCTTCCGGTCGCACGTATCTCGAGTATTATCGTTTCTTCGATTTACTTATAATGTTGTGATTGTTTTTTTAATATCAGATGAAGAAGGGGTTTACCGAGAGTGAGAGTCTCGGCCTCTTTGCAAAATCATTGAAAACCACGGTAGACAAACTTCCGCGAGAGGCAAAAAAGATTCACGATGAATGCAACGGTATGCCCATACTTATTGCGATGTTCGCTGCGCATTTTGAAGAATTCAAAGACGAAATGACCACCGCAAGAACAGACAAATGGCAATATTATTTACGATCCCTCCGAAACAAGGATTCTTCGAACCGGTAAATCAACTGTTTTTTAAAAAATTTTATTTTTCATCGAACTTTGTCGATATTTTAAATGAAAGCAAATAAGAAATCCGTACAAACATCGACTTGTTTCCAATTGAATCGAAATAAAAAAAAATCTCTTGCAGATTGGTTATGAAGTTTCTTGAGAAACAAACCGTAATTTTCGACACGTGTATTGGTCAACTTGACAGAGAAATACGAGAAAAATACGAAGCATTGGCCATCTTCAGCGAAGACGTCAACATAATGCCGCAGGTATAAAAAGCGAAAAAAAAAAAAAAAAAAAAAAAAAAAAACCCAAATTATTTCGCACATCAACTGAGCAGACATTTTTAAAAATAAAAATTCGAGAATTAAAAATAAAAATAATATTGTATTTTATTATTATTATACGAATTATATTTGTTTTTTTATTTTTTTTTTAATTAAAATAATGAATTTTTCGACAAATTCTAATACAAAAGATTTGATCTTTCAACAGACTCTACAAATTCTGTGGGATATGGATCCGTCGACCGATCCGGACATTTCGCACAAAATTGCCGACGACATGTTGATTCTCTGTCACAAATCTCTCGCGGCAAAGCATTGGAATGTCGATTTGCAGAGTTACGTATACGGTGTTCACGATTTGCTTCTCTGCCATCTGCGACGCAAGCTAACTCCGGAAAAATTGAGCGATATGCACAGATCGTTCGTCGAAAAGTATCGCAAGTATTGCAACGGAGATTTTTCGACAATGCCTCACGACAACTACAGCTATTCGTATATAGGACATCATCTCGAACAATCGGGTCTCCACGACGAGTTTCCCAAATTGTATCTAAACTTCGATTTTCTACGTGAAAAAATTTATCACACGGGTCTAAGCGATCTGCTGATTGATCTGAAGAAGTATCGAAAGTTGATAACCGAAAATACCGAGGAGGGCGAAGCGAGAGTCAAAGATTTGGAAACATTTTTGGAGGTCCAGGCGGGCGTTATCGCCGAACATCGTCGTCGGAAATGTCTGGATCTCGTGCAAATCGGCATCAACAATTCGTCCACTGGTTACATACATCAAAAATGTCGCGAGATCGCGGCTGCGCAATCGTCGAAACTCTACGTGACACACAATCACGAATTCACGGCAATGCAGAGCAACAGTCCGACGAGCGAAGAAGTTTCCACCGACGTGAATACGGCATTTTTCACGGAAGATCCGGATAAAATTCTCATTGGAAATAAATCGGGAGAGACGATTCTCTGGGATTGCAGAACTCGACGACAAACCGTTTTTTCGGGACACGACAAAAAAATGGCTATTATAAAGATAATCGTCAACAATGACGAATGTTTTTTTACTCTTAGTGAAGATGGAAAGGTGAAATTGTATCCGATAAAAAATAACGAACAGAGCAATAGTTTGGGCCGCAAATCGCCGAGAATACAGAGCCCCCGCGAGAAACAATCGTTTTGGAGTGGAATTTTCAGCGACGCAACATCGAAGGACAACAGCAAAATGACCATTTCGATCAAAAGTGAAAAAATAACGGATATGGTGCTGAGCGACAATGAGATCGGAGAGAAACGCCTTGCAATTTGCACGAAAGAAGGAACGGCACAGGTATGAAATGGCCATTTTAGTAAATTTTGTTATTATCGATTTAGACAATTCTGCTTCATGATTGATTTTTTTTTTTTTTTTTTTTTTTTTCTTAATAGGTTTTAACTCTCGACGGAACGGTCTTTTTTACGGAAAATACGGGACGGTAGGTAAAATTTTATCGAAAACATATTAAAAAAAAAAAGAACTTCGATTTTATTTTTTTACGTGCAATCGATCAGTTTTTTTAACCCTCAGATAGATAAACCCTATTGATCGTGGATATGATTTTTTTTAGCTAAGTACTGTAAAAAGTTAGGCAATGAAAATAATTTTTGATTTTCCGTAACTTTGCAGAGATTCTTTCGGACGTGTGGCATTTACTCGAAAAGGAGGAATGCTTCATCTTCTGAACACCGAAGGAGTTTTGATATTCTACGGCATACAGAGCGACCAATCGTATTCCTATCTCTCCAGATACAATCCGAATTGGCGATATCAGAACGTAATATTCTTTGGTGCCGTACCGCAAACCGAAAAATCTCTAATTATTATGGCCGATCTCGCTGCTTTGCACATAAAATGGTCAGAGGAAAGTGACGCAAATTATCCAAATTGGGTCGGACAAGTGCACAATTTCAGGAAACAGGAACGCGGCAATGTCGAGGAGGGGGATACGGCTTACACATGCGCGACTGTGACATACGACGGACAATATTTCATCACTGGCGATTCCAAAGAATCGATTAAAGTTTGGGAGATCGACGCGGGTAATCAGCCGATCGCGACTTTCAAGGGTCGTGCCAATTCGTTGGATACTTATTGGATCACAGACGGACATCACTTGGTACGTTTATTTAACAATAATTTCAGGTTTTTTTTTTTTTTTTCTCTTTCCAATTATTATCGAAAATCAAGATTAATTATTGAAAAATTTCATTTTCTAGTTCCGTTAATCGAACTTTTACCGTAAATTTTAATCGCCAATGTTTTTACAGATATGCGGAAGCGAAGACAGAGTTATTCACCGATGGCCCCTGGTCGTCGAGCAATTGCCCAAATCTGTTAGGTAAACTTTTTTTTTTTCTCAAACGTTACAATTCGAAAAACATATTTGCATCGGTAATTAAGTTTTGAACGCATTCGCTATTCGCTAAAAAAATGGCCATTAAAAAATAATAGCAATTTATACTAAATTGCTATTTTTTTTATAATATATATTATATATAAATATTACATATAAATAGCAATTTAGTATAAATTGCTATTTTTTTTTTTTTTTTTTTTTTTTTTCGATGCTGAAAGATTTTTTTTTCCCCGAAACATTAAAACGCGAAAAATATATTTTTATCGGAAATTAAGTTTTGCACGCGATCGCTATTGGGTATAACGTTTCACTATTCTAATGGCAATTTTTAAATTTTTTTCTCGATATAGAAAGCCTTTGTTCGACGCGGTATTGAAGCCATGTGGACAACCAGATATCGTCGCGAAGGAAACGGCAAACAGAATCGTCATTCACAACGGCAAAGAGATGACACTGCAGACGGAGCCAGTGACCGGAAGTATCACACGTTTGAGGCTCAATTCCGATGGGAACAGAATAGTCTACGGTACCGACAAAGGTGCAATTGAGGTTCTCGATATAAAGGCTGACGCTTTCCTCGTGTGGCCTCTGTCGCACAAACTCAAAGTGGCTGCGAATTTTGTCGCTTTCATCAACATCAATGAATCGAGTGTCGTAGTTTGCGGCGAAAACAACGATCTACACGTAAGCATAAGTTTATAATAATAATAATGCAGCTGCAGTAGCATAAAGAAATTTAATTAATTATTAAATAATTCGTAAAAAAAAATGAATTATTTTTTTATTTTTTTTATAATACATTTGTTTTACGATAAAAATAATATTGTTATTTAATAAATTTTTTTTTTTGCAGCTCTTGTTTCACCGCGTTTCACTGACTCTATGCGACACTGGACCCGTTATGTCGGTTTTCACGATCGACGACGTTAACGCGATTATCGTATCGCGAAACGGCTTTGTTAGTTTCTGGACAGTGAAAGACTTAACCAAATGGAGTTTAAACGTTCAATTGGAGGCGTGTGCGCTAAACGACAACTTGTCACACAGCTGTTTGAGTCCAAACAAAAAATTGCTTACTCTGGTCAAAGGAACCGGTGAAATGATTATATACGAGATAGTAAAGGATGAATCCGTGGAACCGACTTGCATAGAGACGGATATCGTAACGAAATTTTTGTTCGATCAGAAGGTTAGCTGCTGCGAATTTTCGCAGGATGACAACTATTTGGCGGTCGGACTGGAAAACGGAGATATTTCGGTGAGTATCTAATAATTTTTTATTTATAACTTTTTTAATCCTTTGAGTTTCGTGATAAAATCGAAAAAAAAAATTGGAAGGAATCGAAAATCGGAAGGATTATCGATGATTTTTATGTTGTAATAATTAATAATTTAAAAAAAACGTGAAAAAAAATTATGTCGAATAAACGTGACAAAGAAAGTTCGGGATTTAGCATCGATTTATTGGAAATAAAATTACTTACTGTGTTTGCTTTAAAAAAAAATAAATAAAGTCTTAGAAAAATATTATTATTTTTTTTCAAGATTTAAAAATTATTATTTTTTTTCTCCTTCGATTTTTAAGATTCGAATCTGACGATTTTTTTTACGAGAACAGAAAACTGTTACCAACAAACAATCGCATGGGACCACTAATACGAGTTTTTTTAACCAGTGAAAAAAATAAATCTATTTGCACGCAATTTCCGAAACCCCGACACGGAGGGTCATTATTATGAAAAAAAAAAAGTTAGTCTGACGTATGTGTTGATCCTCTTAAGATGCTATAAAATTGTGATTTAAGGACACAGTTGTGATATACCGATTTGCCACAACGAGTCGATTTTATAACCATTAAATCGAATTAATCGTAATAACAAAAAAAAACCCTCAATCGTGTCTAACCAATAAAAAAAATTATTCATATTTCGTCTAAACATAAACCCGACCTGCCGCTGAATAAAGTTAAAACCTTAAAAAAAAAAAAAAAAAAATCTTAATGTTTTTCTTCAGATTTTCGATGTATACGGACGTCGGCAAGTCTGTCGTCTTCAGCTTCACTGCAACGAGGTTCGTCAGCTTCACTGGGGTCCGATTTCGCTCGGGGCGCCGATACTTTTTTCCGTAAATTGCGACGAACTCGCCTGGTGGAACGTGGCACCGGTTTTGACTCAAAAACAGGAGAATCGTCGGAGTCGCATGGGAATATCGCGAAGTACAACGACCATTGGATACAGCCCGCGATCGAGTGGAAGGGTCAGCGCGAGTCAATCATTGGATTTCCAAACGTCGGGTGCGCTCGCGCGGGAGCTAAAGCTCATGGGATCGCAATCGAGTGACGCGGATTCGCGATCGGAGCAAAACATCGACAATCGAGAAAACGATACGCGCGACAGTCGTTCCGACTACTGGAAAAACAAAAGCGCCAAAGACGAGAACAGAGCAGCGCTATTGTGCGTTGTGCCGCTGCCTCCGAGTTGCAATTCAAAGGTATGCGTCTCCGACGATTTTCGCAAATTTCTGTCGGTCGACATTCACGGTTTCGTGAATAAGTTTCGTTGCTACAACGATACTTAATCATTTCTAAGATATATTCGGCGCAAAAATCTTTACGAGCCGAAAAAAAAAAGAAAAATCACATAATTTCTTAATTATCTTGTAATCGAAAAGATAAAATCAAAAAAATCGCAAAACACGCGCCGCGGCGCCGTTTGACGAGAAAAAAAATCTATTGTGATATTACAATAGCAAAAAGAAAAAGAAATGGTAAAGAAAGACGAGAGATCTACTTTAGACGCAGAGAATGCGTTTTTTTAAACTCATTTGGAGAAAATGTGACTAAGTCAGTTAGGAAACAATTTTAGAGTTGCGAAATTGTTACCATTTTTGCTCAAAAAAAAAAAAAAAAAAAAAAAAATTCCTTCGCGATTTTCACGAAATTCGGATGAAATGAATCGTAATTTTTTTTTTTTTTTTTTTTTTCGATTACGTATTAAAATTTGTATTATCGCGAGATTCCAATGGGTTTTCGACTGTTCAACGAAAATAATATTTCGTAGTCGAAAATTTTGCGTTTAAGAAAAATTGAAAATTGAGGAAAAAAAAATTAATGAAAATCTACTTAAAGAACACGAAATGTCGCAAATTTTAGATACGTATTAAATATCGACTGCAGAGCGATTTTTGAATGCCAGCGTAGTAGCGTTATACTAAATTTCAAAATCTCGAGCCGAATTCAGACACATGACACGTTATCATGACTTCGTTACCGTAAACCTCATTTTTTTTTTTTTTTAAATATCTCATCCAAATGTTTTTTTTTTCTGCACTCCTAACGCAAAAAAAACTCGAACGTATTTCAATGAGACTGATTATGTATTACCGATGGTTGTGTAATGATAAAAGACTCTCTCCGCTCACGTAAAAAAAAAAAAGAAAAAAAGCGCTGCTACGCAAAATCGCTCTGTATCTACTAAGTGCCTTAAACGATTATTAAGTAATAATTAACGATCAAAGAAAGTGAGAGACATTGTTTTTTTTTCGCTCTCCGATAGGGTAAAATTCATGCGGAGGAGTCGATCCACTTTACTTTAATTTTTCGTCGAAAACCGAGCGTATCGTTCGACAATACGCGTTGACTATTTCTTCACTGCCAGTTTACACGTGAAACGTACACGAATTTCCTACAGGTGCATTTATTATCGAAAAAACGGTTTCTCGGTGATCTTGCGATCGTAGATTCCGAGTAATTTCATTGAGAACACCGCGTGAATAACACAACTACCATAAGAAGACAATAGTTAAATCGTAACAGGCTAACAAATTTTTTTTTTTTTTTTCTTCGATCTCATATCGTAATTTCCTTTTGAAATTCAATTTTTTTTCTACCTCGATAAACGTACTGTATTTATTGAAGGTCCGAACGATATACATATTAAATTCGTATTAAACCTTCAAACGCTCAAAAAACGTGTCATACGATTTTTTTTTTTTCCAAACTAAAAAGGTGCTTTGTGCGAATGTTTCAAAAAGGGTTAAGAAGGAAAATGTTTAAAATCAACGCGATCGAACGGTAGGATAGAAGAATGAATTTTTAGAATGAAAACGACTCGAAAGTCAATCGTGTCTCCTTTTATCTTGAATAAAAACAGACGTTTAGCTCAAGAAAACTATTTTGTAGATAGTGCAATTATCAAGATATACATAATTATGTATTTTCAGTTTTATCGTTCCACGTAGTGTTCCATTTTTTTTTTTTTTTTTTTTTGGACACGAAGTGATCGCCAAGGTTGAGATAACCGAAACTTAAAATTATATATTTGAAAAGAAAAAAAAAAGAAAAAAAAAGAAATTGACAATCCGTGTAAAATTTTACACGATAGTTTATAGATATTTTGTAGCCGGCAAAAAAATTTCGATTCAACAAACGATCGATTAGAGGCATCGGATAAAAATCGATACATCGCGTTCGATTACCTCGATAAAATAAAGGACAGTGCTTACAAAGCGATGCACCGAATCGATGCAGAAGTGAATGAAATGAGAAAAAATGAATATTCTTCCATGTGATATATGATAATGCATCGATCGGTGTATTTTTTTGTCTACGGTGCAATATTATCGATTGTTGAAAAATGGTCTCGTTGCCCAAAACAACTGGGTTAGTGTAATAATAGATCATAGGTAATTGATTGAACGAAAAAAAAAAAAAAAAATTTCATCGAGAACTGCGAATACTGTGCTGAGCTCAATTTTTTTTTTTACAGCTTTTAATATGTGATGAATATAAGAAAATATCTATATACTGTAAAACCTTTTGTATTTTAAATATTCGTTAAAACTATTTAAATATGTATATCTGTAATAAAAAAAAGATTGTACATAGTTGTGCAAAAAAAATGTTTGACTTTTGTATTATCCATACGATGGTTCGAGAATAGTTTAAACATATACGGGATGCACATATATTGCAATGTTGAGCCTCGAAATAGAATTGCCGGCTTCAAGCATTGCGCAAGAGCAGAAGTTGGCAAGGGTTGAGTTATTTGGTTTTGAACTGAGGGGCCAATGTCAGCGGATAGACAAATGATTACATTTGTCAATGCGGATATCCGTGATGTAATGATCAACATCAATTAATAACACGATACATGGGGAAGTAGACGAAAAATCTTTAACGTAGGTATACGTCGGTTTACCGTACGTTAGCAAAATAAAAAAAACTCTGTTTTCACTATTAAAATGAATATAAATGTTTTGCTAAACTCACCCTTTCTCTCGACGTCCGGTGCTCGGAATACGCCAACTGGTAGACACTACGCACTTTTTCACTATTACACTATTCACTGAACAAACACACCGTCTTTTCGCTACGGAATTTTTCATAACATTTTAATATTCAGTCTGTCATTTATTTAATTTTTAATTTTTTTAACCGCATGCATCGCGTGCAGCTACGGATTTTTTTTTCGTCGCCACGCGCCACCTAATGAATGCAACTGTAGTTAGCTGTCATAACCGATAAATTCGATAAAACGTTACGTTACATTTTAATTAACATCGATTGACAATTATTGTGCTCAAGTTTTTATCTCCGATTGATTTATTATTTACCGGATGTCAATGGATTGTCGTTCTTTGTCGCGTTCATTTTTGTCAGCTACGCGTCGTTGCAATTTCAATAGATTTTCTCGTTTTTTTCTCATGAGTGGACTATAACCGTATGTCGACAGAGTTTTATCGATTGCATGTCTTAATTAACCATCAAACTTTATTTTTCGTTACAATTTGCGTGCTTATTTTCATAATTTTCACCGGTAAACAGGACGAGCGTTGTTAAACAAACAGCCATTTTGCCAAACTGCTTAGCAACAACCGTCGCGCGACCCTCCGCGACTCGCAATAGTTCCAAAAATCCAAAAACTTTCAAGGACCCTCGAAAAAAAGATTCCTTTCTCTCAATTTGCATCGTTCCGTTCTTACATCATTCTTTCATTCAGTTTTTTACGTTCATTCATCGAGAAACCCAGTCGCGGTAGTAAATAAAAACGAAAAAACAAAGGTCGGTATCTCGAAGCCAAACGACCGTTACACGCATTTTCCCCGACAAACCGCATGCGATATTTCAGTTTTCTATTATTATCTCATTGTCGGATAAGTTTAATGGGATTTTTGAAATCCATCACCGATGCGTCTATTTTACCCGCGAGAGAGCAGTGCCAAGTTCGATACCCACGTGTTTATGTCCCGCGCGACGGGAGGGAACGACCTTCGCGAGGTAACTCACCACCACTGACAGCCATACTGCTCCACACGCGCAGCGAGCTCCCGCGCAAGCATACAAGCTACGCGTATATACACGCATGGAGCATGGCGCGGGAAACGGTGAACCGTAGTGGTGGGAGGAATGTGACGTATTCCGAGAGTGGGGAAACTGCGCGCACGCGGGTGTAAAGCGGAACCTCGTCACTCCGTGTAGTAGTCGGTGTCGGTCGGTCAGATCGACGTACATTATCCGTGTACGTTCGAATAGATTAAATTTCATCGCTGTCACAGTCGAGAGTCGATCGGTTATACCTCGTGCGTGTGTTTTTTTTTCGTCTCGACCACGTGTATAATCACGCGACACGTTTCCGCATTAATTATCGTACCGCGTCGAGGTGAAAGAAAATGTCGTTGGTGTACAGAAATTCGATGAAAGCCATTGGCAAGGTGGTGCCCGAGAAGCTTCAGCCTCTGTGGAATCATCCAGCAGGTCAGTCAAATCTGTTATTCAATACTTCGTGTTTTTCACGAGTCATTTTTTTTTTTTCGACCGTTATACGTGTATTCAAAATTGTCGGAAGAGTGAAAACTTTTCGCGTGAAGCGCAGTTTCGTGAAACTTGGCAGAGCACAAGCGGGTCAAGGACGGGGACACGAGAAATACTATTCAATCCTCAAAGACTAACCGTGTATTCTGAGATTCAATGTTATTCATGATTATCGCGTGCTTCTTACTATCCTTGTTGGTTCGATAATCGATCATTGATTTTATTTCCTCGCGCGAGAGAGTTCGGCCGAAAAAAAATTCTCGTATCGCACACGGAAAAAACTTATAACAATTTTGAAATTATTATTTTCAAACGATCTTTTGGTTGAATTAAAAGTTTTATTTAACTACTTCCGGTATATATCCATTGTATTCTTACTCCGCATTGTTCCTTATTCTCCGTATTTGTGCGAAATGAAGAAAAAAAAAAATCGCGAGATATTTTCGTTTTATGGTCCGTGCATTGTTATTATTTCTTTCAGGTCCACAGACAATATTTTTCTGGGCACCTGCATTCAAATGGGTAAGTCAGTTGCATTGTTTTTTCGTATTCTGTACATATCTGAGTTATAAAAAAAAAAGAGGTCACGTGATTGCGCCGAGCGTATAATCCTCGGTATTCCGAGGAAGAATTTTCGTCGAGTTGTTACGCGACACTGAGTCGACATTACCGTTATCTAACAACATCGATTTGTCGGAATCACTGCCTATCTTTTTCGTCAATTTTTTAACTTCGTTTTATTAATTCGATACTCGATTGCGCTTCGCTGTATATCTATTGCTCGCAATGATTTCTTCATAACCGCGGGGGTTGCCAAGACTTCGCAACGAACGTGATAACGCTCTCTCGACGCGCATCAATTTATTTCTTAACCGTGATAGTTCCGCGTCTGATTACATTCTCGATTTCGCACGAGGCTTCCGCAACATCGGAGACTCAATCACGTGAACAGAAATTCTCGCGTTTCAATTTCAACAACGAATCTATAAATCTTTTCGCGGGAGGGGGGGGGGGGGCGGATAAAGTTCGCGTTACGAATTTACGAATTTATTCATTTATATTTAGCGCTTCATTTGGAAGGATCGAAATAAGCAAATTCTCTTGAGTTACGCAACAAATCAGCGCGAATTTGACGAAAAGAGAACGATGAATATACGTATACGGAGAATTGCATACGACAGTGACCTGGAATAGTTAATAACTCTTGTAACGGCGGTTGATGCATAATGACCTTCAATGTGAACGATTGACGGGACTCGATGAAGTTTCGTTCGTACTGTCTGCTGGACTATGTTCGGTGGTCAGTTGCGCTACGATGTTTTTTTTTTATGACAAATTAACATTATAAAATTATTCCGATAATTATTTAAAAAAAATTTTTTTTATATATTCAATGATTTTGTTAATTATTGAGACTTATGGAACAGTATAAATAGAATTTTATTCTATTTTCGTATTTCAGCATTTTTTTATATCGCTATAAACGTAAAAAAGAAAAATAAATAAAAATCGATTTTTTTTTCATTTAAAAATCACGTAGGAATTTTCTAAAAAAAATGTTCGTAAACATCAAACAATTAGAAATCTTCAAAATCGTGACTCAGCGCGGTTTAACTCCGAACAATTTAAATATTCACGTTAATTTCCACGGCTATAGTCGCCGGACAGTGACAATTCACAGATTACAGTTTCGAGTTCATTAACACAACGAAAACAGATTGGCGGATTAACTATCGAGCGATAGTTCAGAGCGTAGAATTAGAGGACAAAGAAAAAGTATTATTGGATCTGTTCATCAAACCTTTGAATCACAAATTAATTATGTTGCATCAAAGGGATTTATCGATGATTTTCTCTCATACGGAAAACGCTGTTTCCGCTGAAAAAATTACATAAAAAAATGTTTAAAAATGAAAATTAAATTTTTCACAATTTATTTCAACAAACTTCGTGTTTATTAATTAAAAAAAAAAAAAAAAAAAAACACGAAGTTTTTTGAAATTTTTATTTAAAAAAATTTTTTAACATAAAAATTAATTGAAATATTCAGCATTTTTTGGCATTTCCATACAAAAGACATTGACTGTCGTCCAGTAGAAAAAAAGAAATGTTTTTACATAATTTTTTGTCGACAGGGTCTCGTTTTGGCAGGAATAGGAGATCTCCAGCGACCAGCGAGTAAAATATCGATAAGTCAATCGTCAGCATTGGGATTAACAGGTCTAATATGGACGCGATATTCATTGGCGATAACACCGAAAAATTGGAGTCTCTTCAGTGTGAATCTCTTCGTGGCATTCACCGCATTGTACCAAGTAGCGAGAGCCGTAAAGTGAGTTAAAATATATATTTCTCAACATTCATCGTTCCGTAAATTCATTCTCCGCTCGCTGAGTTCTTTGCCGTGGAATACACATTTGTGTTTAAAATTGCGTGCCGAATATAATTAAAATATGTATTCTGCTTGCGTGACGCGACGCGACAAACAATATCGTCACGACACACCCCGCGCTTCCTGTATCCCCGTCAACGCGATGTATGTACGACATTAGCGATGCCAGAAATTGACCGCTTGCCGCTTACCCTACCGTTTCGTCGAGTTATTCTCGGAGTTAAAGTACAATCAGAAATTCGCCAAAACATCGCAATCCACGCGATCTAAATTCCTCAATAATTTCTTTTTAATTGTTTCAGATACCAACGAGACATCGAAACACAAGGAGCCGCGACAACGTCGACGATCGGAAAGGAACATTGACGACGATTACAAAATCCCGACACATTCCTAGATAGCGAATATATAAACCTATATATATATATATGTAATATAATGTATAAATATTCGTCAAGGATAAAAATCGCTGCCCGGGCACTCGAATCGACACTTTTCCAACACGGAGACAGTGTTTGTCTTGGAGTATAAAAAATTATTCGACGAGATTAGATTCGATTTATAAATTACGACGAGGCTATTCACTATTTGGTAATTCGGTTGCGTCTCGTCGAAAAGAAAAAAAAAAAAAAAAAAAATGAAATATAATTAGCAAGAAAAATTGCTACTGAAAAAACTGGAAGGGAACGTTTATGCGACGAGTCGACGGTACGCTGATGAGATTGTGATGTCACAATTGTTAACGGTGAAAGTTTTTCAGTTGAATCGAATTCGATAGGTGTATCGATAGATTGTTAAGCGGATTTTTGGAATATTTCGAAAATCTATGCAAATTAGAAAAAAAAAAAAAGGATCGTGCGGATGTAGCGATAATGTGCCAAACTGTGATAACGGGAAACGGTACTGAGATCGAAGAATTTCCGCTAATTGTAGTGGTGAGAAAAAAAAATGAAAAAGACATACAGACGAGTCGTAGAACGCTTCTCGACGCGCAACAAATATTTAGCTCAACTTTAACTAATTAGTTAAGTCGTCGAGAGGGTTAAGACTTTTGGCGTTCGAACGAAAATTAATCCCGAAAAATTTGTACAATAAGCGCAGAATAATTCGGAGGTATATCCGTTAGGAGGATTTTTTAATGTCTCCGAATTCTCGAAACACAAATTTCTACCTCTGAGCAACAAAGTTCAACACACTCTGTACCACCTATGTACATTATCACTGTTATATTATACGTATACGATGTACAATATAGAATTTCGCGGCGAGTGGAGAAAAAAAAAATTGTACGCTCAAAGCGTTGTAATTATTGTAAAAAAAAAAGAAAAAAAATTCTAATTGACTCTCATTGTATATCGTTCGCGCGACAATTGCGAAATAAAAGACGCGGTAATTTTTCAGATTTTTTTTTTTTATTTACCTCCGGATCGTTTCAACTTTCAAATATGCGTAAGTTAATCCCAAATTTGTAAAAAAAATGGTGCGAATTTGAACGATACAAAGATTTGTGTGATATGGATATTTTTTTAATATAACAGATTGTTAAATAGCAAATTTTTACTTTAACTCTACCGAATTACGAGAATTTCCAGTAATTTTGTTGTTATTATTATTATTTTCAAATTTTTATCGACATTTTCTTGCTTTTCGACTTATCGCTTTTATCGCGAATTCAAATTACGTAAAATTATAATTTTTTTTCGAATTTGCCAAATAATAGCCGAGAAAAAGTTCGAAGATGTTTAAAATTATCGAGAAAGAACCTCCGCTGCTCGATTTTTTTCGCGGCTTCATGGAGTCCATTTTCTCAAAGTACCAATTTATATGTCATCCGAGCAGTTAATTGATTTTTTTCTATAAAATACGAAAGTATCCTGTGTTCGTAATATTGCATCAGTGAATTATTTCGCCGCGAGGTATTGCAGCGCCGTTTCGTTTGGCGAAAAAAAAAAGAAAAAGTATATCGCTGAATGTAGTTGTGAGAACGGCCGCGGAGTGTCGCTCGATGCTCTCGAAACGGAGTCGGCGCAAAAGTTGCGCAACGTAAGAGAGTTCGAGCACACGAGACGCGTAGGTACGCAGTCCGTGGAGCTGGAGTCGTGAGTACAGACTGAATTTTTTTCTCGCTCCTCGTAAAAAAAAATATATATACATACAGAAAAACTCGTCACAGGTTTTATTTCGTCGTTGTTTCGGGTGACGTTTTTGACGCCGCTGATAATTCGATAAATTTCCGGTAGCGCGTAAGCGGGAATAGCAAAAAGATAAAAAAAAGAAAAAACAGTAAATTCGGGTGACAGAGAGAGATCCGAAGCGGATTATCGGTCTCTAAGTGCGTTGGCAATTAGGCTATTTTATTCGAGTGGGGGAAAGAACAAAATAGCCTATATAGCATACACGGAGAGTTATAATTCAAGAGAGAAGTAATCTGCGACAAAAGGACCGACGATGTTCTCCGGCTTAACGAATCAGATGTCCAATTGGATGGGCAAGAAGGGCGAGGACGGTTCGGAATTGCCTCCCGAGGAAAAAGTCATGTCACCAGGTGCCGAGGGAGATCTCGATCTCGAGAAAAAGGACAACAGGTATTCCAAGGGCATGAAATATAAAAAAATATTTAAAATTTTTAAAACATCGCGTTCTCGTCGAAATTAACGAATAATAAAATGTATATACGAAACTTACGAAAAAAATTGTAATTATGACACTTGATTTGACCATTTTTCACGATTATCGATGTATCCTCGTTATTTTTTTTTATTTCGCGATCGAGTCATTCAACGTCGGAAAATAGTGCGAGTGCCGAGAAAAGATTTATATATCTATACATATATATATATCATTCGAGTAATCGATGAGGTTTCGAGTTTGTGAAAATTTGCGTCTTACACGTTTTCTCCTATCGATTCGTTGACGTTCGCGGCTAGTTCAGCTCGTAAAATTCGTCGCGGACACTTTTTTTAACTATCAGGTTACGTAGCTATGCATTTACGATTGAGAATATTATATACATCTGTGGATGAGGGAAAAAAAAATATATCGAGAAGTTTTGTTGGGTCGAGAAACATCGACGTCTCGAACTGTCATCGACCCGCTCGCTGCTATCTCTGCTCTTCCTCGTTCCTACTCTCTGTACGTACATTACCCAACGTACGTATACATATACCAGTAGTAACACCCTCGAGTTCCTACCAGTGGGTTATAACGGTAGGCCAAGTCTCACGAGACCTCGTGACAAGAAGTAACTGATCAATAACTCTTTATGGATTTTCGAATGCTCTCTAATATAACCTCGACGTCCCTCGTCGAAAGATAAAACGTCATTTTTCTCGTAAAAAAAAAAAAAAAAAAAAAAAGCCAATGAACGTCACATAATTTCTATTCGCGGTGCACATTTTTCGGACCAAATTACGTAAAAAATAACCAGATTTTTTTTTTTTTTTCAATTCATGTCGATCAATACCGATTTTTTTTTTCGTAAATTTCTTCGTCTTTTCTCGTATTCGCACAATTACGAAAATCTTTTTTTTCAGTATTTCCAGAATTTATTCATTTTTTTTTAAATGTTGGTTATGTCAATTTTTTTTATTTATCTGCGACGTTTTTTTTTTTTAAATCGGTACGAAGTGCAAACAAAATGCAGATAGGCAATAATACAGTTACACAATTGACAATTGATATCTCGTCCTGTCGTCGAGTAGCTAACCTTTCTTCGCGCGATGTTTGCTCAAACACCTCGGAACAAACTGGAAACGTTCAAAAGCCACACGAGCTCTCGAGTCCGTTTTGTTTGCACGATAAACGATTTCCCGTACGCAAACGAGTGTTACGCACACTGTGGCGACTGTTGAGAAACATAAGGGCGTTTTTTGCATCGCCTTTTACGATTTAAGCGCTGTGCGTTATGCTGTTACGTATCTAAGCATTCGGTACGGGCAATGAGCAATTTTCACATCCTCGCCGTAAACCGTTTTTCATAACTCTCTCGCGAAGAGAATCCTATCGATTGTTCTCAGCATCGGAACGAGAAAAGTTAAAAACTAAGCAAGAAGCAAAAATGACCAATGCGCTTGTAACGACTTTTGTCTCTAACGAAGGTGATTAGACCCTTTTTTCGCGATCTTTTTTTTTTTCGCTGCTGGGGGCAAAGACTGGCGAGGCGCCGCAGACGAGAGCGGAACTGAGCTCCAGCTTACGGATCAATCGATACTCAGACGCCGTTTTTTTTTCTTCTTTTTCTCATTTCATTCCACGTGCCCCGGAATATGCTTCTCCACCGCGTAGCTTCCGCTCTCGACGACGTCGTTTTCTTTTTCTTTTTTTTTTTAACGGTCTACTAATTCAATTAACGTGGGGGATACTCCTGAGCAAACTTTGGAATCTGCCAACATCGTCTCGCGATCGTGAAATTTTATAGTCTACTTGATATTCATTTCGGTAGATAGCGCAGTCGCGAGTACACAAGTCAAATGTTCTTCTATCGAATCCTCGATTATACAAAACGCTGCATCTTTTTTTCTTTGGCAAACAAACGAGAATTCTTACGCGAGATATTGTTAAAAGTTGAAATCTCGTATTTGACTTTTTTTTTTTCTTAATATCGCTTTTTATCTTTTTTTTTTTGATATCGCAAAATCCTTATTAATATTAAAAGATAAAAACGTATTTCAACGTTTCCATTGGCGTTTCCGTGTCTCGATTTTTTTCCTAACCTCTTTATTTTTTAAACATCGCGTTCGCAAATTAACCTCAAAAAGAAAATTATAAAAAATCGTATCTCAAAACTTTGTCGTTTAAATCGTATTAAAACGATAAAAAAAAAAAAGATCGAATGGTTTGCAGACAATTTTTCATAAAACATTCAGAGTTCGATGTGTATAAAAGTTTTGAAAAATATTATCTCCAGAGGTTCACGAGACATCCATGCAATAAATATTTGCGGTCGCGACGAAGAAATTACGAATCCATCTGTGTTTTGCAACATATATATCTATATATATGTTACATAAAAACCTTCGATATCGGGAAGGCAACATATAAATACACGTATTGGGTACAGATAGTCACATTCTATAACAGTCGAATCATATAGAGTTTACCGATCGATTTTTGCGCAATGATAGCTTCTCGTTTCGCGAAAATAAATTAAATTGACGAGTCTCGATGAATGGTTCGATTTATCCGGACGATAATAACTTTATCGGTCTTTTCGATCAGACATCGATTCGAATGGCCAATTCTTTTTTTTTCTCTCTCTCTCTCTCTTTTGTTTATCGTTTTTTTTTTTTTTTTTTTTTTTTTTTTTCGATCCCATCAAATCGACAATTTATAATGGCATTCGGACCGAACCGCGGGTTCTCGGAGATTCGCGAATCATCCATAAACCCCTCGAAAGCTCTCGCGGCGGTTCAGTACGTTCAAAAAGGCTCTGTGGCCGCAGCGAGAAGCTATATTGGCATCTCATTATATCGACCCGCTGTAGAGAATGGAATATCGTATATATATGTATATACGTAGTCGGTACTCTCGGATTGTACGACACGAGAGTTTGGTGAGCAGCGCACCAGCGCAGATAACCCAACGAGCCACTGGTCGTTATGCACCGTTGCACTCGTTTCTACTGGTCCACTTGTTTTTCCATGACATAGAAACTTTCCGATACTTTTGTACGATGCGTAATTCAGAGTTTCTATTTCTTTTCATTATAAAAAAAAAAAAACGATTCAATTTCAGATTTGTTCGACGAACGTTAACCGCTCTGTTCCCACTGTACCCCGTCACTCGCGACCCTCCTATACAAGTTTTCCACAGACATTTTATACTTTACACGAACGAATTTTCATCCCTTTCGCAGGAATATTGATGCATTTTTTTTATTTTGCGATTAATTGGGAAAAAAAAAAATATCTCGCGAAGTTTTTGGTTGAAAAACAAAAATCATTTTTGAAAAAAAAAAAAAGAAATTGAAAAAATTATTCATAATTTTGTATTTTTTGTTAATTTTATATTTATCATTTTTCACGTATTTATTTGTTTTTTTTACATTGTTATTTAGATACGCATTTTATCGAATAACTTTATTTTACTGCGAGTAATTGAGAATAATTTTCGCAATAGTTCGATGAAGCATCGTAGTCTCAATAACTTTGCTGAAATCGGAGCCCATCGAGTTTCCTGAAAGTTTCCTTCCTGCCGTACAACAAACGTCGAACGATGCGCCAAACAGTCGAAGTTAATTGCATTAATTACAACGATTCCGAGTGGCGGAAAAATAATCGAGGAATTCGAGTTGCTGCATCGATAGATGCGCGTGTTGCCATTTCCCAACGAGTTTTCGAAACCCCCTGTCGTTTTCCATCGCAAGACATTTCGCGGTTATAACTCATAACGCGGGCGTTCGGCGTTAACGTTATTTTTCATTTTGTTCGATACCACAAACTCCCGGATAAACTTCGATCGTTTCAGCGTATATGTGATTAATCCTCCACTTCGCGATCTTTCGAATCGCAACACAGTAATAATAAGCCGAATTTGCGAAACGAGAGCCGACTATATATGTCCGCAAAATAGGATTATTAAATATTAATAAGTAAGTGACGTCGAATGAATGGCGACTCGGCGGTAGTTAGTTGACTCTAACAGTCGTACGTACGCGGGTCACGAAACGAGGATATATTTGATTACCCGCACCCTACGTGTACGGAAACGCAAATTCTATGGCAAGTATATATAAACCAATGAATAAATTATTATCTCCGCCAGTGAGTACCTACGAAAAGTTTCCTCGCCAAAGGTAATAATAGATTTTTAATAGAAAAATTAAAAAAAAAAAATTTCAGTAATGCTACTTAAAATTATCGTAATCGCTTTCTAATTTTTTTAAAACTTTTTCGCTCCCTGAAAAATGTTCGTATATCACAAAAATGATTTATTCATTAAATTTTCTCAAAAATTATTTTTTCGAAATTATTTGAAAATTCGAAATTATACGAAATCGCGGAAGCGAAAGGGTTGAAAATTAGTTAATTGCATTTATCACAAATTCGTTGCATGTCGTTACATAAATTCGCTTCGTACCGAGAGAAAGTAATGAAATTGCATCAAAATCGGAAAGAAATTAGAATTGGGATTTTTAAAAATATTTTTTAATTTTTTTTTTTTATTTTTCGAACGCAACAATATACTCGCGTGAGCTTTTTTACCGTTGTCACCGTTTACTTCGCGATTGAACCGCAACGCGGACACAACACGGTTGCAGTATGCATGAAGCACTTTCTATGCGTAAACGATAAAAGGCTCCGGGAACCAAACCCTTCGGCTGAAAAGCGTCACAAACGACTCGAGCCGAACATCGACGCAACCAGAGAGGGTTGACATTTATGCTAAATTGCAATCGCGTAAAAATCTCGACAATTTTATTACGCGTAGAAAAAAATAGAACGTACGATATTTTTCTTTCTTTTTTACATTTTTTTTGCCCGTATTTACGAAGAAATACGCAGACATATACTATAATCAGAATAGCGTGCGTTTAGTCCGAACTATACGACGCTACGGGGTGAAAGTTATGATGTTCCCGAAAAGTCGTAAAGTTCATTCGCACATCCCTTTTACTAACCTTTATTTTACACTCGTCGCGATTTATGCTTCTAACATATATTTTTCGTATACCGAACGCGACTAGAAATTTTCACGACGAACTACCGGTTCTCACGGGTAATAAATTCTAATAAAAATTGGTGGGAATATATATATTACTATGTCTCTGCCGAAAAAACGGCAAATCTGCGGCGATTTTTCGCCGAGTATCGTTCTATTCTTTCTTTGATAGATTACAGCTCTCTGTTAACTCGACAATTTTAAACATATTTTTTACACGTTTTCAACCCTTTGCCGATCGTCGTAAAATCATTATAAAGGAGAGCAGCATAACAGGAATATGGAAACAGAATTAATGTTAAAAACTTCAAAAACATTTTTACGTAATTGACGTAAAATTAATAAAAAATTTAAACAAAATGTGAAAAAAAAAAGTAATAAAAAAAAAAATTGCCAATAAAATTTTTATCTTTTTTTCAAATTTCGGCAAAAAATTTTACTCACTTTCCAAAAATTTCGAAAAATGTATGAATTAATAATTGTAAAAATTATAGAAGTTACAAGCAATAGAAATTAATTCGAATCGCCAGAGCTTTTAGATACAACATTTCTCCACTCGAAATTTCTCGAATTCATCTCGATCCGTGTGTGATGTACCGCAGTTAAGTTCTCCGCATCATTTGGATTATATCAATCATAACGACATAATCGAAAATCATTAGTAGCCGCGAAAAATGTTGGTAATTCGCTCATCGAGTCTTCACAGCATCAACCCGATTATATATACAAATCCACTGGTGCATCAAAGTGTTTCCATAATTGACGCTATTAAATCAGTTTGAATTTCATTCGACCGTAAATCCGTGTATTACGGTAATTTATATCGCTTTCCATCCGACGTGAAACATAATTAATGAATCGCAAAAGATTCGATTCACGTATTATTTTACTTCGATCTAAAATTGTATTCCGCGGTCGACCACTCCGATTCAGCCAATTCGCAGAAAGTTCCTTAAAAAAAAAAAAAAATGATTTAATTATACACTATATTTTTTACGAAAACTCTAATGAACGCTCGCGATGGACACTTTGATCGCAATTTCAAAATATTTTTTTATCCCTAACATCGTTATTTTTTACGATGAAAAAACTTTGTTTATTTCACGGCGTGTGAGAAAGCCGCTTTCTCGCACGCTTCGCTTCGCTGCGCGTGTGAGAAAACACATTTCTCGCACTCGTGAAATAAAATGTTGTACGATACTCGTGCGAAAAACTTTTTCTCAACTCGTGTGATTGCAACACTCGTCTTCGGCTCGTGCTGCAAACTCACACTCGTTAGAAAAAATTTCATCGCACTTGTATCGTAATCTACTATTATGCCACTCCGTGTGAGAAGTAGCACTTCTCGCACTCGTGACATAAAATGTCGTACGGCACTCGTGCGAGAAATTTTTTCTCAATTCGTGTGATTGCAACACTCGCCTTCGGCTCGTGCTGCAAACTCACACTCGTTGGAAAAAATTTCTTCGCACTCGTATCGTAATGTACTAATTTTCGTATAGCGACAGTTTAAAAGCGCATACGCAACTATGATTTTTCACGGTACACAGGTGCGCGATGTATCGCCAGCGCAAATTGTTAGGAAATATGTAGCAAAACCCTCGAAGCTTTCACGGCTTGTTTATGGAACATTATTAATTAACATCGTTATAGTTCGCGCGCGTGCATGAAAAGCTTTTGCGAAAAGCTGGTCTCCGCTCGGAAGCTAATACGTCGTCTGTTATAACGTTTACTATGAAATATTATACGCCGCCAAAGTGCATCACAGGACGTAGTGAATATTAGATAAACAGCACCGTAATTCACGTGCACACGAACGCCTTCCGTTATTTCATTCTATATCCATCCAAATACATCGCATATCTATCAGTCTATCACGGGCTTTACACCATCACGCTGCACAATCGTCATTCGATTCGTATATATATATATATAACATATATGTATATTTCGTGTATATACTACACTAGCATAGCACTCGATAACGTAATATTAGCATAAAACGGATCGTTGATTAACGACAAGCGAAACGTTACCGGATTTAATCCGTTGTGAATCTTCGCCGTAACGAGAATCATCGACTGGTAACACAGTGTCATCGGAGACACCAGTACCGCGTCTATATAATTATCTTCTTCAACGTTTTTCATCGACGACGATAAAGTTACGAAAAAAAAATATATATATTAAAGTGAACATTTTTTTTTTTTAAAGATCGTGCAATTTCAGAGAAAATCGTCATATTTTCGCCTCCAGTAAAAAAAAAAAAAAAAAATTACAATGTACCGTAATTTTCGAACTTCCAAGCGGACGCAGCCGTCTTAACGTGGGAATTGCGCGTTCGTATATCTTTTTAAAAATCGAAATTCGTTCGATTTGCACAATCGTCTCGAGGAAATCCTGTGAAATATGATATCTTTTTTCTTCGTCACCTCGAGGGCTTCTCCTTTACCGTTGTTATTCGATTGAGGGATCATCCGTGTGTCAAAAATCGTCCCGAATATTGCCGCAAGTAGGAACCGTACCACTCCAATTGTGTGTTTTCAGTCCTACGAAAACGGGCAGCAAACTCGAGATGTTAGCCGGTGTTAAATCCCAAATGACCGGGTGGTTGAGCGGTGGTATACCGGGACTCGGACGTGGCGCTGCCGAGCCAACGGAGGGTGCCGATACCCAGATTACCGATGAAATCCCCGACGCACTTGTGTCGCGGGACAATACCCGACGATCAGCGCCCGATAACGTAAAAGACGATGACGCAAGCAGGTGGGTTGCAGGGTATGTGGGTTCTATACTACACGCTACTGTATAAACTTAAAAAAAAAAAAAAAAAAAAAAAAAAAAAAAACCCAAAACTTTTTTTTTTCCATTTTTTCATTAGTTTAGTCCGCGAAATTACTCGCGAGCGTAACAGATCCTCACTGACAGTATTTTTTTTTAATTCCCTTTGGCAGTGCGACTGGCGGCGCCGACAGCGGTCCCGCGAGCCTCGAGGGAACACCCACCGACGACAAAGACGGACAACAGGCATTTGGCGGCGGTAAGTTTCCTCAATCTCTCGCAGGTATTATACGTTACGTTTTTTCATCCCCTAATACTACTTTTTCCTATATATTTATATATTCTTTTTTTTTTTTTTTTGCTATCTTATCTTCTTCACTTTTTACACTACTCGTCTATAAAGTTTATTGTTCTCACCGAACCACCGTTAGGATATGAGTCGTTTTTTTTTTTTTTTTTTCCTCTCGACTGTTTATTGTACGAATCGCGTAAGCATTGTACGACGCTTTGGTACGTTATTTCCTATGGGAAATGTTTATTAGGCACTCGGTACTACCAGTACTCTTGAATAGCAGTAGATATCGTTCTGCGGCACTTGTAGAAAAATCAGAGAGTAACAGAAGGCATGAGATAAATTTCCACGACGCTTTTTTTTTATTATAGTCGCAATAAAAATTGTTTATTCTCGTCAATCGCACGCTAAAGTTTAGCTTTTTTTTTTTTTTTTTTTTTTTACGGAAAATATATATATATAATCATTTTTTTTTGTCGTTTAAATTGCTGAAGAGCTTTGAGAATTTGTGTGAAATTTATAGCTCACGATATCATAAAGCGCAAGCGAATAGTAATTCATGCTAATTGAATTCTTTTTTTTTTTCGAAATAAATATAAAATTTCGACATTGCAGCAGTGTGCTTTGGAACTCTATAGCGGCACTGTGTTTCGTAGATTTAGATTTTCGCACAAATAATTATTTCGCTAAATATTTAATGCGAACGACAATTTTCATTGTCGAAACGCGACGACGAATGAGTTTTTAAGAGGGATTCGAAAATTTCCGATTCTAAGGCGCATTTTTTTTTGTGATAATTTGAAAAAAATTCCCGGATCCCAATATAAAAATGCGTGAAACGAGTTCTTTTTTTTTTCATATAATTTTTCAAAAAAATTCTATTAAAAAAAAAGTGAAACTTCTTCTGTAATCTTTAATATTTGGACCCGAAATTTTGTTTACGTCATTGGAACTCTATTTCCAACAATCAAACGCGTGGGATTGGCGATACGATTTTTTTTTTTTTTTTAAACTTCAAATAGCTGAAGTAAAATTTCACGTATATTTCAGTTCGTCTAAAAGTTAACGAAAAAAAAAAAAAAAATACTGCATTTCTATGTTTCCAGAGTTACGTTATTCGAATACAAGAATACAATTGAAACTCATTTATCTCGTTCATTGTTGAGGGGTCGTATTAAATTTGTACCAAGAAGAAACTATTTTGCATTTGCACAGAGGAGTTGGTAGCGGAAAGGCGCGTTGTATCTCGCGCATTCGAGTGTTTTGTCCGACACACTTATGGAAATGTACTGTGAGAGTTTCGCTCGCACCTCGAATCGAAAACTCGCAAACGTAAAAAAAAAAAAAAAAAAAAAAAAAAAAAAAGTGTTTTTCACTTTTTTTTTTCTCTCTTCGTTTCCTCTATCGGCAGAGTTTTTCTTTCGCATTTCTCACGGAGGCTCTCTGAATCCTCTCCATCGTGAAACCCACAGGAGGGTTCGTCGACGAGCCGCTTATGCACCGTGGAAAACATTTTTTTCAGACCGTCACAAACGAGAATTCGTTTGATTAACGACCGTTTGAAGCACATTGTGCGTAAAATATCTTCATAATTTTTCTCTTTTATTTTTGTTATTTTTTTTTTACGAACCACCGATGCAGTTTTCTTTTATTGCGGACGAAAATGAAATATCCACGATGAGAATAATGAAAGCGGAAAAATGTTCTGTACGTCTTCCACAATGGATCATTTCTGTAAGTCTTCTTTCATTCAATTTTTCCCATTCTTTTTGGATCTCTCGGTTCTCTTGTGCGCACTACAAATCACCGGTCTCTCTTTCCCTCGGATGTTATTATTGCGCGCGAACATCTTGAGGTTTCTTCCTTCGCGTATATAACGTATAACGGACACGTCTCACGCCGCCCCCGTTGTATCCGTCAAGGTGATTCCTACTCCCATCTTTCCCCGTCGACTTTTCCTCACAACCCGTGTTACCAGAAGAAAATCCGTGATTCTCTTTCTCCGCAGTCCTCTTCTATACTCCGGGGACTTTTGCCAACGACGATATTCAAACCCCACGGTTATTCGCATACGAACGCGAATCCGAGAGCAGAGAAATAGTCTTTGCCTCCGTCTTGAGAAACGAAATTTCATCTCTGCGCGACTCACTTCGAGTCTCGTGTGGTAACATCTGACGGATACTCGATTGAAAAATTACCCCGAGAAAGCTTTTCGTCTGTGAAGGATTCGGAATTCATATATTTCCCTCTCAATCGTTTCATTTTATTCTCGCGCACTCGGTACAGAAATAAAGTAACATTGCTACTTAGTAAAGCCGAGAAAAAAAAAACAAAAAATTTGACGCAACCGGCAGACTTTTTATTGTTGTTATTTTATTCCGCGTAAATGGACACTTTGTTCATTTTCTAAATTATCAAAAATTGTGACACAATTTGAAAAAATATTTTATAAAAATGCAAAAATTCCCGTTAAATCAATTTGCTTTTTTTTCTTCTAATTTTATAGCAATTTTTTTTTTTTCGATTTCCATTTAGTTTTTTTTCATTTTCAATTTAATTGGAATTTGTCTAAATTTTTTTCAAATTTTTCTTCAATTTCGATTTTTTCGATACTTTCTATTTCTGCGTTTCTTTTTCTTCGATTTCGAAAGGCCTTTAAGCTGTTAAATGACAAGTTACTCTGCGCTAAGGATAAATCGTTGCAATAACGTATGAACATTATCGCAACAGCATCCCCTATCGAAATTTGAGAAGCGCATGAGTTTGAACTGTCGTTCAACATCCGAAGGAACGATCAAACTATCCCGAGAGAGTTTGCGCATCGCTCGTACAAGTATAATCGTTCGGGGAGTCGTGGTATCGTCATTGTGCCAATTTCACGTTTCCATATCGTCAAACTTTAGTGTTTCCGTTGTAGATTCGTATGCCACACTGCAGCGATCTTCCTGTGTCGACTCGAGTTTCGTCGTTGCGACGAGTCAATTGAATCGCCTGAAAAAAAAAAAAAAAAAAAAAAAAAAAAAATCTCAATCACGATACCGATAGGCGGAAACGGTCAATTGCCTTCGCCTATAATAATTTATCGGATATCTGGTCTCTGACGGTTATGTCTTTATCGATTGGTTTCGCCCTTTTCGAGACGATAAGGAAAGGAAAGTCTCGTAGCAAAATATCTATTTTCGAAGGGTGGAACGGCTCTTCATCGACAGATCTTCGCGAAACATCTTGATATACATTTTTCATCGAAATCTCAGTTTTTATCTCCCGAATTACATACGCAACCGGAAAAAGGTTACTTTATCTCATTTTTACTTACAAACTATTTTCGATTTAATAACATTTTTTTTCGATATTTATCATTATTTTTCTCGAACTACAAGTTATTCTACAATTTTCTCAATGTGTATGCGATTTTATTTATTTATTTTTTTTTTTCATTACGAATTTTGCAACTATTCCTCGCGAATGAATGCATTTCGTGATCCACGATAGCGATTTTTTTTCCCCCTTTGATCTTTGAGAACTGACGAAATTTATCTCGAAAAACATTCACTTTGATTTCTAGAATTTTTTTTTTTTTTTGTAACTCGGTCCCCGACTGGAGCTCTAGCGAGAGAATCAGTGAGTTTCGTCGCCTCCGTGCCGAGAGGCAAAAATCAAGAGCGAAGCCTCTCCGGGTCGGGCTTCTCTAATCGATGTTCGCAGGAACGCGACTCCAGGACATCTCCAGTGGGACACGCGGGGAAAAATCGATATGTTCCGCCTTTCATCGTCGTGGAGGGATGAGAAAAAAAAAAGAAAAAAGCCGAAAGTCACCAATCTTTATCTTCAAATACTATTTATACGCAACTCCATGGAACAAAAAGCTTCCGTCGGGTTCTTCTCTTCTTCTCTTCTCTCGAGAGGTCGAAATATACGAAACTTGGAAGGGACTCGTATTAATCCTTCAACTCCTGGCGCTTCTGCTCTCTCGAGGAATAAAACTTCCGTCTCCGTGCGGCTGGTAAAAGCAGAAGCAACGTCGCGCACAGCTGTACCAAATTTTCTACGACGAATCAACGTCTCCTCTGTCCCCCTCGAGGCTACGAAGCGACTCTATACGCAGACGCCGACGGGAGAAAATTCGTGGAGTTAACTAATGCCTCGTCTTCCGGTGGGGTGGCCTTTCGAATTCCCCGTGGCGTCGAATGGAAAAATCGATGTTATACTCGCCATACCAATACCGGAGCTTTCGGAAAATCGTCAAAGAAAAAGAATCCGCAAATCCGACGAGAAAAAGGAGAAGGAGAAGAGCTTTAAGGAGATAGCGTAATGTTCGAACTGCGGAATGGTTTTGTTAACAAACGAATGAACGTACGAAAAAGAATAGGATAAAACCGATGCCAGAAATGAAAATGCGGGGGTGTAAAACGCTGCTATTGGATGATGCTGCGTAGTTCTACGAAACTTTGTCTCTCCTATCATCGAACGAGAGTACGAATCTCCGCAGTCGACGAGAGACCGTCCTCCGCGTCAGGAGTTTGTCTCTCACACACCCTCTCACGGATCAATACTATCACTTCTCTGTTCTCATCTCTTTCTCCATCCATATCTGTCTCTTCACTTTTCATCCATTTCGCTACTCAGGAATTTCAACATCCTGCAAATTTTCTTTTCGGTGTCAAAGACATTTTTTTTTTCGTACTTTTCCGATGTTTTTTTTTTTTTTTTTAATATCACGATTTCTCGTCGCCTCTCGTTAGCTTCGAGAGTTTCTACTTTTCTTTTTTATATATACGTATGTATTGAAACGCGGAACTCGAAAGCACGTTTCTCGATGGAGATAGCATTGGACAGACGTTCTCAGCACTGCTTCCAGTGCACCTGATCAACGATACATATATATATATATATATATATATATATTCTATACATCGAGGACACCGAAGAGTCTAACGATTGCTCTCGAAGACACTTTACGACGTTTACCCTCACCGCGGGCAAGGAAACAGCTGAGAAACGTCACGAGATTGCGAAACGATTGTCTTTTCTTCGTGACTTTTCACCTCTCGCGTAACCTCGACGTTTTTTTTTTATTCTTCTTCTTCTTCTTCTTCTCTTGTTAAATACGAATCGCGACCTACCGATATTTTTGGCGGAGTAGAGAGAGAGAGCAATCAGAGTTCGTTGTAATTTGGAGAGAAGTGAGGAACAAAAAAAACTATTGCGATGTTACTGCGAACGATGAGACACTCGACTTCGAGGTCTTTGGAGGCCTCTTCCCGATCTACAAATCCTAAGCTGCCGTCCAAGAGGACTCGTCACTTTTTTCGAGGTGTTTTTTCATTATTTCTGCGTTATTATCGCAGATATCTTTTTTTTTTTTTTCGAGACAATTTTTGTTAATATGGGAATTTTGGGCTTTTTGATGGAACTATAAGAATTTTTTTTTTAACTTTTACGTGCGATGGAGTTGTCGAACACTTCGTTACGGTATAATAATGCGCACCGACCTAATTTGCTTTTTCGAACGGTAAAATAAACTGAGGAAAGGAGTTTAGCTAAGAAGCAGCTGCGGCTATCCGCTTCTTCTTCGGGTAATGAGTCGAAACGACTGCTGATAAAATTGCGAAGAAAACGACGACGGGAATTGAGGGGCCAATTCATCGTTGCAATACGCGGCTTCGTAAAATGGCTTTCGATTTCTGGGTCACGAGGCGATAAAGCTTCGGTTATGGTATTTTTTTTTTATTTTTTTTATTTCCACTCTGCTACTTGAACTCATTTATCGACCTGACTATCCATCTACTTATGACACCCTTTCGTGTGTTTTCTCTGAGTTTTCCATTATTTTCTTTGTTTTTTTAGTAAATTTGAGAAAAAAACAAAAGAAGTGTAATTCTCGATAATGAAATTTGCGAATTAATTTTTTTTTCCACAGTATCGACGAAAGCGCTCGCCGGTGCGAAGAGTCTCGGTGGCTTTCTCTACAGCGCGGTTAACAAAGCAGGAAAAACCGTCGTCGAGGCGAGTGCAAAAATCAAGAAGACCGTCGAGGAAAACGTGAGTCTGAATTATCTGAATTTTTCTTTCTTTTTTCTCTATAAATTATTCGTACTTTTCGTTATCTCCGCTTTGAAGAAAAATTCCGTCGATTCTCCTTGACGACGAAGAATTTTTTGTTTTCTTTTTTTTTTGTCTATCGCACGATTTCCGGAGGACGATTCGTTCGAATTCGTTCTCCGATGGTGTGACACTCGTAGATATTAGTTTTACGGAGTACGTGGAGAGAGTTATTCCAGTGCTCTCGCGACCCTTGAACTCGTCTTTCGAACTGACAGATTCAACACGAGAAACACGAGTTCCATAGCACTCGCGGCAATTCACAGCATTCTTCAATCTCATAAAATTCAGGATTGTCAGAGAGCTGTGGCACTTTCTTTCTTTCGCGAATCAATGACCACATATCGATCGAATTACCTCGTAGTATTTTTTTTCTCTCAAAAGAAACAAATGTAACATTTTTATAGCGCGGAATTTGAAGAATAGAAATTCGGTGAATCCTTACCGATGAATTTCCTCGTAATGCACAATTAATTTTTTTGTCATAAGAATTTCCAAAATACGAAAGACGAAAAAATAGTGTAATTTTTTTTGGGCTCTTTTTCGAGACGAATAATAATTATACCGAGCAGTTGATTTATTTGAAATGGAAACGACTCGTTTCATCATATCTACAGGACGAAAAAAAATTGTTTTTTTGCTTCAAGTTACTCGATGAATAGTCTCTTCTTTCTCTTCGTTTGATCGAACAATTTTCGTGCTTAAATTTTCGATTAATTCTCACGCGATTCCTCGTCGATGCGGAGAATAGTGTTTTCCTTTGGGAAATCAGTGTTAACTGCAAATTCTATCGGTCGCGCGAAGCCCGCCGCGTGTACCAATATCGCATTGCCAAAGGCTTCGCGTTTCAAAGGCCGAGACAAGAGGTCTTCTTCACGACTCAAAAGGGTGAATTCTCCAATTTCAAATGTTTAGGAATGCGGGGAATTGCGCGTTTCGAACGCGTTATTTGGATTCTACGCTTCGCTTTATCGCTTTACTATTTATTTGAATTTCCGAAATACCCACATCCGCCGTATCGAACGTTTCATTAAGGAAACTTCGTGTACATTAATTACGCTGCTTGCTACTTAAGTGCACGTAGTGACTCTTTAAGGTCGTGCGTCGCTGTGCACACGCAGCGTTAATCTCGCAGCATACAACGCGGAAACTTCGACACGCCGACTGGGCGGCTGAATAGCGTTTTCAACTTCGTAACAAGACGCGGTTACGGCGATATTATTTCACAATTACCGACACGATCAGAAATTTCAACGCGTCACACGCTTATTTCGTCGTTGTAATATTAGTTTACTAATGCGTGGAAACAGTTTAGCAACACAAGTGCCCGCGAGCGCCGATAGGCAATGAAGGAAAATGAGGAATTCGCGGAGATCGGAGATATTCCATACGAATCTTAGTACATTTTTTTTAATAAAATAATACATTTGGTTTTACTTCGTCGATTTTGGGAAAAAAATGTTTTTTATTTTTTTTTAGTATATAGGAAAAAAAAGATCGATAACTTGAATTTTTTTTCAAATATAAAAAACCGGAAAAATTGAAATTCCTTCAACAATTTTTCATATTCGGATCTGAGGATTTTTTCACATCATCTATACGCTATTGCGAACAAACAATCTCATAGAATTACCGATCTGATGGTTTTTTTTTGTAAGAAAAAAAAATTGCTTTATCGTCGAAAATTGATTGAAAAAGAAAAAAGTATGTCGCTTTACAAAAGTATCTTCGATGACGAAGAATCGTATTTCTCCATCATTCATCTTCGTCGAAAGATGAATAAGAAAAAAAATGTTTTTTTAAGCTGTTATAAGTCCCTCGAGCGATTTTTTTCTTTGATGTCACAAAAGGATAAATTTTGCGGCAACGAAGAGAAAACGTTTAAAAAATATATAAAAAAAGGCGCATAGCTTATGCCTCGTAATATACGCTGGAAAATAAGGTAATTCTTCTCGCTGTATGCTCGGTTCGTTCCGAAAAAAAGGAAGAAAGGATTATAAAAAGAAGCAAAATAGAAGAAAAAAAAAAAAAGAAAAAAAATTGCGCACACACTACGACAAGTGCAACACGACGGCACGGAGCGTCAGCTATAACGACAGGAGGGTTGGTGGTGCACACGTATATACGAAGAATAGGGGCAGTTGGTATTGATCCAGACAGCGGCGAGAGAGAGAGAGAGAGAGCGTCCCTCTCTCCACCCCTTTCGTAACACAGACACAGAGAAACTCGTATATCACTACCGCAGCCACCACCTCGTAGAGGAACACAAGAGAGCGAATGTAGAGACACAGAGGAAAATACAAACTATCCTCTTAACTATTTGCTTCCAACAAACTGCCGTAATTCAATGATAATACATAATTTTCCCACCTTAATAAGTGATTAAACGAAAAAAAAAAAAAAAACGTCTCCTCCGTCGAATCTCACGGCCGCGTTAATTATTCTCTTCGTAACTTTTTCGCACGAAAGTTTAGATAGAAAAAGTTTAGCGCGATGTATAGTGACAATTAGTCTTTTCCGATGGTTTCAATAATTTTTTTTTTTCCACAAAAAAAAAAATTTTGACTTTTTTTTTTTTTTTCGCGGCAACAATAAACAACTCGCGACTAATCGAATTCTGCGCTTCGCCGATTATCGCGTTTGTAGGCTTTTATATGTCAGCGGGTTGGAAAAAAATGGAAAAAAAAAAACATTGTTACCGGAAGGGCGATCACGCAGAATGGCGTATCTTTGCGAAAAAAAAAAAAGAAAATCTCGCCGAGCAGCGAGGCTAACCTCACGGTCACTGCCAGCCGCCACACACCGCAATAATCTCGGTGATTAATCGATCGGCAAAGCCTTGAACTTTAGGGCGACTCTCGTTCTCGACCATCGCGAGTGTGTCGCTATCGCCACTTGCAATTACCAGTCCACCGGGTCTTTGACAAAGACGAGGAAAGAAAGAACGACTGTAATCCCATTGTCCATTGGATTTTTCTCTTTCATTCTCACTGCTACCGTTTCGCTTGTTCGCCACGTACGTTGGATGTTAAATGGGGTCGTTGGGCAAAGGGAACAAAGCTTTTCAAGTTTCTCTGCGATTTCATAAAAAATGTCCAGTTTCGTTGAAAATTGTTCATCGGCACCTTTTTTTCATTTTTAAACATTTTTTTTTCAACGAAAATTGCTTACCGTTTTTTCGTCAGGCGATAAATGAATTTTTTTTTTTTCGTAAAATAAATAACGTACCGCTGGAATTATAACATTACGAAAAAGTATCTCTGAGCAAATAAATTTTTTTGACGACATAATATTTTTAGAAATATTCCGAAATTAGAAATGTTGAACTCTCTGAAGACATTAAAATACTGTAATTTATTTCGAGAGAGTCGTTGTAAAGCTGTGGAAAATTAACGTTGGACTCCTTGGAGACCGTAAAATGTAACTTTCAAGTTTTGAATAACAGTTTAATTACACATTTCAAAAGGAGGAGAGCTTCTCATCATCGTTCTTTCATAAAAAAAAAGAAAATTTTAGGATCGTCTCTCTCTCCCCTTCGTGTCGACAAAGTACATAATTTACGGGAGTCCTTGCGGTATCGTCAAGTTATACGGGTGCTAACGTTTCAACATTTTTTATAGACTTTTTCAACGATAAACTCATTTGCACTAAAATAAATTCGAATCAAAGACAGTTGAATTTTATATAAAAAAAAAAAAGCATAACATCGAATTACCGAAATATAACAAAAAAATTGCGTATTTAAAAAAAACACGAAAACTGTGCAAAAAAAATGCTCGTTGACTTATCGACGTATTTCGAGTTAATTTTTTTCGTAATTAATATTATTATTTTTTTTTTTTTCAATTTTTTGTTGAAATTTCGATATTTCATTGACTCGGGTCGATCGCAAGGATAACCCTAAAATCGTATCGAGAAACGACGATCGTTTATGAGAATTTCGAATTTCGTATCAATTAGTTTGGGCTTTGGGTGGTGCGCAACATTGACATAATTTCGCTTGTCGTTACGAGCGACAGCTCTATATATATATATATACGTGTCCCGTCGTTCGGGCCGCGAGATAGAGAGAGAGATACGGTTGAGGGTCGACAGAGAGAGAGAGAGATATCGGAGAGGCTCGACGGTGTCCCCGACATCAGTGCGAGGTTTGCAATTACACGCCCTCCGGCGTGTCCGCGCTAATCGATCCGTCGTCTCGTACCTTGACCTTCGGCAGGTCCAGCTGATGACCTTTCGAACGATAAAAAATTCTCCACGAAAATTTATTTCATCTGATATGCGTAAACAACGGAATAATCGATTATCATACTGAAAAAATAACATTCAATCGCTCGTTAAACATTTCGGCTTTTCCAATCTTCCGGAACAATTTGCCATTTAACTACGCAACAGCGTTAATTGCACATCACGGGACTCGTCGCCCACTCGGATATTCATCAATTTTTCTCGAAACCACGTGGTAAAAAATGTAAAAAAATATATAATAAACCTCGACACTCGCTATCGCGGTGACATTAAACGCTTTTCACAATATCGTTGTTTCATCGCGCAGCGAACTTGTCGCGGTGAATCGTTGGCGCGCCGCGCATTTTCGACTTCTCTCCACCGACGTTTTATTCAATATATTGCGTGAAAAGCTTCTCTTTTTTTTCTCTATGTTGAATAATACGCGCCTCGCGGATCTCGTGCTACGCGCGTAAGAGAGCAGAGAACACGAAGGGCACTTTTGCGTCGAGTGATTTTTACTTTTTTTTTTTTTTTTTACGCGATCGGTATCGCTTCACGCGACTAATTCATCGGGATTTCTTCACGATATGGTGCTTTTGTATTGTTTCCTTCCACAACGACAAATCTCAACGAACTGTACGACTTCCGCGTTTATATTTCGTTTTTTATTTATACATTTTTTTTTTTTTTTCGAGAACTCAAGGGAAACGAAGATTTCTCTTAGGAAATACGAAGTCGTTTACGTCAGACGTATCCCCGTGAGAGACGGCGAGGAAAAAAAGAGAAATGATTTTTTTACAGAGTAATACGGTTAATAGTATTGTCAGCACTTTGCGCGAAACACAAATTCACTTCTTCTCGATTTATCCTTTCGGGTTGAAACTTCCATACGACCGAAAAGTGCCTTCACTCCCATTCAACGAATGTTATATATATTTTTCTGCTCTCATGAAAATTCACGAGGAAAATTTGTTCGCAACACGAAGTGCGAAGCTGTGTACGCGAGAGAAAAATGATATAAAACAAAAAATAGCGATGAATTTACTTTTCGCCGAGTGAAATAAACGGAGAAATACGAAACCCCGGAGACTCGGGGCAAAGTTATCGTTTTTCAATGAAAGAAAATTCAACTCACCTGCGTTCCGTTGCTCCGGCGGAAGTTTTCCGGCCGATCAACCGCGTCAACTTCCGCCTCGAGTGCTTTTTCTGTTTACTTCCTTCTTCGCTTCTCGCAACACATCTCTCATCCCGTATTTTTCTCGATACATTGTCCATTCGTCGATTTTTATTCTTGAACCGCATTCACGCAGCAATCAAAAAGGAAGAAAAGTTTACAATGCGATTGTATGTCTTTTTTTTTTTTAAGTTTATCGATGGTATTCTCTGATTTTTCTAACGCACGTGTGAGCGAACAATTGTTCAAAAATTTTGTGGTATTGGCATCCAAATGCTTATAAACAAAATTTCATTTTTTTTTTACGATATTTAAAAAAAGAAAAAAAAATGGTGAGAAGATCCGTTATTTGCGGATCTTAATTATTCTGAATTTTAATAAAAACTCAACGTGTTTTGAAAAATTCTTTCACTATTTTACTCAATTTTTCGAGAAAAACGTTTATATAGTATATTTTTTATTTTATTTTAACGTCGAGCTAAAGATTGTTTCACATAAACGATTTACGAGACATATCCGCCACGTGAGAATACAGCGTCGGGATAATATAATTTAAGTACAGCTATTGACCCGAACCGATATTTTATACGGACTTCATGATTCGCGGATCCGGAGTCCTTGGCTTCGTCTATCACTTAGGTACTGTTGCCGAAGTATCGGAATTTTTTTGGCTTCGAAATTGAAAAAAATAAATACGATACGACATACGATGAACTATGCGATCGGTAACTGACAAAAGCGTTTTTTTGTTATGGGTTTTCGCGCAATTAAAATTTTTGATAAATAACCGAACTGTTCGGCAAATAAAATTTCGACATTGTTCGGTTGTTGTTTTCATCTCCGTAAATATCTGATTGGCGTTACAGAGAGGGAGAGAGAGAGAGAGAGAGAATTTTAGTACGTGAAACGATCGACCAAGTTGTCGGTAATTGAGCGAAAATTTACCTTCTCTCCTGTTTCCGGTTTTAAACGAATGGCATGCAGGTAGTTATAGAGGTACGTAACCGCACGGGTCTCACACATTAGCGAGAGCACTCGAAAACCGAATTCAATTTATTTCGAAAACCACTGGATTTCGTCGGGCCACTGGATGTACCGTTGGCAACCGAAAAGTTATCGAACTGTTAAACTCCGACTAACGCACTTTCGCCGCGTACACTATCCAAACCGCTATTCTACAACGACTCTGTACCGAGGTATCGGACTTGTCGCACTAAACCACTTGTGAAACAGAACTACATTCCGAAATGTTAAAGTTACCGCGTACGTTAACCTACAAAACGATGATCACCGATTTTTTTACCTCTCATTGCAAAAACATTTTTTAAGAAGGGACTTCCGAAATTTCGGGTCAAAAAGCGCGTTATATTTTTTTTTATCGGTTAAAAAAAAAAAAAAAAAAACAAATCTCGGGCGTCCGATTACTTGTACCGAAGTATTGATTATTTGAAATAAAAACGAATGAAAAAAAATCAATTTTTCTTTTTACATTATTTTTCAATTTTTTTTATTAAACAAACAATACATTTCTCATACAATAATTGGTATTTGAATCTGAAGATTTTTACGGAATATCAGAGTACTGTTACCAACAAATGATAACGTAGAATGAGTGATATGATCTTTGTTTACCTATTAAAAAAAAAACAATACGTTTTTTTCCCCTGAAATCGCCGAATCTTTCCTTAAAGAAAAAATCAATTTATAGACTCTAAAAGATCGAACAAAATACGTAGAGGACGTATTTTTTTTTCTTTTTCAAAGTGCACATTTGACGCAACGTTTGCCGATTGAGAACACGAAAGTTGCATCGGTTTGCGGATTAAAAACCAAAAATTCGATGTAATAAGAAAAAAATTGAAAATTATGTTTGGAAAATCGATATAATGAGAAATTTGATGGAGATGAGAGTTCCACAGGACGAATTGGCTTGACGAGTTTATTCGGTTTCCTTCCATGTCTGTTCCGGGTCCATTATCACGCGCAGGTGAACAATCAGGTAAAGTTTTAATAAAAATTATACGCACGCAAAGCTCATTTGGATTTCGCTCTTCTTTCTCTATGCCTAACGCTGCGACAAATTGTTTTTCTTTGAAAAAAAAAAGAAGCTTTATATTTCTCTCTCTCTCTCTCTCTCTCTCTCGTAACTGTCTCTTGTTTATCAATTGGTGTTCGTCGTTCGTCACGATTTTGCCGTTAGTTTCTACGACGCTGCGGCGCATGGCATCGCTCGCAATTAATTAAATCCTTTCTATTATCATAATAAATGGACGAGGAAAACCCGCGGTGTTGGAAGCGAAAGGGTTGAAGCTGGAATACGAAACAGGCAAAGCGATAAATTTGCCTTAGCGCAGTAGGGGAGCGCGAAACTCGTTGACTCGTTTTGTGAAACACCTCAGGGCTGGGAAAATGTTTTACTCGTCAAAATTAAAATCCCCACTTCGTCATTAGTTCCCTCACCGTCGCGTGCGCAAATAATTAAATAGGGTGTCGTTGAAATTCTTGCAAATTACAGCTCAAGCACTTTGATTAATATCAACGAAACGTTCGAAGATCGTAAAAAAAAAAAAAAAAAAAAAAAATTGGTTCATTGAAGTTGTCGCCATTTTTTTTATTTCCTTCGGTGGGTAAAACGCGATATTCCAGTCATCGGAAAAATAAAATTTTACCTCGATAGATAAATTTAAAAAATCGTAAATAATTTCAAAGGGACTTAAGAACCTTTCGAGAATATCGTACATATTTCGCAACAGTTATTCAAGCAGTTCGGAAGATAACTTACCATTTAACGAGGTAGAAACGTTTTTTTTATTTTTTTTTATTTTATAGCCATTGGGCTTTTCGCATTTTACATCCAATAAATGCGGCGGCAGATATGCATTAATAATGAGATTCAAAGGTTACAAAGTATCATCGATAAATACGAAGTTCGAACGGTGAAAAGTCGATGAATTTCTATTTTTTCTCTTTACTTTCTCGATAACTAAGCGTAATCGACCGATAGCCAATTATTCTCACGCCACTCTTTCGGACCCTTTAGCAAATCGTAAGAGACGTATAATCCATCCCGACTCGATTAATTTAATCCTATTAAAATGGAGTTCTGTCCGTCTACTCGTTATACACGAGATACAGAGATAGACTGTGCTAATTTATCTACAGGTATTCGATCGCTAAGCTCTCTTCGCTCTTCGGATATAAACCCAATGAATTCTAACGAACTGAAAAACCCGGAAAAATCCTGTTTCTCGTAACTCTTCGCCACTTCTTTTTTTTCGACGACTTTTATGCACTTTTCTCTGTTTTTATTTATTTTTTTCAAAACTTTAGACTACAGTTTTTGAACGAAGAAAAATTCAATTAGTACCACGTTCGCGGTGCTTTTAGCTGAGGGATTTTTTTTTTTTTTCGTAGCTGCTTCACCGTTTTTTCTCGCCCTCGTTCTCTTGGCGACTGTCAACTCTGCACAGTACCCCGATAAACCGCCACAACGAGAGAGAAAAATAAACAACACATAGTAGAAGCCGCGATAATAAAGAAGAGGATACTCTTGCGTAATGAAGGCAAAACAGAGAGAATTTCGCATTTTTGTTACCGTTATATTCGCCGTCTTGACACAGAGTAATTTTGCGATAAAAAAAAAAAAAAACGATCGTTAACATTAATTTCGCATCGTTTCCACAAATTTTAACAACTATGCCACAGGCATAAAAAAATGTTAAGTACCGAAATACCGGACCATATGAATCGCGAAAAATTCATTCCTACATTCATTTATTTCCAAAATATTTTTTGCACCCTTAATAGATGGTTTTTTATTTTCATTTCTTTTATATATTTTTTTTTTTATCATCGACGTGAACAACATTCGTTATATTTCATAAGCTTTCATGTTATTTTCATCCCTTATTCAGTATTAACAAGGCGCTTCGGCCCGTTTCCATTTTCATCCCTTGAGGCGATTTATATTTTCACGTTTTCAAAAATTCATACAATGTTCAGCAATAATATGATACCTTTCGTATTCATATAATTCAATAATCTTTTTTTTATTGCCTTTTCGATGTATTTTATTTTTTCGTTAATCTTTCATTAAGCTTCCATTTTTTTTTATTCGCACGAATTTACGCTTTTTCTTGTTCTTTCGGACTCCGAAATGATTTGGTGTTTCTCATCCGCAAGACAGTCCGAAGCTCGCGAATCCTAATAATTCGCAAGCATTGTACGTCGGGAGGGAGGGATGAGTGACGAAATTCGCAAGCGCGTTGTTAAAGGGTGGGTGCGGTGGATATGCTGCCGCTTCTGACTGCTACCACTAGCAGCAGTGAGCCATCGTTTCGACGTCATAGCCATTATGTAGGTCGGGACAAGCTGCGACCTACATTGGTCGGCTTACTCTTCTGCACAGTACGAGGCCGCGTGGCTTTACATGTGCGACGACGCCCCTCCATTTACGATGCTAGGGCGGTAGTTACATTGAGCACTGAGCTGGTAGAACTGGTAGCAAACGCGTTCGCTATTGTACACAGTAACATTGATTCTCGAATTCTCTTGACGAATCTTTCCGCTGTACCGATCTCTGCCTTTCTATCTATCCATCTCCGCCTCTATTTTATTCAACTACTTTATCCGTCTCCTTGAAACATCGAGAATGCCAACAGTGTCGAATTATCGAGGCGTCTATGAAGCTCTCATCCCCGTTCGTGTATTAATTCTCTTTGATCGGAACGCTTAGCAAAGCCCGTAATTGCTGCAACTTCGATCATCGTCGTTCGCGCGCACTGTGTATTTCTACCATTGTTTCCGGTCTCATCATCGGCCCAAGGATACCGCAATGGTGGATCGAAAAAAAAAAAAAAAAAAAATCTTCCGAAATAAATTTTTCTTTTCAAAAATTTCGTTTTTCAATTTCAATTAAACTTAATTAAATTTTTCAACATTTTTTTTCTAATTAGAATAATAATAATTATTATATTTGAATTATTAATTATCTGTTTTATAATACTTATATTATTTAAAATTATTATATCATTGACCATTTGCTTTTCAAATTTCGTAAATAAAATGAAAAAAACAAAATTCGAAACGTAGCGTGAATAACAATTTCGATAAGTTATTCATCCATCGATTTATTGAAGTCGAAAAAATGTTGATTTTGCGACGTTTTTATGATTTAAAATTGATCCCAGTAGAAAGATGAGTTCCATATATGACTGTATGACCCATTTGCCGTTTCGGACTCTCAGTCTCTCCGAGGAGAATATACCTCTATCATCATTATACTCATAGGTACCTCTTCGCGGCTTCTTCCTATTGGTCTCTTCTTCGATCCGTGGGAATTGCTTGTATAGTTTTCGCGAAAACGATTCGGCTGGAAGAAGTCACTCGATGTGGCGCTAAAGCTATTCGGGTTAATCGTCGACTGAAATGCCTACGAACTCGTTGGTATATACGTTCGAATTGCTCGCGCGCCAGCAGCTCGGAAACGTTGGCTATAAGCCCGGAATCGAAGTGCTACTTTGCCGGGGAAAAGGGGTGGAGGGGATGATACTCATCCCCGAGGGTACCGGAGGGCGAGTTTCTCCTTCCCTTCTCGTCAAACTATCATCGATTTTTTTTTAACACTAATGCCTATCGATTCACGAACGCAACGGGAAATAATCGATTACTATCAATGTTTCAGTAAAATTAATTCCGCACAGCATAATCGAACGATTAACTCGAAAAAAAAAAAAAATTAAAAGACATCGAAAAGTTTGAGTAAAAAATGCAAATGTACAAAGCGCGCAAAGGTTTAATCGCGTAAAATAGCCGTCACTTCGCAGATCGCGATGTTTCGTCTTCTTTTTTACGTGGAAAAAAACTTAACGGAAGAACAAAGAATGTTGCCGTAAGGTACCCGGGGACTCGAGTAAAGCGGAGACTTCTATGACAACTCGTAAAAGCCTGTCGGGAATATCTCCTCCGGCTTGTGTCTCATATCCGTTCCCTTTTATTTCGCTTCCCATCTCTCTGCTTTTGCTTAATTGCTCGTGGCCTCAGTTACGGTGAGATCTCGTCGCGCGTGCTTCGCCAATTAAAATCTCAGTTGTAATCCGAAGCCCTCTTCTTGCGTCTCATGCCGACACTGTATCGCCGACATACATAAACACTTTTCTTTCGTTACAAAAACACTATCATTTTTTTCTTTTTTCATCGCATTTCCCTGCAGATACTTCTGGAAGAAACTGTGCGAATGGTAAGTCTATCTCGGCGATCTTTATCGTCTCTTCAGACGGCTTCTCGAATTCTCGTTCCCTTCGGATCCTATTTACACGCGCGCCACTCGAAACTTTGATCATTATACAATATCGTTCACGAGAGTCAAACGAGAACTCATTACCGGAAGTCCAATTGTTACGGCAATCATCCAAAACGATAGAAGTTTCAAAGATCATTGGGGTTTCATTCGTAGAATAAATCGAAACAAAATTGACGCTCAATCCTAAAGTTTCTACGAATATAAATCGACCAAAAAAAATAAGTCGATTTTCTTTTTGAATTTTTTCAATTTTTTTGAGAACATTTTGTGAGAAAAAAATAATAATCATCGAATCGCGAAACAATGGTGTGATGGAACAAGGATTTTTTCATTTATTTCGAGAAAAAGAAGGGGGAAAAAAAAGAGTCGAAAGATCTTAAACGCTCTACTACTCCACTTTCGACATCCTTTGCCCCCGTAGAGATTACGTCAGAGGCACCGAGAGAAGGGTGCCTCTCTCTTTGGCAGCGAGTTCGTCGGATCGATAGCGTACTCCTTTCTCGCCCCCGCGACGGAGGTCATGTCCGTGCAACCCTCGTGCAACGCGCTGTCGCTGCAACCCCTCTATTTTTGCTCTTACATATACACACGCAAATCCACACATAGCTTTCTCTACGAGGGTACAACAGTTCTCGGAGAAGAATTAAAGTCGATTCGAACATTTCAGTTCCGCTGCTGTGAAGTCTCATTCAATACCGCGACATATATTCGCAGGAATGGTTCAGCATTGTCCGTTGAAAAAAAAAGAAAAAAAAAAAGACACAAAGAAAAAACTTTAAACCATTCAAACCCTCTTTTTCCCTCATTCTACGCGCAATAACCCAGTATAACGCTCCTTCAAGATATAAGATGCGCCAAGAATATCTCGAAGAACGTAGATACGGGGTGAAAAAAAAAAAAAAAAAAACCTCACTGCAATTTTTTTTTCTTACCCCCCTTCAGCCTTAACTCTGAATTACTAACTCGATAAATTTTACTAAACATACATTTTATTCAAACATACATCGTATTTCACTTCGAACTCATTCTCGTCTCTTTATAAATTATTATCGAAACAATAGGAAAAAAATAAAAATAAAATAATACATCGCGGATTGTACACTGAGAGATCGAACTGTTTACGTTAGGAATAAAAAAAAAAATTCTTAAAAAATTAAAATTTTTTGGAGCCGAAAGATCGGTGTTTTTCAAGGATTAACAATGTATTAAGACAATTCCCCTCGCGGAAAATACTTTAAGCTGTATTTCGAGAAGCAGCTGCTCGCGTTCTCGTGTATCCGAAGTCACGTTCGAGACGTAATTCGACGAGTGCCAAGCCATCCCGTGAACGATACCGACGGACAAGATGAAAACGTTGACCTCGCGGCATAGGGGCTAACCGCGAGCGTTTATCCGCTGCGGAATCGTAGAAGAGGGTATATACGCTTGTTACGGAGTATACGGTTGAACCCTGAGCTATCGTTCGATGGCAATTTGACGTCGCAGGCCAAGGCATCCGTATATAGGATAAATCCCTTGTCTCCTTCTGTACGGGTAACGCGGTGAGAACGGTCGTCGGGAAATTGAGGCGGGCATTCAATGCCCGATTGAGTTTCCGTCTGACGACCTATGGTATACACCGGCCATCCTTGATAATAGCTTTAATGGAGTTCCAGAGTACGGTAGTTTGATCGTTCGAAGTTGTAGAGAGAGCACCGCTTTCAGCGCCGAACGACGTTGCGCTCAACCGTAAACAACGATTACGGGTCGTCAGTGATGTATTTATTCAAACCTCAATATCTCCGCGCCGCCACCACTTGCCGAGCTCCGTAACCTCTCATTTCGAAGAGTAAGGATCACACATCAAAAATGATCGATGCCACGATTTCCTAACTTCACTATTTTCGGAGTTACGAACTTCTAAAACAGTCTATCGAAATCCATCCCTCATGAAAATGACGAATATACGAGATATCGAACTTTTTCCAGAAAATATATCTTTTTTTTATATCTATGGGAATCTTTTACGTGATTCATCGAAACGTAAAAAAAGATTGAAAAAAATTGCTCACACTTCAAAAATGATCGATGCCGCGATTTCCTAACTTCACTATTTTCGGAGTTACGAACCTCTAAAACGCTCCCTCAAAATGCATCCCCTATGAAAATGAAGAATATACGAGATATCGAACTTTTTCCAGAAAATATATCTTTTTTTTTTTTATATCTGTGGAGATCTTTTACATGATTCATCCAAACGTAAAAAAAAAGAAAAAAATTTCTGAATCCGATCGAATTTTTTTTTTTCTTTTTCATCAAAATTTTTCGATTTTTTAAATAACTTTAATGGATCGTGAATTAAACGTGACTGGACCTTTGCTTTAGCCGATTTCGGTTCGTAGGTCTTTTCAAAATGATTATCCGCACAATTCAAGTAGTACGAACGCGTTTGTTCCGCCGTTTCGGTATAAATTGGGAGTTAATCGTGTTGGTTGTCGTTATTTCGATTGGCGGACCGTACCGTAGCCATCCACAGGGGCTTAGTAGTGATACGTTGGTAGGGTCACTAAAGTACTTCGTATACACGATAGTAATTTCCGTCGGCGATCGTATGTGCGCACACGTCCAAGTAAAACTGACGTCGTATTCCGAACTCGTGTCCCGTACCACTCGGCCAGACGTGACAACAATACACTCCGTGCTTTTCCGGTGAGCACCGCGCATATACAACCTTTATCCGTTAGATATATATCTCACGGTTGAGTGCCGGGATACGAGCATTTATAACGATACTTGCGTCGCGTGCAACTATCCCACTTATATCATCCTTTACTATCCTCTCTGTATTATATTTCTTTCCCGATAGTTTACCCTCGTAGAAAAGCCGAAGGTGGAGAATCTCTTTCGCACAATAGGACAATAATCCTCGAGACAGGAGGCCCCCGAGAAGGCAGGACAGTCAAAATACAAGGAAAAATAAATTCCGTATTCTTTGCGCGATACACGACGACGCAGAAAATCTATCGCGATAAAATTTTATGCGAAAAGACTCGAGTCGTTTTTTCTTTTTTTTTTATCAAATATTAAAGAGCCAGAGCCCTGCGGTTATTTCGATAGGTTCCCGTGATATTGCATTGCGATAGATTTTTTTTTTTTTTTTCTGTAGGATGAAGAAATAACTAAAAAAAATACAGTGTCGACTTCAACCCCATAAATTGCATAAGTTATCTTTTCCGCAAAATAAAATCTCCCGGATTTCCTTATCTGCCCTCATTCGACGCTGTTACGGCCTTGAGACACCCCCCGAGAGTACGCGAGGCTTACGGAGATCCTTGGCGTCGCGAAGCTTTGCGAAAATCAATGTCGCGTACACACACCCCTCCCGAGCGCTGGAGCTCATCTATGCGATATACCATCGGCCATCAACTGCCCTTGCAACCGAATATGGTACAGATAAATTTGTCATTTGACTCGATGCAATTTTTTTAACCCCTTTCCGAAGCGCTTTTCGCAGTGGGAGCGTTTCGTATCGACTCTCTCTGAACGGCACATAGCTCGCGGCTGCTTCCGCACAGCGGTGGTAACACCGATGCGGATTTTTCCGATTTTCAACGACCTACTGAAGCTACGAGCGGATGGTAGAGTAGTACGGAGTAATACAAACGGAAAAAGCTGCAGAGCTTCGGAGAGCGAGAGAGCGATGAAATATTTCCGATATCGCAAATCAAATTCTACGCTATGCAACGTTAAACGTGTCGCGGCAACGGGAAGCAAAAATGCAGAAAGAAACTTTTAGTTCTCCGGGGCGGAAAAAAAATTCTAATGAAAATGCACTCTTATCGTATGACATGAAATGAAACCTCTTATTGAATAAATTTGTTTTTATTACGTACGCCCTTTTTTTTATCGATCTTTTCTTTTTTTTTTTTTTTTTTTTTTTTTTCTGTTATGGAAAATCGACTGAGAGAAAGAATATTGTAAAATATTGTGGACGACGATAAAATAGTTGAAAATAACGAGTTGTTTGTAAAGCCGAAAATGAAAAAAACAATATCCTCATTGTGTTGCTAACTATCGATAGGGAAAAGCGCATTTAAATCAATTACTCCATCGAGCCGCCGCGTTTTCCGACACACGTTTTCATCAATATTAATGACCGAACCGTCGGATCGATACATGTTTCTAATTCGGAGCTCGTTGACCTAATTATAACCTCGTCGTAGCAATCTTCTACCTATCGACCTCCCGGATAAATGATAAGGGGAATAGTGTAAAAGGAAAAAGAATGAAATTAAGTAGACGACAAAAAAAAATGTTCATTCAAATTTATAAATGTAGAACCGGCAGTTACTCTCTTTTCCATTTTTTTTTTTTAATAATTATAGCGTAATAAAGAATTCACGGAGTTCAATATTTCGCAATTTAAGCTCCGAAATTAAAAAAAAATTCATGAGAAATTTTAATCACTCCGAAAATGAGAAAAAAAAAATCGGTTTTTCCGATATTCAGTTCTAAAGCAACGATATTGAAAAAAAAAAATCGTTATTTCTTTAAAAATAGTCAAATGATTGAGATGTTGTCACTCGTCGTTCAAAAGTCCGATGTATTTTTCTGACTGTTGACTACTCTGTTTCTTTCACATGAAAATTCGCGTCCAAGAAAAATAAAAAAAATCGTTCTTTTTGCGTTTATCATAATAGAAACGTCTTAAAGCATTAAAAAATGAGACTATTGAATTATTCGTTGCAGAGAATCATTGCGGAACTGAATAAAGAACAAGAGGCTTTCATAGCCGGTAAGCAAAACGAAAAAGGCGAAGCCGTTGCTCCGTGGATTGGAGCGCCCAACGAGGATGCGCTTCGTGAGGAATGTTTAGCTCTTTCTACTGTGAGTAAAGATGCACTTTTTTTTTAAATAAAAATTACCTCTGCAACGATTCAGCAAATAAACAATTAAACTTTGATCAACAAACTCTGAATTACACTTTATCGTCTCTCGAAGGATCGACGTAACTTCGTGAGAGCTCCACCACCCGGCGTCGAGTTCGCATGGGACTTTGAAGCCGTTCAGCCGATGGCACAAGCAACCCTTGCGCTCGACCCGAACCTGGAGACCATGAGGTTCGAGTTGGTACCCAAAGTGTAAGTAGTGCAGAATAATTTGAAAAAGAAAAAAGAACGAATTTCCGACGATCTTTACGTGAATCGAAAAAAAAAAAAAAAAAAAAAAAAAAAAAAAAAAAAAAAAGAATTTCCAAAAGATCGTCTCGTGAATTGAAAAAGAAAAAAAAGAATTTCCAACGATCGTCAAGTGGACAGAAAAAAAAAAATTCCTTTATTTTCGCGTAGGATAACCGAGGAGAACTTTTGGCGTAATTATTTCTACCGGGTATCCCTACTCCGTCAGAGTCACGAATTAAACGCAATGGCAAGTCAGGCGGAAAGCAATCCCAACGCGGCGCTAACATCAACCGGTAGCATCGATCACACTCAAGGTAAATATTATATTTTTTAACATAAAAATTTGGAAAAAAAAAACAAAAATAGTTCCCAATTTTTGGTATCTATTATCTATCGATGTCGTTTTTTATTGCATCAATATTGTCGTATTGTTAAATTTATTAAACACGAACGTACGCTTTGTCGCACTGCACTACTGAATATAAAGTCCCAACGGAGCATTTAACATTGTATTTCGTTAATTGGACACGAAATGAAAATCGATGCGAGAAGTTATATCGTTATTACGCGGTCCATTGAGTAACAATTATCGCCTCTCGTTAACGTCATTCGCGTGCTTTTTCATGCGTTTTATTGCACAGCGAGTAAAAATTTCATCGATTCGCTTTGACAAAAAATTATTTCGACAAAGTTTTCGTTCCGTGCGGACGAAATAAAAAAAAAAAATTCTTAAAACATTAAAATTCGAAAGTACGAATAAAAAATTATTGATTTCCGTCTTGAACCGTTTCATTCTTAACGTAAAAAATATTTCTCGTGTTTAGAGATTTCGATAATTTTGTGTTTAAATTCCGTTTCATTCTTAACGTTAAAAATATTTATCGTGATAAGAAAATTCGATAATTGTGTTGAAAAAAAAAAAAACAAAAAAAAACATATTAAACCTGTAAACAGGTGAATGAACTTCGTCGCTCGTCGGCGCGTGAAGTAACGACGGAGTAGCCATTGAACGTTAACTGAACGATGAGATTTGCGGTACGAAACAATAATAATGATGTTATTATTATAATGATAAATTATAGATACAAAGATTGGCATTTTTATTAGCTCCACAGAGTTTTAAAATACGTAGTGCACTGCAGTATGTTACGTTCGTCGTTGAAACTTATTTATTATCGTAGTTAGTTATCGTGAGAAAGTGAAAGGCCTTCGCCTTCCATCACCGTAGTTTAGAATATTGTTATCCATATGCCGATGCGCACAGTTCGAGTCGAAACCGCCAAAACGACAACCGAAGTATCGAGAAATCCCGAGTCGAGGACCGACTCGACGAGTCAGGAATTCGTTTCCGATAGCGTAAGAGCCACCGATACGGATATCAAGGAAGTCAGAGAGGGTATGAAAAGACTTGGAATGCAAAAAACCAAAGGTTAGTAACCGCAGAAACGTTCCAAAAAAAAAAAAAAAAACGAACAAGTTTAAAAAATAAAAAATCATCAACGCAGGCGAGTGAATTACCGCGAAAACATATGCAACAAATCGATCTTTTCGTAAAAAAAAAAAATGCTCTCGATTTTCAAAATTCAGAAAAATTTCATTTTAAAACATAATTTCTCAGAATTTCTAAAAAATCTATGCATTGCGATATTAATCGCCGTGACTCACTCGCCAAGTGGTGCACATCGATGTATTCGCATCGAGAAATCGAAAGTGCGAGCGGCCAATGGTGAGTATTGGGATAAAGCAATTGCACAATTTTCTTTAAATTGCTTATTAATCGACAGCATGGTAGAGGACCCCAGTATATTATTCAGTTTTTCACTTGAAAATCATTATTTGTATGACCGTAGAATAGTAGAAAAAAAAAAAACAAAAAAAAAGAAATGAGATTGCGAAGTAGCCGTTGACTTTGCATACCGTCCCGTAGCGAATGAATAGTTGAAAAAAAAATCCTTTTACTGAGCCACGCGCTCAGCGACAATCACTGATTTCGAAAAAAAAACAATTTTCATTCTATTTTGTCTACAGCCTAAGAAGAGGAGAATCCCCCTATACCATTATCCAAAGCACACCTAACCAAATGACATTCGTTTATTAGCTCGATTCGATCATTCGGTTTAAAAAAAAAAAAAAAAAAAAAAAAAAAAAGTTCTCGTTGATATAAATATTTATCATTATTGTTTAACGATACGCGTGTAATACCGGACGGACTGTATACTTCCGGCTTTCCCTCTTGTATCGAGAGGCTCGTTGTTAGAAAAGAAAAAAAAAAGAAAAAAACAAACATTATTTTATTTTATTCACGTAAAGAATGAAAAAAAAAATCACACGAACAACACGTCACACCGATCATAAACGCAGAGCTTTGTTTTCACGTTTTACTTTCGAAAAAAAAAAAAAAAACCAAGAAACGGCTAAAAACGCAAGTATAATATATCGAAAAAAAAAAAAAAAAAATTACGACATCAACTATTAATATACGAGACACGCGATCAAGTCAGTCAGATTGAGAAACTTCTAAACTGCTGAAAGTTTAGTATTACTACCTTAGTCGAGCTCTCGGAATGAAAAAAAAAAAAGAAAACAAAGACACCTTTCGAGAGATTTAACACTATTTAGATTGAGCGTCTAATTGGGAATACGTAGAGAGAGAGAGAAAAAAAGGGGAGAGAGCGATAAGGAATAATAGTGCGCGAGAGACATTGGGCGTTGGGTTGGTTTTCCACTGAGAATAATAAAGTGTAATCGAAGACAAGAGTTAAATTCCAAACGAAACAAAATGAAAAAAGAAAAAAAAATACAAAAAAAGAATAACAAAATGAAAAAAAGCGATATATTTGACTATACTGTCTGTCTGTCTGTTTGTCTGTCGTCTGTCTGTCCGTATGTCTACGTCAACTACTTATCTTCACTTTGTTCTCTCCGTGTTGTAAAAGTTGTAAGTAAAAAAAAAAAAAAAAAAAACGCTGAACTATAATAATAACTAAACGAAAAAAAGAAAAATAAATAAGGCGGGAAAAGAGATAAAACTTACTAATAGGTACCTAATTAAATTTGTTGAATGACAATACGTGTTTTACCGGAATATAAAATTAATTAAAAAGCGAAGAAGAGTCGAGAGTCGTGTGGGAGAGGAGATGATTGTTCAAGTGCCCGAAGAGTGATTAACACGTTCCGATTTCTTTTTGCTCGACGCCCAACGGTCGAGTAAAAATTGTAAAATATATAAAAAAAAATAAATGAAAAAGAACGCGTGACGAAAAAAAGCAAAATATAGTAAAGCGGAAAGGGATTGCAATACACGATGTACGTAAAAATGTAGGAATTTGTAACAAGTTTAGAATGCACTCGATGATGGGAAAAAAAATGCCACGAATGAGTTGAAAAATATATATAAATAAATAGCGAAGAATAATGAAGATCGGGGAGCGAAAAGAAAAGAGGGAAATTTAATTCGTAAACTATCACGAGAAAAAAAAAAAAAAAACAAACGAGAATAACTTATAATAGTTGGGAAAAAGATACGAAAGGTAAAATCGCCATTTACTATCAAAAGCTCTCGACTGGGGTCCCACTACCGTTGTCAAAAAAAAAAACGCTTTCAAACATTCCTCTGGAGAACATATCTCTGTCGTATTTATGAAAAGAAAAAAAAAAAAAATCATTATTTTTTTTTCCTTATTATTTAATTTATCAGTTATTTTTTACCCGTCCATCTTCCATTGACAAATGTGTGATGAAAAAAAAAAAAAAACCCAGACACGTATTATTTTTTCTCATACAAAACACACATAACACACGAAAGCACACATCCAACTGGCCCTCTGCAAAATAGCTACAACGCTGCTTGTGAATCTCCGCAGAAGAAGAGTGGGAAGGGGAATTGGAAGCCGAGCTGAAGGATTTTGAGGTCGTGCCGGGAAAGAATTCAACTGTTGGGAGCGCCGATGCAACTGGAAAGGACGACTGGGAAGAGCAGATGGATGAGCTGCTCGGCGAAGACGAGGATCTCAAGTGAAGTCTTTTACCGATGTAAAAAAGAAAGCGAAAAAAACAAAAACAAAAAAAAAAACAAACGAAACGTCGAAAATGCTTAATCAGTCGCTGAATCCGCGTCGATAACATTGTACGACATCGACGTGTTACTTATCAACGTAAAAAAAAAAAAAAAAAAAAAAAAAAAAAAAAAAAAAAAAAGAAAAAAAAAAAAGACCACGACAAATTCCAACAATGTAAAAAAAAAAGCTGTCGTACGATAATCGCGGACGAGCGATTGTCGCACTTAGCGTTTAAGCGAATCGCACAAAAAAAAAAGGGAATATCCAATTTTTTTTGTGTAAAATGCGTTTTCGCGCATTGTACAGTTTGAAAATTAATGTTGGATCGTCTAATGAGTGTTGAGAATGTCGTGTGCGAGTGGCAAGGAAGGATTTTTAACTGGCTATTTTAGAAACGATTCGGTTAACCGGATTCATTAAATTGAAGTTAATCTCAGTTTCTGCTCCCAGCGGACCTCGTTTTGCGCTCCCGAAGCTCCTTCTTCCATCGTCAACTGACAAATTGTTTAATCAACGGACGATCAGAGATCTTTCCAAAGACTTGTTATTTATTATTTTTTAAAGACCAGTCGAGTGCCCCTTAAATTTGGTGCGCGAGAAACTAAAAAAAAAAAAGATCGAGACTTTGATGTTAATTACGTTCGAATAATTCATCTATTTCCAGCGTTCATCTAGAATTCAAACGCCAAAAACACATAAACACAACACAGTAATATTGTTTCGAAAATAACTGCGTTCACGTCCATTCCTATGTTTCCCCGAAATTATAAGACATATACACATACGCGCACACACACAGACATTGAATTAACTAATAAACGACATATTGACGCGGCGAGAGATCGATCTTGTCAGCGAATTATATTTCTCCTAACGTTAGCGAACGATACAACTAAAATGGCTCGTTACAAACTCATTAAAAAAAAAAAAAAAAAAAAAAAAAAAAAAAAAAAAAAAACATGCTCTCTTGTGATCTTCGTTTCAAATATAAATGAGAAATATGAATAATATATAAAGACAAAAAAAAAACACGTAGACGAGATGCTTTAAATGAAATCGCAATTGTCTCAACAGGGCCTAAGGATCAGCGTTTATTAGACGAATAAATCACGGTTAGCGTGTTAAAACTTGAGTTATTTGGCCTCTTTGCGAAATGAAGAAAAAAAAAAAAACGCATAGTGGAACTTGCGTTTAAATAACAAAGCGTACTAATGTAATTATCGTAAACGAAAAGCGCGCGCGTTCGAATCGCGCTATCGATTGATTTTTACGGGCAATTTCTCATAGCGTTTCCGCATTCGAAATATCGTTGAATAAACAACAATACGACAAACAAAAAAAAAAAACAAAAAAAAACGGATGAAAAAGATCCATGAAAAAAAAAAGCGTGGCGTGCGAAATATTTAACGAAGAATAAAGGAAATTTCCGAGTACAACCGGATTGTCGGTCTGTTGCTCGCGGAAGTAATCGCTAATATCCTCCGATGCAATGCATTCACTCATAAGGTATGAGTATACACCTGGTACTTATATGTATATACACACGTATACATATACACATAAACATATATGTTGTTGAATCCATTGAAAGTATGATAATATATTATGACTATTAATGAGAATATAATGATGCAGCAGATTAAATTGAAAAAAATAAAATAAAAATATTAAGAAAAAAAAAATGAATAATATAATAATTGCGATAATGTATGATAAATATACAAGTCGTGTACCTCGTGAGAAATAAAAAGAAACCGAGTACTCCTACATCGTTACTGTTGTTCTCGTTGTTTTATTATACTCAAGATCCTTATAATTTTAAATCCCATTCATTAAGATTATACGTAAAAACATCGAAATTACAGCATGAAATTTAAGAACATATATTTCTTCATGAGCAATCGAAATGAAGAGAAGTAAAGTTTTTGGCTCTCAGAGGACAACCACCTCAAGTAAGTATTAATTTCTTTTTTATCGAAACAATGAAACTCGCGACAAAGTCGTGTTGTGGGGACGCGATCAGTTTGACAACACAAAGCAAACATTGAGACGATAACTTCTCGATATTGTTACGATATATTCGTCTTTAATTAAACCAACATTTTGTATTGTTGTCGATCACCGATTTACCTTCCGACTTGTCAATTACTTCATGAACACAGGCTAAATTGTCTTTATGTAACCCTTTCATCTGTCAATCCGCAAGATTCGATAATTTCTCAAGTTGGCAATAGTTTGCAATATTGCCGCCACAGCGATCCCGTGCGGCAGCTACGGATGGGACTCTCAATTTGTGATTATGTTTTTGTACTCGCGTATTCCATTAATATCGTGATGCGAAAAATAATAGTAGCATTGTGAATTGAAAAAGAAAATAACGATAAAAACATCTTTCGATCTGTCGTGATTTATCGACGAAGTTATGCCCCACGAGGCACGTCGAATCTGTCAACCGTATTGAGAGGTAAGTACAATTTGAAATGTTTTAGCGCTGTCCTTGCGGCTTTTGCAATTGACAAATGCACTTCGCAATAATCCCGTTTTCTTTATTCACGTTTCATCGTATTTTAACTGTCACTTCGCAACGATGCTCGTTCATTTCGGTGAATCGTTGAATTTCGATTAATAACCGATGCAAAATAACGAATAACCTTGACGGTAGCAATTAATTCTTTCGCATAACCCTACTTTTTTCACTCACGATTTGCAACGATTTTCGGCAAATCTGCATCTAGTCCGGAGACATCATTTGTTTCTCGATAGTATTTATTTCGATTGTTATCAATTTTTTTCATTATTGTCGACGTGTTTAATTATCATTCCAATGTTTACTTTCGACGAACTCAGTGCGCTTGACAATTGCTTTTTTACGCTACGCATTTAACTCGGTTTTTTTTTCTTGAAACAGAATTCCCAATGTAGCGTCAAATATTGAAATGATTGTAATGCATTTTTTTTTTTTTCAGTCTCCAAGCTATAAATAATGGAACGAGAACCTAATTTAGTGGTCTCCAAGGAGGACGATCCTCCGCAAGACAAAACGGTAAGCGATATCTCTAAGAATCCCACTGAAAATCCACCGGGCGAAGAAAACACAGATTCTGCAAAGGTCTGCGAAGAAAGCGAAGAAAAGGAGTCGACTGATTCCGTCGGTAAATTGATAGACAATATTCCTATCGAAACCTCTGAATCCAATGAAATTGCCACCGAAAAGTCACAACTTCCGACAACATCTTTGAACTCTGAAAAAATTGTAACTACACCGGTAGACGCAGCGTCCGAAGCTTCGTGTACAGAAATAGATAATTTAAGTTTAGATGAAAAAAAATCTCAAACTTCCGCGGGGACCGAGGAATCCGCGATTGCGATCGAAGCTTCCGAGGTTCCGAGAGAAATTGCCGATGATCCGAAAGCTCCTGGAGCGCCAATCTCAGACGATAAATCGGCGGAGGATGCTGTCGACGAGAAAACGGAGAAATCGGTGGATTTGGCAATCGGCAAAGACGCGGAGACAGTAAGGAATAAATTACGGGACGAACCAATTAATAAAGAAACGGACGAAGCGGATAAAGAGGGGAGCAAAAAAGCGGATAAAGAAACGACTAAAGAATCGGATATAGAAACGACTGAAGAAGCGGATAAAGGGATATCTGAAAAAACGGACAAAGTAACGACCGAAGAATCGGACAAAGCGATAACCGAAGAATCTGACAAATCGCCGAATAAAGAAACGAAAAAAACAGTCGAAGAAGATCCTCTACCGTCGCCGATCCCCGAAGAAACTTCGCGATCGACAAAAGAGATCCTCGTATCTCCCGAAACGATTTCAGATACCGCCGACTCGTCGGATTCGATCGCAAAAAAATTCGCCGACAAATCAAAACCGGACACCGAGCCAACGAGTCCCGACGGCGAAGCAACGCGTAAAGAAACAGTTATCGAAAAGCAGATTATAGAACCGGAAAACACGGAATTCGTGCAAATTACTCAGGATAAACAGGACGACACGCAAAACGAAGGACAGTCGATGGAAGCCGAAGACCCTTTCGGCGATGGAAATCTCATAATCGACAACGCAGAATTAGATTCACCCGTCGATGATAACATTAATTTTCGCAAATTGGGCGATCAAGCGGACAATCTTCAGGACGTCGTTAACGCTAAAGACACTAATTTTAAATCTCGCAAAACGAAGGACTTCGTCGACGTTGCCGAAGAGAGTAATCCCGACGATGGATCGGAAACGAATAACGAAAGTTTAGCCGTCCCACCGGCGGATATCAACGTGGAAGAAACTTCGCAGAGTAAAAACAAAACGGATGCTATCGATTCGGAATCCATAATAAAAACGGCTCTGGAGAAAAGCGGCATTGATCCGATGACAATCGAAAATGAGAACGAAACTTCCAAGAAAAAGAAGAATGACGACGAAGTCGACCCGATGGAGACTGACGACGCGCAGTCCACCGTTTTGCCGGGTCAAGACGACGAGCTCTGCATTATTCCCGATAGCATGAAGGAAACTACAGCGCCGAGCAGTAGCGCGCCGTCGGAAAAAGCTGACGAAACGAGCGGCGAAGCGGAGAAAGAAAAATCGTCGAGTCTCCATGAGGAGGAAGCGAGCGCCAAAAAAGATACTAACGTCTCGAGTTCCGAGATGGAAGTTTGTCAGACCGTCGAGACGAATGTAAACGAAAAAGAATCGGATGTAAGCAAAGATTCTTCCGCGGAAAAGTCTGCAACTGTAACGGATATTATAGACATTGACGACGAGATGAAAAACTCGGAAATCGTTGAGATCGCAACGAAAGATATATGCAAACAATGTAACGAGCAAAAATCATCGAATATCTGCGTGAAGGTCGGAACAGAGACTTTCAATGTTTGTTCGGAATCCTGTAAAATCGCGTTTACGGAAGCGAATAACAAAGCGATGGATATACCGAGCGATGGTGTTAATTCAAAGCGTGAAAAACGTTGCGCCGGTTGTCTTTTAATCGTTGAGACCGGCGATGAGCGGAACTTATCTTGGGAAACAATGGAATTTTGTAACGAGGAATGTTTGGCGAAATTTCAAACTAAATACGGAAGTTATTGCAGAAATTGCAACGGCGCCGTGCAGCCGATTAGCTTGGGAAAGTATTGCGTTAGATTCGGATACGACGTTCGACAATTTTGCTGTTCCACGTGTTTGGAGGATTTCAAAAAAGGGCTTAAAGTTTGTAGCTATTGCCAGAAGGACATTAGCTCCGGTACCGAAGGTTTCTTGGCGCCTGTCGGCGACAAAGGACAGTTTAAAGATTTCTGCACGCAGTACTGCATGGAAAAGTATTCGCGAATGAATTCCACGGAACCGCCGAGCGTGGAAATAAAAGCGTGCAGCGTGTGCCAAGAGGTGAGGATAACTTTTCGATACTTGTCGCAACACAATTTCAATTTTTTTTTTTTTTTTCATTCTTTTACATTCAATTGTTTCATTATTTTCTCAGGAAAAAGTTGTGCACTGCGAGGTTCAGATCGATCGAGCAAATCCCGTGGCAATATGCAGCGATCCGTGTTTCGCTGCTTTCAAATTCGTCAACAAAGTCGATCCCGAGCAATGCTCGACTTGCAAGAAATTCTTTGAACTCGCGACGAAAAAGAGTTTCGTAGTGTTTTACGAATCGGAGGCCCATACGTTTTGCAACAAGACGTGTCTAAATATATTCATCATAACGAATCGTAAAATCGTACCTTGCAACTGGTGTAAAGTCAAGAAATACAACTTTGATATGATAAAAAAGGAGCTGAAGACTGGACAATCGTTGATGATGTGCAGTTTAAACTGTCTGACGTTGTATCAGGTAAAATAAGTTAAAAAAGGAAAATAGGATTAAGGAAAATTCTGTGGTACAATCGAGTTAACGGAGTTTTAAGATTCAAAAAACTGTTTTTGTGCGAAAAGTCGTGTAAACTAAATTGAATTTGCATCAATGAGTTTCTACTTTACATGAAAAACAAAGTATACCATTGAATTTACAGAAAAATAATGTTTACGAAGATTTTCTAAACTGAAATTCAGAATTTTCGTTCGAATTTACTGAATTGAATTTATGATAACATTTATGTTTACGAATTATCGCGATTCGTCACCAAAAAAAAAAAAAAAAAATCAAATTACGACAATAATTCAACTTTTCTTCCGAATGCAAATTTAACCCAATAAAATTATTCGGTTAATTCATAAAACATACTTCAACAAAAATGAAAAATCACTCGTCAAAGTCGAACAAATATTACGAATTAAACTGCACAAAAATTGCATTAAATATGCGAATTAATTTATCGGCATCAACGACATTATTTTTCTGTAAAATCAAAATTATACTTTTCTCTTTTTCACTTTATTTCACAAAAGTTTCTCGTTAAAAGAATTTCCAAAAAAAATATTTAATTACTATTCCATTTACTTAACTGTATCGCAAGAACCGCCTTAACACTGACGATACGATGTAAAATAACGTTTTTTTTTTTTTTCTCTTACAGGTATCGATAAACGCGGTATCGGCGAAGCGAATAAGTTGTGACTTTTGCAAAGACTATTTTCAGGCACAGTATCATCTGACAATGTCGGATGCGACAATACGAAATTTTTGTTCGTACGATTGCGTTATGAAGTTTCAAGGAAAGTACACAAAGTCCCCGATAACGATTCCCGCGGGTGACGATCCGGTGCCGACGGGAATGCCGAAGCGTACATATCCACCGGCCAAAGGATTGAATCAACCGATTCAGAAGTCCAACGAGATTCAGGCGAAGAAAACAATGCCAGTTATATCGTCAGTAACGAGTTTAGCATCGCTGACATCGAACGGACAAGTTACAGCGCAAACCGCTCAAACGAGTGCTATAAACAGCGCGGCAACCGGACCGAGTGTCGCAACGACGCAATCGCAAACGCCGAAAGTAATCGTTAATCAACAAGTGATAACGCGACCGCCGAGTCCGGTGAAAATTCACAATAAAATAACCCAATGCAAACCTCTGACGCACACGAAAGGAGTTTCGGTCCGTCCGCATCCGTGCGTAAAATCCACGCAAACGGACGGCGACGCGAGAGTATTGATACCGATTCCGGTACCGATTTACGTACCGTTTCCGGTACACATGTGGAGTATGCCGTATCCTGTGCCAATACCGTTTCCTCTGCCTATTCCGGTTCCCATTTTCATTCCCACAACGAAAAACAGCGCGAAAAGTATTTTCAAAGATATCAAAAGGATACAGGAAAAAATTCCTGCCGATCCGTTTGAAGCCGAATTATTGATGATGGCGGAGATGGTCGCCACTGAGAAAAAAACTAACGACGGCGATTCCGATTCCAGCGATGATAATGGGTAAAATATTCAGTTACGTAAATTCGATAACAAGAAATTATTTTAGTTTAGTTTTATTAATTCAGTTTTTGATTTAAAAAAAGAAATTACTTAGGATAACTAATAATCGATGGAAATATCCAATACTTAATTAACACAATTAATTTTTACGAAAAAATTGTGCCGATTATTGGTTCTTTCAATTAATTGATAATTCTTCCAACTCGTTATTTTATTTGAGTGAAAAATGAAGTGGAAACATACGAGAATTTTTCTTTCGTTGTTTTAACAATTGGTTCGGTCTTTGAATTTGTAAAAAAAAAAATCGTTAAAAATTCCGATAGTCTCTCAAAATTACGATACTTGAGATTTTTTTTTTTTTTTTTAATCATTGGAACTTTTTTCAGTCCGGAACCAGCGGTACCGGTGGATTCCAGCAACGCTTTCGGTGACGATATGTTGCAAATGGCACTAAAGATGGCAACCGGCGAATTGGACGAACCGGCAGTCGATCTCGAGACGGCGTTGACGCCGAACACTATAACTGCAACTCCAGCGCCTTCGCAACCGGATTCGGCGATCGATGCCGATGGTAAATAATAAAATATTGTTAATTATTCAAATTTTGAATCCCAGCGATGTTTAGCGATATTTACGAAAAAAAAAAATTGAATCGCCGATTTACAGTTCAACCGGAGCGTCTGATAGCCGGTACGAGAGGAAAAAAACGAATGGTTCCTTACAAACCGCGATCGACGCCGAGTAAAAGGGGCCGACGAATTTCCGGGCTTCACGATGTACCGATTATGCCGCCTCCGGAGGCTCAGCAACAGCCGCGAATGATGGAACCGATCGAAAAGCCCGACGCTAATATGGCACTGAAATATACTTTCGGAGTCAACGCTTGGAGACAATGGGTAAACGAAAGTTTTTACTCAATTATTTTCCTATAAAAAAATCAATTAAAGAAAATTTGATTTTCTATAAAAGATTTTAACAAAATCGTTAAATTATATCGGTGACAATAATCGATCATCTTTCCATTAAGAATTTTCGTAATAAAAATTCTAATTCGATCGCAGGTAGTCGGGAAAAACACAGAACTGGAGAAGCAAATAACACCGACGCGGAAAGTAAAACTCTTTAAAACGGATCTTCTTCAGCTAACAGCCGACGAACTAAATTACACGCTATGCCTTTTCGTCAAAGAAGTTCGGAAACCGAACGGCGCGGAATACGCACCGGATACGATATACTATTTATGTTTAGGTAACTTTAGTCTCAAATCCCAAAAAACCAAAAAAAAATATCGCTTCTAGTTTTTTTTTAACTAATAATTATCGATTAATCGTAGGAATCCAACAATACTTATTCGAGAACAACAGAATAGATAATATTTTTACCGACTCGTACTACGAAAAGTTTACCGACTGTTTGAATGATGTGGCGAAGAAATTTTCCGTTCTCTACAACGACGCGCGTGAGTCGTACTTTTTTTTTTTGATCACTCAATCGTAAAGTTCATAATTTTTTTAAACGATGTTTTGTTGTTTTTTTTTTTCAGAGTACATCGTGACGAGAGTCGAAGAAGAACATCTCTGGGAGTGCAAACAACTCGGTGCGCATTCGCCGCACGTACTTTTAAGCACATTAATGTTCTTCAACACTAAACACTTTAATCTCGTGGTACGAAGAATTTCGTTCTCTCAGCTTTACTTCGCTTTTTCTTTTGGCCAATTTGTTTAATCCTCAATAATTATCTTCTCAGACGGTTGAGGAACATATGCAGCTGTCTTTTTCGCACATAATGAAACACTGGAAGAGAAATCCAGCGGCGCAAGCCGCAGCGGTCGCTGGCAAAGGTCCCGGAACGAGAAATGTACTGTTACGTTTTTATCCCCCGCAATCGGCACTCGGTTAGTAAAAATCACTACGAAATATCTTTAAATTTCTCAAATTCTCCGCGAAATATTAACATACAATTTGATTTTAATCCCACAGAAGCGAATTCGCGAAAGAAAAAAGTTTACGAACAACAAGAGAACGAGGAAAATCCTCTCCGATGTCCGGTCAAACTTTACGAGTTTTATTTGTCGAAATGGTAAGTTTCCATGAAAAAGTTATATATATGAAAAAAAAAGTTGTTTTTTCATCTATTTGTTTTTTTTTTCCAGTCCTGAAAGCGTGAAAACGCGTAACGACGTTTTTTACTTATTGCCGGAGAGAAGCTGCGTACCGGACAGTCCGGTTTGGTACTCGACGTCAGCTTTAGCTAAAGAACATCTCGTTAAAATGCTCTATCGTGTTAAAATGGTCAAAGAGATCAACGTCGCCTTGTTGACCAGTTAATTCCACTGACTATTGATCCAATATCTTTCATTTACTAAGTTTTCTTCCTTAATAACCGTTCTTTATACTCCGATGTGTCGGCATCAGTCAAAAAGCCGTCGAAAAAGAAAAAAGAAAAAAAAGTGCGTTGAATGTTATATTGCAAATGAATCGTATTTCGCGGGACCATGGAGTAAGTCTGAAAAAAAAAAAAAAAACAAATCCGTGCTACCGAGAGAGAATGAGAGAGAAAGAGAGAGAGAGAGAGAGAAATTTCAGTTCCATAATACCTTATTGTAGGATTTTTACCTTATAATAAAAAAAAGCAGAAATCTTGTGTTCATTTATGAGGTAAACGTGTCTCAATCCATTTTCTCTTCTTTAGCTATACATAAAACACTCGAAACGTGAGTTGCACTTTTTTTTTTTCTTCATTATCGAAAAATAAAAATTGGGTAAAGAAAATCGTATAAACGAAATTTCGCAAAAAAGTAACATACATTTTTATTTGTAAATTTTTTCTCACGTCGCGAAGACTTTGGAAACGATGTTATTTTTTTGTTTTTCCGAACTAATACTCGAATAGCGTTTATAAAAACGATAGAAGATTCAAGCGCTTTTCGTTGGGCGTACGAAACCACGTTTGCGTTTCATCTTTCGTCGCGTTATCTCGAGATTGTGTAGTTCCGTGTAAACCTCCGCGAATATCTGTTTCTGCTCTTCTTCCGGTATCGTTTCCCGATAAATCTTCATTAGATCGTACTTTTCCCAGGGCTTCTGAGACTTTATGGACTTTCGTCGTCGTTGTTGCGTTACTAACAGGTAGATGTCTTTGATTCCCTTCAAATTTTGACGCTCCCACTTCTCGAGCCACGGAAGCGGCTTCATTACGACTTGAATATCGTTCACGGGGACCGGACTCCCCTCTGGTAACAGTTCCATCTCCATATCAACGGGGAATGTGCTGTATTGCGGTAACGCGTCTCGCAGGTACAACAACTTACCGTCCAAACGTTTTTCGAGTCTGAAAAAAATAAATAAAAAAAAAAAAATTGAGAAATTTTGATTTTCTTTTTTTTTTTTTTTTTCAATTGAAAAATTTTGAATGTTTTTTTTTTTTTATCAATTTCGTCTAAAAGTATAACGGGAATAAATTTTTTTTTTCTCACCTGAGACAATCGATTCGCTGAATATTCGGATCGTACATATCAAAGACTACTTCAACTCCCTGATTGTCGATAACGTTTCTCAGGATGAAAGACGCCCTCATGCCACACCCTTTCCTGTCTATGCATATTCCAACGAATCTGTTGGATTTTCCTGGCGCGTGAGGCTCTGAATAAGTTACCGCTACTATGGATCCCACATAAAATTCTGGTATATCGATGACCGCTCTCCTGGCCATCATGTCCATTCGCTCCAATCTTTCCCTGACTCTGTTTCTCATTTCGGGCTTTGGATCGGGTAAAAATTCGGGATACAAGAATCTGTACTCCGGCGGCACTAAATCCTCCGGTCGTTGCGATTTGAGATCCGCGATTTGTTCCTTGCGGGACTTCGTCCGCGAAACTTCCGAAGGTTCATCTTTCGGCGCTGGACTTACCGTGGATAGTGTTCGACTTTCCTTTCCCGCTGCGAATCAAAACATCGTTGAGGTTAGGTCCGCGGTAATAAAAGTACGAATCGATTCGATTTACTGCTTGACAACTCGAAAATTAATACGAAGGGACAGCTGCTCGCGATAAAAAAGAATTTTTATCATAGATATCATTGTTTCTGATTATTTATAGGATAAATAATGATATCCGAGAAACGCAGATTTGCGAGGTTATGTATGGATCGAGGAATCGAAGGAAAGTTTGGGGGTTAATGACAATGAGAGATATTGTCGTATTTTAGACAATCGAATGAAACAATTAGTGTGACATACCGAGGGTTCTAAAAACGTGAAAACTCTTTTGAAACTCGCGACACAAGACTCTCCCGACGGCTGACATTTTTTTTGCTCTACCCGAGCACCGGACGATGCACGAATAGAGTGAGAGATGCGTGGGAAGGGCGCGCGGATATTGCGGTTATTTTTATTGAAAATTTACCGTTATGGAAATTTTCTTGGAGCAGAAAAATGCCAACAATCTTTTATCGTGTTACCGTCACAAAACGAAACATTCACCTAAAGAATGAAGAATTACAGCGAATAGCTGGAAATCCAGAAAATAAAATAAAATCTATATAATGTCGAGTTGAGTTTTTTAAAAACTTATTTTCGGAGTGCTATTTAAATTAATAACAAACCCGATAATTTTTTTTAACGTCGTTTTTATAAAATAATGTTTTATTTTTCTTCGACAAAGTTTAGGTAATATCCGAGTTTTCGATTCACGATTGAAACGAATATCTCAGTTTTTGAGTATATGACGGGATTGTGCGTATATTTAGGACGTACATATCGGGCTATTATAATTTATATATATATATATATATATATATATCCACACATATATGACAAAGCGTGAATGAAAGGCATCCGTTATTCTTTATATGTATACCAAGGGAATGGAGTTTGATCGGTAATCATCCAATTGCACGAATCATCCTCACGAAAAGCTAACTTGCACGACTAAACTGTGTCAATTCGTGGGACGATTGAGCGTGAAACATCGCGAGTCGCACACCGGCTTTTGTGCACAAATTGTCAAAGATTTATTATCACACTAACTATTAATATGACTATTAAAATGAAAACTATTAATAGTCATTCGTCTATTAATATGAAGAAAAAAAAAAATGCAATTCAAATTTATACATCGTTTCCGTATTTTTTTAATGCGCAAAATGAATATCGGCGATACCTTCAAATAAAAACACAAATTTAATAAAAATCTTTACCGTCGATGGCACGAGGGATTCGCGTTTAAACGATATTCGCATAGCACGCGCTACTTTTTATATCTATTTTCGTAATAATTACATCTTCGTCGTAGCGGTGTGACCTGATGAGTACCTTCTTCCTGTGAACCCCTACTCTTCGTCGTTGACCCTATCGTGAAACCTCAACTCGCCTCGTCCTCCTGTGTGCGTATGTCGCCAATCGGCTTCCTGGTTGGGGCACATATTATTCGCTTGATTGAGGAACCGAACTGTGTGTTTCGTGCGCTAGCGAAGCCCCGAGGAGTCGCGTGTCATACGCAGTCTGACGATCGCGTTCGTCTACAATTTCCCCCTTCGACCCTCTCGCGCGCTGATTACAAATTATTTCTTCTTCTTCTCGTACTTTTCTTCTTTCCTTCACTCTTTCACTCTTTCTATCTCTAACCCCTTCTCTACCTTTTTCTTTCATAACTTAACTCTTTCTTCCGCTCTCATTTCTCTGTTTTTTTTTATTATCATTTCGCATCGAAGCGGCTCTTCAGCGCGCACTCCGGCAGTTCTTCTCGGAATATTGTTAAAGAAAAAAAAACATCGATTCCGATAAATAATCATTTTCCGTGGAGTTTAACTCGAACTGTGCGAATTTGACGAGGTGAAGTGCGTGATTTTTCGAGTAATTCGCGGAGTGCGAACTATCGATCTGTTCATAATTTAAGAATAATGATAACGTCGTGACATCGGTGAGTGATAATTTTTATTATAAAGAAATACAGGAAAGGAACACAGTGGAAAAAAAGGTGCGATGTCTCACGAGTTGCCCGGAGCTGTTGCGGCTCTTCGCAACACTGTACCGGAAAGAAATCACTCGTAAGATCCATTTGGTACCGTTAAATTAATAAATTAACGATTATTGTAGCCGAACTGTCTATATCTACGAATTATTAATTGAATTGATTTTTTTTTAACTTCTATTTATAAACTTCTGATACGAAACAAAACTTGCAGCTCCGGTATGGAAGATATCGAAAAAATGACGTCGGACGAAGAACCAGAAGTGGCGATTTGTCACGAATTCACGCCGCTCGACAGGCTGCAAGCGGTAGAAATCGAAAATTGCATGCGAAAAAAATTTTTCTCTCCCGTATAATAAAAATTCTTAGAAAATGTTGAGCATTGAGAAAATTCGCTCGTAGGTAGTCGATTGGATGGGAGCAAATATGCTTATGCTGCTAACAGCCGCCGGAGTACTCGCGGGTCTTAGTTTTGGATTTCTTGGACGACTCGCCGATCTTTCTCCGGCGTCCATAATGCTCGTCAGCTTTCCCGGCGAAATACTCATGAGACTTTTAAAAATGTTTATTTTACCGCTCATTATCTCTTCCCTTATCACCGGTACGTCGATAATTTCGAGGAAATATCCTTTAAAAAAAACGAAGTTTTTTTTTATCGTATTTTTTTTCAAAATTTTTTTTATTTTTTTTTTAATTTGATTTCACGATTTATAAATGATTACAGGAATGGCGCAACTGGACGTTAGATGTTCGGGACGAATGGGCTTTCGCGCGCTGATATATTACGTGGTAACAACGATTCTGGCAGCGATAGTCGGCATCGTAATGGTCCTATTAATCCATCCCGGTGATCCGAAAAACAAGAGTTTAGTTACCGTAAAATATACCGAGGAAATCAAAGTTTCGACTCTCGACGCTATACTCGATATAATTAGGTAAAAAAATTACGACAAAAAAAAAAAAAAAAAAATTACGAAAAAATTTTAAAAAATTTTTTGATTTCATCGAAAAAACGTCGGATCGGGAAAAAAAACATGAAATTTTGATAATTACAGAAATATGATGCCAGAGAATTTGGTTCAGGCGTGTTTTCAGCAGGTGCAGACCGCCTACACGAAAAAACCTGTTGTCGTAATCGCGGGTACCAATATGAGTGATTTTGTTATGGAACACACACTCGTCTACAAAGACGGCACCAACGTAATGGGAATGATTGTCTTTTGCATTACTTTTGGTCTCATCGTCGGACAGATTGGTCCGCGAGGAAAAGTTATGATTGACTTTTTCACGGTACTCAACGAAATTGTTATGAAACTCGTTAACATCATCATTATGTGGTGAGTGATTTTAATTGAAACGACCTATATGCTCGCTGCTGAGGGCACATCAGGTATCGTACTCTAAAAAAAAAAAAAAAAAAATTCCGATAAGCTGCGATTGAAAATTAAATGCCCAATGGATTTATTATTATTATTTTTTATTAATGTGGAAAGGAATGGCATGCAATGGAATGGAATAAAATTATTATTATTTATCGATGTTATTACATCGAGGATTTTCAATATTCAAAAAGTTTCGGGTTAAAAAAATTCCTGACGCGGGTTTAGCTTTTTTTTTTTTTTCGCGAATGTTCTATACGCTTACAAAATTGTTTGGTAATAAATAATTTTCTTGAAAAATGAATCTGATTATTAAAAAAAACGAGGAAATCGTTGTATATTTTCAGGTATTCGCCTGTCGGCATAATGTGCCTTATAGCCGGTAAAATAATGTCGATAGTGAATCTCGCGGAGACGGCGAGAATGTTGGGATTGTATATGGTAACGGTAGTCGCGGGACTTTTGATACACGCGGTGATAACTTTACCCGCGATATTTGGACTATTGACTCGACAAAATCCCGCAGTTTTTTTCAAGGGGATGATGCAGGCGTGGATCACAGCAATGGCCACAGCTTCGAGGTGATATTTCATCGATTTTTTTTTCTTCCGATATGTATCGCGTTAATTATCGCAACGATGAAATACGATATGCAGTAGAATTCGATGTTTTTAGCGCTGCAACATTGCCGATTACTTTTCGCTGTTTGGAGGTAAACAACAAAATTGATCCGAGAGTAACGAGATTCGTTGTCGCGATTGGCGCGACAGTCAATATGGACGGTACCGCGCTGTACGAAGCGGTGGCGGCTATTTTCATTGCACAGATGAATGGCATCTCGCTGGGATTCGGTGAAGTCATCACTGTTAGGTACTCCACTAATAGGGAGAGAGAGGGGCAAAATGGACACGTGAGACACAACGGAAAAATATCACGAATTTTTTTTTTTTTTTTTTTACTTAAAATTTGGGATAACATTTTGAAAATGTAAATTTTATACGAATTTTTTTGTACTTTTATACGAAATTTTTTAAAAATTTTCTACCAAATTTTTTTCAAGTTTTGTACGAAATTTTTTTCAAATTTTCTACCAAATTTTTTTCAAATTTTATACGAAATTTTTTTCAAATTTTATACGAAATCTTTTTCAGTTTCATGTGCCCATTTCAGACGGCTCTCCCGTATTTAAATTTTAGATGCTTGTTTATCAACTTTCGTTTTGTTATCGTTATTACAAGTTACGTTACAATTTTTCAGTCACTTTTCGTTGCTAATAGAAAAACGCACTTTTTTTTTTGTTGAGAAATCTTTGTTTTACTTTGGTTCGGAGTTTCTAATGACGTTCGGAAGTCGAAAAATCCACTTGGACAATTTTTTTTAAACGATTTTCTTTCAGTTTAACGGCAACTCTCGCAAGTATCGGTGCGGCAAGTATTCCAAGTTCGGCATTGATAACGATGATTTTAGTGTTGACATCGTTGGGACTTCCGACTAACGATATTTCATTGCTTTTCACCGTCGATTGGCTGTTGTAAGTTAAAATACTTGTCGACAGACTTTTAAACTTTTTTTTTTTTTCATTATTCTTAACGCCTTTTATTTTCGCAGAGATCGTCTGAGAACGTCAATCAACGTACTTGGCGACGGCTACGGTGCTGGAATAGTTTATCATCTCAGCAAAGCTGAGTTAAAAAAAATGGATATCGATAGAAAAATCGAGAATCTCGAGTTGGGAATGTTCCCGAGTTCAGCACCACTGGTTTTCAAATTTGAAGATTCTAACGAAGTCGGCGTTACGAATTCGGATACAAAAATGTAACAAATCTCACGAGAGGCACGCGGCGCTTCAAAGGTCTCGTCGCAGAACTCGATGTTTCACATTTAAACGATCAATGACTCTATTTATTAATTGTATAATATCGCGAATAATAAAATCATTTACACACGAACGACGGCGATACAGTGGTTTTTGTGTAATAATAAATAAAATTAGTTTATTAGGTCCCTTTAGACGCTTTGGCATGTAAAGGACGAAAAATCTGTGAAGCGCATCGTCTCGCCGCGAACGACGCGATAGAATAATCGAATGTGTGTTGTGTGAGTGTTGAAAAATGCCGATATATGCGCAGACCTCAGACTGAAGGCACACGAAATGCGGTATCGTCTCTCCGGATGCTTCGCCGATTTTCCTCAGTACACGTGGACCATACCATACAGGAATCTGTTAAAATTTTATTAAGGATCCATACGCTTCGAATTTCGGCATCTAAAATAGCGATTGCGATTCACAGTTCCGTGAATCGAGTTTAATGATTTAAAAAATTGTTTATACGTATTTTATACGCAAAAATCATGTAAACCAAAGTACATTTGCATGAAAGAGTTATCACTTCATAGAAAAAAATATACAACAATAATTTATAGAAAATTCATTTATCAGCATTAATTAAATTTTCCGCTAATTGCGAATCTAAAGGAAAAAAAAAGTTTAGCGAATTCGTAAAAAATCTCTCAACAAATAAAATATACTATCGATTGTTAAAATGAAATAAAAATTACAAATATAATTTTACAAAATCGGCTTAAAAATTGTGACCGTCGATATGTCTGCGTAAACTGAGTTATTTTTCAGTAAATTCAATATTATACTTTTTTTTAAATAAAATAGTAACTCTGTAATTTGGGTCCACAGAAGTATCGCATTTAAAATCTCTATAAACAATTTTTTAAACATTATTAGCCAATTGACGCGACTGCACCGCTAGAAGACTATCTTAATAATAATTTTGTTCTTCACGCAGTTTAAAAGGATACGTCGAGAATAATACGTATGTCTGTTTCGCCGTCAAAATAACGCTTTGTGTTAAGGAAATCTTTGTGGTAATTTTTTTTCAGCGATATTTTCATAAAATTTTAACGATAGACAAAGGATACGAGAAGTCCGCCGAAAAATCCGTTTGTGAGTAAACTGTACCTACTGGTGAAATATTTTTGCCACTGACCTCCGGCTTTCACTAACAACATTACCTGCGAAAAAAACAAAATGATTTTTTTAACATTTCCATTTAGAGTTTAACTTTTTTTTTTTTCGTACCCATCGCCTTTTTGCGAAGGGTTTTTTATTTTTCGTACCCATAATCCAATAACGGCGAAGATGTAGAAACCGAAACCATAGAGACCTGCCATTCCGCCGGAAAGTGCCGCCATTGATATTCGGCAGTATTCACGACGGCGGCATTATTTCTCACGGCACCTTCGCTGTACGCGATTATTTTTAAAAACAAAGTGAAAACCAATTTTTCTTTTTTTTCTAACGCGAAGTCGCTGAACAATCGAACGAACATAACCTAAAAACTTTTCTGTCATTTTGGTTTACGTTTTGTCACAGTGCGCGAGAATATTGAATAAGATTAGGCGCTTTCCATTCCGCTCCTCAAAATGATGGTCATCACTGCATTCGGTTTTCGATTGGCTCGGTCCGTTAGATTACGATGGAATTCAACGGAATGGACCAATCCAACCGTGAACCGGAACAAGTGATGACCATCATTTTGATGAGCGGAATGGAAAGCGGCTATTAATCGATAGTCACCTCCCGTTTTGTCTTGTTGGTAGGCTATCATTTTTTTGCGCCGAACGGCAGTTGTAACACGTATAGCTGCGCGGTTATATCGAACGACAATCGATAATCGCGCATCGTGAAACCCGCGACCACGCGCGCATTTGAATTAAGCTTATAGGAATAGAAATAGGATAGCAATATGAAAGATAGGAAGGGTCACTCGAGAAATTAAACAAAGAACGCGGAAAATAACTTTATGACTCTGGAAACTCGATGCGGGCGAACAAGCACAGGAAACAGCACCACGGGATCCACAAAAGAATACGAGGCCTACGTGAGTTTTTCAAGTGGACAAACAATAAAGACTTTGCGGGACAACGGTGTCTTCGCCAACGAATAGAAGCCACATGTGGATGCCACACCCGAAGCAAGAAGCGAGGATTAGGAATGCGAGGCTGAGTATTGTCTCTGCTTCAAAACTTTCGCTGTTTTTCAAGTGGCTAAAGAAAAGGGCCCAAGCAATAAAACAGCGAACGCGGGTTCACCGGCGCCTCGCAAGACCACCCCAGGAACACGCATCGGACTCGTTAGCTACCACCGCTAACTACCCCCGCAAGGCTCCGCGAAGGAAGCAGCTACGAGCCAATCACTGGACGACGTTCAACCCCGGAGGGACTCCATCATCCCCACTCTCAGACATCGTGGAAGCCTCACCACCAAGAAACTCTATCTCCAAAAATATATTAAAAAATTTTACAAGTTAGAAAAATCTAGATAGTCGAGTCGTGAGCATCAGCTCCGCAATATATCCTATTGTAACAATATACGGAAAATAGTTGAGACCTCAACTTAGTTTATTGTTTATTCCGAATTCACTCGGCTCTCGCGATAAAACCCTCTCAATCTCCTTCTCATAATTCCCGCGTCTCGCAAGTCGAACACTTGGCTGCCCCTCTTTTGCACACAACTCAGTTGTCCACCATCTCAATTCTCTACATGAGTTTCCGTACACACGTAGTTCTACACACTCCTCTTACATCACACAGCGGTTCTCCACACTACCTTTACTACACTATTCAATACTCCACAAATCGATTGGTTACATTCAACTATCCACAAGCCCATTCCTACACATTCCTTTTCCTACATAAATCAATTAGCACACATTTTTTTTACTACACATTACATTTCTCCACATCTCGATTCTCCACGTCGTTATTGCTGTCGGTATATCATCTCATGAGGTTATTTCACGTCGATAATTTAGACATCTTCCAAGGTTTACGAAAATCTCTGTGACGTATTGCAGACTAGGGGTGGGCGATGTTCATTCGACTTTTCGATAATCGATGTTTTTCCGGGGTACATCGATTATTTTGAATCGATGTTTTTATACATCGATATAGTACATGAACATCGATTATTACAGAGAAATCGATGTTTTTAAGTTGACATGCGACGACGACGCACAACAAGATTTGTTACGGCCCAATGCCGTGACTTTTGAAGAGGATCGTTGATTGGCTCTTCGTGAGCTACTGCTGCTAGATGTGATTCGCTGTTGCAGCGGCGAATTGAAATTCGCTCCTGAAGTGCCGGGAAGGATTTATTTTGAATGTTTCGTCAAAAGATTTTAAAACACGAGTCATGGGATAAACGATATGTATATTGTTGTTTGAACATAATGTGTCGAATGGTGGAACGCAATATTAGCGGTACACAATAAGATAAGATACGTTTATAGAAAATATTCAAAGTCTTATAATTTACAAGATGTGAGACGCGTAAGACACTTGTGGGATTTTCGACTACCCTCCTTCGTGTTTCTTCCAAGACTCCCTGTCTTGTTGCTCGGGGGAGGCTTCGAAGTTTCCCCGAAGCATCCCCACTCTCGAGCCCTCATATCGTGCTCTGCGTAACCAGCACTTCTTCGTCCTTTTTCTTACGGTACTCTCTTCGTCTGAATCTCTCGGTTTCTCCCCTCTCGTCTATGTTTTAGGGGCCCACGCGAGGGTCCCATTGTTCGCGAGACTTTCCAACATCCCCTGAGCCGGCGCCCAGTGGTCGTTATATGAGCTCGGCGCTCGTAGTTGTAGCGAAGGGCACTTGAGATTTCCCGGTACTCGACATTAACATTCTTACTTTTTATGACACTAATCCAATACTTCGAGGAAAAGTCACGTTCGCGTTCAAAGACCCTTTTGAAAAAGAACAACCTTCTCCATTCGTTTATAGACAAACATTCATATGGCTTGCCAGGCGTTCGTTCTGAAGATCTCGAATTACCGACTGCACGAATTTGTATACTCTAAGAGATGCTTAGGGTTTTGGGTTACTATTTATTGCGTTCGAAGGCGAGAGCGAAGAACCGAGATAAATCTTAAGGTTATTATAGTTATAAATATCAACATAATCAACTATATTGTTCTGCTTTACCGCTTACTTTGATACTTGTCCAACTTTCGTTGAATCTACTTTATCTATTTTGTATTATCGAGCTGTTCGCGGTCTAGAAACACGGCGTCGGGTGAGTAGCGGAACCGCGGACGTCACAGATTTCCCTCACTTCGGGTGCGAATTTCGCTCTATGAAACGTTCGATTGATGAGTGACCGAGTGACGGTGTGACTACATGGCTGCAGTGGCAGCCGGTGTTCAGCAGTGTACCGGCAATTTTTACAATTGTTTTTGAGGAGTGATAAAATTCAGAATGGATCCTACGCTTGACAATCTGACGAAAGTGTGGCTTAATTGTCCGTACATCGTTTATTTTCGTATAAACGATCAAGAGCCGTTCAGCATCCGAAACCTTTCCTTGGGGGACTATCTACCATTAATTCGTAAGTAAACAGTTAAAGCGTATTATATGTAATATTTTTATTAATAATTTTATTACAATTAATAAGAATACTACTAGTAGATTTATTCCAATGTACGGCTTCTTTCGCCTTTTACATCCTCCCCCACTTCTCTTACCAACTAACAGTGAACATATATATTACTCTCCTTACACAGCCATTCCACCGCCCATCACTCCTTCTCTTTGGTCCTACATTTGTTTCCTCCTTCCATTCCTTACGCTACTCGTGTCTTAAAAATAACAATACTGTCGCGTGTAATGCACCCTCATTCATCCTCTAATACTAATTTATGTCCTACCCCTCTCTACCTCCTCCCCACTTCCTCCCCGGCCCCCTTCCCCTTCTCGATTTACCCCGGTTCTCGACTCGGTTATCCTTGCAAACATTCTCAAATATTTACAGATTTTCCTTACCGGCTCCCCTCTTAGCGTATCTATGGTGTATCTTTCCAGGGCCTCCCCCTCCCTTCCACCCCTCCACTCATCCACCCACCTGACCCATTGCTCCTTTATTACCCCTCTGGCCTCCTCGCATTGCCAGATATGCTCTAGACTTTCGATCTCAGTGCCACAGACCCCGCATGCCCAATTCTCAAATCCTTTTTTCCCCACTTTCCCTACATTACCGCACCTCAGCCTAGCCCACTGCTCTCTTATATCCCCGTCAATCTCCCCACTGTCCCAATGTTTCTCCCTCCGATACCCCTCTTTTATCTCTTTATACCACTTGCAAAAGGAAGACTGATCCACCCTAGTCCAGTCCCCTTGCACATCCTGCTCTTCCTTTCTAAGTACCCCCTCTTTCAGATATCTGTCAATCACCCTCCAACCCCCTCCATTTTCCCATATCTGTTTAATAACTTGCCCATCCCCCACATCCTCCATTGCCTTTTTGAACTCTTTACCCCACCTCGACGGTTGCCCATTAAGGATCCCTCTCACTTCCTCCCTTAGACATATCTTCGGCCACCTCCCCTCCTTCATCTTTAAAATCTTTACAATATAGTTCCCCGCTCTCCGCCTGGCCTCTATCTCGATACTCCTCCTCCCCGCCTCCAACTTCCATAGATAATCCGGCGTATTCCTCGCCACCCCCAACGCCATTTTAACTAGTTTCCCTTGTAACTTTTCTATTTCCCCTCTTCTCTTCCACCCCCAAATCTCCACCCCATATAACGCCCCTGCTTTAACTAAAGAGTCAAACACCTGCAGCCTTCCCTTCAACCCATCTACTCTTGCCCTCCTCATCACCCCCCACACCGCGTTAGCTCCCTTCTGCGCCTTTCCCACCAAATTTTTTATATGAGTCCCCCCTGTATTTCTCGTTGTGAACCAGTACCCCAGATATTTGAATTCCTTTACTACTTCAATCCCCTCCCCTTTAAACTTCCACTCCTCTCCTTTTTTCCTCTTCCCACCATTCCTAAATACCATAATTTTTGTTTTCTGTACATTCACTTCCATCTTCGACCCCTCCACAAATCTCTCCAGTGCTTTTAACATTTTCCCCAATCCCTCCGCTTCCTCGGCTACTATCGCGATATCGTCCGCATACTTTAGAGCATATATTTTAATTCCTCCTATTACCGATCCCCCTACGCCTCTTTTCTCCCATTCCTCATCCACCTCATCCAGCGCTATATTATATAACGTCGGACTGAGCGGACAACCTTGCCGTACCCCCTTTCCTGTCTCAAAACTTTCCGAAATTCCCTCTTCCGCTATTACCGCGTTTTTCGTTGTTTTATAAATACCCCTGATCATTCCAACATTTTCCCTCTGACCCCTTTTTCCCATAACTTCCTAAACAGTAAATCCCGATCCACTTTATCGAACGCTGCTCGGAAATCTACAAAGGCAACATATAACTTCCCTCCCTTGTTTTTCAACCGATTGTTTATTAGTGAATTTAACACAAACACGTGATCCCTCGTGCCCCTCTCTGCCCTAAATCCCGCCTGACTTTCCCTCAGAATACCCTCTCTCTCAATCCATTTATTTAGTCTTTTAACCATAATACTGGCTAACAACTTGTACCCTATGTCTAAAAGCGACACCCCCCTATAATTTCCCGCCACCTCTTCATCCCCCGCTTTATGTATTGGGTATATTCTTGCGTCCTCCCACCCTTCCGGCATTTCCCCGCTATCCCATATTTGGTTCACTATCTCCCGCAGTTCTTCCTCCCGCTCCCTGGGGATCGCTTTGATTAACTCCGCCGGGATTCCATCCTCTCCTGCGGCTTTTCCGTTTTTTAGCCCCCTTAATGCTTTTCCTAATTCCTCCTTACCCACTTCCTCATCTAATTTCGGGTCTATCGAGCCCCCTTCCTCCCCCACTTTCCCCTCCTCCCTTATACTAACCCCGCCATCCCCCTCCTCCCCCTTCCCTCCTAGTAATTTAGCGAAGTAATTGACCCACTGCTCTTTACTTATACTCTCCCCCGCCCTCTTCCTTTTCATCCTAAACTTCCCTACAGCCCTCCACCACTCAGACATATTCTTACTCTCTCTTACATTTTTCCACCTCTCCTCAAACCACTCTTTCCGTTTTTTGTCACATAACTCCTTCATCGCGTTTCTCTCTTCCCCCAGCGCTCGCTTTACCCCTCTCCCGCCTTCATCCCCCCCCTCCCGGTCATCTACCCCCCTTCCCACCCTCCCCCCTCCTTTACTTACTAAAAAATTCTTCAGGGCTATCCACACTCTAGTCTTTTGCTCCCTACACTCATTATCGTACCAACCCCTCTCTCCCCCCCCACTCTTAATTTTCTTCTTCATCCCCGCACTTCCCGCCGCTTCCCATATTGCCCTTTTTAGTTTACCCCAATTGTTTTCTGCTCCTGTTTCCCCTTCCCAGACTCTCTCCAGTTCCGTCACATACTTATCCCCCTCCCCCGCTCTCCAAGTTAACTTCTCTCCCTTAACTCCCCCCACTCTTCGCGAACCGACCCTCCCCGACCCCTCACTACCCCCCGCTAAGTCGAAGGTCACCGGTAAGTGATCGGATTCAGTACGCGGAATTATTTCCATTCTTTTAACTACTCCTTCCTCTTCATCTTCAAGTCTAATAACTAAATCGAGAACCGAGTACGCACCCCCCCCTCCGATAAAAGTCAATTCCCCCTTCTCATCCCCGGGTGTTCTCCCATTCAAGATTACAAGCCCTTGACTAGCACAAAAATTAAGCAATTTCCTTCCCTCTGAATTAATTCCCTCATCCTGCGAAATTCTTTCCCCCTCCGCCCCTCCTTCTTTCTCGCAGCTCATAATCCCCTGTTCCCCCCCCTATTCGCGCATTCATATCCCCTGCAATGACCATTGCCACCCCCATTGCCATCCCCTCTTCCACACACTGCCTTAAGGCCCCTTCCACTCTCTTAAATCCAACATTATTATATATCTCAACAATCCATAAATCTTTATTCATCTTACCTCTATTTATCTTAATAATCATTCCAAACTCCCATTCTTCCACACTACATTTCTCACACATACTTTTCCGTACTCCGACTAGATGCCCGCCCGACGCTCGGCCCCTTGATTTTCCCCGCACTGCCGCTTTTGCCCACCACTTGAACGTTTTGTTCAGTTTTCCCAACACAGCTCTCTCATTCTTTTTTTCCACCCACGTCTCTTGTATTAACAAGATATCAAAACTCTCTATAAACTCACTCACTTCCCATAACTTAGCATACCCCGCAATATTCCACGTTACCGCTTTAATACCCATCCCTTCGATTCTTTTCTCACTGCTTTCCCCGCCCTTCCCTCCGAAACGGCATTTTTTCCATTCTTCCCTCCCTCTCCACCCAATACCACCATACCCCGTTCACGCACACTTTCATGTACCCCACATTGACGATTTTCCCCGCACGCTTTTTCTTTTCTGCTTCTTTCTTCAACCATTCCATGATCTCTCTCTCCCGCGCCGTATAGTCGTCCTCGATCCATATCGCCGTGTTCTTCAGTTCCCCTCTTCTTTTCATTATTTCGATCTTATTTTCCATAGATCCCAGGGTTATCACCGGTCCCCGTCCCACACGTTGTACCTTGACAATTTTTGGGTCTATTCCCAGCCTCGCCCTCACGATCTGCTTGACCTCTTGTGCGATACCGTCTTCTCTTCCGGCTGTATTGACTCCCCTCACAATAATATTCCGCTTTCTCCTGTTTCGTTCTTCCGTTTCCCAATACCACTCGCTCTCCGACAAGGCCCCCGGGCACCGCTCCGCCTCGATACTGCCCTGTCTCGCGTTCACCAGCCCCGCGACGTCCGCCGACATCGGTCTTTGTATGCTTTCGACTGTACCTGTGTCCCGGTTTCTCGACTCGCTGTGGGATCGACGCGCGTCCCTCGGGAACAGTTGCCTTCCCGATTTCCCTTCCTTCCACGCCGTCCCTCTCGCCGTGGCTACCGCTTGCTTCGTCGCTGCGCTGGCCTCCGACGAAAAATCCTCGGTGTCACTTGACTGCCGGGCTGGGCCCGTCACTATTTCCCCCGTCTCCTCTTGCTCGTCTCCTCGCTCACTGTCAACAGTCTCTCCTCTCAAGCCTTCTATTAATCCCAGCAACTGCAACTTTTCTTCATCCCATAACACTTTATCCTTCCACCGGAGCATTCTCCACTCCTCTGCTTCCGCGACGAGCTCTTTAATGATACGATTCATCTGTTCGCATCTGCACCCTACCGGGGCGATCTCTTTCCGTATCTTTTCCACTTCCTCCTTGCAAAACTTCATCATTTTCCTTTCCGATTTTCGTATTTCGCTCGCAATTACCTCCAGCGACAACGCTGAGTCCCCCACCACATTCACCCCCCTGATTTCGCTGTCAGCTGTATTTCCATCGTACTCGACATCTGACATCTTCCCAGTACTCTCTTGCGGTTTCACTTCCACGAGCGTCTCGTTCAATTCCATCTCTCCCAACCCCTCTTCTCCGAGCTATTCCACTCACTTCTTTCCTCATCACCACTTTCCTTGCTTCTCGGGGTACTTCGCCCAACCGATGGTGATCGCGTGGTTTTGGCACTCTTGGCGAAGCCATCCGTCTCACGCGTAACGCCGGCCTTCGAGCTCCCGCGGAGAAAGTATCTCTCGATCTTTTCGCCCCCTGTCTTACCGACACCGGTTAGCTTCTTCGGGCGTCCTCGTGTCGCCGGCCTTGGTGTTGAGCCCAACATGCCATCGCCATCTGTTGCCCAGGACTCGCAACCTTCCTTCTCAATATTCTCCGTTGGGTCTACCTTCTCCCCCGCCTCTGCTTGCTGCGCTCCCGCGTCCATTTTATCCCGCGTTTTCCCGGCTTAACCTCCACTCACTACCGGCCCAACAAATCACCAATTCTCGCAGCAACAACTCAACCCTTTCTTTTGCCAACACTTCCTCGTTATTACCGCCTTCCCACTCACTCGCTGGCCAATTTTTTCTCTCAAACAACACCTACTTCCCGATTAAATCACTCAAAATACGTGAGCTCAACGATACTGAACTTATCGCTACGCCGCCATCTTTTTTCCCCCCAATTAATAAGAATAATTTTACGCTATATGTGAAATATCGCATCTATAGATGACGATGAATACGCCGTGAATCGCATAATAGAATTTATCCAAACGGGCGTCATAGATAACCTTGAAGAAATAAAGGTTATTTCACGGTCGAAGGACGGAGAGAATTTGTACGTACGGTTTGTGATGATTTTTTATACATGGTTTGCAATATGAAAATATATGCTTGTGTTTGTGTTTCAGTGAGTCTATTGAGCTCAATTCTTGGAAATCAAACGAGAATGAAGTATCAGACGGGTTTATACTTTTAGAGGAACTTGAGGCTCTTCCAGATACGAACAGCGATGGTTTATAGTTATTAAATTTATATAAAATTTTACTAGGAAGAACATCGAATAATATTTACTAATAATCTTTGTATACAGGTTTTGTTGCTGGAAGTGAGCTGCTCCACTCCGAATCTCCACTGCTGTCGGAGATTCCACTTTCCGATCCCTCAAAGACGCCGGTGGCACCGCGGGTGAAAATAAAAGAAACCACAGGTTCGGTTTACTATTTTCCAATGGATTCTACTTCGCCATTAGTATATTACGATACACGTGCGAAAAAACTTTTTCTGACGAGTGTGAATTCACACTAGTCAAGAAAACTATTTCTAACGAGTGTAAATTCACACAAGTTACGAAAACGTTTTTCAAACAAGTATCGTACAAAGTTTTACATTGTAAGGTACAAAGATGGAGGTTATACGCGCACGCAGCGCGCGTACAACTGCCTTTTTAATCATTTTTAAAATAATTTTTTTGTTTAGGCCCTATCGCTGTCAATAAGAAATCGCTGAATTGCTCCGATCCGTGGTCCGTTATGGATACGCCGCCTCCGGATCGCTCGCCGAAGCCATCAGCGGATACGGACACGATAGGAGCGGACAAACGAAAAATCGCGGCAAAAAAAAAAAGATCAGCTACACTCAGATCCCCCTTCGCCCTATGAAATCGCCCTCGCCCCTCCCTTCGCCCTTCGAAATTGACGATGAGTCAACTGTCGACGAACCTCCTCCTAGGGCTTCCGGAACATTGAAAAAAAGTAAGTTGAATTCTCAGCGTACGTTTAATATAATTCAGAACGGGTCGGCACGCAATAGAATTCGTAATTTTCAATAATTGGTATGTATTTTTTATATTCGCAGCTTCTGTTCAACGTCTTTCAAATGCTTCAACTGCGGTACCTATCGAGTCGACCAGCATCGCTGCAGTGTCCACATGTGCGAGTCTCAATTTGTAAGTAAAATTATATATTAGTACGGAACTATATCATATAGTGACTGTGTGCAAATTATAGGGAAGGCGTAATAAAAAATCGTAGCGGAAAATCGAAAAGCCAAGTGTGGCAAAGTTTCACAAAAGTCGACGCGACATCTGCGCGGTGTCAAATATGCACGAAAATGATCAAACACGGCGGTAATACCACGAATTTAGCTCAGCATTTAGACCGAAAGCATCCGATTAGGAAACAAACCAACACTAGTGTTGCGGCAGGAATCAAGCGAAAGTGTACTCTCGAACACAGCTCGGCACATAAAAGAGTATCGGCGAGCGAAGATGCTCCGATACAAAAAGCAGATTCTGACATTGGAAGAAAGGTACATATAACACGTTTATTAACATATATCCTTCATGCACGCGATTTTGATCGAGTTTCGTGGTGAGAAATATAATATTGGATTGTGGGGCAATTTTCAGGTCAAATCAGCTACCACCGATCAAAAAATCGACAATGTTTTTCGACAAGCCTCCTCATTCGCAGGTAATAATATTTATATATTACTATATACAAATAATAACATATTTACAATTACATATCTACAATTTACAATTTACGTATCGACAATTTACAATTTGCTTATCTACAATTTACAATTTACTTATATACAATTTATAATTTACATATCCACAGTTTACAATTTACATATTCTTGCTAGATGGAGGAACATCGTCTGAAAAAATCACGAACCCCATTCTGTTCATGATCGCTACGGACAACTGTCCTCTCGCGACGGTCGAGAACGACGGATTCCGCGCCCTTATGAAGGCAACAGCTCCGCGCTACAACATTCCTTCTAGACGCACGATCACGCGTCTCATGGATGACAAATACGAACATTTGCAAGGTGTGTTCAAACGCAAAATTGCTTGCGTGACTGCTCTCACTCTAACATGTGATATCTGGTCCGATATTTCGAATCATGGTTACTTGGGAATCACTGTACACTACTTAGAGAGTTCTGCGATGAAAAGTGGGTGCTTGGGCGTTTTTTCGTTACATCAAAGTCACACGGCAACTTACATTTCCAAAATTCTGATGGAAAGCCTTCAGCTCTTCGACATCAATCGCGAAACGGTGACAGCAATCGTAACTGACAACGGCGCGAATATAAAAAAAGCGGCAATAGATTGTTTTGGCGCATCGAAACACATTATATGTTTTGCTCACGCTCTCTCGCATATTGTACCGGATGCAATCACTTCGACGCCGGAAGTCGAACAGGCCATTGCGAAAGTGAAAACTATTGTCACCTTAACGAGACGCAGCGTTCTAGTTTCGGACGAATTGCGGCGCTTGCAAATGCGTGACGGTAAAACGGACGCTGAATGCCTTTCGTTTATCCAAGATGTTCCCACGAGATGGAATTCCACGCTTAATATGATTGAGCGCGAGAATTTTGATTTATTGCGAGACACAGTAATACTTTTGAAGCCGGTAGAAAATGTAATTACCGAGTGCAGCGGAGACACATACGCGACATCCAGTTTGATAATACCGATTATACGCTGTGTAACCATTGCTATTAGAAATCGTCGCCCGTTCACCGATATCGGACGCGAATTCCAACAAAATCTTTTGACACAACTACATCGCCGATTCAAAAACTACGAGTCACATGAGCTGCTCGCTATGTCTACTGTACTTGACCCGCGATTCAAAAAAATACATTTCGAAAAACCTCTTCTTGCTGCGTCGGCAGTCAGGAAGCTTGATACAATTCTTAAAAGAGATGCTAACATGAATGAGACTACTATCGCGCAGGCGATGCAGGACGAGAACAATTCGCAATCAGCGAACGATGACAGTCTATGGAGCTTTCATGATAAGCTAATCATTTCTGAAAATCAGCCCACGCGTTACGATTCCACTGACCTCACGCTTGAGCTCAAACAATACTTAAGTCAGCCGGTGGTTTCTCGAGACATTAATCCTATCGAATACTGGGATAAATTGAAAACTGCGTATCCGACAGTGCATGCGTGCGCTCTTAAATACTTAAGCGTCGTTGCCACTTCCGTCCCGTCAGAAAGGTTGTTTTCGAAGGCGGGTGCAATTAAGGCAGAATGCCGTAGTCGTCTCACGACAGATAGGTTAAACAAGCTCCTTTTTCTTGGTTGCCTCGACAAAGAGTATTGGCCAATCTAATCGTCAAAAGCTATACATATAATGCGATACCTTAAGTACCGGTCTTTGCTGTGATATTACTCTTACTTGATATTATATGATATTTTTTTATATGTGATATTATGTGATATTACACTGTACTTAGTTTCTGTCATTTTGTACGTAAATTATACATAATATTATGTAAAGCGCCGGTAGAGTTGCTCACGCCAGAGTTGAAATGTAAAAGAATTTGCATAATATAACGTTATATCTTATAGGAGTTTTTATATTTTTGGGGATTGCCTGATGATTTCGTAGACGTATTATATTTACTGTTTCAAAATTTCTGCTTACTAAATTAAAAATAATTCTTACCCAGGTAAGATAAATATTTTTTTTAACATGCAATGTTGACTAGTTTTTAAGCAAAGAACTCATCACAATATCTATTTGCAGGCAGGTACACTGAAGTAAGAATAACGCTGGAATTCAAATCATTATTCAGGATTCAATCCACCATGAGGAAAATACGCAACTACTAATAGTCTTATACTAGTTGTGTAATTGGGTACAAAACCATGAATAAAAACGTAAAGATTTTTTTATTGCAAATATGATGTTTATCGATAATCTTTATTTGCATTATGAGGATTTTTATTCCATTATATAGTTATCTTTTTTTAATTCCAATTACGCGTTTTCGAATAAACGCGCCTTTATTTACTTTAAATTTACATCGATTCTTTATCGATGTTTATGCAAAACAATCGATTCCAAGACATCGATTGTATTATACATCGATTATTTTGGTATCGATGCTTTTTTTAAACATCGCCCACCCCTATTGCAGACCGCGAGCAGGAGCCCTCGAGTGAAGACGCAGCAGATTTCGATTTACGATGTGCGGAATATTATATATGCTGCAACTAGACAATATGCTACATCGGTGCTGCAATTTTAGATGATGACATCACCATGTGGTATTTTTATTCATCAAATCACATCTCCGCGTTACGATCCTCATCAAGACTAAAAAATGTTATTCAAAAAATGTTGTTTTTAATTTTCGTCGAGTGAATTAGGAATAAAAAAATTCTACAATGTACTTTTGCATCAGTTACCAATAATTATCAAATAATTCAAGAATTCATACCAACACGACTTACTCTTTATCGATGATTCAACTTTTTTATTTTATCGTTATAAAAGGAAGCGACAAGGAATTGTCATAAACAATACACGCGGGAAAACAATACACGTTGAGTGACATGTTATCGGAATTAAAATAGTCTTTATTGAATATTTATTGAAAGTAAATTGGATCCATCGAGTCGGGAACATATAATATTGAAGTGATATAATAAATAACGTGAAAAATAAATGGCCAAGAGTAAAACTAATTTCAATAATCAACCAATGAAAGAAAAATAAAAGATAATTGACTGATGGAACACCAATTTTCATCTATCCTTTTTACGCAAAAAATATTTGCAGCCGTGTTTGTCGCGGTCTGCAATTCCGCGACACAAAGGACATGTGTTCTGATTCATATTGTGTATCTCACTGCATCGACTGCATGTAATTATGTGTTGTGACGTGGATTTTTCGCTCCCGTCACAAAACCCGTGAAACAGAGGGGCGTAAGAGACGGCACGGCACAACGGCCAACGTTCTGGCTCTCGGAAGAGTCCCTCTCGGCAATTCAACAGGGCATTAGGTAGCTTTTCGAATTTTATTTTGATTATTTTGTATTTTCTTTTCGGCAAACGAGCGACGGTCTCGCGGCATACTCATCGAGAGCATCGTCAACGCCGGAATCTACGCTACCGACGAGAACGAGAGCGTCATCGCCGCCTCGACATTGGCAAAGGCAACGGCGAGTCCACGCCAGCTACGCTCTCGCGGACAGCATTGGTCGGCGGCGAGAGAGTCGAGAGCCGTACCAGCGCTACGGCCTCGCAGCAGCAACGGAGAGCGCGTCGCCGAGCTACCGCGCGCTCCAAAAGCAACTCGGAGGATCGTCGCTCCGAATATTGATCTCGCGATAGCGGGCGGAGGATCGACTCGAAGCCTCACCCCTCGCTGTACTTCAACAGCGTTATCCTCCGGAGAGGAATCACAGCTCTGCAACATCCTTCTCCGGAGAAGAAGAAATGAGACTCAGCCTCCTCAGGACCCTAGCAGCACCGGCATCGCTCTCGCCGTAGATCGTCGATCAACGATTCCGGCAAATCTATCGATAATCGCGCTCTCGATATTCAATTCGCGCGCGATGCGTTACCGGAGCGTCTCCAAAATTCGGCTAGGGGGGCCAGGCATTAGAGTAGGCAGGGGTGGGGGTCGTAGTCCGTTTCCGCGAAATCGCGAATCGTCTCGGGGACTCGAGCGTTGTTCACCGAAGGAGCAGGACGTTGTTACCGTTGTCGACCGTGCTGTCCAGCGAGAACCGACGCCTACCACCCGCGATCTCGAAGACTCTACGAGGAATTTCCCGAGGGGCTTCGTTTACGGCAGAAATTAACCGGTAAGGCCGTCGTTCGTTTCCGGACAGGCTTTTGTTTCAGTTTCGTAAAATCTTAGCTTTGAGCCAAAAAGATCCCGAGCGATATTGCCGGGCGGTGCGTTATCGTGCATGGCAATCAGTGTCCTGTAGAAAATCCGCGAGTCAAAAAGCTATCGCCGGTGTCTGTCGTAATTTCATTTTATTTTATTTTTTTTTTGTTTTGTTGAGAATTGAAAGAATCGCCGAGAGGGATTCAATTAGCTTTTATTTATTCGGTTTGTCATGAAATTGCGTTACGCGCGAGAGTCCATAGGTTAAGGTAGTTAATAATTCGGGCAAAATCGCCAACGCTCTCGAGAACCGGGGTGCAAATTTTATCCGCCATTCTGGCGTAATCGCGAAGCACGCGCCTCTTATATTTTTCTTTTAACCCTTTCTGACTTCTTTTATTGGACTTCCTTTATCCGACGTTATTTAATTTTGTGACTGGTATAATTTTATTCCTCTGACTTTGTAATGTCTTTTTATTATTTTTCTCGACCATCTTTTTTTTGTCATTCTGTCAGCATGAGGCGCGCGTCTTTTCTTCGATTTTAGCGATCTTCGATATTTTCGCTCTCGAGAGCTCGCGTATTGGAAAGGTCGAATCGACCTCTACTGGTCTGCTGCGCGATCGCGCTTCGTAAACCGAAAACCGCTCCCGAGAACAAAGATTCAATTTTGACACGTCGACGAATTATTGTGTTCCATCTTTTTGCTACCGAGATCTGTGTTAAAAAAATAAAGAAATTGTTAAATTCGATGGTCCGAATTTAGAGTGTTGGTTCCTTCGCATTTGCCACCTGAACCACCCCCTCTACCATTTCCCCCTGGCTGCTTGCTAGCCGAGCGCATATCTCGCTCTCGGGTCTCCTCGATAAAAAAATTTGTATCGAGAGTTTAGCTCTCGAGACTGGCGCCCAGAGGAACCCTTTCGGTCTTGCGGGATACGGTTTGTTCGCGGGAATTCGCGTGACAAATTTTGGCGCCCAACGTGGGGCCCATTAAAAGAAAATTTTATTAAATTAATTTTTGCGAATTTTCCCATCCCAGAGCCAACACTCAGTACATTCAAAATCTTTGTTTTCGGTTTTGCGAGCGCGTCAAGGCTCTCGCGTAGCCTATAGTTCGACAGCTGATCTGTCAACCGTCGATCGGTGTTTACCCCGATCGCGCTGTGTGAGTGTCTCGTTGTATGGTGGTGGTAGTAGCTACCGAGTGTAACGGGCTGCTGAGAGCGCGCGTTACACGATAGACATTTCGGTGGGCTTCGAGCTATCGGTGAAGTTGAGCCGAGGATTTATCCTACTGTACAACGGGCGAAATTTAAAGAGCTCGCAGTATTATCGTCGTCCAGCTATTTAAACCAGGTAACGATTCTTGTCCTTTCCCAATATTTTTCCCGGAATTTTCTTCATTTTATTTTAATTAAGTTATCGCCATTATATTTTTGTGTGGGAATTTGTGTTATAAAGGGGGGTTACCGATAATTAATACCAATACTTGGAACTATTAATTTTTAAATCATTTTACAACCAAAAAAAAAAAAAAAAAAAAAAATATAATTATAAAAAGGATCACGATCTCGTGGATCGATCTCGGGAGCAATAAACGATAAGAAATAATAAATTAACGGAATAAGCGAAACGAGCAAATAATCGAAATAAAATAATTCTCGTTCTCGAATAAAATTTTTAACGTCCGAATTTCGAGAGCGGCTATTGTCGCGAGTTCGGGAGAACGCGTCGTCAAGCGAGAGCGTGCGAGCCGTTGGCGAGTCGAGTCACCTTGCGCGCTGAGTTCGCGCGGTGTTTACGTTCTCGAGCGACGAGAGCCGGACAGTCGAAACACTGTACATTATTTCGAAGCAGTTAAATCGAATATTCGGATTTTCGTGAAATATTATTTCGATCTTCGTTCTCGGAATTTTAAAGCTATAGCGTTGCGGTAGTATTGAATATCGGTGAACTGTGGGTCGCGCTGGTGTGGGTGCGCGTGCACAACCGCCTTTCGAGATCTCGCGCGGCGAATCGATAGGAGAGCGTCGCGTCGCGTCGCACGTGGTTTCTCCCAGTGCTATCGAACTATATCGAGAGCCATGTCAACGCACGACGAAGAGGCTGTAACACCGTTCGCTACCGAATTACTTCGCGAAGAATTACGCGCGCGGGGTTTATCGGACGAAGGGACTCCCTTGCAATTACGCGATCGACTTTTAGCTTCGTTTCTTTTGGCTAATCCGACGCCAGCTGCTACAACCGGGAACCCTTTTAACACTCACGGACCGGGAACGGCTCCCGTCGCGAATAACGCCGATAGAGTCGGAGATGATTATGCTCCCCCAGCCGCGAACGTATCAGCTCCCGCGGGAGCCAACAATCAAGAGGTGAGAAATCATCGGTTAATACCACAAGGCCCACCGCCGCCGCTCCCGCCGCGGAATAGGCATCGCGTTGCTGACTTCGCGATCGGTCATCCGACGATACCGCAGGCTCCTCCGGCATTTCACTCGTCTCCATTGCATACCCCGCGAGATACATCGCACAATAACGTATCGGCGATGGCCGCGTACGAAATTATGCGAAAATGGAATTTAAAATTCTCAGGAGCGCGGGGGGAGGATGCCGAAGCTTTTCTCGTTCGAATTCAGGAGGGCCGCGCTCTCGTACCGATAAACGATGAAGCGTTTTTCGCTTGTCTACCGTTCTTCCTCTCCGGCATCGCGTTATATTGGTTTCGCAATGAGCGCGTACGTTTTTACACGTTCGCGGAGTTCGAAGGTGCGTGGCGTCGACGATTCGGAGATCCCGATTTTCAGTTCGCGTTACGAGAGGAGATTTTACGTCGAACACAAGGCGAGGACGAACAGTTCTCGGATTATCTAACGTGTCTCCGTGCTCTTTTTGATCGCGTCGTGCCGCCGTTTACTTCCGAGGAGCAACTGAGTTACGCGTATCGGAATATGCTCCCGCGGATTCAAATCGCCGTTCAACGGCAGACGATCTCGACATTCGAACAACTCGAAGTTCTTGCGGTGCGGATAGAGCGCAGTTATTTATCAGAGCGCTACTATCGACCTCCTCCACCGCCGGAACGATCGCTGTTTCCCGACTTGGCGTATAGGGCCTCCAAAAGTTCTGCGAGGCCAGCGGGAAGCAATTTCGCGTCGTTATCGAATCCGTGGCATCCGGCTACGCCCGGGAGCTCTCGCACGCGAGACGAGGGGAAATCTCCTCGCGAAAAAGATTCTCCGCGTAGAGCAAATGTCAGTCGAGGTACTCCGACACGAAATCGCGTATCGTTTGCCGATACGAAGAGCCCGCGTCGCGCTACGCCCACAAAACCTTCGGGATCGCCTCATCCTTCGCGAGGATCGCTCTCGACGTCGCGTTCGCCCGCGAAGGGACCGGTAGAAGCGTCATGCTGGAATTGTGGCCAAGAGGGTCATCGTGCTATCGGTTGTAACGCTCCGAAGACTATTTATTGCTATCGATGCGGCAAGAAAGAGGTTACTGTCTCGATGCCTCACGATTGTACGGGAAACGCCGCTGGGAGTCACCAAGAAGGGGCAAAGTGACCCCCGCGAGTGCGTTATCGGCCCCTAAGAAAACAAATAATAACATTTCTCTCGATTTATCCGAATATTTCTGTAGTCCGCTCAACAGTACTCGCTCTCGTACAGTTTTAGTCGTCAAAGTCTCGATACTTGGCAAAGTTTTGCCCGCTATAGTAGACAGCGGCGCAACGCATACTTTTCTCGGCGACGACGGTTTGTTATTGGCTTCCCGATTGGGGCTATCGCGTCGTCGCACAGCTCAAAGACCGAGTGTAATCGCAAACGGCGAGAAAATAATATGCGACGAAGAAATCGAGTTCCCGTTGAGCTTAGAAGATCGCGAAAAAACTGTAATCGGTCGTGTGTTTCCGTCGCTACCGGTACCGCTGCTTCTCGGGTTAGATTCGCTAGAGGCGTTAGGCGTAGTCGTCGATCATCAACGACGTGTTTGGAGTTTTAGTGGAGAGCCTACGCGCGAATGGGAATTTGTACCGTGCGACACACCGGAACACGCGAATATTCTGCTGGGAATTTCGGATCTCGGGCGGAGTGAAGCGGAAAGGCTCAAAGAATTTTTAGACATCGAGATACCGAAGTTACGAAAAGCACCGGGATTGACGACATTAATCGAACATCACATCGACGTCGGGGATAGTAGACCGATAAAACAACGGTATTATCCCGTAACGCCAGTTATTCGCGAAGTTATCGACGCCGAAGTAGATCGGATGCTGGAAGCGGGTATCATCGAGCCTTCAAAAAGCCAATGGTCTACGCCTATCGTTATCGTGAAGAGACCGGGAAAAGCGTATCGCTTTTGTCTCGATTTTCGTCGCGTTAACGAAGTTTCGAAAAAAGACGCGTACCCGCTACCGTTTATGTCGCATATTCTCGATCGCTTGCGCTCGGCAAAATATATTTCAACACTCGATCTAAGCCAAGCGTATCATCAGATCCCGATGGATCGCGAGTCGCGCGAAATAACCGCTTTTACGGCTCCGCACAGAGGGTTATTTCAATTTAAAAGAATGCCGTTCGGTTTAACCGGAGCTCCCGCGACATTTCAACGTTTGCTCGATCGTTTGATTGGTCCGGAGATGGAACCGCACGCGTTCGCGTATTTGGATGATATTATCATCGTTACCGAGACGTTCGAGGAGCATCTCGTGTGGCTAAAACGCGTTTTCGATCGAGTCACGGGAGCAGGATTACTAATAAATCCGGAAAAGTGCGAATTCTGTTGTCCCGAAGTGAGATACCTCGGTTTTCTGGTAAATCGTGAAGGTTTGCAAGTCGATCCCGCGAAAACTGCTCCAATTCGAGAGTATCCGGCTCCAACGAATATCAAAGGGGTTCGGAGATTTTTAGGGATGACTTCGTGGTATCGGCGATTCATTCCACACTTCGCCGAGATCGCCGAGCCGCTCACGAGACTCACGAAAAAGTCGCAGCGTTGGGAATGGGGAAAAGAACAGCGCGCCGCGATGGCATTATTAAAAGAAGCTCTCGCGAGTCCTCCCACGCTTGCATGTCCCAATTTTGACTTGCAATTCACGCTCCAGACAGACGCGAGTACGACAGGGTTAGGAGCGGTACTTACGCAAAATATCGACGGTACCGAACACCCAATCGCATACGCGAGTCGTACGCTCTCGTCGCCGGAAAAGAAATATACGACGACCGAGCAAGAGTGTCTCGCTATCGTCTGGTCTATAAAGAAATTCAGAGCGTATCTCGAGGGTTACCATTTCAAAGTGATTACCGATCACCACAGTTTGCGTTGGCTTCAAAAGCTTAAAGATCCGGCAGGTCGGTTAGGTCGATGGGCGCTACAGCTCTCGCAGTACGATTTCGAGATAGGATATCGTAAAGGGGCGCTTAATTACGTCCCCGATGCACTATCTCGGATGTACGAAGACATGCCGTCGAACGAGGTGGAATCGCCTCCCGAGTCGCCGGATGATGATTTTCTTTGCGCGATATTCGGTAACACTACTGGTCAAGTACCTCGAGAACCCGTCGCGATAGCTAAAGATCGATGGTACGCGAAAAAGATGCGCGACGTCGCCGAATTTCCTCACCGGTTCCCGTCGTGGAAAATTATCGAGAACCGACTCTATCTTCATCGTCGCACGACGAGACGAGCGCTACCGGAAGGGGAATGTTCAGAGTGGAAACTCGTCGTACCACGACCGTATCGTCTCGAAGTATTACGCGAAAATCACGACGACCCTCAAGCGGGTCATTTCGGCATCGACAAAACGTATAAGCGTATTTTTGGTTCATATTTTTGGCCCGGCCTACTGAAAGAAGTTGTGCGATATGTTCGTCATTGCGACGTTTGCCAGCGCGCAAAAGTCGAACAGTTACCGCCTCTTGGACTCATGGGTCGCCGAATAATCGAGGAGCCATGGTCTGTCGTCGCAGCCGATATTAGGGGACCGCTACCGCCTAGTCGATCGGGTTTCGCGTATGTTCTCGTGATTCAGGATCTGTTCACAAAATGGGTAGAGTGTTGTCCGCTACGTAAAGCAACAGGAAAGAAAATCGGCGAAGCGTTAGAGGAACTCGTGTTCTCGCGATGGGGAACTCCTCAAGTGTTGCTCACGGACAACGGCACGGAATTCGTGAACCAGAGTCTTCGCGTTCTCGCTACCGAGCGAGGAATACATCACGCGACAACGCCACCGTATCATCCGCAGGCAAATCCCGTCGAGCGCGTTAATAGAGTTTTGAAAACGATGATAATTTCGTATCTCATCGACAATCATCGAGATTGGGACGAACATCTGGCGGAGTTTCGATTCGCGTTCAACACCGCGTGTCACTCTTCGATTCAGAGTTCTCCCGCGTTTTTAAACTTCGGGCGAGAACCGAAACCGCATAATTTCTATCGTCGACGTGTCGAAGGGGCTATCGAGATCGAGCCGTTACCGCGCGAAGATTGGTCGGAACGAATGAAAAATCTAGACGTGATTCGAGAACGCGTGACACACGATTTAGAAGAAGCGTTCCAGCGACAATCGGCTCAATATAACAAGCATCGGCGAGAACAAGAATTTCGCAAAGGGGATCTCGTGTTGCGAAGACAGAGAATCTTGTCGTCGTCTACCGATCATATTGCGGCGAAATTAGCAAAGAAGTTTCACGGTCCTTTTCGAATTAACCGCGTAATATCTCCCGTAGTATACGAGTTAGAAGATCCGAGTACTCGTAAACTATTCAAAGTATCGGTTAAGGATTTACGAATCTATCTTCCTCCGTTGCCACAGGACGCTCCCGACGACAACGATTCGAACGAGAGCGACACCAACGAAGATCCGGAAGAGCTGGAGCAGTCGAACGTTACCGATAACGCCCACGAGCTCTCAGAGGAAGAAGATCGGGACGATGCCCCGCTACCGCCAAGGAGAGGACGTTCTCGAGCAGCCAAACAACGCGAATGACGCAGAGACGAGCCCGAGTCGTCAAACTCGAGCTCCCGAATTGCCGTCATCTCCGGAAGAGATCTCGAGAACACCGAGAGCAACTCGGGTTCGAGTTTATCTTCGCTCAGGGTGCTCGTACACCGTCAACGTCCCAGAAGGCTACCGTCGAGGCGAACATGCAACTCGCGAGCGCGCGGACTCATCGGATGCTCTCGCGGCATGGAGAGAAGCCGCTCGCGCTACCGCTCGTCGCGCGGCGGACGCCGTTTATCGCCATCGAGAATCGAGAAGAAATTAGTCGCTTCTTATCGCTCTCGCTTCTCGACGAACTCTGATAAAACGATCTTGGAACAAAAAAAAAAAAAAAAAAATGTCTTAGCTGTGTAAAGTTTTATTTTTTTTCGCGCTCTCGAATGTCCTCGCGTTCACGGAGGGACCCGTTTTTCTTCGTTGACGTTCTTGTCAAGCTCGGGATCCCGCTTCTTATTGTATTTTTCCTTCGTACTCATTCTCGTAACGCGAGAACATTAAAAATAAATTATCATTTCGAGGCAAATTGTTTCCGTTACCCTCGAACCTCCTATCCTGCTCCCGAATCGTTATCAACGGTAGCAGTAATCGTAGAGGTGAAAGTTTGGTGGTCGTGGGTGTAATTTGTATTGTCCTTATATTGTCTGGTAATTATGTATTATTTATTGAATCTCTCTCCGTTAATTATAAAATGAACTGTTGAATTGCCATGTCAGGAGGCGTACCGTCGTGGAAAATTTTTATTAAAAGGAAAAAAAAAAAAATCTGAAACGAACGACGGTCTTATTCGGTCGAGGGCGACCTGAGTCTAAGGGGGGAGGAGTTGTGACGTGGATTTTTCGCTCCCGTCACAAAACCCGTGAAACAGAGGGGCGTAAGAGACGGCACGGCACAACGGCCAACGTTCTGGCTCTCGGAAGAGTCCCTCTCGGCAATTCAACAGGGCATTAGGTAGCTTTTCGAATTTTATTTTGATTATTTTGTATTTTCTTTTCGGCAAACGAGCGACGGTCTCGCGGCATACTCATCGAGAGCATCGTCAACGCCGGAATCTACGCTACCGACGAGAACGAGAGCGTCATCGCCGCCTCGACATTGGCAAAGGCAACGGCGAGTCCACGCCAGCTACGCTCTCGCGGACAGCATTGGTCGGCGGCGAGAGAGTCGAGAGCCGTACCAGCGCTACGGCCTCGCAGCAGCAACGGAGAGCGCGTCGCCGAGCTACCGCGCGCTCCAAAAGCAACTCGGAGGATCGTCGCTCCGAATATTGATCTCGCGATAGCGGGCGGAGGATCGACTCGAAGCCTCACCCCTCGCTGTACTTCAACAGCGTTATCCTCCGGAGAGGAATCACAGCTCTGCAACATCCTTCTCCGGAGAAGAAGAAATGAGACTCAGCCTCCTCAGGACCCTAGCAGCACCGGCATCGCTCTCGCCGTAGATCGTCGATCAACGATTCCGGCAAATCTATCGATAATCGCGCTCTCGATATTCAATTCGCGCGCGATGCGTTACCGGAGCGTCTCCAAAATTCGGCTAGGGGGGCCAGGCATTAGAGTAGGCAGGGGTGGGGGTCGTAGTCCGTTTCCGCGAAATCGCGAATCGTCTCGGGGACTCGAGCGTTGTTCACCGAAGGAGCAGGACGTTGTTACCGTTGTCGACCGTGCTGTCCAGCGAGAACCGACGCCTACCACCCGCGATCTCGAAGACTCTACGAGGAATTTCCCGAGGGGCTTCGTTTACGGCAGAAATTAACCGGTAAGGCCGTCGTTCGTTTCCGGACAGGCTTTTGTTTCAGTTTCGTAAAATCTTAGCTTTGAGCCAAAAAGATCCCGAGCGATATTGCCGGGCGGTGCGTTATCGTGCATGGCAATCAGTGTCCTGTAGAAAATCCGCGAGTCAAAAAGCTATCGCCGGTGTCTGTCGTAATTTCATTTTATTTTATTTTTTTTTTGTTTTGTTGAGAATTGAAAGAATCGCCGAGAGGGATTCAATTAGCTTTTATTTATTCGGTTTGTCATGAAATTGCGTTACGCGCGAGAGTCCATAGGTTAAGGTAGTTAATAATTCGGGCAAAATCGCCAACGCTCTCGAGAACCGGGGTGCAAATTTTATCCGCCATTCTGGCGTAATCGCGAAGCACGCGCCTCTTATATTTTTCTTTTAACCCTTTCTGACTTCTTTTATTGGACTTCCTTTATCCGACGTTATTTAATTTTGTGACTGGTATAATTTTATTCCTCTGACTTTGTAATGTCTTTTTATTATTTTTCTCGACCATCTTTTTTTTGTCATTCTGTCAGCATGAGGCGCGCGTCTTTTCTTCGATTTTAGCGATCTTCGATATTTTCGCTCTCGAGAGCTCGCGTATTGGAAAGGTCGAATCGACCTCTACTGGTCTGCTGCGCGATCGCGCTTCGTAAACCGAAAACCGCTCCCGAGAACAAAGATTCAATTTTGACACGTCGACGAATTATTGTGTTCCATCTTTTTGCTACCGAGATCTGTGTTAAAAAAATAAAGAAATTGTTAAATTCGATGGTCCGAATTTAGAGTGTTGGTTCCTTCGCATTTGCCACCTGAACCACCCCCTCTACCATTTCCCCCTGGCTGCTTGCTAGCCGAGCGCATATCTCGCTCTCGGGTCTCCTCGATAAAAAAATTTGTATCGAGAGTTTAGCTCTCGAGACTGGCGCCCAGAGGAACCCTTTCGGTCTTGCGGGATACGGTTTGTTCGCGGGAATTCGCGTGACAGTGTTTACACGGCAGAAAAATCGTATCGAGACGTCTTAAATAGCATATTGTGCACGGTCTCAAGAGCAAATCGGGCTCGTCCGGATCATCTTCGGCATTCAAACCGATGACAGGATCGGGAGCAGCTATCGCTGGAACTTCCGCAAGTCTAGGGATGAAAGGGGGTTTTAACGCTGGTGCTTCCACATCATTTTGTCTTCCAGCAGGTTCAGCTTCCGGTGGTATCTCCTGACGATCTTCAAGGGGTGGTTGTCTCGGAGCTGGCATCACTTCCCAAGTGGAAAAATTATATAAGGATTATAATGATATTATATATGGAACTTTATGTACAAATTAGGTAGGAAAGTGGACATATAGAATCCCTATACATTCTATATAATCTATATACTCTATAAGAGTAGAGTAGACTGAATTGAATAAAGATTAAGGGCATCTACTCGTATAGAAAAATATTTGCAGTATCTATATAATCCATATAAGGACTATATCGAAATTCTACGAAAATTATATTGAAACCATGATACCGTCAATATGTAAAATCAGCATATTTATTAGCATTTTTCATTATTAACAAATTCTATATAATAAGTACTGATAATAGTTTGTATTTGCACCATATAGAAACCGTATATAATCTATGTACAAAATCGATATAATCGATGCGTATTCTAGATATATTGCGGATAACACATAACTTCATATACTTCACAAGCCCATTGGCCATTAACAATAGATATCTCTGACGGCGACAATCTCATGTATGACTAAGAGACGCGTGTTCCTCAACCGCCGTACATTACGTAGCTCATAGTTTTCGCTCGATCACGTTAGGTAAAAAACATGCGTAATTTCCGACGTTAAAATATTTCCCCTCAATCGCATGCACAGGTACTGCTCTTAAGCAATATGTTTTACGGATCGGTACAATGAATTCATTCAAATTCATTCCCGTGTCTCCGTGATTAATTGAATTGTTTTCATGAAGCTGTACTTCCACCTTTTGAACGATAGCGAGTAAAATTCGGTTCACGCAAACGAAGTATCTGATGATACCGAGCAATGATGCTCCGTTCCAAATAATATGAGTATTATCACGCTTCGTTTGCTTTTGATAGATCATTGATGTGAATATCGTTTTCCCCAACTTTACCCTTGCATAAATGCGAATATTTTCATCGGCGATATCCGTTCGATCAAGTGCATTTTGTACAGCGAATAAAGCATCTTCGCTCAATGCCATTTTTACAGCTAAACCCAGTGTCAAGACGGGGATAGATTCGTTTGTAACAGGGATATATATTTTCTGTTTCAGAATTTGCAATGCATTCGCATATTTTAGGGTATTACAAATCTCCATGTCTATCTTATTAGGGCCATGGGTCAATCGTAGGAGATAACCGTTTCTATCTTCAAACGGAAATGCGGACCATGCCCACAGTGGCCCCCAATGTCTTATCGATCTCGCAAGATGCGTCAACTGATGAACGTTAAATGAGCATTTTTCGAGTCCGTACAGTTTCCGTATATCTAACGCAAACAGATAAAAGAAGGACTCAGCTAAATCAATCTCGTCCAAACTGATTTTCGATTTGAGCATCAAATGTGTCGCACATGCGAGCAACAAATAATGTTGGTAGTAAATCTGAGGTAGAATTCCCTTCAATATAATTGGCGAGTAAAATAGAAGAAAGGCTCTGAGTTCGGAAGCTTTCCAAAACTTGAAATATTTAAGCGTCCTGGGTCTTCGTGTTATTGTGTCCGGTGCTTTTATTTCTTCAAGAAACTTATTTATCTGTTCACGTGAGGACTTTCTTATATAAAACGGTTTTTCTTTATTCTTGCTATCACACCAACACGTGATTAACATACGCACGACTCCGAGTAAAATAGCGTGCATATTATCAGGAACAAATCCAATTGCGACGTCAAAAAATGGCAGTGTAGCCCCGATCGTCGGCCCTTTCACCCCTTTGACGTTACAGACACCTTCATTAATCGCCTGTGTCGCTTGCGAAATAATACCGTCGTTCGTCCTCAATGGAGAGTCGGTATCAAGCACCGGATACACGTGGTTAATACCGGATCCAGTCCTACACGTTTGCCCAGAATGCTCGCAAAATGTGCAACCGTATTTCCCATTAAATTGCATTACATTCTGTACCGCCGCCCGTGCTGGACAATCTAACGTTGCTATCGGAGCGATAACTTTGCTATTTCTCATTACACCCGTTTCCATATCATACCAATCGATTCCCCTTGCATACAATTCTTTCATAATGTCTACGAACGGTTTCAAGAAGGTATTCATATCGGGCTTGTGTGTCGAGTAGTATAGACCGGAAACGAATTGAAAAGCTCGCCGATTTTCCGGAGGTATATTAGCAATCTGAATTTGAATAGCCCAAACTTGACCCGTTGAACTATTAGCTGTTGGAAAACCATCCGTGTTCCAAATTACAAACAGGTCGTACTCCCCCGGTATAGCAACCCTGTTGAAAAGAACTGATAAAGTCTCATAGAAAACGATAGAGATACGATAGAAAGCGAAATCAGAATCTATCAGATTTCATCTGGTCTATCGGAACCGAAAATTCTAAGTTTGGTCATCTATATGGTTGTATAAGACTTTATGAGCATTTGGATACTGTGTGGATAACCAGATAGAAAATGTATCAGTTTCTATCAGCTTTATCCGCAGGGCGGAATGTTGCGGCAAATACAGATAAAAAATGTATCTGCTTAAATACGGATCTTACGGTTAGAGTCATTGGTGTATGTAGCTATGAGTGATTGCGGATTCAATATGAAACTGTATATATACGGAATCCCGTACTATGTAGCTCTATGAGTTTCGCATGGACTATGCTGATTAACATGGAATGCGCATAAATCAGGAAAATCCACAGTAGACGTCTGTTAGTATGTATATGGAAAATTCCCATAGAAAATGCTATGATTCTTATGAGGCCTTATAAGTATGGACAGCTCGAGCATTGTCAACGATTCAATAGAATGTATTTGGAAATGCAGTGACACAAACGCATTGTTTCCAGATAGGTATTTATCATCCGCATATGAATGTAACTGCAAATGCACATTCTATTTTCCATGAGAAATAAGTGCGCTTTCCATATAAACATTTAATACGGATACCCTAATACAATATTAACTGTTTTTATTCGGATTTCCTATTCTGAAAAATGAAACTGCAATTGCGCATAACATTTTTAATAAGGATCGAATGAGTTTTACTCATGAATATTTAATATGAATATCCTAATACAATGATAGTTTAACACAATAGTTGCAACAGGTTGTAACAGTTTGTATAAGGATTTTCAAATCCGGAGATGGTTCAACCCTAAATGCAATTTATCTGTAAATTGGGATTGGCATGATAAATATCGATATATAAAGATATCGGTATTTATTAATGCCGATCCGAGTTTACTACAAATACAAAAAAATTCAATTAACCACAATCGTTTATTTATGCTTAAACGATTATTATTATACATTATGTTATAAATGATTTTACAAATAATTATTCATAACAATAATAACAATTATCATTGTTAAATTATTTATGATAATTATTATTATTATAAGTGAATAATTTTAATTATTTTAAATAAATATATTTTAATAAATTGTATATTTTAATATTTTAATAAATATGTTTTAATAAATTTTAATAAATTGAAGAATACATATATCATTAATGATGTTTAAGAAAAGTTGAATAGCCCAACTGACATAACAAAATTGTGTGTTACGTCGGTTGTGCTATTCAATTTGCATTGGAGTGGGCGTAATTTTTTTTTTTGAAATACAATTGCTATTATTTGAACGAATAACTCTAACCGTACATGCCGTAAGAGAGTAGACAATTTCGGTGCCTTTTTATTTCAGCAAGATTGCGCGGCACCAAGGCCGAGTGTCACTGACCGCGCGAAGAAATAGCGTCCATATTTTTCGGTGATACGCGTCTTCCGTCCACCGACAAGCTGTCATCGTTCGCGCTCGACATTCGAATCGAGGCGAAAAGTAAACAACAGTCCGATGACTCTGTATCGTCGACGGGCTGTATTGCACGCTGATCAATACCTGTGCGAACGAGCGGGTGACCCACCGTTTAAGGCAACGCTATTAGCTAACGGTCAGTGTACTTCGCTGACGAGTCCAATAAACGCGTCTCGTTTTTAAGAATTCGCAATCTTGCAATTATTTCGATGCCCGCTTCTGCCCTTTTTTGCGATGAGAGTCTCTTTTCACTCTAGTTGTAGTGACATATCAGGCCAGATAGGAACATATGTGACTACACAAGGACTTATCTGTTCAGGTATGATCTGATAATACAACCGCATTCAATCATATCAGATGTTTTCCACCGAATATCTTGCTATGAAATGATATAAACTATAGGGTTTAGCTGATAGTAACGTTGAGAATAAAGTCAACAATAAAAAAAAAATTGTTTCCGGGAATTGAATCCAGCCCGGCAGCGTGGTAAAGAATCACTCTAGCCACTTGACCACATTGAGTTCGATAGTAAATTGTAAAGATAAATCACATATAAGTGTCACCTGTTTTTTTACAATTTATTAATTATATTATACCGTGGACGAATAACAATTGACGCTTATAAATTTTTTTCTTAAATAAAAAATATACACTAATAATCGCCAGAGAATTCTAAAAATGTTTAAAATTTTTGAGATATAATTAAACAATATAAAACCTTCGATGGCCAGATTGAAATGTTAATATTGTAAAAACTGTATTTCTCGAAAGTTTTTATATATTCATCCAGTTGTGAAAGAATTTCCTCCAGGCAACATAATTGAAAAAGTTTTTTCGTTTAACTGGATTCACCGATGGGGCCTCATAGATTCTTTTGGTAGTTTCCCGAGTCACGTGACTGAGTTGCACGGTGGGGCGTAGTGGCGTCGGGCTGTCAGGCCCGTCGACTAGTCGGTGCCGGTTAGTAGATCCCCGTGAGTCATTCGACAAAGAGCGTCGTCCAACGTATTTTTTGTAAAAAAATTTTTGTAAAAAAAGCGCTGTGTCAGTAGAGATAAAAAAAAATATACGAAAGTGAAAAGTGTGGACGGAAAAGGCAGCATTATCAACAAGCTTTCTCCAAGGTAAGTACAATTAAAAAATGTAACAATTTAAAAGCAAATATATAATTCTAAACCAAGAATTATACGCCAAGTCTTGAATCGTATTTACTAACGAAGGAAAGTATTTTGAGAACGCGTGCAAAGACTTGGCGGGCAAGTTTTTTTTTACGAATACACCCTTTTATTTCGAAATAAATTCGAATTAAAGCTGGCGATTTCGGGTGTTTTTTCGCATCGGCAAAGTCGCACGGCATCAAGGCCGAGTGTCACTGACCGCGTGAAGAAGCCGCTATACTTTGCCTGTACGTTGATACGCGTCTCTCGACCACCGATAAAAAATCGTTTTATTTTGAAAGTGTGTGATCTACCTATCATATAATTATCGTCATCAGACAAACGTTAAATAAAAAATTAGAGAAAATACCAAATGAATAACAAAATAATGACAAACATTTTTCGGAAATCTGTACATCATCATTTATGCCTAAATTCGTTATAAATGTTTATGATGATATTTTGAAAAAATTAAGAAGAGATACTTTGCAAAAAAAGGCATCCGCCAAGTAATTAAAATTTGGTGCAAAAATTGTAAAAAAAATTATTTAAGAAAATAGTGAAATTATAAACGTCAATTTTTTTTATCGTATTTATTAACCAAACAAAGATCTTGAGAACGCGTGCAAAGACTTGGCGGACTAGTTACTTTTTTTACAATCGCGTCATAATTTTTCGAAATAAATTCGAATTAAAGCTGGCGATTTCGGGTACGTTTTTTCGCTTCGGCAAAGTCGCACGGCATCAAGGCCGAGTGTCACTGACCGCGCGAAGAAATGGCTATACTTTGCCGGTGTTTTGATACGCGCTTCCCGACCACCGACAAGATATTACCGTTCGTGCACGAAGTTTCATTAGAGGTGAAAAGTAAAAATTTTTTGTCTTTCAATTTGAATCGTATTTAATGTTAATTAAGCAATTTATTTTATCTTAACTAGATTCACTGTGGACAAGATGTGTGGATACCTCACTTGTCGTATAAAAATGCGGTATCTAACGCCAGGACCGACGCAATTTTCGTAAAAAATATGGCCCTGGCAATCATTGGCCATGAAGCATTGAAGACATGCAGCGTTACCGGGGCAGGATCGAACCGGAATAAGGGCCTCCCGGTAAAGCCATCTCTTGATCCCGTCAAGAAACTTGCAGTTCGAAGTAAGATCCACAAAATACAATTACGAAATCGCTCTACTATCATGTGAAAATAATGATTTATTATGATTTTTTTCTTGATAAAATTTTTGTATTACGCTCTGCTTCCCGGCGGGATTTTTTTTTTTTTAGAATATTTTTTTTAAAATATATATATATACTTTAATTTGTATTGATATTTAGTGTACGTATAAATGAAACAAATCATTCTATAGGCATATTCGGCTTTTTCCTGCGAGAACATCGGAAGTATCCAGTAAATAAAATCGACGAAGATATCGAAGAGTACGTGGGATACATTCGATCTAAAATGTCTGATCTCTCGCGGATACCGAAAACAACGAAATCACGTGAGTAATTATACTTCAATGATAAGTGCTCTTGCACTTTTTTTATTGTTATTTCTATTGTTATAATAATTACAGGAGCCGCAATAAATATTACGGGAGCAACGCAAACGGAAATCGTTGAGGAGAGCTCGAGTACAGACGAAAACTCGCAGAGTTTGAAAAATGACGACGAGACCGATGATAGCGGTTCCCAAGAATCAACGAGTTCCACTGAATTATCATCGACATAACGACAATTATTATTAATTGGATACCATTCGACAAAAAATTGAACGACGTTCAATTTTGACTTTCTTGACACCGTGTGCTAAGCGAATAAAAAATTTAACACGTATTTATTATTCTTTTTTTTACATTATTTTTCAGGATTAACTTGAACCTTAAACTATCGGAGGCCATCTGGCGCATCTCATAAGGATTCAATTGTTTCTATGAGCGAAATCTCAACGCGTAGTTATATTTGTATAAGAAGGTATAAGGCATTTATGTGACATCCACCGTGGTCTTTAATGAGAATTCAGCCAGTTCAATCAGAATCTACACCTACACTTTCACATGCCTCAATAGGAAGTTTCCTATATCTCGCCCGAGTCTCATTGTAACAGGAACGAGATATCGAAAACTTTCTGTTGCATGTGAAAGTCTAGATGTAGATTCTGATAGAACCGGATCAATTCTCATTAAAGACCACGATGGACGTCACATAAATGCCTTATACCTTCTTATACAAATATAACCACGCGTTGAGATTTCGCTCATAGAAACAATTAAATTCTTATGAGATGTACCAGATTGCCTCCGATAGTTTAGGGTTCGAGATAATCCTGATAGAGTCTCATTGTAACAGGGACGAGCTATCGGAAACTTCCAATTGAGACATGTGAAAGTGTTGATGTAGTTTCTGATAGAACCGGATCAATTCTCATTAAAGACCACGATGGACGTCACATAAATGCCTTATACCTTCTTATACAAATATAACCTCGCGTTCAGATTTCGCTCATAGAAACAATTAAATTCTCATGAGATGTGCCAGATTGCCTCCGATAGTTTAAGGTTCAAGTTAATCCTGATAGAGTCTCATTGTAACAGGGACGAGATATAGGAAACTTCCTATTCAAACATGTGAAAGAGTAGATGTAGATTCTAATAGAACCGGATACATTCTCATTAAAAACCATTGGTGGACGTCACATAAATGCCTTATACCTTCTTATACAAATATAACCACGCGTTGAGATTTCGCTCATAGAAACAATTAAATTCTTATGAGATGTACCAGATTGCCTGCGATAGTTTAGGGTTCGAGATAATCCTGATAGAGTCTCATTGTAACAGGGACGAGATATCGGAAACTTCCTATTGAGACATGTGAAAGTGTAGATGTAGTTTCTGATAGAACCGGATAAATTTTCATAAAAGACCACGGTGAATGTCACATAAATGCCTTATACCTTCTTGTACAAATATAACCGAGCGTTGAGATTTCGCTCATAGAAACAATTAAATTCTTATGAGATGTACCAGACTGCCTCCGATAGTTTAAGGCATACGGAAAATCTGATACAACCAATTCGGATACGGTTCTGTCACCGTCAAAAAATAATTCGAAAATACAGATACATTACCTTAGAAAGCGAAAGGCCAGTTTGAATAACTGGATTTTCTGATTAAAAACAATAGAAATTTCATCGTAGTGCAAGGTATCGGCGATTGCAGATATAGGTGCACAAACTTGGATTGTATTTCTATGGGATCTTACATGTCTTTTCCACTATAATCGTATTTGAACCTAAACAGAAATGCAGTGACAAAAACCGATCCTTTTCTGTTAGACATTTTTTTTTCTATCTGGATCTATCAGACTTTTTCAACAGGGAATTTCCTTTAATTTTCTGTACTCCGATCCATCGACTACGTCGGAAATATATTCGTTCGCGTTACTATTTTTATGCGATATCGTATGCACTGTGACGTGATTTTTCGGAATCACCGTCACACAATAAAACAACATTATATTTCTGAGGAAATTGAGACATCTACCGTTTTTCGTTCCCGTTTTCTGCCTCTCCCAGCGACTTAAAGATATCGTTAAACTCTCGTGAGATATCGATCGAGTTATTTCTTTTCTTTCCGATTTAGTACGCTAGTACTGCCGTTTCATAATTCTTCAAATCCTTCAATACAATAATAATTAAACAATTTGATATAGATTCCGTTACTGTTTTAGTTCCGTTAGTCGAAGTTCTCAAACTCACTTGGTGGGTCAAAGTTAGCAAATAAAAGCACATGTGAGGGAGAGACTCGACGAAGAGTCTTGCGAATACGTCAAAGTCCGGTGCAAACCCGGCATCCCCAGGAGATAGTGCAATGCGTTGAGATCAGGCGGAGGTATCGTTTTGGTCCAGGCAAGGGTGGTGGAACACCTTGCGCTGTGTTATAGTTGAGTAGAGCCTTGAATCTCACGCATTGACTAGGGGAAGCGATTGCAAAGATTCGTTCAAGTTACCGCCTTATAGTATCGGCTCTCGATTCGGTAAAGTAACGTTATGGTTGAGAGGGCAGTAGTTATCGATCTAGATCCCGAAAATAATTATCATAATTCGTTACGAATTTTCGTAGGCAAATCGACAGTCTACCGAGAGCTGCCCTCGAGGTAACTCGGGCCTCTCTCGCGCTCCCGCTGTCATAGGCTTCGGCCTATTATTCTCGCGCTCGAGCTATCGACGTGTCGCGTGATCGCGGCGTCTCGCTTGAGTTGCCGTGGATCCCGATATCGCTCTCGCTCTCGTGTTCGTACGTCTCGTCTCGTTCGAGTATCGTCGACTCGTGTGTTTCGTGTGTGCTATCCTCGGCAGAATTTCGAAAGGAATTCTTTCCGAGTTGATAATTCGATTGATGCGTTATTATTAACGTTCTCGAGTTATAGTGCATATGGGTGAGTTCTCGTGGCATCGTCAGATGCAGTTCCCGGTCCTTTTTGGATAAATTACGCGCTTTCGGTGAGTTTTTGATTTCTCGACGTTATCGTTCTCGTGTCGCGCTCGCGGTCGCTTGACTTGCTTCGATCTATCGATCGGCTGAGTGCTCGCGACTCGCGTGCGTGCGATCTCGTGGCTTCTTAGCCAAAGTATTATTTTTTGTTCTCGATTAACGTTCTCGTGTGCTATTCTATTGACCTCGGATCGCGACCCTTCTACCATAACCCGCATCCTGAGCAACCGTGCATTTCCGCAACCGTTCGCTCTCGCGAAGGCATCGACGTTAGTTCTCGTTTCCGTTTTAGTTTCCGTTTTGTTGTGTCGTTCGTTTCGTCCTTGCGGAGGTCGTCGTTCCACCGACCTCCAGATTAGCCCGGTTTGGTAATTCCGGCGAAACAAAAATTAACCCTGCGGAGTCGCCGTTCCACCGACCTCCAGTTTAGTCCGGTTGTTAATACCGGTGAAACAAAATTAACTGGCGCCCACCGGGACGCCGATGCATCCGCGAGGGTGGACGGCCGAAGGTGACATCAGTTTTCGACTTCGCGTTTTTGTTTGAGTTTCGATTTCGCTCCTTTTGAGTTTTGAAGTTTTTTGAGTAAAGTTTAGCGTTGCGTTCAAAGTATAGAAAACCCGTCACAGCACGTCTATAATTTTGTGAAGGTGTCGTACTTCGAAGGCGTCTTTGAGAACCGACCGGATATCGTATTGAACAAACATTCCGTTAATCGCCGAACTTTCACATGCTTCACACAACGTCACGGTCGGATTTTTTGACCATTCGCCTAAGAATTTCGAGCAATCGTTACAAAAACGATACTTTTGGATACTATGCGCATGCGAGGGCATTATCGGTTCTAATAGTTTCATCAGAAAATATTTTGACTTCGGTAAACGATTCGGCTGAGGCAATAGGGCTGCTAGGATATGTAATAAATCATCCAGACTTTTCTTCGTTAACGCATTCTTCAGGAAATAATCAAGAAGCATCTCAATACTCGGCCCGACCGTGTATTCGCTACCGGTATAAAGAGGCTGAGAAAGCGATATCGAATTGCTACCCTGAGGCTCGTTGACGTCGTAAAACAATTCGTCAGCGCCGTTATCACTTCTTTGTGAGTGAGCCGATGAGGAACGTGAGGATCTTGACAAGTGAGAATGATTTGACGATGCCGACGACTGTTCGGATATTATAGACTCCACATCGTCGTTAAGCAATCCACGCATCGAGTCATCTCCCATTATACGATCCTATGTATAAAAAATATACTATCGTTAGGCTGTTTTTTCTAACTAATTCTGCAGGAACACGAAATATTTTCGGAGAACAAGATACGTTCGAGTGCTTCTGGAGGAAATAAATTAAGATATCTACGAATTAGTAGATTTGAGACCCTCGAAAGATAAAGGTCCTTTACGGAAAGGGTTAAGGAGAGTATATCGTGACATTTCCAGCTAAAAGTCACATACGGAAAGAATAAATAAATTGAAGAAATTAGCAATCTTTTTACCGTATTTTGTTCGTTTTCAACCCAATTGAGTTCGTTTTCTAATATTACATGATTTTCTTCCCTGTTTGTCTCTTTTCTCTTTTTCCATCGAGTTAACGTTGATCGGGGAACATCGTCATACTAAACATTTAAAATAAAATATCAATATTATCTAAAACGCAACCTGAAAATCCCTCATTATCGTATTCTGCATACCTCGTTATCGTATAGCCACTTTCGACACCGACGTTGCATTTTTAATAAATTCTCATTTCAAACGAAAATTGGTTTTTTTTAAATAAATGTTCCAGTTATTTATTGTTATCTAGTGACAAATGTCGCAATCGATTCGGGCAGACTCTTGAAGTTTGCCAAATACAAAATTTTCATCGCCTATCACCGCTCGAAAAAAAAAAGAAGTGTGGATGCCTCTGCGACACGATCGTAGGACACACGTCAATTGATTGGCTCGCCAAATATTTTCAATCAAAATGAACATTTATCGTGATATTCAATATTTGGTGGATGGTGCGGATGGTTTTTTGTATATCGTGCATAAAAAATCTATCGTGGTCGATGAAAACTGCGACAAGATTGAGGAGGGTATGAGGGTGTCGTTCTTGTGGCCTGAGGATGCGATCCGAGCGAAGAAATATGTCGGAAGCATTATCCATTCGTCAGGTAGGATCAATACTATACGTCAAGAATATGTTTTCATTCATTTAATAGTTGGTGCGCAATGACTATGTGGTATGTATATTTGACAGCGAACGAATGTGTGTTGCGAAGCTTGATGAATAGTATAGTTCGAAAACGAGAAAACGAAGCAAAACGATCTGTGCAAATGGCACCAGAGGATCAACCGAGGAACAAAAGATTTAAACCAAATTCGAACGTAGATAATCCGGAAGAGACAAACGTAGACAGCAACCGTAACAAGCTCTCCGTGCGTATTGAAAGCCAATAATGTATAACGTGGTGTTCCTGTAAATCTCTTAATTTACAATTATTTATTTATATTTACAAAGATTTTATATATTTACAATTATTTATTTTATATTTTCAAAGATTTTATATATTTACAATTATTTATTTTATATTTTCAAAGATTTTATATATTTACAATTATTTATTTTATATTTACAAAGATTTCGTATATTTACAATTATTTATTTTATATTTACAAAGATTTTATATATTTGCAATTATTTATTTATATTTACAACGATTTATTTGCATCTATAAAGATTATCCAACGCAAGAAGCTCGGGATTACGCTTGCCGCCAAAGAAATTCTTGCCGATATACAGCTGAAGCAAAAAGTTCCGTTCTCTTTTGGAAAATTCCCCGAGTCTGTTCCCGATTCATTTAAAGTATCGAACGCGCTTGCAAACAAAATCGATTCGACTCTATATATGAGTCAAAAAGTGGTGGAAATGCTGCAGGAAATAAAAAATGTAAAAAAATCTGTGTTTATCACTTTTTGCAGCACGGTATCAATACTTTAACGATTGCAAATTTTTTTCAAGGAACTACAACCTTTAATTCAGCAGAAAACCGTGTCATCGCATGAAATTATCGATCTCGTGGATTATTCAAACTCTGCTAATTCAAGAGAACCAACAGCGGTAGAGTTTAACGAGCGCGATGGGCCACGCAGAATGTCAGAATTAGCGGGTCCTTCCTGGCAACATTCGTCGTTCGCTTCGGAAGATCAAAATTTATCGCCAACGCATGAGCAATCATCTTCAAATGCCTCGACCCCGGTTGCAACTCCCGTTGCATCTCCGATTGCGAAGAAATACTCGATGTCCAACCGTTCTTCCCACCCTATAACATCTCCGATTCATAAAAAAAATCTACTTTCCGAGCGTAACGTTATGAATCTCGTCCCTTACGGCAACGATTCATCGGACGAAGAATTCGAGGCGGTCAGCACTACGGCGACGTGTAAGATACCGACGTCGACGAAAAAAATCGCGGAAGTTTCATGCGTACGTATCATCGCTATGCGAAAAACGCACTCGTACGTAGCGAAAAATAATTTATAGCGGCGTTGTAATAGCTCAACAACTTGACGTGACGGCATTTCGGTTGAGAAGCTACGAAAAAAATATTCCGACCCTGAAGCGCGTAATCGATACGCGTAATCGATTATTTTTATTATTTTTCGATTATTTAGGGAAGAGACGTCACTGTTTTTTACAAATTGAATAAAAAGTTTTTATCATTCTTTGTGTTTGATGTGAACCTTTAAGCCCTTTACGTCTTTTGACATTGTAGCGTAATTCTCAAAGCGAGAACTACCCACGAGAACCCTCAACCTCGATGCTCTAAATCGTCCCAATAATTTTCCTCTTTTATTTTTCCCCTCGCGGGATGGGCGCCAGGCGCGCGAACGCACCAAGGAAAATTCGACGAGGCTGATTAGCTGCCGGCTAGCTGCAGCTTTCGAGAACCGGAGAGGGGCTGGGTTAGGATAAGAACGTTTCGAGCAAATTCACGATAAATTAAATATTCGGAAAAATTCACGGGAACCAAAAGAAAAATCTAATGAAGGAAAAACCGGAGTACCCGGAGGAAACCTTCGTCCCGATCAAGAAATCGAATTAACAAAAACGAAAGAATTCTCCCGACACTCGGGAACTCGCTCAGCGCCCACGCACACACACACTAAATACTAACGCGAACGCTCGCTTCGCGATGCGGCTAACGGTTCTCCCCGGGATCAATTTCTCATTTCCAAAACACCATATTTCGAGTAACAATTTCCTCAAATCTCCAATAAAATAATTCTCGATAATAATTTTCCCACACGACATTTCTCACAACAAAATTCTCACTTTCTCGGTAACTCTGAAATCGACACGGCTACTACATTCGCCGGCAACTCGGTAACACACTCGCACGCCTTCTCACCCACACACTGACCCGGTGGTAACCGCCCGCGAAAACGACACGCATCTGGCATATTCCCGCGGAATCGACTCCCGAGACAAATAAAATAACCAATGAAAAATCTCTAAATATCGACGGCAAAATCGAACGGCCGTTTCGCGACAGTCAATCGACGCTCGGGAGCTCGGTTGGCTCTCGATCATTTCTCAAATTAACACAATTTCCTAGGCCGACTCACGAGAGCGCGTTTTCCCTCGGAACCGCCGAGACAAAGCACGCCGACACAATTTAATTTACGAAATCCGAGAACTCAAACAAATAAACGCGACGCTAATTCTTGACTCGACACAAAATAATTAATTAATTAACCCGGTCCAAGTGCACGGGACGAAAGAGCTCACCGACGTATCGAAGATTTGTTTGAGGAGAGACAAACGGCTCGATAACGCGATGCCTTCCTTCTTTCTCTAGCTGTTAACCGCGGGATCCTCTCACGACACGTGTTCCTCACACCAACTCTCGACGGGAATAGCCCAGAGTATCGACGTTCAATCGCTCTCGTTAACGCGTCCCTACCCCCGCCTAATCGCGCGATCCATATTCGCAAATATTCGGCCCTTTTCGGAATTTCGGCGATTCTCTCGCGCTCGCGACGACGGTAGCGTGATTGTCTCTCGCGAGAGACACGGACGACTCGGCGCGCGGTGGCGCTCGATCTCCAGCGATCGAGATCGATGTAATATTAATTGATGCACGATGGTAATGCTATTACGCAGCTCGGGATCTTGACTGCTGCCCTTCCGAAAGATGACCTCTTGCAACGATTCTGAAGCTGCGGTAGAATCCCAGATCGCTTTGATAGCGATTTCGATGGCGAGGGCAGGAGACTCGGTACCGACGAACTCCTCGGCTTGAGAGTCCCTGTCGACGAAACTCGGTAGCGAAGACTCTCGAAGTAAAATCCCTCGTTGCATGACGAATAATCGTCGATAGCTTCTTCTCTCGCCGATTTACTCTCACGCCCGCGACTCGGACGAACATGAAATATTTTTAAACATCGAAGAAACATTAAATAATAATCCCTATTTCTCAAAATCGTGCCCTGTGGAATTGCCTCGGGAGCCTTGGTGCGAGGAAAACGCATTTTAGTAACGGGCTGAAATTTTGCTACGTTACAACATATACATTTAATCCCAATCTCAACCCCGTTGATGATTAATCTTGCATCTCCTCCCCCCAGGATACCACCGAAAAGAATCTTCCCGATTGCGATTCGATCGACGATCCCATCGAAACAAATTTTACGGATTGCGATACGAACGAGCCCATCGCAACGAATGCCGCGGACAATAAAACGTACGACGATGTGGGTGCTGAAATGACAAAAAATAAAGAAACAAATAATCCGGTTTGGACGTTGAGGCATACCGATAACGCGACGGGAAAGGTCAGCTTGAAACGCGTGATTTTATTTTCGCGAACGAAATTTCACCTTGCACCGTCGATTTGGTGCCCAGATGCGTGAGCTAGTGAGAGATACAAAGGTTTTCGTGAAAAAGTCTGCCCTTTCGAACGTGACGCGCGGAGCCAGAAATCAGACTGGATTGGCGAGAATGTTGTTGGAGGCGGTTTTTTCCGAAGATGCTTTGCTGAGATGCTCGCTGTCGGGTTGCCAAGCAAAAGGCAAAGGAAAGAAAGCCGGGGAGGAGCAAAGGCCAGGTTTACACCCAGAAGCTGTCGAGGCAATTCTGAGTACGCTTAACCTGATTATCATTAAATTATATAGACATATATACTGTAACGTGGCAAAAATCGAGCCCGTTATTCCCGACTCGCTCCGACACTCACGAGGCGATTCCTCAGGGCCAATTGGAAAATTAGAATTATTTTTGTAAAATTATTACATGTTCCCGCGCCTCGGGCGAGAGAGAGCGAGCCGCGACCGGACAGCGAGGGAAACGAAACATCGATTGTCATCGATTTTCATCGAGAATCTTCGGCATCGCTACCGTCGACGAGTCAACGACGGCAGAGGTTCTCGTATCGTACGGAGATCGATCGACGAGGAGCCTCTACCCCGAAGCCTATCGTTGTTTAGACGATAAGAAAACATCGAGGGAAAGGAACACCGCTTTTTCCCAGCGTCGCCGCCTTTTAAATCGTCGCTCTCGAATTGTTGCGAGCGACAGAGGAAGATGAGAAAGAAAATCATCTGCATTGGTTCTCGAACGCGGGGACTGAGTACCGCGGAGACAATATCATCTGTCTCGCTCTCGCGCGTCGGTCAGCGCTACGGCGTCGAGAGAGAGAGCGTGCGAATATTCAAATTTCCGAAAAGGGCCGAGCGTTCGCGGATTTCGGAAATCGTCGCGATTAGGTAGGGGGTAGGGGTGTCGCTAACGAGAGCGTGAGAGACACGTTACTCGAGGCACTTCCCGTTGAGTTCTGGAGCGAGTTGGATCGTCGATCGATATTTCGGATACCGCGCGGAGGAGAATTTTTGCGAGCCGAACATCTGAATCGCTCACGACGGGATATCGAGAGACATCGGTGAGCTCTTTCGTCCGAGGGACAAATTGAGATCGGTAGTTCGCGGATTTTATTTGTTTTATCGTTTTGGGTGATTTATTTTCGCGTGTGGGCTCCCGGCGCGAAAATAATAATTGTATTTTGTCTGCGTGCTCCGAGTTCGACGGTTCTCGAGGAAACGTGGCCGTTTCTCCGAGGTCGGCGAAAATCGTTTTATTCGCGTGTGCAGAGCCGCGAGGCGGCCCGCATTTCTTTCGATCGGTCGTAAACCGTAGCCGCGACGATATTTTCTAAATCTAGTAATTTTTATAATTTTTCCGTGGAAGCACCTCGGGGATAGATCCCACGGGAAGTCGCCCTTTCGTTACCGTCGTGCGCGCGAGGCTATCGTGTGCGCCAGAGTGTGTGAGCGAGTGAATCGGGGGAAAATCGAATTACTTTTGTATTATATTTATTTTCGTGAGATTTTTGTGTTTTTCTAATAACTGGTTTCTGGAAATATTCGTTTCTTTTCCTTTGTTTTCCCCGGAAAATAAAATTGTTATCGTGTGTGAGAGAAAGGGTGAAACGCGAGAACGAGAGCCTTCGCGCGACGCGGTAATCTGTGTGTGTGAGTGTGCGAGTGCGTGAGAGCGACCGCGAGATCCCGAGCGTCGGGAAAATTGTCGATTAAAAATTGTGTAAATTTCATTGGTTCCCGGGACGAGAGGTTTCCTCCGAGATCTTCGGTTTTCCCTCTCTTAGCTGAGTTGAATATTTAAATAAAATTGGTAAATTTTGGTTCCCGGATATTTTGAGTTGTAAGTTGCATTTGATTTTACTTTGTTTTTGTTGATTCCTCCGAATACCGACGTTAAGAACACCCAGCCCCTCTCCGGTTCTCGGAAAGCTGCAGCTAGCCGTTAGCTAATCAACCTCGTCGAATTTTCTCTGGCGCGTTACGCGCCTGGCGCCCATCCCGCGAGGGAAAATTAAAAAAGAGAAAATTATCGGGACGTTTGTGGCTCGAGGTTGAGGGTTCTCGGGTAGGTAAATTCAGTGTAGAGAATTTACGCTACAATACAGGCGATAGAAAAATCAGGGCTCTTTTCTTTATAGAATTTGTTCGCAAGCACGCAGAAGGGAATAAATGGCCTACTGTCGAGGATCGCACGATAAAAGCGAGTCTGCGATCGAAATTGGCTGAGTTGCGGAAGCAGCACGCTTTAAATAACCCACATGCGTTGTGTACGAATTTGATCACTCCGCAAAGAGGTTCTCGCAAAGGTCTCACTCCGCGCGGTGCATCATACTTTCTTTCGGTCCCCGAGCTCAGCGAAGTCTCGTAGTAGCTTCGGGTTCCCCCTCCTTGTAAATATTTATATTTGCTAAATTTGGTCGCTTATTCAATTGTTCGTGTACTCTGTTCATGGTACTCGTCACTTCACATTGATTTTCGAATAAACGTTTGGTATGATTATAAGTAATTAATAAATCACTATACTTCACTAACTCATCAGTGAATAAAATTCAAAATGAATTCTTCTATAATTTATATAGAGTTAAATTACCTTTGATACCCTAATGAATGTATATAAATTCCGCAGAGTATGTAACGATTCATTCATTATTTTATATAATCGATATATAGGTCTTTAAATGCATTATATATGGTTTCTCAATAATTTCAATACAATCTTAATATGATCCTGATGTGAATTATATAAGTAAGCAGACATTTTTCCGTGAGCGGCCTCGGTGATTTGTATAGAATCTATTAAGACACTATAGCGGACGTCGTATTTGTTCACGACGGTAATATGGTTTCAATATTATTTTAATAGAATTTCACTATAGTCCTTATATGGTGTGACGTGATTTTTCGGAATTACCGTCACACATTAAAGAAACATCATATTTCTGAGGAAATTGAGACATCTACCGCTTTCGTTCCCGTTTTTTGCCTCTCCCAGCGACTTAAAGATACCGTTAAACTCTCGTGAGATATCGATCGAGTTATTGCTTTGCTTTTCGAGTTATTATTCAAGTTTTGCCGTTTCATAATTTCTCAAACCTTTCAGTACAACAACAATTAAACAATTTGATATAGATTCCGTTACCGTTTTAGTTTCGTTCCGTTAGTCGAAGTTCTCAAATTCACTTGGTGAGGTAAAAGTTAGCAAATAAAAGCACAAGTGAAGGAGAGACTCGACGAAGAGTCTTGCGAATACGTCAAAGTCCGGTGCAAACCCGGCATCCCCAGGAGATAGTGCAATGCGTTGAGATCAGGCGGAGGTATCGTTTGGTCCAGGCAAGGGTGGTGGAACACCTTGCCCTGTGTTATAGTTGAGTAGAGCCTTGAATCTCACGCATTGACTAGAGGAAACGATTGCGAAGATCCTTTATAGTTACCGCCTTATAGTATCGGCTCTCGATTCGGTAAAGTAACGTTATGGTTGAGAGGGCAGTAGTTATCGATCTAGATCCCGCAAATAATTATCATAATTCATTACGAATTTTCGTAGGCAAATCGACAGTCTACCGAGAGCTGCCCTCGAGGTAACTCGGGCCTCTCTCGCGCTCCCGCGGTCATAGGCTTCGGCCTATTGTTCTCGCGCTCGAGGTATCGTGTGATCGCTGTGTCTCGCTCGCGTTACCGTAGATCCCGATATCGCTCTCGCTCTCGTGTTCGTACGTCTCGTCTCGTTCGAGTATCGTCGACTCGTGTGTCTCGTGTGTGCTATCCTCGGCAGAATTTCGAAAAGAATTCTTTCCGAGTTGATAATTCGATTGATGCGTTATTATTAACGTTCTCGAGTTATAGTGCATATGGGTTAGTTCTCGTGGCATGCAGTCAGATCGTCAGATGCAGTTCCCGGTCCTTTTTGGATAAATTACGCGCTTTCGGTGAGTTTTTGATTTATCGGAGTTATCGTTCTCGTGTCGCGCTCGCGCTCGCTTGACTCGCTTCGATCTTTCGATCGGCTGAGTGCTCGCGTTCTCGATTAATGTGCTATTCTATTGACCTCGGGGTCAATAGAATAGCACACGAGAAACGTTAATCGAGAACAAAAATTAATATTTAACCCCGAGGTAATATTGACCCCGAGGTCAATAGAATAGCACACGAGAAACGTTAATCGAGAACAAAAATTAATATTTTGGCTAAGAAGCCACGAGATCGCACGCACGCGAGTCGCGAGCACTCAGCCGATCGAAAGATCGAAGCGAGTCAAGCGACCGCGAGCGCGACACGAGAACGATAACTCCGATAAATCAAAAACTCACCGAAAGCGCGTAATTTATCCAAAAAGGAGGAAGGGAAGGGAAGGGGGGGAAGGGGAAGGGTCGCGATCCGAATCGCGACCCTTCTACCATAACCCGCATCCTGAGCAACCGTGCATTTCCGCAACCGTTCGCTCTCGCGAATGCATCAACGTTAGTTCTCGTTTCCGTTTTAGTTTCCGTTTTGTTGTGTCGTTCGTTTCGTCCTTGCGGAGGTCGTAGTTCCACCGACCTCCAGATTAGCCCGGTTTGGTAATTCCGGCGAAACAAAAATTAACCCTGCGGAGTCGCCGTTCCACCGACCTCCAGTTTAGTCCGGTTGTTAATACCGGTGAAACAAAATTAACTGGCGCCCACCGGGACGCCGATGCATCCGCGAGGGTGGACGGCCGAAGGTGACATCAGTTTTCGAATTCGCGTTTTTGTTTGAGTTTCGATTTCGGTCCTTTTGAGTTTTGAAGTTTTTTTGAGTAAAGTTTAGCGTTGCGTTCAAAGTATAGAAAACCCGTCATAATGGATTATATAGATCCTGAAAATATTTTTCTATACGAGTAGATGCCCTTAATCTTTATTCAATTCAGTCTACTCTACTCTATATAGTACGTCGAATCTCTTCATCGTGTATCAACTGTATATAGATTATATAGAATGTATAAGGATTCTATATGTCCACTTCCCTACATAATTTGTACATAAAGTTCCATATATAATATCATTATAATCCTTATTTAATTTTTCCACTTGGGTTGATTGACTTCGTCATCGTCGCTGAATATGATAGCACGGTCATCCTCGTTAAAGACGTTATCGTTATCGTTATCGTTATCGTTATTGTTATCGTCGACTTCATTTTCGGCTTCTGGCGATGGTGGAAGGATAACTCCGTCCAGAGCTTCGACGTAATACTCTTCAAATAAAAAAAGAAAATGTACGTAGAAAAGAATTTATGCGATATGATACTAGTAATGAATATATAGAAATTGCGTGGCAGAGACCCGACCATCTTCCCAAATCATTTAAATCGTATTTACCATTATCCAAATAGTTGCGGGGGATTTTTTCCGGAACGCCAGCATTCCCCGGTGCGGCAATTTCGTAATCCCCGTCCGCGTTATCCTGTGGCACTGCAACCCCATCATTATTTTCGGGAAGAAAATCGTCTAGTATGGGTAATTCTACTGGGACTGGATTATTTTCTTGCGCTAAAAAAATAATCGTTATCATATTTGATTGTATGCAATTTTGTATTTTCATGGTTCTCGGGGAATATATACCTATATCCATAACATCCGCAGCCTCAATTGCACGACGATGACGGGGAAGTATAGCCACGCGGAGAAACTCTTCCACCGTAATTCTATAAAACGCCGAAATGTGGTTATTGAAGTAATGTTATTCTTTATCACTAAATAAAACATGCATCAATTATTATTGCAATATCAAGAGAAATACTGACCTGCCCAGTTCCAATTGCTCCTGATGATATAATATCCGTCTATCGTTGTTAATTTGTCGAGATCGACATTGTCGTCTGAGACGCTCACCCCGGTTTACTCGGTCCCAGTCGATATTCTGGCCGGCAATTAACTTATTGAGTCTGTCTGTGGTGAAAACCTGATGTCTGTACGCCCCAAGGAACTTCCAAATATTGAGATGACGACCTCCCAGTCTTGAGCAAATAAACTTATGAAAAGTTTCCGTCACGTTATTCGTGCGTATTGGTGCACGTCCCACTGATGTTATTGCAGCTACCGGTACCCACTGACGACGGTAATAATGAAGTATTCGTAGGACCCTGGGATGAGCGATGGCAACGTGATCTCCAATTGCGCTAAGAACACGAAGGGCATCATCATCGTATTCTCTGCTGGGTAAGAGCGGTATTGCCATTAACATCCATAGAAGATCTTTTGGTACTTGTCTACCAACAGTCCCTCGCCATTTTTTGAATACCGCCTGCAATACATGCAATTGATTAAAATAAGATTTTGCTCGATGAAAACATTCCTAATAAAACTCGTAATCGAAGGATTTCGTAATAATTGCCTTAAGAGACGGTGAATTATCGCGATGGATAATAAATCTGTAAGCAACGTTTTCGACGCATACTAGCATTTATAGCCAAAAAAAGCCTCATGCCCTGCTTTGTTGAAAAAATTCTTTACAATTTTTAGTACTTCTCTCTAATATAATAATAATAATCTATAAATTAAATGAATAACCATTTCATTTTTCGAAAATGCGTTTTCATTAAGTGCCCTTACTCTGCAAAAATGAAACCAGCAGCCCTTCAACCTGGCCTGCGGGAATATATTTCGAGCAGCCGTAATAATCGCCCTTTCGTAATCACTCACGATCGTCTGTAAATTATTCGATAGCCCTGGCGCCAGATTTATAATAAAGCGCAACATTGCTTCGTAGACGCTTGTCGTCCTTCTTTCGCACAAAACGTAGGCTACCGGGAATGCCTAAAGACAGAAAGATGAACATATACAATTGAAAGCAGTTTTTCAAAACTTGTTAAATGATATACTCACTACGTCTGCATGCCGCATGTGAATAATGAAGAGCTGGCAGGCCGTTGACCGAACAGGTACGACCTGAAAAATATATAATTACCTTATAAATATATATATTATGGAAAAATATTAGGCGTTTTCGAAAATATATATCAATTTTCCTTCGAATGACCTGTGGCGTTGTACAAGATTAATCAGAACTCACGCGGAACGTAGCATCGAGAAATATTTCTACTGCGTCATTAAGTCGTGCTAACATTTCGGGTCGATGATATTCGTCGAGAACGTGTGAGAAGGCTAGCGTTTCCGGTACTGCGGGCCGTGCCCCACGCCTCGCACGATCCATGCTATTATGCATTGATAGCTGAGTTACATTTGCGGCAGCCTCTGGATACCTTGAAGAAAATAAAAATAATGTTCGATGTGCATTGTTGCAAATTTGCATATTGCTATACTATTTTGAAACTGTAAAAAGAAAATGAAATCTTTTATGCATATATATTGGTACATTAAATTATTAAATTAAAAAATTGACGACTTTAAACGTACAAATGTAATGACAAATAAATGTGTGTTAGAATATGAAAATGAAAATGTAAATTACTTTCATAAAAAATTGAAATAAATTATTTAAAAATGGTTTGTGATATACGCTATATTAATTTTCTACCACAATTGTATATTTAATTTAGAGACATTATTTTTATTATGATAACCGTTAGATTTTATGATGCTTGGTTCATCAGATAAAAAAGAAAAAAGAGCAATACCCATATTTCATCTAATCTCATCTTCTCAAATATTTATGAAAAAATAAAAAATCATATAAAAACAAAGGAACAGATACAGATATTTCGATGATATTCGCATACTATCAATAGCCGCAGTAACTTTTCGAACCAATAAAAGGAATCGAGAAAAAAAAGTTCTTTACATACTGCAAAGATACATCTCGAAATATATCGTCGAACGACTCAAGCGTCTCGCGACATCGCCGCAACACCTCTCGTTTCATGTTCATTTCATCAAACAACGTGGGATTTGCAGCATCCATGTTATGGAGCGTTCTGATGATGACACGCCCGCGCACAACTTGTGCCTTACCGCGACAACCTGTGCTTGATCTCGACGCACAACGGTATATGGTTGAATATGGTCGTCGATCGCGATGATATGCATATCCATCTCGTGTACAATACACAGACGCGCCAGGACGCGTGCTAGGAAATTCTTCCATCTACATTCACAAATATTTGAGGGAGAAATGTACAAAATCTTCCGGTAAAAAACAGGTTCATCGATATCTCACCTTCGATTGCTAAGACGACATCCTAATATGGCATACGGAAAACAGACAATTTAAAGAGGAGAAAAGTTCTATAGCATAAACTTCAATTTTGTTACGCTCTTCGTTTCGTCCGAACGTCCGAATGTTCACGAGCGAAAGCTATAGACCCGGCGCAGGCACCATATACTATAATGTTTAAACAACGTCGTCTGCTAATACCAATGTCTCACGGCGCTGAGTAGTTCGTAGCGCTGTTGTTGGTGTTAGTTATAGTTTACCCAGGCATTGTCGAACGGGGCAGATAATCAAAATCGTTTTCGAGAAGACGAGAAAATCGCAGGTTTTCGTATAAACAATTGTAGGTAAGAAATCGTATAATAGCTTTTATTCGTCTGACGCTTCATAACAATAGACGAAATCGTCTTGACAACATTTTTCAATCTCGTGGCGTCGTCCCGACAACCTCGCGATCCCGCAGAATCGTCTCGAGCACTTAAACTAAGACATTTGTCTTTATTCTTTGCTGTCATTTTCATTACGCAAGTTGAACATCGATTATTGTAGATGAAATTATTTCGAAACGGCATTCTTATGTGTTTGTGTTTTGTATCCATGGATAAGCGCAAATCTCATGAACTTGTTTACCTTTTTCCATGGCAAAGTGAAGGTCAATAGAGGAGATTGTCGGAACTATATGTATGCAAATTAGTCGTCTTGAGTGGTTCGAGAATACATTTTATGTACTATATTGTTCGTAGATTGAATATTCTAACGAAGAAACTTTTACTGCATCTCATGAGTGGCGTATATCAACGAAATGAATAGGCCACGACGCGGAGAAGACCCTGCAATTGCCGCGAGATGGGCGGCATTGGCGGAGGTCGTCCAAGAGTACGCACCAGCGGAAAATTTTTATCGAGGGAGCGTAAGTGTTGGAAAGAAATGTTGGAAATGTTGGAACGGCTAGAATTAGCATCTGTGATATTCATCAATAATTTTGTGAATGTGAGTAATCGCATTGATTGTTGACTATATCAAGTATCCACATTTTTTAAATTATTTGATCTTTCAATTGTATCAATACGGATTACTTTTATTTTTACTTTTTTTTTGGTGTGCCACTATTATGTAATGAGTGATGAGTTATTTTGCAGTTATTTAGTAGATACACAAACTCCTCATTGAAGCTCTTTATAAAGTGATTTGTTTTTAGTAAAGCTTCCGAATTGAAAGAATAATAAAAAGTAATTAGGATTTACTTTTATTTTTAACATATATTCTGAACTCTTTTCATGGATTTTTTCGTTCTGCCATTTTGCTGAAATGTGCAATTTCGGGACTTTTAAAATCACGAATCATGACTTAAGATTAGATACAATCCCTTTCTCCCCACCGGTTCCGAGCTTACTCGGTATCAAAAACTGTAAATAACTTTTTTCGCGCATACTGGCATTTATAGGAAAAAAAATGTTTCATTATCTGCGGAAATTATCAAAGCAGCTAATGGCACTTTTTTTTGGCTGTAAGTGCCAGTATACGCGAAAAAAGTTGTTTACAATTTGTATTATCTACCGCGGTATTTCACCTCCTCTTAAGACTATTTTTTCATGCGATAAACGATGATGGTATAACGTAATCGAATAATTATCATTCGTATTTAATACAGGTCCATTTTACTGACCCGAGATCATGTCGCCTACTAACAATCCATATACAATCATATGGTGAGTACTAAGTTTAAAATTGTCGAAAGATCTTTAACGATATTATTTTCCAGGGATTTTCGGTGGTCTACGCACTTTGCGAGGGAGAGTCGGATGCCTTAAACGAAGACATTATGAGATTAGTTCTCGATGTAGCTCCAAGGATGCACAGAAACCTTCGAAGTGTCATATTCATTGACTGCAGTGTGTCAATGGTCATAGCCACTCGAAATGTTTTTCCTCGAGTTCGGATGCTAACTTCCTTGTTCAACTGCTGCCAGGTAAAAACCTTGATTTATGTGACATAAATTAAGAAAATACACGATGGCAAGTCAAGTTTTGTACTGCACTGAGAAAAAAAAAGTTTAAATTAACTAAATCGGCGTACCCCCTCGTTCAAACGAATTTTCCGTTAGTACAACCAAATGTTTAGTTTCTTAAATAATTATTAGATCCAGTAGACCAAAATATATTTGCGGTAACCGAAATATTTGTTACGCCAACTAAAAATTCGTTTGAACGAGCGGGTACGCCAATTTAGTTCATTCAAACATTTTTTTTTCTCAGTGTGATGATGTAAATATGTTGTTCGAAAAACAGTGCTTAACAAATTGATTTGTAATCGAATTTTTCTTATCTTGTGTTCAAGAGATGGCGATCGATTGTAAATCATCGAGCTCCCCGGGACATCTTGTGGATGATCGCCAGTTTTCCACTCTTGCCAATGTTGCATGAACAAGAGGGTTTGGATGTCGTTCGAGCTGCTGTAGAGTTAGTACAACCTCGATATCCAGAAATCGTTCACGTATCGAATTACTTCCGTGAACAATGGCTGCCGCTAGCCGACATAATGGTTGTGGGCGCGACCAATTATCTGTGTGAAAAGCTTCACAAGCTTATTCTGAAAAAGCTGGGAGGCCGTCATTACAGTGTTTGGGATTTCACTGGTGCGTATAAATCTCTCTATATTATGAAAAAGTTCTTTTCGCAGGATGGCCGCAGCTCTACAAGCCGCTAGAACTATTGCGTAGATTAATTACCAACCTCCGAAGATTAACAAATATCCTTAATGAAGTTCAGTATGAATAAATTGATATATTTTTATTGGTGCAGATAAACTGATACGGTTCAATAACACCGAAAGCAACAACTGGGCCCGCGCGGAAATGGGCGTGCATCTTCGGCGAGCGCAAGGCACCGATCAAAGGCGAGAGCGACGTCTCATAAGGATGCGGGATCAATTGCAATTAGGCAGGTAAGGATCAATTCGTAATATCGATAAGAGGGTTTCTTTTATTTCGCAGTAGTATGGTTGTTAATGACCCGTCTTGTTTCTTTCTTGGTTATCAGAATAACAGTAGATCAATATCTTCGCGCGGGGATGACGACCACCCAAAAGCGCGATGTCGAAGCGACAGATCTCCTCATTCGAGGTACATTCAACACGCTAGCAAATAGCACATAGAGTTAAAGTATATTTAATTAATTACAAATTATATAATTATAACTTTCAGCGCAAGACGAGCAATTGTTCGGTATTGAGTTGCCCCACCGACAACATTTTCGTACGATAGGTACAGAATTCATCATTGACTTTAACTCTTTTTGTTCGAACTGTCTCGTATAGTATACCATGCGTACATGTGAACTGATTTTTGCTTCCAGATGCAATCGTCCCCGCTGTGCGAGAGCCTGCCCCCGAGCATGGCCCGCGGGCTGTTGTCGGTGACGTTGTAGCACGCGCCCCAGGTCCAAGAGCTGCGCCGGGCGAGAACGTTGCAAGACAAGTTATGATACAGGCCTGCATAATTTGTTACGAAGAACAACCAAGCATAATATTTATGCCATGCCACCACGTTATTGTGTGTGCTGCGTGCAGTAGAGAGCATGCCAGACACGATGGTAGATGTTGAGGTCAAACTCGTCTCATCTCAATAGTTATAACAGCCTGCAGAACGAGAGGAAGTTGTCGAGGGATACGCAGGAATAATAATAAACTGATCGAATATAATTGCTGTTTATTAAACGTGACTGCTTGTCGTTGGTGCTCGTGAGCGACTACAAGAGAAAAGCGCGGCACGCAGGCCGGTAAACATAACGGGGTACGCGCATGCGCGGAAACGAAAAAATATGCACGACCTGCTTCAACACTTCCGCCGTCTAAATATTTTTTTTGTTTATATTATATATACTCTAACTTTTGTACTCGCGCAGTCCAATGCTCTCACTAAGACTAAGAAAGCGGTTACGCGGCAACGCTTTTGTAAAAATGTCTGCACGTTGCGTTTCCGACGGTGTGTAAACGACACACACTACTTCTGCTTCGGTGATTTCGCGTAGTTGATGGTATCGAATGTCTATATGTTTTGTTCTCTTGTGGAACTCGCGATTCTTAGCCAGACGAATTGTGCTTTGATTATCAACACACAGCGGTGTAGCTCGTTGACATTGACGTCCGATACCGTCCAGCAGTTTTCTCAGCCATACTGCCTCTTTCGCTGCGGCCGATGCGGCGACGTACTCCGCCTCCGTTGTACTCAGAACCACCAACTTTTGCCTTTGAGAACTCCACGTTACGGGTCCGTTTGCCAGCATGAACAGATAACCTGTCGTAGAGCGTCTCGTTTCAAGGTCGCCTGCGTAGTCCGCATCAGAGTATCCAGCCAGATGTGGCTCGCTTCCACCGCTTTTGTATAGTAAGCCTACGTCTTTGGTACCACTTAGGAACGCGAGAATGCGTTTGACGGCACGCCAGTGATTCTCGCTCGGTTTGTTTAGAAATTTACTCGCCGTGTTCACGGCATACGATATATCCGGTCTTGAAACAGTGGCAAGGAACATAAGAGATCCCACTGCCTCTCGGTACGGTGCATTGCACAACTTATCCTCTTCTGATGTCACAGGCTCCAGCGTAACGTTCGGATCGGCGGGAACTGCCAACGCCTTCGCTTGAGTCATCTTGAAGCGTTCGAGGATTTTTCGCGTATACGCGTCTTGATGCAGAAACATCGTCTTCTTACTTCGATCACGAGTCATTTGCAGCCCGGCGAAGCAGCTACAGTCTCCTATCGTAATTTCGAATTCTCGTCTCAGATTCTCGACAATTTTGTCCAACCCGACTCTCGATTTGCAGGCTACGAGCCCATCATCGACGAACAATGCGAGAAATATCTCGCACTCGTTGTACCTCCCGTAGAAAATGCACTCGTCTGCATCCGTTTGTTTAAGCTCGAAGCTCTTCACGAACTCGCAGAACTTACGGTTCCAACAGCGTGGCGCCTGTTTGAGACCATACAAAGACTTGTTCAGCCGACAAACCGCTTCGTCCGTTTCCTGTCCGACTCTCAAACCGACCGGTATTTTCATGTGAATTTCCTCCTTCAAATCGCCGTATAAAAATGCAGTGCGAACATCGAATTGCATTAATTCGAGATCTTCTTGAGTGACTGTTGCCAGTACCACACGTAACGAATCGTATCGGACTACCGGTGAAAAGGTTTCTGTATAATCGACACCCTTTTCCTGCAGAAAACCTCTGGCACACAGTCTTGCTTTGTAGCGACGCACGTTCCCATCTGAGTCCTGAATGGCCTTAAACACCCACTTGGCATCGATTGCCTTCTTCGATTGATCCCTCGGCACGATTTCCCAAGTGCTATTCGCTTCATGAGCCTTCAGTTCTTCTTCAACGGCTCTTGTCCAATGAGCAGCGTCCGGTCCGCTCATCGCTTCGTCGTAATTTTGCGGCGCACTGTATTCAGCAAAGTCGACTGCATCGTAGTCAACCATCCACCTTGGTCTTTGCAGCAGCGCTCGATTTCGCAACACACGACCTTGATTTACGGGCACTTCCGGCGCCGGTGGGGGTTCCGGTTCCGGTTCTAGTGGATTTTCGTTTTGCTGAATAGCCTCTGCATCCACTGGCAGCGGTACGGGCCCTTCGTTGCCGACTGGCGGTTCAGCTTCAGCATCCCTATTGACACCTTGCTGTTCCATCTCGTCCCCCTCTTCATCGTCACTTGCATCACGCAAATCGGGTTGTTTGTTCATCCTTTCGTGAAAAACGACATTTCTCGAAACCGATATTTTCTTCGTACCTGGATGAAGTAACCGATAGTTGGATGAGTCTCCGTCGTATCCCACGAGGATTACTTTCTTCGCTCTGGCATCGAATTTTCGCGTAAAATTTTTCGGCACGTGTTCGTAACCCTCGGTACCGAAGGCTCTGACGTGTCCAAGATCCGGTTTCTTACCAGTCCATACTTCATACGGCGTTTTGTCGCGTTCTTTTCCGATTACCAAGACTCGATTAAGCAGATAAACCGCGGTGTTCACTGCTTCCGCCCAAAGCGAAATATCGAGTTCTTTTGCATGTAGCATCGCGCGCGCACTCTCCACTACCGTTCGGTTATCCCGTTCCGCTCTCCCATTTTGTTCGGGCGTATACGGCGCTGTAGTTTCATGTTTTATCCCGCGAGATTGCATGTATTGCCTCATTGCCTCGTTGCGATATTCACGCCCGTTATCCGTTTTCAAAGTTTTCATCGTGCGATCGAACTTGTTCGCTACGCTACGCTCAAGAATTTTGAAGCTTTCCAAAACATCGGATTTGTGTTTCAAGAAAAACACCTGTCTAAAACCCGACGCATCGTCTTTGAATAACACGAAAAATCTCGCGCCGCCGATCGATTCTTGCGACACCGGACCGCACACGTCGCTATGAAAATACTCGCCCGGATCACGATTTACTCTCGTACTAATTTCAGCAAACGGCAGCCTATGGGTTTTTCCGAGATCGCACCCGTCGCAGACAAAATCGCGTTTGTCTTTTACTCGCACACCGTTCACCAAACCGCTCGAAACAAGAAGCGACAGCGCGCGTTTATTCAGGTGCCCGAGACGCTCGTGCCACCCCTGCAAACTCGTTTGTGCAGCGTTCGCCTCGTCCGTCGTTTGCTGTACGTGCGCTCGAGCTAACAGTCTATAGACACCGTTTGACTGCATGAGTCCTACCGCGAGAATCTCGTCACCGCGAACTATCAATGCGTCGTCCTCGCGAAATACAATCAAATACTTACGCATCGCGCACAGTCCCACTGAAAATAAATTCTTTCTCACGCTTGGGACATATAGCACGTGCTCGATTCGTGCTGCGCTCCACACATTGTTTATCAACATGTCCACAATCACGGTACCTTCGCCCATGACAGCGCATTCGCCGTTGTCGCCGAGTATTATCGTGGATCCGTCGTTCTTCGGATGAAACTCTGCAAACCACTCTCGTCTGAACGTAATGTGTTTCGAACACCCGCTGTCGATAAACCAAATGTCATCTTGACCGACCGCAAGCGCCGCACTTCTCTGCGCACCAACTAGTCTCTCGTACCGACCGTAATCGGCTTGATCGTCTCTATCTCGCGCACTCGAACTCACCGCCACGAAGGCTACCTGTTGCGAACCGCCAGCAGCGCCGCCGCGCGCGTCAGGATCGCGTTTGTTTTGCTTTCGTTGGGGGCATTCGCGCGCGAAATGTCCCTTTTGTTCGCACACAAAACACTCGATGTCCTTCTTTTCCTTCTTCTTAGGTTTTTTTTTAGGTTTTGTTTTCGGATCCTCTCCTTTCGATGACTTCGTAATTTTCATCGCTGCGAAGGCCGTTACTTCACCCGCATCGACAGTTAAGCGACTTTCCTCCCGAATTAGTCGTTCTTGCAAATTCTGAATCGTTTGCCTCGCCGGCTCAACACTGTCCCACGCCGTCTGGAACGCTGAGAATTTTGCCATCAAACCTGCTAGCACCTTTGCCATTATCGTTACATCCGACAGATTCTCTCCCATGTCTTTCAGTTGAGACGCCATGTTCTGGATTTTCGCGAAATGCTGCACCACCGTATCCGTGGGCCCCATGCGATATTCGTGAAAGCGTTGAGTTAACATCAACCTGTTCGATGCCGATTTGTCGGCGTGAATCGTCGCCAGCTTGTCCCACATTTCGTTCGCAGTTACGCACGTCAGCAACGACTCGAGCTGACTGTACTCGATCGACGACGAGATAAAGAACATGGCTTTCGCATTGTCTTTCACCCATGCCTTTCCTTCCGCCGATGCCGCGTCCCCCGGCATTACTCGATCCCCGTTCACTACGTCGAGCACATCGTTTGCCATAAAGATTTGCATGACTTGAAATTTCCATCCGAGGAAATTCGCACCATCGAACTTCTGGACGTGTCTAGCCGATAATTCACCCGACATTTTTCCGTTTCGCAATCGATCACACGTTATTCAATTCCGCGGGAACACAAAGAGCCCGTGCCTCTATGGCCGCCACCACACACCACGCGGTTCCGTACCGGCTTTTTCCTCCGCTCACCTTCTCTCTTCGCTGAAACTACCGAGATCTATCGCGACTGGGCCCATAACCTGTTGAGGTCAAACTCGTCTCAGCTCAATAGTTATAACAGCCTGCAGAACGAGAGGAAGTTGTCGAGGGATACGCAGGAATAATAATAAACGGGTCGAATATAATTGCTGTTTATTAAACGTGACTGCTTGTCGTTGGTGCTCGTGAGCGACTACAAGAGAAAAGCGCGGCACGCAGGCCGGTAAACATAACGGGGTACGCGCATGCGCGGAAACGAAAAAATATGCACGACCTGCTTCAACAGTAGATGTCCGCTATGCCGCGTAGAAATCGACAGGCGTGCGCCAATTTTTCTCGGATAAGCAGTGTTTCTTTTGCAGAAATGCCACTGCACGATGCAGTGTATCTTTTTTATGGCTACCTTATTGTTTTATCTTTCATCTTATGTAGTGTGACCGAAATTTCCAAGGAGTGGCACCCTCACACTCATAAAATAAAATTTCAAAATTTTAATAAAACAAAACCGGTACCCCGTTGGCCACAAAAATTCGTCTCGATCGCTTACTTATTTTTAAGGGCGCCAGCCGAGCATCGAGCTCGACGCGATCGGATTTTCCAAAGTTTATTAAAAACGAAAATTGATGTCAGCCGACTAGCTGCAGCTCACAAGGGTAGAGGGGCGGTTCGTTGACTTGGCGATTTATAGAAGGGGTACAACCACAAACAATTAAAACAATTAACTCTCAGCCACATTTAGGGAAAAACAGAGAAATAAATTTATTCAAAGAAAATATAAAATCACACGTAATTTTTCTCCGGGACGGTACCTGGGGTGACTCGACACAACAATAAGAATTTCCCTACTAAAATTCTCACCGGTTACTCAGTTCGCCGGCTTGAATTTTCTCAACGAAAAATTAATAACAATCACAAAAATAATAGTCCCTACTAATTTCGCGGCTCGACGTACATCTCGCATTCGACGGTACCGAAAGACGTGTCGGAAAAATACTAAAACCCCACTATGCCGCGTGATCACTCGGCGCGAGGCGGACAGAAGACTCGTTTAATTTTTCGAGTTCGCACGGCGAGTTCGAACAGCCAAAGCCGTCGAAGCACGCCTACGATTAACTCCCGCACGTCCGAGTCCCTGAAACGCCCGTCACACTTATCTGAATGGATCTCTCGCGTAAATTAAATTTTTACTAGCTACGTTACTTTACCAAACGATCTCAAATTCAAAAACAATTATAATACGACAATAAAATAAGCAAGAAAATACGAGACGGGCCGTCCTACTATCGCAGGCTAACTTCCCCCATGACGAGTCCCACGCGTCACCGAGAGAAGCTTTTCCAATTTGCCTGGGACGAGAACCGTCATCGCGTAAAGTGCGCGCGGACACTCAAAAATAACAAATCGAATATAAAATAATAAATTAACGCGTCCGAGGAAAAGACGGCAGCCTTAACAGCGAGAGATAGATGTTACGATGAAGAATTATCGGAATTGTGCCAACCCTCCATCCCGTCGATAATTCCTGAGCCGCGATCGGTCCGGTACCGAGGTGATACACCCTTTCGCGCAGCGTTGTCCTCCGGCCATCTTGATCACTCGAGCACACGTCCTCACACCACAAAAGATACGACGAGAGTCCTCGAGTGATCTACGCTAATTCGTATCGCGGTCTCGCTCTCCCCTCCCTTTACTAATATTTTCGGTACCCCGGTACCTGGCGACGCCCTACGATTATCGCGAACTATCGCTGGCGCGAAATTAATATTCGAACGAAGACGGCGCTGACGTCCCGTTCGAACTATCGCACGACGTTTCGCTTGAAGAATCTTCGTAGACGTCGGTCCCGGGGTGCAGACATCGTTGAGACGATGCTGATATCGCTAAGCTGCGACTTCTCCATTGTCGGTGCGCCCAGAGCGATGATTTTTGGTGTTGTTGAAGATGAGAGAAGATGCGATGACCACGTAGCGGTATCGTTAGCCAAAACGATACTTCTGTTCAATTCGCCTCGTAGATAATGCGAAACGTAGATCTCTCGTCGATGAAGCTCGCCTCGTTATTATCGTGGAAAATAAATAAATAGGAAAACAAAGAAATTAATAATTTTACTCGCTTTCTTAAATTTTGAACCCTTGAGATCGCTTGGGGACTCTGTCGGTGGGGACAACGTGTGCTCGACGGGACCAGATCCGCCGATGACGCAATTCTTGTAACGCGCCAAAAAAACGCTTTACAATTTATATAGAGTTTATACTCTTTGTATTTGGGAGAGTTGAAGAAAAAAGAAAAACGCTACGCGTGGCGATTGTCAGATCGGCATTTGTTTTGTGAAGCGTCTTTCTCGCCTAGTCAGTGAGTCACGAAACGGCGATTACAGAGGATCGAGCGAAATTTAATAAAGCCGAAAAGTTCTACGCATATAAAGCATAATAGAAATCAGTGTGCAATAATTGAATTGTCGTGAAACGGTGAGAACGGCGGTTGGACGGCGACGGTGTGATTCATCGGAGTGAATATGGTGCCATTTGATCTTTTACGGTACTGTGATTTATTTTATGTAATATAATGAATATATGTTGTGATGAAAATGGAATATTCATCGATAATCGATCGACCCGCTGAGTCGTTTGGCCCATTTGGCATTTCGTTGGCGAACCGTTTGCCTTCCAGGACGAAAAAATATATAGTAGTGTTCATAATAAATATCGCATCGGTTTGTTTCCCTTGCATTTGCTGAAAAAAAAATCTAAATTTTTTTTTGTTTTCCAAACTTTTATTAATTTTATTTTTTTAAATAAAATAAATTTTTTATTTACATTTGAATAAAAAAATTAATAAAAGAAAAGATTTTATTTGTCTTCATCGTTTTTCGGAAGACTATTTTTTTGTGCAAATTGCGGCAGTAGAAAAAATTAATAGTTATTATGAATCAGCAAACATTGAATATAAAATAAGTGTAAATAATATAATATAGATAATTCTGAGAAAGTAGAGTTTGAAAAATTCAGGTGTGTTTATATATTCTGTTTGTTTTACAATTCTAAAGTGGCCCGTGGCCGTGGAAAATAAATAAGATCCCCTTGTAAATCGAAAGACTCATCCTCGTAATAACTTTTTTCTTGCTGTTTGATAGTACAGTTCGTTTCCAAACGCGTCATGAGTTTGGTAAGAGGAAATATGCACCCAGAAACGAGAAATAATAGTAATTTCTGGGAATTTTTTTGAGTGCAACTTGGCATTTTTTGATTGGGATTTTCCTGAAAGAATTCGTTTGTTTTTTGCAATAAAATTAAATAAGACTCGAAATAGTACATTGTGCAACTAGTGCCGAAAATTGGCGGTTCTGGCGAGTGCGAGAGTTGCCGCCCGAGCGAAGCGAGGGTGACAATCGCACGAGTTGCAATCGCCAATTCCAAAGAATTCCAAAGAATTCCAAAAGAATAGAAACGATCTCTTTCCGAGACTGTAGAGTATGAGCGGAAAGGGTCCCTAACCTCAACACGTCGTTAAAAAATGTTGCGGCAGCATTTAGAAAAACAAATATGCGTGTAGAAAAAGAAGAATGTAGCTGATGTGCGCATGCGTAGGACATTTCCTAACGGCGTACGGGAACGACCCGCGTTCCGCCACGCTCTACAGTTGAGGAAAGCGGGAGTTTCTATTCATGAGTTAAAAAAAAATATTTACGTCACACGATGGATAATTATGTATAAAATAACCACAAGAAATTTCAATTTATTGAAATTGCTTATGGTTATTATATGCGACATTATTTGGAATTTTTACTTCAAATTTTGACCCAACATTCTTAAGATACTAATACTAAGCGATTTACCGTAGATGATACGGATTCAAGGACAGCGATCCGATTCCCAATTACATTGGTGGAAAGACTACACATATTATGTCGATAGCCGTTACAAGGGAAAACCATACAAATATTATCGATGCACTGCGCGAAAAGACCCTTGCAACTGGTGCCTATTTTGCGACGAAGCGGGTAATCTCACCTTGATCAACAATCACACGCACGACCCGCTTGATCTGAAATTAGACGATCGCAAATTTTTCCACGAGTTGGTACTGTTGGCACGCGAGTCGTTTTTGACGCCAGAGGAAATTATCGATGAGGCCGCTAAAAAGTTTGTAAAATATATCCCATCTCTAAAAGCTATATGGCTTATCTGCCCAGTTACGAACTTTTGAATTAAAAAGCTGTATGGCCGTATATATCTCAGGCTATGTATATCTCCGTTGATCGGGTATATGGCACATAAGCCTTATAGTCTTTAATGACGCGATATTCTCTACCGGCCCGCATTAGTATAGAGTAGCATATAGTATCTAAATTTTCGCATAATAATCCAGATACCCGGGATGTGCCGAATACGTTTCGACTACGAGTATGAAAATGAGAATTGCACGAGAGAGACAAAAATGCTTTCCACCCGTCCCCAAAACCCTTCACGAATTAGGAGCCGCGTTACACGATTATCCACCGTTCAACGATATTTATCGGGGCTGTGTCACCGATGAAAAAGGAAAATCGGCGGGTTTCTTTGCAAGCCAGCGTATGTTGGATTTGATAAAGCTTGCAAAAGAACTTCACATAGACGCAACTTTTAAAGTACGTGAAAAATTCTTTTTATATTTTCATGTGATACAAAAATTACATGTGATATAAAAAAATGAAACTGTGTGTGTGTGTGTGTGTGCGCACGCGCGCGCGCGTGCGTGTGTGCGCACACACACAAAAACGGTGTTAACATGACAGCTACAACGCCGACACGAGCTGCAATTTGGTTTTAATTTTATCATTTCATATTCTTATATTATGAATCTCGTGAAGGTTGTCCCGCGACGCCCAGGAGCAGCTCAATTGTGGATCGTCTTCCTGCGCATCAGGGATAAGGTGTGTTTCGTCAGAGTTTATCAACGTTACATGATACCTATCCCCGTTTGTATAGAAAGCGTCAAGTTCCTTTATTACCTCCCTTCCTTCCTTCCTTCGTCATGTAGGGTTTTCCCGCGATATACGTTTTGTGCGAGAATCGTACGACGTCCTTATATCATAAAGTGTGGGAGCGCATCTTGGAACTTGCTCCAGAATTGAAAGACAATTTACGAGCAGTCGTAACCGATTTTGAAAGAGCCGCGGTATCCAGCTTAAGAGCGACATTCCCTCGAGTGAAGATTCGCGGATGTTGGTTTCACTACTGCCGAGTACGATAAAGAATATGCGCTTCAGTTTGTTTTACACCTTGCGAACGCCCCGAGGTACCCTGGCGAAAATATTTCCCTGAATATTTGTCTGGAAAACTTTCTCTTAGTTTCTCTGCTATTTTCTAAATATCTCTGCAATGATCTCCGCACAATGTTCAGCACACGATTTATCACTTTATTAGAGAAATTCAAAGGATTTTCCCAAAAATTCTGGAAAACTGATTTTTTTTTATAAAGTACGTTAAGAGAAAATACGAGTTGTCTGGAAAATTGATTAATTCTGTTACTCGTTCCGACAGTAGATTTTCAAAAAATACGATTTTTTTTTATTCCGATTTTTCCGGAGAATGTGGGTTTTGAAAATTTCAGCGAACTTGGGAGTTAACGCAGAAATTTTCGGACGTATACAGAGAAATATTTTTATCAGGGCAATTACACAGAAAATTTTAGTATGTACTTTCTTTTACTCAGGCCACTTTCCGTAAGTGGAAACAACTGGATTTAAAGAAGGCACCGAAAGAGATGCTACATTTAACGTGGGCGATGCCGATGCTTATTCCTCCGGCTCAAATGGCCGAGGTGGTTCAAGTTATTACGAATGTCGGAGATGAAGCGTCATATGCAGCATTCCCTAAAATAACCGATTTTGTCACATACCTTCGTCGACGATGGTTACCACTGGCAAACATCGTGAGCGTCGAGGGATCGCCAATTCGTACAAATAACGTCGCGGAAGCATTCAATCGCCGTTCAACGATTAAATTGGGAGGGGTCCATCCAACCCTTTATTCGTTTTTACGTACGTTTAATTCCCGTGATGCCAATAGAAACGTGTCAATAATTATTGGGTCAATTATTAGCAAACCTACTGCACATTATTGCTTCTTACAGATAAACTACAAAAAGAAATATACAGTCAAAATACGAAAGTCGACCGGCTGTTGGGTAGAAGAGGTAATGGTCACTCAAAAAAGATCCCCAAAATATGGCTTCAATTTGAAAAAAAATTGAAAAATGCTGAATCGATGCTGCCATACGGAAGGTAAGCTTTGCCTTCAGAGAGTCGCTGCAATATGTATTGAGTCTATTGAATTCAATATTGTTTTCCTTTGTTCATATCGTTTGTTACACTTTTGTTCACGGAAATTGTTATTATTCGCAGGTACGACATGAAGGATTTTTTAAGCGAGGTGTTGAGTCACGATCAGTGCAAAGACAATGGAAATCGGGCTCATATACTACGACCGGGTACTTAAATATTATATTCTTTTTCTACATGACTTTTTAACAGATAAGCATTTCAGCATTTCGTCATTTGTTAATGCTTCAGCAACGAATACACGAGGGACGAGCAACGTGACTCACAAGCGGAATCTATCTACGTCCCCTCACTGATGCGATTCATTTTCATCGCATGTGTAGGCCATAACTAAGACTCCAACAGGTATAATTTCAAGGCGAGCTTTGTAGATGATGTCGAAAAAGTAGAGCTTGTAAAATTCAGCCATGTTTATAAATTCTGTTTGTATCAAACTTTTTAAGTGGCCCATGGGTCAGTCGGTAAGCGCTCCAATTGAGTCTTGCTGAGGCAGCGGTAGTATACGCATCGCGCTCCGCGTTCTATTCCATTCTATCAATAATATCAACGTTAAATCGTATTGAAGTGTAGAAATTTCTTCTCGCATAACGGCAGGCTCGCATGCCGTTGACATCCAAGAGATTTTAAGCCTCGGCTCAAGGATTTTAAAAGAAAAAATAAGAAAAAAATCTCGATATCCGGGGGGACGCCGCGCGTGCCCCATTAGGCGATGGCCGCCTCGAACGACAAAGGGAAAACCCAATCTCCCTCTCCATCGCTACAGCCGAGAAAAAACGTAGTGCCGACGCTTAATTCCATCCAGTTGGATCGGTTGTATAGAAAAACATTAAAAGAGGCGAATATAAAGCCCACAACAGCAAAAGTGGTTATGCCTAACCTAGCGGCGGCGCGTAAACGAAAAAGTACGGCGACGCCACTGCATGAAGAAGAACGGCCAAACACCAGCGCCAATGAAGATAATAGCCCGGCGGACGGCTTCCAGCTCCCCAAAAAATCATCAAAAAAACGACAGCGTCAGCAAACGCAGCACATCACGATGGATGACAAGAAATATAATTCGCTAACAGATGAGTCGGACATGGATCTCGAAAATGAAGCGCCTGTCACCGAACCGTTGCAACCGAGCAAACGCGAAAGACCGCCCCCGCTTTACGTTGCGAATAACACCTTGGCGAATATCATCGCAATTACCAACGAGCTCGAGATTGCGAAATCTAACTTCACGCTTCGTGAAGTCGATAGCGAAAACTTAACGATTTACACGCACCAATCTCTGGTCTTCGAGAAAATAAAAGCAGCGCTGGCAGCGAAAAGCGTGAAATTCTACACGTATAGGCCGAAGGATCAGAAGCCGAAATCTTTTGTGATTAAAGGCATCAGAGGCACCTTCTCAGCTGACGAGATCAAAAAGGAGATTGAAGAGTACAATCTCCCGAATATAGAAGTACTCAGCGTAGTGGAAATTCACTTCGATAAAACGCATCCGGAACGAAGACATCATCTGATACAAGTGTCCAACAAGAGTGTCACTGCAGAACTCTTTAAAATCCGCAATCTCGCCTATAGGCGAGTAAGGTGGGAAAAATTTAAAAAACCAACGCTGTATCAATGCCGCAAATGCCAACGCATCGGTCACGCCAGCAAAAACTGCAACCTTGATTTTCGATGCGTGAAATGCGCGCAATCGCATGGCCCCGGGAAGTGCCCCATTGTCATCTCGGCAGGGAAAGGGGCACTTAAGTGCACAAATTGTGGACAAGAAGGGCATCCCGCGTCCTACCGTGGATGTCCTTACTTCAAGCTCGCCATCGCTACAAATAAAGATCAAGCTCGCCGCCGACAATCCACAACACGTAGGAAATTTGCGGACAACCTAAGATTTGTCAATGAAGGGATTTCCTTCGCCTAAGCAACGAGAGCGGAGACTGCTTCACCCCCACCTCGGAGACCGCCGATCCACGCGGCGCCGGGCAACTCGCAGCCATCGTACCGTACGAGACCGTCGTCCCACAGCCAAGACGGCCCCCCACCTCCGTCGCACCAACCGGAGTGGCTTGCGGACCTGAAAAAGGACTTCGAACGAATAGTTGCGAAACAGATAAGAACGGTATCTGCACAAGTCGCAACGAACACGCAGAGGATCGAATTTACATTCAACTCCCTATACCATGAGTAATGGCCGTAGCCCCAATCAGTCTCACGAATAATATAAAAATTGCTGCTATTAATGTCAATTCTAAAATAAACAATTACAGACGCCTTGAGCTTACGGAATTCATAAAAAGAAATAACTTAGATATCACATTAGTATCCGAAACTAAACTTAATTCAAAGTACAGTCTCACAATGCGCAATTACAATATTATTCGTACAGATCGACCTAAAGCTGACCGTGGTGGTGGCACGGCCATTATTATAAAAAAGATTATTGACTACGAAATTATTTATTATCCGTCCTCGTTAAAAAATAAGTCGCTAGAATATACTATACTTAAGATTAAGACTACCGAAGCCAAAGATCTATTTATTATTGGTGCATACGCAGCCGGTAACTGCAGACGCTTATTTATCAACGAGCTTGAATCATTATTCTGCAAGGGGACCTCAACGCCCGTCGCACTGATTGGGGAGATCGCACGAATAATATGCGAGGTAGATATATGAACCAATGGGAAACGGCGCAGGGTATCAAGTACAAACTAAATATTGTTACACCAGCTCATGCCACATTCAAGTCAGCGCAATCTTTTCTTGATATTGCCTTCATAGACGCGAGGCTCAACATAAATAATTTAATTAACGGAAAATTAAAAACGCTCCCGTATGACAGCGATCATTCTGCTATCACCTTTAACATCGAGCTTGCGAATGAATCGATATTACTAGCGGACCCAGCCTCGCAAGAGCCAAGACGTAATTTTAAAGGAACTAATTGGGGCAAATTTATGAGAAAATTAGACAGTTCGTTGGATACGACAGTTCCGGCTGATCGCAACCTCTCAGTTGACGAAATAAATCAGAATTTGTCATTATTATCTAATACAATCACTGACGCTATTAAAAATACAGTACCAACCATCAAATCCGCTGACTCCATCTCCAGATACATAAATAGAAAGATAACTAAATTACAAAAAAAGAAAACTCAGATAGTATCGCTGCTCCACACGCTCTATAGAGTTGATCCGAGATCTCGCCGACGGAATTCCCGAATCGCAAAAGCCGCGTTAAAAAAAATTAATACAATGTTACACAACGAATTCTGTACTGTTGGTGAAAAACACTGGGAAAAACAGCTTAAAAAAATCGATCACCGCGTAGCTGAATCTTTTTTCCCGAAAATTAATAGAATGCTGAGACCGAGGCAACTTTTAGTGATCGGGAACATGCACGTCGATCCCGACAATGTAACCTTGCTAAATCGAAGCGGTTGCGACATAAACAATGCACATCGTGAAAATAATAACTTAATTTTCTCGGCTCCGGTAGAAAAAATGAACGTTATTGGTACATTCTATGAATCAATAAACTCACCCCTATATTTAAACAATGGCACACGTTTCAAAGTTTTGGTTGACGCGGTAGCCGAGCGGTTAAAGTTCGAATTTAACGCATCGAGGCAGCGTAGCGAGATGCTCACTACGTTCACCGCGACTAACACAGCGGCGGCTCCGAACCACGCGGGAGACGGGATTAACCCCTTCTGTTCAATGGACTTCGTATCGAAAATTTTGAAACACCTTCCCAACAAAACATCGAGCGGGCTAGATAGTATACCGCCCATAGTTTTGAAGCACCTCCCATTAAAAATAACGCGAACACTCGTAATTTTATTTAATAACGCGCTAAATAGAAACTACTTCCCAAACGGTTGGAAATTGGCAAAAGTACTCCCAATACTAAAAAAAGACAAAAATCCTAATGATCCATCGAGTTACCGCCCGATTAGTTTAACGCCAAGTATCAGTAAAGTTTACGAAGCCATAAATAACAAAACAGTTTCCTTCAGTACAGAACATAAAATAATACCTGAAATGCAATTCGGATTTAAACATCGCCGTCCAACGACGCACGCTATCCACAAGTTGCTCGCGGATTTAAATATTTACGTTGGTAGTACTGAATTAGTCGGGGCAGCGCTACTTGACTTAGAAAAAGCATTCGATTCTGTGTGGTTAAATGGCCTCCTCTATAAGTTGCATCGAAAGAACTTCCCCAAGTGGCTGATATTCGCGATATGGGATATGGTTTCGGGTAAAAAATTCGTGGCATGGGATGGTAATGCTTTCTCGACGGAAATTTTTGATATAAAAGAGGGTTTGCAGCAAGGCACTGTGAATTCCCCTGTTCTTACGCGTCCCCTGTAACGCGTCGGCAGTTGCCTTTGCGGGGGACGTAATAGTTTACATGAGAGGTACTCGGGCGGCGACAATTCATGATGAATTGGAAGAATTGGTGGAGAAAACAAACTATTATTACGCAACATGGAACCTACGACTAAATCTGACAAAATGTGAAACTATCCTTTTTCGGAAACCGACGCGATTCCTTTCTAGGAGGAAAGAAGGTTGCAGTACCTTTTGTATTGAAACTTCGCCCCTGGTTCCGCGCTAAAAGTTCAAATACCGAATAAAAACTATGTTAAATACCTCGGCGTGTACTTAGACAATCTCCTGCGTGGGAATATTCATCTTGATCGTCAATTACAGAAAGCCCGTAATGCGCAACGCATGAATGCTAGAGTTTTCTATAACAAATATTTAACGAAAAGAGCTAAAACTATCTTATATATGTTATTAATTCGATCGATTATTACTTACGCGGCACCAATCTGGTGGAACGTAAATCACACGATGATGGAAAAAATTAGAGCATTCGAGCGTAGATGTCTTCGAGTTTGCCATCAAATATATAGATCCGAGCACTCTGGCTATGAAAGATATGTAAGTAACATAGTAATTTATAACACAGCAAACATCCCCCGCATTGGTAAATTTATATTGAAATTATCCCGTGACTATTATAGCAACATTGCGAACGTAGAAAATGAAGTGATTCAATCGCTTGTGACTCAAAACACAAGAATATCGATTAATCATCTGAAATCGGGTTATATAACACCCCAAGTCTTTACATATTGCGATAGCAAAGGCATTCTGCAAAATGAAAATAACACTCCTGTAATTTATCACTGGAAACGCAACAAAGCGGATAAACGTATTTCGATACGAGCAGATTCCTATACGCGATACCCCGAGAGTTTTTCTGGATCGACAGCAATTTCGAGTCACGATCTCGTTGACTTCCACCGGCTAAACCTACGGAAATATCCGTGGCTAAATATTGAAAACCCAGTTATTCGGGAGCTTCGTGAGAGACGCACCGCTCTCATTGAATCGCAACGCGCAGTCCGACTGCAGCGATTGAACTAAGCATCTCAACTTGTAAACCCTCGAGGGTAACGACGATATATGAGTATAATCTCTTCAGTGTATATATTGTAAATACTTACCTGTATATATACTAGGCATAAATAGGAATAAATAGGCATAAAAACTAGGCTATATATAGCCTAGTTTTTATGTAGTTTTAAGCAACGAAATTTAAAGATATGTAAGAAAGTTTTTTCTGTTCCCACTATTTTTCCTTCTTTTCCAAATGGAGCATTTATATGTGCCGTCGAATGATTACCTAACAGAGCCTACCTATGATTACCTATGATTACCTTCAATAAGAGCACTCGCTTTTTGCTTAATAGCATTCTGTTTTGTTCTCCGGTCTTAACGCCGAATTTTTTGTTTGTGGCCCTGTAGTAAGGCAGCCATACGAGCAGTCATATACTGAATTAGAGCGTAACTGATCATTTTGCTTGTTTTTTTTAAAGTGTTTGTAACCACTTTTCTACGAGATGTTTAATAAATGACAATACATACTCTTAAAAAAAAAAAAAAAAGTAAGCGCTCCAATTCATAAGCGCGAAGTCGCTGGATCGAGTCATGCAGTTGGAAACTTTTTTTTTTTACTTCTTCACTATGCACGTAATTCTAACACCAGAGGTATCGAATGATTGCGCGAATTATTTATATTTAATAATCAATTTTTCGTAACTCGTGCATAAATCGCGGCACTTTCCATGGCAGTCTTGCAAGCCGAAAGTGGCCCATCGCATGCCAGTCGTGAATCCGTGGTGAAATGATAGAGTCGCGCATGCGCAGTTCGTATTTTGTTCACTTTCGGCCCTTGGGATTTTACTTTCGACGTTTTCGCCACCTAGAGACATAACCTCACTTTTCAGTGTTCGTCTCGCGCGATTGCTATTCCAAGTGCCGCAGATTCATGCACTCGTTACGAAAAATATGATGTGCAACGAGGATCGAATTGGCGATTGCGACGAGTGTGAGGTTTGCTGCCCGAGCGAAGCGAGACCCTTCACGGGAACTCGAGGGAGGGAAGGGAGGGAGGGGTCGAGGGAACTTTCGACCCTTGTTGCACAATATACTATTGATCGAGAAAAAGCCGTGTGCTATTTTCATAATCTCTCTCTTGAAAAATCGAACTTTCTATAAAAGTAGAAAGTTCTATTTACCAGTTCGAAAAGCAAAAGTTTAATGTCAATAATTAACTATAAAATATAATGCTTAAAATCATTGACATTAAAAATATTAAACTCTTGTTCTTTTGTAGAAACTTCGATTTTTCAGGGGAGATATTATGAAAATACCGAAGTCCTTTTTCTCGATCAAAATGGATTATTAAATACAAATCATTCGCGCAATCATGTGATACATCTGTTTTTAGAATTACGTACACAGTAAAGAAGTAAAAAAAAAAAATTTCCAGCGGCGTGACTCGATCCAGCGACTTGGCGCATATGAATTGGAGCACTTTTTTTAATTTTTTTTATTTTTAAAAAACGTTTATTTATAGCATAAAATTTTTCGATACAGTAATCTGATACAAACGTACGAAAAACAGATAAGGCTAACTTACTAATAAAGAGAAACAAATTGGCTGATGTTCCAGCTCTCGCATGTTTGACTAATTTTGTACTTTTTTTTTTTTTTTTTACCTTTTTTGGGGCATTTCTTTTTCGTGGTGTGTTTGTGCACTGCGGCTACCTCGCACTGCCTGAAGGGGTTATATCAGAAGAACGGGAATCGTTAAAACTGATGTTTACATTTTGTTCCTCCTTACAACGGGGTTTTATGAAGACATATCGTTTTTACTCTTCTATTCCGAAGTTTTCCGCGGCTGAATTTATCGTGAATTTTGTTTATCATTTGTTAGAAGGTAATTAGCTGGAGACGGAATGGAAGAAAAAATAAGTGAATAAATTACTTAAACTTAAATTACTTAACATTAGAACTAGTTTTTTTTTTTTTTTATACAGTATATCTACAATATATTACAATATATACATACTAGAGGTTCCCCGGGCTCGCGCGCTTCGCGCGCTCGCATTCCTTTTATCAACATTATAAAAATGTCTCATCACCACCGCAGCTTTTCACCAACCGGCGCCGCCGCCGCTTTTTTTTGTATTTTTACTTAGACAGTCCCCTCTAAAGGTAATTAGAATATTTTGGCCTTCCCCTCCCACGCCCCTCCCCCCGAAAAATATCCTAAGTCCCTCTAAGGGGGTTCCCCCTTAGGCACCCCATCGACCAAAAATATTCTAAGTCCCCCTTAGAGGGACTTAGAATATTTTTCTCTCCCCCCCTTCGACCGAAAATATTGTAAGTCCCCCTTAGAGGGACTTAGAATATTTTCGAAGGGGCCTCATATACCGGGTGTCTCATAAGTAGGTATCGATTCCTGACACGGCGGCGACGGCGGCGGCGGCGGCGACAGCGGCGGTAACTTTATATATATAGAGAGATATCACGCTTGCCCACTATGGGTCTTTTTCTCTTTACCACTCTTTTTATTATTTTTTCTTTTTATTACTCGTGTCATCCGAGCCACCAGTACTTTTTGGAGTCTTTTCGATGCTTGTCGATTCTATCTTTCTTTGGCAGTACCATTGAGTACCGTAATTGCGTTTGAATTTCAGGTGAAGTTAGATCTAAGTTTCTAGCATACGTAATTCTTTTATTCGCCATATGTCTTTTTATGTGGTAAATGATCGGCACATTTTTTTTGTCCTGAATGAACCCGTTAGTATCCAGGAACGGAAAGGCTTCTGGGGGGATATAGCCTGTACGTAACACTTTACAAAAATACCGATCGTTCGGGAAGAATGGACCCGAAATTAAATTATTAGTTTGGTTTCTGGACGCACTAGCTATGTGATCTCGAGTTAGTTTTAGTATGTGACAATCTATCCGATTTATCTTCGCTTTTTTATATAATTTTTTGTTACTTATGTAATACATATATCCTGTGTGCGCCGACCTCCAGCTATTCACACAAGCTCTTAAGCATTTCCGTTCAAATACACGTATTCGTTCCATCATTGACGCACTTATATTGTACCATATAGGACCGCCATATGTAATTATCGGTCTGATTAACAGCAGATAACAAATTATTTTAACTCTCACGTTGAGTTTTTGCGAATAGAAGAGTCTCTTAGTAGCGAAGAACGCCTTCTTGGCTTTCGCTAGCTGTATTTTTATATGTTCATTTAGACTTAGGAGTTGGTCCAGATGGACCCCCAGGTACCTAACTGTTGTTTTGTGCGGGATCGGATCTCCGGCGCCCGCCTGGTCACGGATTTGAAAATTTCGCCATACTCCTCTAAGTTCTTTTGGAGCGTCATCTATCCTTTGGCGAAAAAGGATAGTCTCGCATTTATCGATATTGATTTTTAGTTTCCATGAATCGTAATCGTCGCGGATCTTGTCAAACAGAAATTCGATTTTGTCTTGAACTGCCGTGATTTTTTTGTCTACCACGTAAACGATTAAGTCGTCCGCGAAAGCTATTGCCTTTTTATCTTCGTCCGAGTTTAGACCGAATAGTTCAATTATTTTGCTGTTGTATATATTAAATAGTAAGAGCGAGTTTACCATGCCTTGGGGTAAACCATTGATTATTTTATATTTTTTACTCGATGTCGTCGAAAGATCCGCTACTATGAACTCTCTCTCGTGGAGCATACTCCATAATATTTTCGTTAGCCCTATTGGGAATTCGTATTTTATTAACTTATAAAATAGACCGTCTAGCCACACCGTATCGAACGCTTTTTCCAGGTCGATAAGGCAAGCTCCTACTAACTTTTTACTGTTTAACGCCCAACAGACGTCCGATGTAACCTTGGCTATTGCGTGTAACGTCGAATGTTTGAATTTAAAACCAAATTGCGCTTCGGGGATTATTTTTTTTTCTTTTACTATCGTGAGTATAGCGTCGTTCAACACCGTCTCAAACACTTTACTGATGTTTGGAAGTAGGCTAATCGGCCTATAGCTTGCAGGATTGGTATATTCTTTATTTTTTTTTGGGAAAGCGATTATTTTCGCTGTTTTCCAGCTTTCGGGGAAATAGCACCAGTTTAACATATTGTTGAAAAGGATGCAATACAGCGTGATTATGTTCAACGGAAGGTGTTTTAAGATGATGTTCGGAATTAAGTCGAGCCCCGCTGACTTTTTGTTATTCAGGGATGCAAATGTTTTTTTAATTTTATAAGTGTTTGTGAAATAGTTCTCAATTTCTGTTTGTGGGTGAAGAGAGGTGTTGGTGTCTGAGAATTCCGTTAGAGTAACCTGCTGCGTTCTATCCATATCTATGGAGCTTCTTAGATCGTCTACGACTCTGTTGATAATACGCGTCAATTCCGGTATCCCAAGGTCGTCGTTTTGATTATTCACTTTCGCGAAATGTGCCCCTAATACGTCAAGTTTTTGTGTTGGTTCCGATATTAAATAATTATCTGTTTGATCTTTACTAAGGGAGACTGGTTCAATCCCAGCTTCCAATATCAGCGATTCCGCGCGAGACGGTATTTTTAGTGTCGCTATACCTTCCATTTTTTTAGCTCGAAATATTTGATTTACTGACGGGAACATTTCTTCCGAGTCCTTTGCGGATATTTCTCTGATTTTTTTATCCCAATACTTGTCAACTGATTTTTGGAATTCTTTTCTGAGTTTTTCCCTAGTGGCTTTCAAAAGTACTTTTAGTCGTGACACTTCCGCGCTCAGACGAGGATCTAATTTGTTTTGAAGTCTGTGAATCCTATTTAATAGATAACTTTTGGCTTCTTGCAATTTGTTCGTTGTTTTTGTTTGGTATTTTTTTACTGCATTTGTGGGTTCGTATTTGGGGACTGCTGTTTCTATTGCTTCTACAATGGCTTTGTTTAAACTTTCCAGGTGAGAATTGATTTCAGGTACTGTTAGGTTTCTGTTTTTCTCTATTGAATTGATTTCAATTTTTAAGAGTTCGTTGCCGAATTTAACCCAGTCGGTTTTTTTATAGTTGTATTTCCCTTTGACAATGTCTTCCTCTAGAGTTATTTCCGCGTTACTATCTACACTTATACGCATAGAGATCGCATTGTGGTCGCTGTCAAAGGGGAGAACCTCTAACAGCCCGTTATTCATTAAGTTCTGTATTTCTATTCTGTTATCAATTATCGCAACATCAAGATACGCTCCACTGCTGGGAAATGTTGGTGACGCGGGTGTAAATAGTTCTACTCTTAGGTTTATATCGTTCTGACTTATCCATTCTTTGAGGTATGAGCCTCTGGAGTTGCTACTTGTATTGCCCCATTCGGTAAGTTTGGCGTTTAAATCCCCTGCTATTACGAAATAATTGGTTGGATTTTCGAGCACCAGCTCTTTACACAATACGTCTAAGTCGTCTTTAAAATGACTGCTATTATTGCCAGTAGCGTATGCACTGATTAGGAATAGTTTATTGTTCCCCATTTTTATTTTTAAGATTGAAACTTCTAGCGATTCTGTCTTCCCTGATAAGAATATTTGAGAGGCTTTTACGTCTCTTCATAACAATACGGCTGTACCTCCCCCTTGCGTCGCGTTCGGTCGGTCCGTTCTGAAGAGGTTGTAATTTTCGAAAGATAACTTATGTGTGCAATTTAATTTGGTTTCGCTACGGAAAACTACATCAGGTGAATGATTTTCAATAAATTTAAGAAGATTGTCCCTTCTATGGTTTGCTATTATCGAGTTTGTGTTCACGGCTATGATACTGAGATTTTGCAGTTTTATTAAGGAAGTTGTTGAGTTATCTGCCATCGTGTAAGAAGTCAATAATCGAGTTTACTCTTGCTGCGTTCGCTTCTATTAGCGCTCGAATTTCCAAAAAATTGTCATCTATTTTTTTATCAATCATGTTTCTAAGCTCGTCTATTTTTTCTCCGCATGCCTCGTGGTTAGGCATTGGCTGAGCGTCCACTGCCTGCGCCGTCGTGTGTCTTGTTATTCTTGCGGGTACCGCTTGGGACGCGTTGGGGAACGCTATGCACGCATTTGCGTAACTCACACCCGGACGCGTGAGTCTTTCTATCTTGTTTAATCTTGCTCTACTTTTTGCACGATCAGCTTCTGCTCTAATTTTAATTCTTTCTTTAATCTCCCGCAGCTTGGGGCAGCCTTTGTACGAAGCTGGATGGACCTCTTGTTTGCAATTTACACAAGCGACTGTGTCTTCCGAATCTACTGATATTTTGCATTCTCCCGGCGCGTGAGATTCTAAACATTTTACGCATCTGTACTCCAGCGTGCAAATTTTGGCGATATGCCCGATTCTTTGGCAATTCAAACATTGCACGAGATCCGGACTACGCAGTTTTTCCCACCGTATGAACTGGTTGGCCAGACGGTCTATTTTTTTTAAGTTCGATGCTCTATCAGATGTGATTTGTACAAGAAACATATTACTTTTTTTCTCGGCCCATTTTTTTTTTGTTGTTTGGTTTGTAATTGCTTACTCTGACTAATGTAACAAATTCAAAATTGTGACTAGTTATTTCTTGTTCGATGTCTACCGGATCGAAGCCGCCGTCAATGTATTTAACTAAGTAAGATTGAACTTTTTCTTCTTTTGGCGTGTACGTAAAATACGTGATCTTATTGATTTTTAGGATTTCTAATGTTTTTTTATATTCTGCGATGCCGAAAAGATACAGCTCGTGGAGGCCGTCGCTTACGTGTTTTGACGCGAAGTTTCTGTGTCCGAGCTCGTCTCGAAGAAGCTCGATTACCCCTTTGATGTCCTGCCCCTTGATGTTGATTGGCGGTGAACGGTTGCTTCTCTGTTTTCGGCGAGGGAAGTCTCGGTTTCCTCTCTCGACGTCCCGGCTTCCGACGTGTTCCCCCGATTCGTTGTCGTCTTCGATATTTCCTTGTTCGCTGTAGATCTGCTCGAGAAGCTTCTGCGCTTCGGCGTCGTTTTTTTTCTGTCCTGGCGGTCGTTGCCAAGATTTTTTTTCGGTACGCGTTCGTACGCGTTGCTTGTCCTTGGGACGTCTGTGAAATTCCGCCATTCTTTCGATAGTTTTTTTTTTCGACGTAGTTGAAAACTCGCTGGAGTCCGAGTCCGAGAGAGTCCCTATTTTGTTTTTTTTGTTTCTATCTCTCTGACTCGATGTTGTTTCGGTATTTAGTTTCGTAAGTGCAATGATTTGTTTTTTTTGCGCTTCGATTACTCTCGTTAAGTCATCGATAATTTGACTTTGCTTGCAAAATTCTTCACGGAGTTTTTTTATTTCGGCGTTGTTCTGTTTCTAAGGAGACCGTCGTTCGACATATTCTGAAGCAGTCTGTTAGTCTCTGGATGGCAGTCTGCATTATCCCGGAGAGCGTCAGTTTTATTTCCTCCCCTGGATTGTAGTGACAACGTGTCGTCGGCTCTTTCTTCGGCCAATGGTGCGACTGGGGGCTTCCCACTACTATCTGTCTCGGTGGGCGCTGTTTTATCGACCTCGCGGCTTGATATAGTGTTCTCTGCGTCCGCTGGTGCTGCCTCCGACCCGAGGGCTACCTGCGATGTTCCGTTCTCTACCGAAGTTGCTGTGTGGGCTGTACTTCTCGTTTGGACTGTACGCCTGTTTGCTGCGATGTTTGCCGCTTTTTCCGACGGGAGGGCTTTCGCGTATACCGCCTTTTTTGCCGCCTGTGTCGCCGCTGGCGATTTTTTCTTTTTAATGTCCTCACTTATGGGTTTTTTTCCCCACATAATGCTTTTATTTGTTTTTCACTTTTTTTTTGATACTTTTTTTTTTCCTTTCGTACTTTTCTCTACACTTGATATGTTGAAATATAGCGATGAGCGCGGGACGACACGACGACGGGACGCCGGTGCGGCCGCCATTAGCCGGCTTTGGGCCCACGGAAGGAATTTTATGTTTTTGTTGTGAATTAGCGAAAGAACTCGAATTTAAACTGATGTTTATCCGATGCTTAGTTAGCTCCTCGAGTCAACTAGTCTGTTTCGTAAACGTAACTGGAATTTTCGCTTTGTAGACACGAGTAATGATGATTTTGGCTGCTGCTCCGCGAAACACGTCCGTGCGGTACAGCGTCTACAACGCGACTCCCTGAATTGGAGCACTTACCGGCTGGACCACGGGCCACTTGAAGATTATGAAACAGAGTATATAAACATGAGTGAATTTTTCAAACTCGATTTTCTCAGAATTATCTACAAAGAGCGTTGCAAATAATACTTGTTGGAGTTCTAACATGGCTTACGCATGGGATGAAAATGATTCGATTCGGCGAGGGGAAAGAGATAGGTTCCCCTTGACAGTACGGTCCCATCATTCATAACGAAATTTTATCCCTGTTTATTTTCCAGACGGCGAACGGGGGCACGAACTACCGATAGCAGCGGAGATGATCGATCCGCCAAACGTGCACTCGCCAGGTAATACCAAAAAAATCATTTATTTGTCGTAGTTCGAAAAAGTTCACTAATTTTTCGAAAATTCAAACTCCCGCACTCTATTATTCTTTTTTTTATATCCTGTAAATAGTACTGCCTGATCCAGTGGATTTCGTGCTCCGTATCGAGGACCACGGTGCTTGCGCGAAAACGTCGCGATGGCAAAGAACCGTGATGGTAATTCTATACATTACAATTATCACATGCAAGAACAAAAGGCATATTACTCTATTATTTATGGGTTTTTCTAGGAAAAGGTACGGATATCAACGCCGGATTTTCTGATTCTGATGGTACATTATTAAGATTCGTAAACCGATCTATAAATGTGTTACGTCCTGACCCTTAATCTACACGTATTTTCGATTTTTCTATCCATTAAATGATTTATTTCTTTTATTAATTTCTCGCGCAAAGGAAAGAATCCAGACGCTAAATCATCCGACCGGATATCTAATATCGTATTTCGTCAATTCATATCCGCTCGCGACTTTTCGTAGAAACGAATATTTCTGTTCTCACTCTCGGAACTCTCACTCTTTCGTCTCACGGCATAATCAGCATTTCGAGGTTTCCCTCATGCTGGATTCCCCGTCCGCCTAGCGACAGCGCGTGACGTGCACTATCAGCATTTTCGGCCGCCTCGCAACGGCCAGTTTATTCATTCAAAAATCAGTCTTACATCAATCTTCAAACCCTTCGGTCGGACTCATTCTAGAGCGGACACTTTCCTCCGCGATTAAGTTAACATTATAATTTAGAGTCTCGCACATTCACACACATATACTCTCGCGATTTATTATTGTATCAATCGTAGCTTCGTTTGAACGTAAATAAAAAGCGAAGTTGTTACTCTCGAAACGGGATCATTCGATCTTATTCGCGGAACCGAACCCCTTAAATCGTTAATATTCCTGTCTTGCGTTATCAAGTTAAACGCGCGCGTGACCGCTGCGACGATCGTCCAAGTCTACGCGTTCGCCAGTAAACCTCTGAGACGTAACAAGTGTATTAACGTAAGCTGTTGAAAAAAAAAATTTCGTTGTACCGATTCTTTTTTAGACGCGGAGTATTATCTTGAGCGGCAATTCGACGAGACGGTAAAGTCTCAAATCGACGTGGCCACAGCTGAAGTAATCAGCGAAGGCGACGAGAAATCAAGGTCGGAGCGAAATGAGCCCAACAAAATCGCTTCGCAATCTGACCTGCGTTGTACGGTAAATCTTCTATTGTTGTAAAGCCTAGGGGATCTTCAAGTGCCTGCTTAGTGGTGCGGAAGGGAGCTTCGTAATTCTCGTCGCTGCAGCTCCCTAATAGTTTCGCGAGCCAATGCTCGGAACTTCTTGAAGTTGATGTGGTTGTCTGAGCTTGGATTTAATTTGAAAACTTTCAGTGTATTTTTTCGGTCGCGTATGACACGTGCCACTTCATCATTCCACCAAGGTACTGGCTTATGACGGCGAGGTGGGCATCTTCTACGAATCGCAGAATTGGCAGCCTGAAGGATGGCTTGAGTAACTTCTTCGGTGGTTCAATCGATTGATTCGTGCTGTTCGCTAGGCTACGAGACTGCGCTTCGGAAAGTATTCCAATTAGCGGTGTTGAGATTCCATCGAACACGACTGTACTGCATCGCTGTTTGCCGCTGGGCCTCGGAGATGATTATAGGGTAATGGTCACTGCCGTGCAAGTCCTCGAGCGGGCTCCAGTCTAGATTGTGAGCGATGCTTGGGGAACAGAAAGATAAATCTATCGATGTAAGTAGTAGTGTACAGTTATAGGGAGACAGGATTTACCCCCTCCACGCGGCCACTGGCGCCTACCCCCACCACCACCGCCTGCCCCCGCCCCTCTCCCCTCTACCTATGTCCCCTTCCCACCCCACCTAGGGCCCCTTAAGCCGCGCCCCTAGGTTATAGGGACCAATGAGAGAGCGGGTGGGGAAATTCTCTCATCCGTGATTGGTCGCGAAAATTTTCCTCGAGCCCTGATTGGCCGAATGGTTTTTCCATGGCGCCCTCTATACATTTCCCCCGTCTTTTTAGCACTAATATTTTTCTACTAAATTCCCTGTGTCGTAATTGGTCGCATAATTTTCCCTGGAGCCTTCTATGAATTACCGACAATATGAATACTAATAATATTCCACAGTCGGTAAATTAGTTTCCGACCTTTATCGATTTTCCGATAATACCATACACATTTACAAAAAATGTCAAGGACTTATATAGGGATATAGGAAATATAGGAAATCTAGAAAAAACTTTCGTCCGAGTCGGGGATCGAACCCGAGCCTCCTGGTCGTCGACATTACTAGACGCGTACGCTAATCATTTTTTTTTTCTTTAAAGCTCGTTTATTTCCCTTACAAACACAAATTACAGTATAGGAAATACGGGTAAGACGAGACAGAAACCCGGATCGCTGTAATATTAGAAAAAAATCGGCATGACCACACAGTGGTACTCGTCGATTGGAGAGAGACCGGAACGGTGTTCACTTTAAGCCTGAACTTTGTAGCTCGGCTGCGAGTGCTGGTTTTGACATTTGCTATTACAAACCTATAATCATATAAACTGAACAGAAAAAATTTTGCAACGCAAGAAAATAAAACTATTCCGAGTTTCTGTGCTCCAAGGCTCTTACGAACTAAATAACAAATTTAAACTTTAATACTATATACAACGCGCGCTCGAAAGCATCAAACTCAGGTCCGTAGGGACGATATCGTAAGGGATCAAGAATCTTACTTCGGGGCAAGCCACCAATAACGTTTCGTGTCTTTCAAGTAGTTATCTTTAATGTCCCTCGTCGGCAGCGTGGTGTCAAACCTAATTTGATCGTTATTCACGCAAACGGTCTCTTTATCATACTTAAATGCTTTTTGATTGCTCCCACGAAGGATATGATAAATTGTCGGTATTTTATTCCTATCCTGGATGAAACCTAATTTGTCGAGATACGGAAATGCTTCCGGAGGGACTAGGCCATTCTCTAACGTTTTTGCGAAAAATTCGTCCTGTGGGAAATACGGCCCGAATATTAAACTATTCTCCTTGATTCTTGAGGATTTGGCGATGTGTTTTCTTATAAGTTTAATGATGTGCATGTCGATTCTTTGCGTTTTCGCTTCATTGTAAATTTCTGAATTTCTAAAGTGCCTCCGGAAATTAGACCTAGGGGACCGGTACATATTAAGACACGCGCGTAAGCAACGCCTTTCGAATATACGTATTTTTTCCATTCTTGCTGCATTAATGTTGTACCAGATGGGACAGCCGTACGTTATGATAGGTCTTATCAACAGTAGATAGCACAGCGTCTTCACTTTCGTGCACAAATTTTTGTTGTAGAATAATCTGCTGCATATTTTGAATGCCTTTTTAGCTTTCTCCAATTGCGTCGCCACATGTTTGCCAAAATTTATTTTCGAATCAACAATAATACCCAGATATTTTACGTCTTCTTTGTGCGGGATAATTAAACCGTTCTCGTTATTTTCTTTAATTTTAAAGTTTCGCCAGTACTTTCGTACGTTGCTATTCGCATCTGCCAACCTGGGCTTGAAAAGAATCGTTTCGCATTTTAGTGTATTTATTTTTAGCTTCCAAGAGTGGAAGTAGTCTTGAATTTTATTAAATAAATCTTGCAGCGTCTCTTGGACTACCAAAACTTTTTTATCAATCGTATAAACGAGTAAATCGTCGGCGAAGGCAATGGCTTTTTTTATTAACGTCCGAGTTCACGCCGAAGAGTTGGAGTAAATCACACGTGTATATATTAAATAGAATCGGCGAGTTTACCGTTCCTTGTTGTAGGCCGTTCGCCACCTCAAATACTTTAGACGATGTATGTGCGCCATCACAGACATAAAATTGCTTCCCATGTACCATACTCCAGATCATTTTTGTTAAATGCGAGGGAAAACCCTTTTTTAACAGTTTGAAAAATAGCCCTTCGAGCCATACTGTGTCGAAGGCCTTCTCTAGGTCGATGAAACACGCTCCGACACATGTATTGTCATTGAACGCCCAGTTAATATCAGAGGTAAATTTATTGACCGCGTGAATTGTCGAATGTCTATGCCGGAAACCAAATTGATACTCGGGGATTATATTATTTTTACTACAAACGTTAAGTATAGCTTGATTTATTATCGACTCAAATACTTTACTAATGTTCGGTAATAGACTTATAGGGCGGTAACTCGAAGGGTCCGACCCCTCCTTACCCTTTTTTTGCAGCGCAATTACTTTGGCGGTTTTCCACTTTTCCGGAAAGTATTTGTTGTTCAGCGCATTATTGAATATAATCGCATATCTAAAAATTAGCGTTAAAGGGAGATGTTTTAGGATTATATTTGGAATGCCGTCGAAGCTAGTCGAACGTTTGTTGTTCAATTTTCTAAAAATGGCTCTTGTTTCGCCCGACGACGTGAAATAGCTTTGTAGTTCGGGAGCCGTTGGGTCATACGCGAAGTTCCCTTGCCCGAAGTTAGTAACCGATATTTCGTTGGTAGTTTCGAATTCTATTTCTTTTTTTAGCTCGTCGTTTCTTTTTTTTACTATTTCAGACAGTCTCGGTTTGCCCAGATTTAGATTTTGTATATTCGCCGCCGCAAAGTGGGCTCCAATTACGTTCAGCTTGTGCGTCGGATTCGATATAATTAGATTATTGTTTTGGTCCGACTGAAGGTCCGTTTGCTCGATTTCGGCGTCGTTAATGAGATTTCTTTTTTCCAGTGGGATTTTCAATGCCGGTATATTAGATTTGCCTCTCGGCCGAAACACCGCATTAATCTGAGGGAACATTTTTTTAGGGTCTTTAATTGATATGTTTTTAATTTTATTCTCCCAGAACGAGTTTATATTGTTAGCGAATTCTTCTTTTATTATTTTCCTAGTCTCTTTCAGTAATCCCTTAAGAATATTGAGTCTTACTAAGTTAACGGTTGTGCCAGCTCTATGCAATCTATTAATGTTGGATATGAGAAAACTCTTGTGTTTTTGTAACTCTGAAATTCTTGGGGTGATATAGGTTTCGGCGGAATTGTGTTTTTTTATCTTAGCTACTGATTTTTTTATTGCTTCTAAAATGGCTTCGTCCAGGTAATCTATTGCTTCATCGATTTCTTTATTTGATAAGTTTCTGTTCGCAGGAATTGTCGTAGTTACGTTTTTTACAATCGATTTATTACATTTTTCCCAATTGATCTTATTAAAATTATAACGATGGGTGACAGGCGCCGATTCGAGACACAGAGGAGTATCACGAGATATGCACATTTTGATTGCGTTGTGATCACTATCGTAGGAAATTGTCTCAAGCCTATTCGCGATTGAAAGGTTAGCAATTGATAGGCGGCTGTCAAGTAAACATAGATCTAAGAACGAGTTCCCTCTTGGGAACGAAGGCAGTTCAGACCCGTATAGATTTATTCGAAATTCCAATTCTTTATCTGATAGCCAATTTCTTAAAGAGACCCCTCTAGGATTGTTTGTATTATTCTGCCAATCAGTGTGCCTCGCATTGAGGTCCCCCGCTAGTACAAAATAATTAGGTAGTGAGTTTAGCTTGAGTTCTACAAACAGTGATTCAATTTCCGGGATAAATTCTCTCTTGTGATTGCCCGCTGCGTATATTGCGATGACGAATAACGTATTCTCTCCCGCGAGATTGACTTTGATTACTGTTGCTTCAAGGCATTTACTATTAACTAGACTACTAGGGTCTCTTTCGTGTTTAATCGAATCTTTTACGAGTATCGCCGTACCGCCCTCGTGGGCCGCATTTCTCCTATCTGATCTTAGAACGGTATAACCTTTGAACGAAATATTGAAACGCTCGTTTAGCTTCGTTTCTCCCAGCAATACAAATTCGGGGCTCTCCTTTTGTAACAAGTCTAGCAGCGTGGCTCTCCTCTGGTTCGCGATTATCGAGTTAACATTAATTGCGATTGTTTTTATCGAGTCGAATATCATGAATCTCGGAACCGAATGTTCGTTATTCTCCATTATTCAGCGAGTCATCGTTAATTACTCGAAATATTTCGTTAATTCTAAAGGTATTCGCCTCCACTGATTGCGAGATCAGTCCTAACTGTTCAGAGAACCCCCTTATTTCCGCACATATCGCTGCAAGTACACTCTGAGAGGGAGCTTCCTCGTTTTGCTTATTTTGCCGATCGTTTTGTACGTTCATCGCCTGCCTGTAACTCGTCACCGCGCTAAACGAACGCGACGCGTCCACTGCTCTACTTACGCGGGCTATCTTGTTTTCCCTACGTGCTTTCGTGTCAGCCGCTTTCTGCTGCATTTTCTTTTTTAATTCGACTAACCTCGGGCAGCCCTTATAGGAGGCCGGGTGACCTTCTCCGTTACACAGAACGCATTTCGCTTTGGTCCAGTTCGGATCATCCGGCGTTAAATTTTTGTTATTGATTGCACACTCGCCTATCGCGTGGTTCTCTGTACATTTGACACATCGATATGGTAACGCGCAGTTCGCTGCTGTGTGTCCCGGGCGTTGACACCGTCTACATTGGGAATTATCGGGTTTTTTTAGTTTTTCCCACGTCACGTGTTGGTGGAGAAGTCTCGTCACTCGTTTTAATTGCGCTGCCCTACTCGCTGACGAGATCTGGACTATGTACATGGGAAGCTTTCTATCTTTCGCGATCGAGTTTTTCGTTTTAAATTGCGATACCTTTACGAATTCCAACTCTGGGATATGTTGGTTATTCAACTCAATTAAAATATCATTCTCGTCAAAGTTACCCTCGATATTCTTCAAAAGATACGTTTTGACTTTCTCCTCCTTTGGCGTGAACGAGTAGAAGTGAATGCTTTCGTCCTTGAGAAGCTGCAAGATCTGTTTGTAGTCCTCGAGGTTATCTGTAAAAATTACATGTTTTTTATCGCTAATTCTCTTAGAGCTAAAACTGCCTAGGAGCTTAGCTCGCCGCTTTATTATATCTACGGTTCTTTGGGGACAATTGCCCAGGATGTTTATCGGTGGTGGCTTGGCGATCTTGATGGCCTTGGGTGGGATGCCTTCCTCGTTCGGGTGCTCAGCTTGCAACCGTTGCTGCGGAGGAATCTGTGATGTAGATGCGACTTGACCGTCAAGCTGCGGGAAAATTCGCTTCTCGGTCGACGTAGGGTTGATCGGTGGCGTCGCATCATGAGACGCGTCCTCGAATTGCATTTGCACCTTCTGAGACTGTTGATGTTTTTTGGATTTTTTGGATAAGACCAGCGAGAAGCCCTCGTTATCGACTTCGTTGTTGTTCTGAAAATCAGGTGAACTTGATTTCTGCCGACGTTCTTGATTTATGATAGGCTTTGGAGCCGGCTTACTCTTTAGTTTTTGTTGTAGCGTAAAAATAATACTTTGTTGCGCTTTCGTTTGTTTTGCCAGTTCCGCGATCCTTTTTTGCTGCGAGACAACAATTTTTTTTATTTCAAGCGGAGGCGTTTTATCGTCCCACTTGATTTCTTCCTCGAAATCCATCGCGCTGGCCTCCGAGACACTTTCTTCTATTAAGCTCGTAATGTTCGCTTTTTTTGTTAGTGTTGAATTATCGGTGTCCTGCGATACCTCTTCTGTTTTTCTTTTGCCCGGCGTCGCGGGTCTCCTAGAGGTTATGTTTGCAGCGAAGTCACTTTTTTTCGCAATCTCACTATACTGCGTTTTTGTCAAACTATCGACAGTGCTTTTTTTATTTTCGAAACATTCAGCGTTTGCGGATGTTTTACTTGGCATAATCAACGTAGCCGGTGAAAGAATTGGTTTACCGCATGGCGATATTTTTGGGTTATGTTCGTAAGCCGGGGGATTACCCCCGTTCGATGTATTTTCGTTCTCCGTGCTCACCACTTTGAACTAATATGTTATTTATTTACTCGGATGTGATAAATAACACAGAAAGGTTTGAAATAATACTGTAGATTTCGATATTTCGCCGAATAAATCGTTCGATCTATACCGCTGCTCGATGGTACCACCTCTCGCGACTGCTGCCACGAGACGAGTGTACGCTAATCATTTAACCACCGGTACCGGTTTATACTAATAATATTCTATAGATAGTAAACCTATTCTAATTTTCTACTACCTCACGGCTATTATCGTGCAAACAGTCGAAAGACAGGAATATTTTCTTTTATTTATTCGTCTTGCATCTTGATATGGATTTTTTTGTGTGAACGCTTGACACATTTTCATTCTTTTTAAAAACAATTTCTTGTATTAAATATAAATATGAGTATAAAATATAATCTCAGGTAACATTTACACGAAAGATTCTTCATGAATTTTGTACTCGTAATAGAAAAAATATTAGCCCAGAATTCGTGTGATTAACATTTGTCAATCTTTTTCGTAAGAATGAAAAAATATTTAATAAATATTAAGCACCTTCCATGCGTCTATTTTGGAAAGATATTTCATAAATGTTGTATTTGCGTTCGTCAGAACGAAATGAAAAAAAAAAAAAATGAAACGCGAATGCAAGTGTATGAAGATTTAGAAATTTTCTCGTAAAAATAAAAAAAACACAGCATTAAAAACACATTGAGAATCTTCCATGTTCCGATTATTTGAAAAATCTTATGAATCTTTAATTCGTGATCGACAAAAAAAGATGAATACTTCAAAATGCTACGATGAAGTTCACCGAACGCCGCACCAGTGATTTGGCGCTCGATTGGACGGGGCCGAGTTTGGCCGATCTGGCTCGATCGAATATTGTATTGAATTAGTCGAGCAGGTTGGATGAATAATGAATAATTGGATAATGAGAAATTGTTGATTCACCTTTGTTGGTCGAAACTTCTCGTATAAAATGCGTCGGAACAATTTTTTTGAGAAGTTGCTTTGCCGGAGACGAGGCAATAGACATTCGAGCGGTATCGCCGGCACGAGAGAAAGAGAGAGTGAGAGAGGTAATGGGTCAGAGATTGCCACGCATTCATTGCAGTTGCCTCAATTAAAAAAATCGATAATCCGTAATCTTGAGCTCTCTATGTTCTTACGAGTTTTTCCTAATTCAAATTCGAATTATTTTTCTATACGCTTATTCTTCAAATATCCCGGCTATTTTCTGACTCTTAAAAAGAGATGAAACACTCCGATCATGATATCTCTCTCGCACACCGCAGGAACCTCCTCTTAAAGATTTTAAGGCCACCCGTGCAGTACAGCCGGGAATATGACGATTTAAAAAATTACTCCTTCGCGCTTTATACGAGACGTTTATGCTAACTAATGTAAATTATAAAATAAAACATTTCTTAATATCGATAATCTACTAGACTAACCCTGTGGCGCATTCCGTCAGTCGAGTTCCATCAAACTCGGCCCCGTCCACCCGAGCACCGAGCCTTTGGTGAAATGTTCGGTGTACTTCATCACAGCATTTTGAAGTATTCAATTTTTTTCATTCAAACACGAATACACGGTTCATTGCATTTTTCGAAAGATAGGTACATGGGAGATTCTCAATGTGTTCTTTATTAGTATGTTTTTTTTAATTTTGCCGAGAAAATTTTCCGAATTTTCATGCACGCGAATTCGCGTTTCATTTTTTAGTTTTTATTTCTTTTTGTCGACCGCGAAGACAACTATTATGCAACATTTTTCGAACAATACGCACATGAAAGTTGCTAAATATTTATTAATATTTTTTATTTTTACAAAAATGTTTGCTAAATATTCATTACAGGAATTCGGATCGAATGTTCATTCTATCACGAGTAGAAAATTCATGAAGAATCTGTCAAATAAAAGTTACCTGGGTTCATATTTTATGTTTAATAGAAAAAAATTCTTTTTACGAAAGAATGAAAATTTGTCAAGCATTTTTAACTGTGTCAAATTTTTTGTTTGTCACGAATACAAGAATCATGGATTTTTTCAAAAACCGGTACACAGAAGATTCTTAATGTGTTTTTAATACCGTTATTAATTTTCACTTCAACATTTTTTTAATTGTCGTACACTTTTTTGAATTGTCGTACAAATTGCATTTCATTTTTTAATTTTTTTTGTCGATCACGAATGCAAAATTTATAAAAAATGTTTCAAACAATAGATATATAAAAGTTGCTCAATATTTTTTGTTTTTATTTTTACGAAAACTTTGCCAAATGTTCACCGCACGAATTTGGGTCGAATAGTTTTTCTATCATGAGTACAAAATTAACGAAAATCTTATTATTCAAAATTACAGGGCTGTTTCATACTCATATTTATGTGATTATATTAAATACAAACCAATTATCGAGCAAGCTCACCGAACGTGATCCAACAGAATAAACCCTTCACAAACATTCAATACATTTTTGCACAATACCGTAAATATCATATTCTTATTTTAGAGTAGCATTATTACGTCACTTAAAATAAAATATGTTCATTCCAGACTCTGAAACACACACCAAGCCGCAAAAAAAAAATAATGAATTCTCTACCGACAAATAAATTTAAACAAAGTAGAGACACAAATTCCAATGAATCGCAGTTTATTATTTGCCGCTTTGGCTTGTCGAGCTTTTTGCTTTTCGAACGTACGGTGTACTTTGACATTTTCTCGAGTTTTTTCTGTAAACAAAAACGAAAGTAAAATTGATGAATACTGTTTTACGAAATGGCGCTCTCCTAGATTAAACAAAATGATTGAAAAATGTTTAAATTAATACAAAACTGTACTTACGACTCGATAATGTTGACACGGGGACGCGTTCGGCCGTGTCTGATTGGCCCACAACTTTCTCTTTTGTCCAATAGTCCCACTTCCGATGCAAAACGTTCCACGATATTAGCCAGGAGTTGTGGTTCCTCCTCTGAATCCCAGCTCGGTTCGTCATGAAAACCCCGGACGTTGGAATAACACGGATATCTTGATCGGTATTTCCGTAATTGTCCGCATTTTTTTCCTTCTTAGAGGTATCTCGCCAAGATGTCGATTTAAACGAGGTGTATGCGTTCATGCTTTGACTATAAAAGACAGTAAATACTGTGACGTGCTTTTCCCCGGCTTCGGAACTACCGGGGATCGGCTAACCCGTCCAAAATATCATGACGCCCGCTCAATTAACCGATGTTAATTACCGTTACCGTTTTTCCCTTCATTGAGCGCCAGCACACTGCTTCGATCCCAGTGTGCGAGGATATGCCTTCGTACTTTTTCTTATTTTCTTTACTATCTCTTACGGCTAGCGGGATCAGGGGTGCATTCCAACACGCTGATTTCATAAAAATAACAATAACACACGTTTTATTAATCAGCTAAATTCTTCAATACAAACGACTTTCTGTCTGAACTTCTCCAATTGACTCGCGAGACTCGAAATTAACCTTTTCCACGACAGAATAATAATGACACTCGCCGCTGCGAGCGAAAATCGTGCGAGAGAATTTCCCCGGGATACCGGGCACGAGCGAGAGAGCTACGGCAACACGTGTACGGCACAGAAATGAACCGAAAATGGTCTGCACTGCGTGCACCTACCTTTAATTTTCCTGCCGTCGATCTACACGAATCGTCCTCGCGACTTTCCTCTGGCTACGAGCCGTTATCCTCTTTGTTCCCTCAGAAAACCTCTCGGCCGTCGTCACGGCGATATTTCTCACAATAAATAATCCTTCTGCCGACGACACGGCGTACAACGATATTCCTCACTCCCCGTGTATCGACCGGCGGTATTATCGGTCTCCGTATTATTTTCACGGACTTATTCTTTATTCACTAACTAACTGATTAATCTACAACGCGGCGCGCGAGAGAGCCTCTCGCTCGTGTTCGGTTACGCGTCTCGGTAATCGGTGGGAGGGGGAACGAGCCCTTTGTCGCCGAAATCTCCTGATCGTCGAATGTTCGTGACGTCTCTCCTCTCATGGTTCCCCTCTCGTGTCTCCCACTGGCCGTCTTCGCGTAGCTGGGCACCTGTAAGATATAATATAACACGCCGGCAGTCTCCCGAATGTTATATATTTTTCCTTCCTCGGGTATCGTCGGGGGACGACTCTGTATACGCGCCTATCTGCGACTCTCGCGCGTACCTATGCTATAGCGTGCCTGCGAGAGCGTTGTAACGCCTCGTCACAATACATATGATGTAACGCGTAAAGTTTCACAAAACTCAAAATAATACACGAGAAGGAAAAACACGGAACACAAAAGTCACCTGTCGATATCTGCAGGTGAACGAAAAAGCTCCTTTTGGCTATGCGGCGACTCGGTTTTGACGTCTGACGAAAGGCAACGAGAACGTGCCAGATTTATACGGTTTGTCCCCACTATAGCAGTTTTGGGCGTATTTGTTCGACATTTTCTCTAATGCTTGGTGCATCCTAAAATTTTAGCGAAAAGATCTATGGAACAATACGTTTCTCTTACTAGTGTATCTGTCCGACCCATTCTATTATCTTTATAAGCGAACGACACGAAAAAATGCTGACCCTTTAAATAATACAGGTAAAAGGGTGCAAAAAAAAGTCTGTTGTTCACGGTACCGTTGTGAGGTGAAACACCGTGTCTCCTTACATACTAGTTAGAAAAAATTCTATTTTCACGATACCTTCAGTACTTGAAACACGGTGTTTCCTTAGAAACTCATCATAAATCGTCCTAGCATTGATACCTCGGTGGCAGTGGGCACTGGTAGAACAATGAAAATGTCGTCATGGTACTACTGGGCGTTTTCTATTGTCATCGAAAGCAACCGGTCAAAATTAGAAGTCAGTATTGTCGGCAAAGCAATACAGCGCTCCATTGAATAAGCAACATAGTGTATTTTGTATGATGATATTTGAACTTGTTAAATTTGTCAAAATACAAGCAAATCGAATATTTTTACACGAGCAGTGTAACCGCTACGAATTTCAATTTCCTCTTGGAGTGATAGATCTCGTCAACGATTATGAATACTTAGTTTTGAGATTCACATTCGCTTTTTTGTTATCGTAATTTTCATATTACTAATCTCCTGTCTAATCCAAAGTCTCGGCAGAGTCTCGTAACACATACATTTGCGCGTGACTCGTCAGAGGCTCTATGCGCCAAGTCTCACGTTGTGCGCATATATTTCTTCTACGCCCTTTAAATAAAGAAGTATACAATAAATGAAGGAACTAAAAATACTTTCATGATGTATTTATGCTTCTCGCCCACAATTATGGCCAATTTCAAGATGATCGATATTATTATTGCTATGATACACCGATTTCTTTTTAACAGCAGAGATCGGATAGTCAAGATCACACCAACGGCGCATCGTCGTCGCTCCGGCAGACTGGGCCGAGTTAGCCCGAAGTCGCCCGACCGACCTCTGCACGCGCTTAACGGAGTCGGCGATGTATCTCTCTATATATATAAAGTTACCGCCGCTGTCGCCGCCGCCGCCGCCGTGTCAGGAATCGATACCTACTTATGAGACACCCGGTATATGAGGCCCCTTCGAAAATATTCTAAGTCCCTCTAAGGGGGACTTAGAATATTTTTCGGGGGGTGGGGGGGGGGGGGGGGGGGGGGGGAGGGGAAAGAAAAATATTCTAAGTCCCTCTAAGGGGGACTTAGAATATTTTCGGTCGAAGGGGGGGAGAGAAAAATATTCTAAGTCCCTCTAAGGGGGACTTAGAATATTTTTCGGGGGGAGGGGGAGGGGGAGGGGAAAGAAAAATATTCTAAGTCCCTCTAAGGGGGACTTAGAATATTTTCGATCGAAGGGGCCTCATATACCGGGAAAAATATTCTAAGTCCCTCTAAGGAGGACAGAATATTTTCGATCGAAGGGGCCTCATATACCGGGAAAAATATTCTAAGTCCCTCTAAGGGGGACTTAGAATATTTTTGGTCGATGGCGTGCCCAAGGGGGAATCCCCTTAGAGGGACTTAGAATATTTTTCGGGGGAGAGGGGGGGGGGGGAGAGAAAAATATTCCGTCCCTCTAAGGGGGACTTAGAATCCCTCTTAGAGGGACTTAGGATATTTTTCGGGGGGGAGGGGCGTGAGAGGGGAAGGCCAAAATATTCTAAGTACCTTTAGAGGGGACTGTCTAAGTAAAAATACAAAAAAAAGCGGCGGCGGCGCCGGTTGGTGAAAAGCTGCGGCGGTGATGAGACATTTTTATAATGTTGATAAAAGGAATGCGAGCGCGCGAAGCGCGCGAGCCCGGGGAACCTCTAGTATATATATATATATGTATATATATATATATATACATATATACTGTAACGGTACGTTTTTGGAGGCTTACAGCTCTTTGCTCCGAAACGTTCGCTATTGTGAGTTTTTGGCTCACGTAGATGTGAGGGCAGGTGCTGTAAATTAGAAATCTATTTGTTGATTCGAATTGTCAACAATAATTTTGATTTTATTGAAACAATGATGTGAATACAAAATAAAATAGGAAATTTGTCCAATAATTTGCTTGGAATTTTAGCTCTTGAATGTTTAATTTGCGAAACAGATCGACAGGTTATTTTATTGTGGGTATGAGGTGTGTGATTCTACTCTACACGATTCTTACTAGACAATGACTAGACGAAAGCAGTCGCCGAGGTCTCCCAGGGCAGTCGCCGGCGCTGTCACAGAGTAATAAGTCGTAAAAAGAATGATTCTACGTTAGATGATCGCTATCAGCCACCAACTAGACGAAAGCGGTTGCCGAGGTCTCCCATGGCGGTTGCCGGCGCTGTCGTGTACTGATAGGTTACCGCAATGCAATTGATTCTACTGTACTTTATGAGTTTGATGGATAAACCGAGACGAAAGCGGTCACCGAGGTCTCCCAGGGTAGTTGCCGGCGCTGGTTTTTGATAGGAAGGGTAACACTAGACGAAAGCGGTTGCCGAGGTCTCCCAAGGCGGTTGCCGGCGCTGTGTTTGGAAAGGAATTTTTAAATTCAAAAGTGGATCTGTTCGCTGAAATAAAAGTAATTAATTTGTTGGTTATTTGGTGGTGAATGGCCGACGTTGGTTTCTTCCTTCATCGATTGGATCGTCGTTGAAAAATTGGTCCCTTGCTTCTTCTTAGCGTCGGGACTCTGTCGAGTAAAGCAACGCTTTACTCGAAAAGGAAAGTGTTGAACTCTTCTTATCGAGAATTATCGATAAGCAAGATGGAGGACTCAAGATCAAACGAGCCGTAGCCGCGCATGAGTTCCTCCTCGTTCGAGTTTTTGGATCGAAGTGCCGTCTCAGTGCTCGCGATCGGTCTTATATACCCGAGCGCGAGGCCCTTTTTTATGTCCATTGACGCACGAAGTACGTCAAACTTCGCTGTCCTTTATTATCGCTGCCCGGGGTCTGCCGCAACAGCTTAAGAAAACCGTGTGCACAAATGATGCAATACTACCGGGCAGCTCCCGCTATCGACCGTCGTTATTGATTGACTGCGCGGTCGGTAATTCGTATGCTGACTTCTTCGCAAAGTCTGGTAAATGACCGATAATCGATCCGGCATTTACCATATGAATTTTCACATGGATTTTTCGTTCTAATTATTTGCATTTTTCTAGTGTAGGGGATAGTTGAAAATTTAATACCGTCTCAACGCCCCCCCGAACTAAAGCGTGTTTATCTGAATGCTTTTGTTCTTACAAGAGGTGTCAAATTTTTTTTTTTCGATATCAAACGCGGTACGTGACCTCCTGCCCCCCCATTTTCCTGGGTGGTAGTGTAGCTCTTCGTATTTTGGGCTTCTGAATCTTTCGATGCTTCTCGTAGCATATTACTCTCGTCTGGAGAGCTTCCGTGGCATCCTGTCCCATCGTTGCGGTGGGTAGTGTGGCTCTTCGTCTGCTCCTTCCATGACTCGTTTCGATTGCGAAACGTGTGTCCTTCTGCCCTTCCAGGTGTAAAAAACACTGTACGTGGCCTCCTGTCCCCCTATTTATCTGGAGGGAAGAGTAGCTCTTCGTAATTGGGGTTTCTGAGTTTCTCGATGCTTCCATAGCATTATTATTTTCATCTGAGAAGCCTCCGTGGCATCCTGTCCCATTATTGCCATGGGTAGTGTGGCTCTTCGTCTGCTCCTCTCAAGATTCGTCTTTGAATCCGAAAAATTTCTGCGTGGCCTCCTGCCCCCCCATTTAGCTGGAGGGAAGTGTAACTCTCCGCACTATCGTCGTACTGCTTTTCGAGAGCCCGACCTATCCTTTTCATCTTCCTTCTACTTCTTCGTTTTTCTTTTCGGTTTTCCGTTGTACTCCGTGTTTGCTCCCTTCTTCTTGTATCCGATACGGGTACAACGGGTATTAGTTTCCCATCGTCGATGTAGATGATTGGGCTCCATCTTGGTCCGTGGACATGGCCTGAATCATCAGAATCTCAGATTTATCTGATTTTGGTTTCTGACTACTCTCGGAAGGCGTTTGCCCCCCCGGACCTTGATTTTTATTCTTCTCCGAGAAATCCTTGTTTCGTTTTGTGTTAATGGGTCCTCCCTGGTCGATTTTCTCGAGAAATTCCGTAATTTCTTCGAGAGTTTTGAAACCACGAGCTACAATTGTTGCCTGTATCTCGTCTGTGAAGTGTTGCGCTAGTGCGCTCACGATCTCCTTGTCGCTCGGAGGTGGGATCAAATCCCGAGCGCTTCCAAATATACGCGTTGCGTACTCGACTTTGTTAGTCTTTCCGTCTTTGTTGTAGTATCCGAATTCAAGATTCCTTCGAATTTTACGCTGCGCATCTTTGCTCCAATATCTCTGGATAAATTTCTCTTCTAACTGGTCGACAGTGATAACGTACTCTTCGACCAGAAGCCACCATTCCTTTGCCGCTGATTTGAAGCATTGACCGATGAGGTATTTCAATTCTGCGGGTTGTGGTTGCATGACCACACAGTACTGCTTGAATTCCCGGAGGAATTTCATCGGTCTTTGACTACCCGATGCGTCGAAAGTTGGTGGAGTCAAACGGATATGATTCTCCGTGGCTCGTCTGTTACGTAAAGTTGTGTTTTCCACTTCCGGTTGAAAATCTTCGTCTTCTTCCGGAAAATATGTGGCTTTTTTACGGTTGCCTTGGTGCGTTGGGACAATCCGAGTGCTCTCGATGTCGTGTTGGTCATGGTGACTAATTTTCTCCGCGAGATTTTGTACTTTGGCTTCTAGATCCTGTTGTACCAGTCGGTGTTGTGCCGTATTCACTTCGAGGAGACTCATCCGCTCAGCGTTATCTTGGACTTTTGAGTCTAAGTCACGCATCTTATCCTTCATGGAGGCTGTTACTTTACTAACTTCCGTAGCAATATGCGTTTGGAAGATTTTAGTCTTCTCCACAATGCGTAGTTCGACACATTCGAGACGGTTGTCGACTGCTTTGACAAGCGCTTTTTCCATCGTATCGATGGCATGGCTTGTCTCTTTCCAGTGAGCCATGAAGTTATTATCCATGGTCTCACATCGACTGGTTACATCGATGACGACTCTTGCCAGTCCTTCCACCTTCATCGACATATCGCGTATAGCCTCGCGTATCTCCATTAGAATCTCCTCAGTTAAAGTTGATTCTCGGAGTTTGGGTGTGATGCGTCTCGGTGGAACTTGTTCGGCGAGAGGTTGACGTTTCTCTCCGAATTTCCCGTGTTCCTCAGCGAGAAACACTTTTGCCGCGTTCGATGGGAGTGTAATGTCCGCTTTGGATGTTCCTACCCCTGAGTCGAACAGTGCTTGGATCTCCAGATCTTCGGGTGATTCGCGATCCCCAGTCTGTTCGATGATCTGGATGCTGTTGTCCGGTATGTTGACGGTGTCGTCACCCATTTTCAGGTTGGGTTTATCGACGCCGTCGGCCATTTTAATTGTTTTAATTAATGAATTTAATAGATTTTAATAGGCGCACCTGCCCCACGTTGGGCGCCAGTTGTAACGGTACGTTTTTGGAGGCTTACAGCTCTTTGCTCCGAAACGTTCGCTATTGTGAGTTTTTGGCTCACGTAGATGTGAGGGCAGGTGCTGTAAATTAGAAATCTATTTGTTGATTCGAATTGTCAACAATAATTTTGATTTTATTGAAACAATGATGTGAATACAAAATAAAATAGGAAATTTGTCCAATAATTTGCTTGGAATTTTAGCTCTTGAATGTTTAATTTGCGAAACAGATCGACAGGTTATTTTATTGTGGGTATGAGGTGTGTGATTCTACTCTACACGATTCTTACTAGACAATGACTAGACGAAAGCAGTCGCCGAGGTCTCCCAGGGCAGTCGCCGGCGCTGTCACAGAGTAATAAGTCGTAAAAAGAATGATTCTACGTTAGATGATCGCTATCAGCCACCAACTAGACGAAAGCGGTTGCCGAGGTCTCCCAAGGCGGTTGCCGGCGCTGTCGTGTACTGATAGGTCACCGCAATGCAATTGATTCTACTGTACTTTATGAGTTTGATGGATAAACCGAGACGAAAGCGGTCACCGAGGTCTCCCAGGGTAGTTGCCGGCGCTGGTTTTTGATAGGAAGGGTAACACTAGACGAAAGCGGTTGCCGAGGTCTCCCAAGGCGGTTGCCGGCGCTGTGTTTGGAAAGGAATTTTTAAATTCAAAAGTGGATCTGTTCGCTGAAATAAAAGTAATTAATTTGTTGGTTATTTGGTGGTGAATGGCCGACGTTGGTTTCTTCCTTCATCGATTGGATCGTCGTTGAAAAATTGGTCCCTTGCTTCTTCTTAGCGTCGGGACTCTGTCGAGTAAAGCAACGCTTTACTCGAAAAGGAAAGTGTTGAACTCTTTTTATCGAGAATTATCGATAAGCAAGATGGAGGACTCAAGATCAAACGAGCCGTAGCCGCGCATGAGATCCTCCTCGTTCGAGTTTTTGGATCGAAGTGCCGTCTCAGTGCTCGCGATCGGTCTTATATACCCGAGCGCGAGGCCCTTTTTTATGTCCATTGACGCACGAAGTACGTCAAACTTCGCTGTCCTTTATTATCGCTGCCCGGGGTCTGCCGCAACAGCTTAAGAAAACCGTGTGCACAAATGATGCAATACTACCGGGCAGCTCCCGCTATCGACCGTCGTTATTGATTGACTGCGCGGTCGGTAATTCGTATGCTGACTTCTTCGCAAAGTCTGGTAAATGACCGATAATCGATCCGGCATTTACCATATGAATTTTCACATGGATTTTTCGTTCTAATTATTTGCATTTTTCTAGTGTAGGGGATAGTTGAAAATTTAATACCGTCTCAATACATATATACATATACATATATATGTTTTGAGCTTTTGATTTTGTTTTTTTGTTGTTCCGATACAAAGTTTCAAGTCGCATATCGATACGGAAAAATACGTCACAATATATATACATATATACATATATATATATATATTGTGACGTATTCTTACAAAATACGTCACATGTTTCAATCAATGCTACGATTACAAAAATTGCAACGAGTGTCGCATCATAAGGGCGCCAGCCGCGAGAACCCGGAATTCTCGCGACAAATTTATTTCGATAATCCGACAATTTCCTCGATCTGGCGCTCGACTAGCTACAGCCCGGGAAGATGGTAGAGGGGAGTGGTTCGAGTCGCTCTCGCGAGCGGAAGAACAGAATCAATCTCGGGAACACAATTAATAAGTTTCGTTTATTCGTCTACTCAAATGATCTCGGGAGCGGTGTCGTGAAGCGACAACTAGTCCGCCTCCCACTGATGACCGTTACAATAATTCTTGCGGCCCCGTACTGTCTCGAGAGCGTTAATCCTTGTTCCGACGTTCGTTAATAATAATAACAATTAATAATTTCCGATATTCTTGTTAATAAAGACGTTCCAATACAAGAATAATTTACACCCGTCTTCATACGTCCAATCACACGCCAAAAGATCGCCGAGATCCCGCGTAATATCGCGCGACCGCGACGTGAGAGCGTCGCGTCGCGGAGACCGAAGGTCGAACCGCCCTTGCGATTGACCGTTACGCGAGAACTTAGCCTAACGGACTCTCTCGCGGATTTTAAAACAAAGTCAAGAAGTAAAAGACAGAAAAGAACTCAGTGTAATAAAATATACAAAATCAGAGGAAGTCAAAATAATCAGATTATGGTAACAGAGTCAAAACTATGAAAGAAAGCCAAGAGAGCGAATTCTGGAAAACCCTTCAAGGCTCCTATCGTAAACTAACGGTTGCGCAAATGAATTTTCCCCGAACAAATCGGAACGCGAGCCCCGCACGCAAAACGCCCCGTCCCCTCGATAGCAAGTTCAGTTTGCCCCTTTGAATCTCTGGTCTCAAACCGAACACGCACGACGCTCTTACCCCTTTGAACGTTGCCGTAGTGGAAATCCCGCGAATTTCTCCGAACCGGGATCCCAAATCGCGAATCAGGGAGAAGTCGGTATTCTCGAGGTGACGATGTGCACGGATCTATCCGAGAGCCACGTCCTGCCTTATCGGGATCCTACGATCGAGTCCTCGAGTCGATTGACACTCGAGAGCTCGCGAACCCTTCTCTCCCCACCCCGGCCTACACAAATCCCTCGCCCCTTGCGATTATTGGTCGCGATTTCTCCGAATAACGTTTCGATTCTCGGAAGTGCCGCGCGACAGTTCGAACGCGCGAACGGCAAATCGAGAGCTCCTCAAGCTCTCGCGGGGGCGACGTATCGACGGTCCAGCGACGGACGAGAACGCAGAGATGATATTCTGTGCTTCGGCAAAGGGGTGAGGCCGTGGGAGGTGTTTCTCTTCTCAGCGATAGCCCTTGCCGCCGACAAGATCTCGACGGTAGCAGAAGGGAGTCTGCCGCGCTGAGGCAGCCTCCGCTGGCGTTGGTACTCGAGATCCCAGAGGACGTGTCGACGTTGCTATCGCGGCGTGTAACTGCTCGTGCGATGCGATGGTGGTGGCCGTAACGATCGTCGTGCGCTCGGGAGCAATATTCATGAAATGAAATAAATCGGGGAAAATTAATTAGGCGCCCTGATATTCCTAATCTAACTCTGTCCGAATGCCTTGAAGGGACTCTCCCCGAGAGCACGAACGTCGCTTCTCGCGACAATCCGTGCACCAGTCGATAAATATGACATCTTTGTGACGCGGCGGAAAAACCACGTCACAATACATATATACATATATATATATATATTGTGACGTATTCTTCCGTATCGATATGCGACTTGAAACTTTGTATCGGAACAACAAAAAAACAAAATCAAAAGCTCAAAACGTGACTTTAAACGCGATATCGAACGTCACCTTCGGCCGCTCACCCTCGCGGATGCATCAGCGTCCCGGTGGGCGCCAGTTAATTTTATTTCGCCGGTATTAACAACCGGACTAATCCGGGGGGCGGTGGAACGAGCCGACCCCCGCAAGGACAACCAAATGAAACAGCAAAACGTAAACTCGAACTATCCTAATCGCCAATGCGCCCGCGAGAATAACCGGGTGCGGAAATGCACGGTTGCTCAGGAGGCGATTATGGTAGAAGGGTCGCGATTCGTGGCCGATAAAACAGCGCGCGAAAAATAATCATTTACTGGCGTTAAGCCACGGGATCGCACGCTCGTGTGTCGCGAGCACTCAGCTGATCCAACGATCGAAGCGAGACACGCAACCACGAGCGCGACACGAGAACGATAAAATTCGATAACTCAAAACTCACCGAAGCGTGTAAATTATCCACAAAAGGACCGAGAACTGCATCACCAGACGCTCGAGAACTTACACATATGCACTGCAACTCGAGAGCGTCAAACACTACGCATCGATCGAATAATCGACTCGTGAGAATTCCTTTCGGAAAACCACGAGGATAGCACACACGGTATGCACGGAAAAGCACGATACTCGCTCGCACTGACAGGTAGCGAAACCCGTGAGAGCGAGCGAGACACACACGTCGTCGAGAACTCACGGTAGTCCGGCGTACGCGAGAGCGCGAACGAGAGAGCGACACGGGACACGGGAGCGCGAGAGAGAGAGCCCGAGTCACCTCGAGGGCCGCTCGCGATAGACTGACTGTCCTACGATAACGAATCGAAATCGTTATCATTATTATTGCGGGAGCCTTGACCGGGAGCTACTGCCCTCTCGACCATAACGCTACTTTGCCGAATCAAGACGATACTAGAGCGGGGATTTGAAGAATCTTTGCGATCGCTACCCAAAGTCAATGCGTGAGATACAAGGCTCTTCTCAACTCTAATGCAGCGCGAGGTGTCCCATCCTCGCCTGTAACTCGTACCTCCGCCTGATCTCAACGCATTGCACTTTGCTACAGGGTGCCGGGTTCGCACCGGACTTTCACGTATTCGCAAGACTCTTCGTCGAGTCTCTCCCTCACTTGTGCTTTTATTTGCTAACTTTGACCCACCAAGTGAGTTTGAGAACTTCGACTAACGGAACTAAAACAGTAACGGAGTCTATATCAAATTGTTTAATTATTATTGTATTGAAGGATTTGAAGAATTATGAAACGGCAGTACTAGCGTACTAAATCGGAAAGAAAAGAAATAACTCGATCGATACCTCACGAGAGTTTAACGATATCTTTAAGTCGCTGGGAGAGGCAGAAAACGGGAACGAAAAAAACGGTAGATGTCTCAATTTCCTCAGAAATATGATGTTGATTTATTGTGTGACGGTGATTCCGAAAAATCACGTCACAACTCCTCACCCCTTAGGGGAGGTTTCGAACTCGCGTTCGAAACGGTAGTGAACCCGAAGTGTGCGAGAATGAACTCAAGCATCGTCTTCCTTGGGTTTAACCCAATGGGGTTCCGGGAGCTTTACGAGATCTTTACCTTGCGTAGCAGGTAACGGGAGCCACTGACTTCCTTCGCGGGGATCGGCGAGGATTCGCGATCGCCTTCGCGGAAAAGCAGTACGAGAGGGTTGCGCCTCTCGATACGGGAACTCAGATCGGATCACGGCCCGTATTTCGGTTGCCGCGATCCCATCTCTCTCTCACAGTTACATGTCGGTAGCTTTTCCATTGGTGAGGGAGACGGGAGACTCGCGAGAGACAGTGCCTCGATCGCGGAACGAGAAAGTAGTTTGTCAAAAGAAAAAAAAATAAAAAAAATAAAAAAATGAAACAAAAACAAAACAAAAATAACAAAAATTCAATTTCAAGGACGACACAAGTAGTCACGAAATTGTCTACGTTACCATTCCTTCCCTGCACGTTGTTTCCGGCGGTGGATGGCGTCGTAGCGGGATCCAATTCCCCGAGAACTGGAGGTGATTCCTCCTACGAGATCCAAGGCCTTTCGGCCTTTTAACGGGAACTATGGCGGATGCCATGTGCGGGAACCTGGACGTTTCCGTCCATTTATCGAGATCCGAGCCCGAAGGCTCATAACGAGAGCTACGACCGAAGTCGTGTGCGAGAGCTTGACCTCCAACTGCTCGATCGCCGAGGCCAAGGGCCTATAGGGCGAGAACGGCGAGGTCAGGACGCCCGAAGGGTCCTATGCGGGAGCTTGACGTCCCGGTTTGGCCTTGGACTTGCCTCGCCTCGTGCGTCGTCGCCGGGGGCCGGTCTGGTCGGCGGGGAGCGCGGGAGCCGGTAACCCAGTGGGTTCCCTAGGCCGTGGACCGTCGGGGTGGCCCGACGTTGGAGGTGGCCGCCTCAGCGGCTGTACCGCCAGCACCACGTCCCAGGGGACATTTCTTCCCGCTCGCGGGACATAAGGTCCCTCCCTCTCCCAACGACGGCTACAGTACGGGCAGGTTCGCAAGGTTTTTCCCTTGCGACCGCACCGCCGGCAGAACGTCCTTGTGGGCGGTCCGAGCGGGCACTGTGTGTACCGGTGCCCCTCTCCGCCGCAACCCCAGCACGCCTGCGCTAGCGCCCGAGGCAGGGGGTCGACCGATTTGATCGGTTGACGCTCCCTCTGCGCCGCTGGGCGAGTCCGCGCGCGAATCGGCCCAACCGTTCGCCGCGTGTCCGTCTGCCCTGCGCCGGTGTTGTTGGCGACGGCCGCAGCGTATGTCCTTGGCGCCGGGATCGCCTTCGGTGGCAAAGGTGCCGACGGGAACTTCGGCGGTACAGGTACCGCCGGACGGGAGCTCCTTTGCGCACCGTTGTGCTTGGCCACGTTGGCCTTTGTCAACGGTACCACAACGGTCGTCGCCGACGAGATCTTTTTCCGCGGCACTTGCGCGGCCGATCGGGAGCTTGCCGGGGTCGGCAGGGGTGCTGGTGGGGGCGTTGCCCCCTCCGCACTCAGGCCTGCTCGACGACGGCGGTGTCGGGGCCCTCGCGTCCTCCGCCGACGACGAGGGTCTTTGGAGGTGGAACCTCCAGCCTCCATGGCCCCGACCGGGATCAAGCGCGGCACTTCCCAAGTAGAGCAGCCCGCCAGCTGCTCGTCTGCGGGGACTGGGCGTGGTGATCGGGGGGGGTAGACGGCAGGGTCGCCGACTCTCTCCCCGAACGTCCTCACCGTTTCGTCCACCGCAGGCGGGACAGCCGGTAGCGCCTCCACCGGTAGTCCGGCTCCCTTCGGGCTCCCCGGCTGGCTGAGGCCGGTGGCAGCCAGGCTCGGGGATTGGGGTGGCTGACTGGCTGGCTTGCCAGCCAACTCCCCAATCGTCCGCACCAAGGCGTCCGCCGACTCCGCGCTCAGGTGACCCGGGTGCGCGAGGGTCGCCGCACATGCCTGCGCCAATTCGTTAATAGGAGGGCGCAGATAGAACACCTTGCGCTCCTCCACGTCCATCGTCTCCCGCACCAAATGGTCGAACCACTCGGCACCATCCTCAACCTCCATGACCTTGTCATCGGAGTGGGTGGAGCCGTTCATGTTGCGATCTGAAAAGGGGAAATGGGGTTAGACCGGTACCTCCGGTGGTCGATAAGGTTTCAAATCCTTCACCGCAATTTTCCCCATTGATCGCCCATCGAGATCGGTGAGTTCGTAAACTACACGGGATATTTTCTTCGAGATCATGAACGGCCCTTCGAAGGGCGCGTTCAACGCTGCCGAGATGTGTCGGGTTGCGTTCGAGAGCGTGTGGGATCTTCGCAGAACGAGATCACCGACTTCGAACGTACGATCCCGGTGACGGAGATTGTACTGCCCGGCTAGCTCAGTCGGTAGAGCATGAGACTCTTAATCGGGAGCGTATATATATATGTATATGTAACAAAGTCGACGGCAAAGACTTTGTTATTAGGTTGAAGAGTCTCCGAAACATTCCGAGCGTCCATGTGTGCTATCGTCCACTGTACATGGAAACATTGAGACATGATTTCTTCTGTGAAAATGTCTTCCGTGTCCTCGTATCTTAATAAAAATTCGTGACATTTTATAGAAAAGCATCTTCGATGTAAAAGTTTCACCAAGTACATTTGAAAGTATAAATTGTTTATAACGCCACTTAAAAATGTACATGAAATTAGTTAAAGGCCAAGTTCATTATTAACCGTTATTTAAAAAAATATTAATACTTGGCGCGCCCACAATTGGCAAAATCACGGGACTATAGTTTTATCAAGTAAAAAATGGACGGGCCAAGTGTTAATATTTTTTAAATAATGGTGAATAATGAACTTGGCGACATTTATCTAATTTCATGTACGGTTTTTAAGAATCGGAATGATACAACTTATACTTACATATGTGCGCGGCGTAACTTTTACAGTGAAGATGTTTTTATAAGTCTTATATACGCATAGAATAAGAGGAAAGGGCGTGAGAACAAAGTATACCGCCACAAAGAGATGATTTTGGACGTGACCTAGGATCTATCGGAGGGTTGAGGCTTCGATTTGTCTTTTGCAGGTAGATGTGAGTCACCTCAACACATTTGTTGAATATTTTAACGAAACAAAATTCTGCGGGAGGGTTGAGGCTTCGATTTGTCTTTTGCAGGTAGATGTGAGTCACCTCAACACATTTGTTGAATATTTTAACGAAACAAAATTCTGCGGGGATTAATTTGAATACGGTTCCTTAGACATGTAATGTTTTGGACTTCGTGAAAATAAAAAACCAACACTTCCGTATATAGCCAATTTTCGGTTTACCATTCAATTTTTATTCGACTTCACTAATTTTTCCAATTATGATAATACGCAATGAGAATTCGAACATCGGTTAAAGATATGTAAAATTATCGCGATGTGCATAGGTCATCGTGGAAGTACACTCCGTTGCACAGTCGTAGCAGTAGCCTGAGTATTGAAGTGGGCACTCGTGAATAGCCCACCCGCGGAATGGCACAACTATGTTAACAGAATAAATGTATAACACATTAAAATCGTGTGATATATTTTATATAAAATGCATATATGCGGTAAATGCATATTTTTTAATTACAAAGTACAACTTACACGTTAACGGTGTAAGTACGCTGCGTCCGAAGAGTTGAAAGTCCGAGTTGAGAAGGTTTTCAATAGTTGTATGCATCGTGTCGGTCTGAGATGAGATTGGTGTTGGCGATGAGGTTGGTGATGGTGTTGAGATTCGAACCAGTAGGAGCACTTTGTCGATAGCGTTGGACTATTGTGTAACGGTTCATAAGACGACTCACGCCCGGAAAGTCACTACCGCCCCTCGTGCAAATGATTCCAACCGCAATTAAAACGGCTTGGTAAGACACGTCAAACGCTCCGCAATCGTACACGCGACCAATTTCTCTAAGAGACAATCGGCTCAAAACCGATCGCATCGTGCGTCGAGCCTGCTGAAGCCTCATGCTTTTCAACTTCGAAAGGCGATGTAACGTAAACCATCTTGCTATAGCCGCACTCCGGACCCGCATTAACGTCACCGTTTGGGTAATAGCTTCAATCAGGTCGTTTGCAAGATAACAAGCCATTTTTATTTGATTTATTTCAATTTATGATCAAAATCAGTACAAACACCACACGTCAATAGATTTATCAAAATTTGACAAGGTTTTTGCTAAGCTTTAGAGGCTTAGTAATGTTCGAAGCTTTGTACACTAGCGACGTGAACAACCCAATTAACTGAATTGGTACTGCGATCTTCACAAAGTAATGTTCGTTTATTAGAATATTTCTGGTATTTTCAGAACGTTACACGCAACTGAGCAAACCTTTATTAGGCCGCACAGTTTAGAAAAGTTTTAACGCACAACCACTGTCGTGTATCGAGAACGTGTTATACGACCATCCGTACGATAGGTCCGAGGATTAAAATTGTCAAAATGTTTGAGTTTGCGAGGCTTTATACATTTTTCCCAAACGGTCGTTACCTGTATTGCCGAGGGGGGGGCTCGTTTTTCGGAGTCGTGCACTTACCGTGGAGGAAGAAACGCCCGATTTGGCGAAGTGTACCCTTTCCATCTATCATTTGTAGGACGAAAAGCGGAAACTCGTTACTGGCGTAATTGGTAATTCAACAGGCAAGCCGTTTGCAATTTTTATACGTTGGACAGGCCTTCAGTACTGAAAAGATCTGAAATACGGCAATAAAACAAAAAAAAAGGAGTGAAAGCAAAGTATGCTACCGTGAACAGGTGATTTTGGATGTCAGCTAGCGTTTTCCGAAAGTTGAGACCGGAAAACACATTTGTCTTTACAGGTAGATGTTAGCCATCTCAATACTGTAACAGACCATAGCATGGAAACAAAGAAGAAATGAGAAACAAAGCCCTGTTGGAGCAAAGCCCTCCGAGTAAATACAGCTACTGGCACATACAGAACAGATTCATAGCGTCTGCAGTATAAAAATAAGGAGTGAACACGCGGAGTCGGACATTTTCGTCACGTCAGCGTTTTTGACTCTCGAACATCGAGATTTCGAGAATAAACGACGACAATCGACCATTTTACGATTTCACTAAAATTTGACATAGTTTCCGACACAATGACGATTTGTCGTCGTAAAAGCCTCGGAAATGTGTTTTTTCATGAAAATCGGAAATTTTCGTCAAATCAGCGTTTTTGACCCTCGAACATCGTCATCGTGAGATTCAACGACGGCACTCGACCATTTCACGATTTCGCTACAATTCGACTTTGTTTCCGATGCAATGATGATTTGTCGTCGTGAAAGCCTCGGAAATGTGTTTTTTCATAAAAGTCGGAAATTTTCGTCAAATCAGCGTTTGTGATCCTCGAACATCGTCATCGTGAGATTCAACGACGACACTCGACAATTTCACGATTTCGCTACAATTCGACTTTTTTCCGATGCAATGACGATTTGTCGTCGTGAACGCATCGGAAATGTGATTTTTCATGAAAGTCGGAAATTTTCGTCAAATCAGCGTTATTGACCCTCGACATCGTGAGATTCAACGACGACACTCGACCATTTCACGATTTCGCTACAATTCGACTTTGTTTCCGATGCAATGACGATTTGTCGTTGTGAACGCATCGGAAACGTGATTTTTCATGAAAGTCGAAAATTTTCGTCAAATCAGCGTTTTTGACCCTCGAACATCGTCACCGTGAGATTCAACGACGACACTCGACCATTTCACGATTTCGGTACAATTCGACAGTGTTTCCGATGCAATGACGATTTGTCGTCGTGAAAGCCTCGGAAATGTGTTTTTTCATAAATGTCGGAAATTTTCGTCAAATCACCGTTCGTGATCCTCGAACATCGAAATCGTGAGATTCAACGACGACACTCGACCATTTCACGATTTCGCTACATTCGACTTTGTTTCCGATGCAATGACGATTTGTCGTCGTGACAGCGTCGGAAATGTGATTTTTCATAAAAATCTGAAATTTTCGTGAAATCAGCGTTTTTGACCCTCGAACATCGAGATTTCGAGAATAAACAACGACACTCGACCATTTCACGATTTCGCTACATTCGACTTTGTTTCCGATGCAATGACGATTTGTCGTCGTGGCAGCCTCGGAAATGTGATTTTTCATGAATGTCGGAAATTTTCGTCAAATCAGCGTTTTTGACCCTCGAACATCGTCTTCGTGAGATTCAACGACGACACTCGACCATTTCACGATTTCGCTACAATTCGTCTTTGTTTCCGATGCAATGACGATTTGTCGTCGTGAAAGCCTCGGAAATGTGTTTTTTCATAAAAGTCGGAAATTTTCGTCAAATCAGCGTTTTTGACCCTCGAACATCGAAATCGTGAGATTCAACGATGACACTCGACCATTTCACGATTTCGCTACAATTCGACTTTGTTTCCGATGCAATGACGATTTGTCGTCGTGAAAGCATCGGAAATGTGTTTTTTCATAAAAATCGGAAATTTTCGTGAAATCAGCGTTTTTGACCCTCGAACATCGAGATTTCGAGAATAAACAACGACACTCGACCATTTCACGATTTCGCTACATTCGACTTTGTTTCCGATGCAATGACGATTTGTCGTCGTGAAAGCCTCGGAAATATGATTTTTTATGAAAGTCGGAAATTTTCGTCAAATCAAGCGTTCGTGATCCTCGAACATCGAAATCGTGAGATTCAACGACGACACTCGACCATTTCGCGATTTCGCTACATTCGACTTTGTTTCCGATGCAATGACGATTTGTCGTTGTGAACGCATCGGAACCGTGATTTTTCATCAAAGTCGGAAATTTTCGTCAAATCAGCGTTTTTGACCCTCGAACATCGTCATTGTGAGATTCAACGACGACACTCGACCATTTCACGATTTCGCTACAATTCGACTTTGTTTCCGATGCAATGACGATTTGTCGTTGTGATCGCATCGGAAACGTGATTTTTCATCAAAGTCGGAAATTTTCGTCAAATCAGCGTTTTTGACCCTCGAACATCGTCATCGTGAGATTCAACGACGACACTCGACCATTTCACGATTTCGCTACTTTGTTTCCGATGCAATGACGATTTGTCGTCGTGAAAGCCTCGGAAATGTGTTTTTTCATAAAAGTCGGAAATTTTCGTCAATTCAGCGTTTTTGACCCTCGAACATCGAAATCGTGAGAATCAACGACGACACTCGACCATTTCACGATTTCGCTACATTCGACTTTCTTTCCGATGCAATAACGATTTGTCGTTGTGAACGCATTGGAAATGTGTTTTTTCATGAAAGTCGGAAATTTTCGTCAAATCAGCGTTTTTGACCCTCGAACATCGTCATCGTGAGATTCAACGACGGCACTCGACCATTTCACGATTTCGCTACATTCGACTTTGTTTCCGATGCAATGACGATTTGTCGTTGTGAACGCATCGGAAACGTGATTTTTCATCAAAGTCGGAAATTTTCGTCAAATCAGCGTTTTTGACCCTCGAACATCGAAATCGTGAGATTCAACGACGACACTCGACCATTTCACGATTTCGCTACATTCGACTTTGTTTCCGATGCAATGACGATTTGTCGTCGTGACAGCGTCGGAAATGTGATTTTTCATAAAAGTCGGAAATTTTCGTCAAATCAGCGTTCGTGATCCTCAAACATCGAAATTGTGAGATTCAACGACGACACTCGACCATTTCACGATTTCGCTACATTCGACTTTGTTTCCGATGCAATGACGATTTGTCGTCGTGAAAGCCTCGGAAATGTGATTTTTCATGAAAGTCGGAAATTTTCGTCAAATCAGCGTTTTTGACCCTCGAACATCGACATCGTGAGATTCAACGATGACACTCGACCATTTCACGATTTCGCTACATTCGACTTTGTTTCCGATGCAATGACGATTTGTCGTCGTGAAAGCCTCGGAAATATGATTTTTTATGAAAGTCGGAAATTTTCGTCAAATCAAGCGTTCGTGATCCTCGAACATCGAAATCGTGAGATTCAACGACGACACTCGACCATTTCGCGATTTCGCTACATTCGACCTTGTTTCCGATGCAATGACGATTTGTCGTTGTGAACGCATCGGAACCGTGATTTTTCATCAAAGTCGGAAATTTTCGTCAAATCAGCGTTTTTGACCCTCGAACATCGTCATTGTGAGATTCAACGACGACACTCGACCATTTCACGATTTCGCTACAATTCGACTTTGTTTCCGATGCAATGACGATTTGTCGTTGTGATCGCATCGGAAACGTGATTTTTCATCAAAGTCGGAAATTTTCGTCAAATCAGCGTTTTTGACCCTCGAACATCGTCATCGTGAGATTCAACGACGACACTCGACCATTTCACGATTTCGCTACTTTGTTTCCGATGCAATGACGATTTGTCGTCGTGAAAGCCTCGGAAATGTGTTTTTTCATAAAAGTCGGAAATTTTCGTCAAATCAGCGTTTTTGACCCTCGAACATCGTCATCGTGAGATTCAACGACGGCACTCGACCATTTCACGATTTCGCTACATTCGACTTTGTTTCCGATGCAATGACGATTTGTCGTTGTGAACGCATCGGAAACGTGATTTTTCATCAAAGTCGGAAATTTTCGTCAAATCAGCGTTTTTGACCCTCGAACATCGAAATCGTGAGATTCAACGACGACTGTTACGTCGCGGAATATTTATATTGGCAGAAAATTAATTAATAATTGAATTTAATTCGAATTGTTTGGTTGTCCAAAAGTAATCACGACAATAACCGAATATAACGTTGTAGCTCCATTGTTGAGACTGGAATGCGCCAGTCAGGGATCGGAGCTATGCCAGGTGATCGATGAACAGGTGAATGTTAGAGTGATGAATTGTAACGATGAGTTTTTCAAATTGAGAATTAGGGCGTAGTGGGATGAAATGTTGAGTAAAGTTTTTAACGACGAATAACCATTTAATTAAAATCGGTGAAGAGTGATATTTGATTACAGTGATTTTCACATATTGGATTTAGGATGATAATTATTTATGTTGACGGTCGAGGTTGAATACAAATTGAAGAGTTTAACAAGTGTTGGATTTAACGTGCGCGTACATTTTTTTGTCACAGCACGGAGCTAGACTCGCGAAGATGTTGAATGATTGAACGTCGAATCTAGACTAAAGATTTTTAATTGTTTATAATATTTGAATTTAACGTGCGCGTACATTTTGTCGTAGCACGGAGCTAGGCTCGCGGAGATGTTAACTGTTGGCGCGATGTATCTAGACTAAAGATTTTTAATTGTTTATAATGATGTTTAATAAATTTTGTATTTAACGTGCGCGTACATTTTGTCGTGGCACGGAGCTAGACTCGCGGAGATGTTAACTGTTGGAGTGCTGAATCTAGACTGAAGAGCTCTGAAGGAACTCTCCATCACGCGATGAGCGTGGAGGGGATGGCAAGTCCCATCTCTGTAAAGTGGAGGGGCAGTCGCTCTCGGAGGCGAAGCGCTGCGTTGAACGATGGTGGGGGCATCCGCGCGTGGAGCCGTATGCTGATGCAGCATCCCACGATACAAACGTCGAGTTAGCGAATTCGCACGTGTGCAAATGGATTTCTCGAGAAGCGAGATTATGATTTTGCTGACCAAGTATCTGTGCCTCATCCGGTCTCACACTTGGTTAGATATTCGATATTTATTGTTATCGCACTAATGTACGTGACTGAATGCTAGTTAGAATTTACTGCGCAATATATTAATTATTTATGAGTTTCTATACTATACATTATTATTTAAATGCCATTACAATGTAATTGTTTATATTGTTATTATAATATAGTTTTTTACATTGGCTGTGAATGATTGTTACAATAAGTTTTATTTATCTGGCATTATGTGCCGTTTTTAATTATAAGCACACAAGACATTGTTATATTCTCAATTTTGCTAATGTAATAATTATTAACAATTTGTTAATAAATATTATTTATAATAAATCAGCATGGATATATTTAATCCATATAATTATCCATATAATTATTTCTGATTGATTTTCGCTTTAAGCGGAGAAAAAGTAAATTTTATTGATATTCTCCGCTCGCCGTTACCTTTTTTTTCAGAAAAACGTAAATAACTCGTAAACTATGAGTTCTAGAGCAATTTTAGCAGAGGATTTTTATATCTCCTAAATGAAATGATACATCGAATGGACCAATCAGAATTTGTTTATGTATTATACTTTAGTTGTTATTCAAATTTTAATGTTGAGATTGAGACTCTATTCGCTATATTGCGATTATTTTTCGTTGGTTTAAGAAATTTACTCGATTATACAATAATGATTTTGTTCAATAAAAGAATTTAATAGTTCAGTTATAAACTCGCGTTAAAAAAAGTTAGTCTCAATGTTACCTAATTTTCAAGTGGCCGTCGAACCCAGGACGTAACACTTCCCCCGTTAAAACGGAAGCAGTGCTGAAGCTCTGCTGACGTTCGTCGAAGACGCAAAGAGACGGACTGGTTGGACACGAAGTTCCGACGGTGGATATCTTGTGTATTCCCACGCCGTTAGGATGAAATTTGTATGGCTGGATCCGATGAATTTCTGAATTCCCACGCCGTCAAGATGAGAATATTTTGTAGGCTGGTCCCACGCCGTCAAGTTGATATGATGAAATGTTGATATCGACAGATACGACTGCGTGTATCCGACGTTTTGACTTCGATTGTTTTATTTTATTTTTATTATTCAACTGATTTGTTGATAGAGCCGAAGAACGTGTATGCGTGATGCGCTTGATGTCGATTTCCGATGCTCCGTTTTGTTATGGAGTCGATGATTATTTTCGCACAGTTATCCACGATCACTTTTGTAGAAACCTTTTTTCACAATTGTGAACTTCAAGTTGAAGTTGTGTGTTCCGATGTAGGAAAGCGATGAGCGTTACTCAAATTTGGTAACTTTCACTTGTTTTATGATTTGTTAATCTTTTATTCGATCTTAATAGATCGAATAATGAACAAATTTACGAATGTTTGATTTTATTGCGTGAATTATTTTATACCATTCACGATTTTGTATTTCACTGAATTTGTAAAGATAAATGAATAAATGTCCAAAATATATTCACTTCCCTTCGATAGTCAATGTGATGACTCAGAGGTTCCGACAACGTGTCTCCATGTCGACTCAGAGGTTTTTTTTTAAACATGTTCGACCGCAGCTCAGAGGTTTCGTAACGTGTTCATCCATATGAACTAGGGATTTTATTTTTGTAAATGAATATTTGGTTTAATTAATGACACATTGATTTTATTTTATATTTTTTTTTTTTTTTTTTTTTTTTTTTTTTTAATTGAATATGTCCCAATTTATTGATTTTTCACCGATGCACTATGTGTCGACTCAGAGGTTCTCAACAACATGTCCCCATGTCGACTCAGAGGTTTTAATACATGTTCGACTGAAGCTCAGAGGTTTTGGAACGTGTTCGCCAGTGTGACCGATGAATTAATTGCACCTGGGATTGATAAACGAGCATATCGATTGATTTTACTCGTACAACGATTATTTTTTTTTTTGTAAAATTTAAATTTTTATAGCTTGTTTGTTTTCGAAGCTAAACACACGATTACAATTTTATTGAATCAGATCAACTCTTGATTCAAGATTTGAATTTTAACGATTTTTCAATGTTCATCACCCTTTTTTCCACTCGTGCACTGTTTTATAATTGTCCAAATAGTTTGATAGCGTATCGATGCACTATGTGACGACTCAGCGGTTACGTGACTTGTTCAACTAGAGTGATCCATAAGTGTTGCTAACTTGTTCGTCCATGTGACCGATGATGTTGATGAAGAAACATTTTTTTTTGCACGATCACTTGCCGATGCTCTATGTGACGACTCAGAGGTTCTCCCGGACGTGTCCATCTGTCAACTCAGAGGTTTCATTGACTTGTTCGACAGTGGCTCAGAGGTTCCGTTAAACATGTTCGTCCATATCACTGAACAAGTAGACCACGTTTTTAATTTTTTTTTTTTTTAATTTATTTTATTTATTCGCGTAACGAGGTTTTTATTTGGAATTTGATTGTAATGATTTTATTAGCTTGTGTGTATTTCAAGCTAGTATCACATTGATGTATGTATTTTTTATTTTATACGATAACGGTTAATCGTATTAACTGAATGTCAAAATTGAAAATGTCTGTCACGAAATCACCAGACGAATCCCACGCCGTCTAGTTGGAGTAATTTCTACCCTTTCTAATGCTGTCGAAAATCTTGCGACTCCCTCGCCGTCAAGATGAAATTTGTTCAATGATGGTAACGAGAGACACGACTGCGTGTGTCTAACGTTTAAACGTTACACATTACGATTTACATCAACTTTATGATTTTCGGTCAATGTGGATGTAATTCACGAACTCGGATACATATTTTTTTCAACTATGATAGATACTTGGAAAATGCTGCTCAGTAGTTCGACAAAGTTGTTGATATTGTGGCGAAATTGCAATGTTTTCGATTCCTGATTATATTTGATTGGAATCATTTGGACGTCTACGAGTGAATAGATCCGTGTATGACCATATGTTGTGTTTTTAATATAGTTACTCGCTCTTTGTCTCTAGGATCTTGAGTCGTAGTAACAATTTCAGTCATTTCGCGAATACGCTCTCGATTCGAATGAGATGACTTTTCGCAGAATTATTGCAGGACTGGCTGATAATTGGATGCGGATCGTAGAACTCAAAAAGCCCTAAGGTCACTGCCGGATGCCGGAGTGAGCTCCACGTCTTTATCCTTGAACACTGGATCGTTTTGATTTTTCACTTTTTATATGTTAAACCGTAGACTGAATTTGTTTACGCATAAAACATGGCATATTTTATGTTTGCATATTGAACACATAGTTTACGATGGTTTGAGCAGTTGTAAGGAGCCGTTAGTTGTTTTAATTTATAGTTACACATGTAGTCCACGAAATTCATTTTTTCCAGATTATTGTCCGTGATTATTTGTTACAGCGTTGTGTGCTCTCGCACCTAGACGTATGATGGTTTCTTATAAACGTTGCGTTTTACATTGAAGACGACTGTTGTATCTCATGTCACATTTTTTTTTTTAAGGTTATTATTTGCGAAGCTCAAATTTTTGTAAAGATTGCTCTCACAATTTTATTTTATCATTCACAGAATTTATTTGCACCAAATAAAACAGATGATATGTCGACAAAAAACACAAAAAAAATTGCTTGAAGCTTGAATAATATTGTTTGCGATTACATTGATAACTAAAATTTTAATTGGCGTGATTTAGAGTGTTTTCACATTTTAATTGTTGTGCTGATTTATTGGTCCAGTACGAGGACGACTCAGAGGTGGTGATATATGCTGGGCTGGAGATGCCGAAGAACTTGTTCAACTAGTGATACAGAAGAACTTGATCTACTAGTGATACAGAAGCGTTCATTGCTTGTTCTACCAGTGATTTACAAGTTGACTTGTTCAACTAGTGATCCATAAGTCTATATAAGCTCCCAATGCTCCAGATTAATGTTCACTTGTTCGTACGTTGCACCAGCACTGAAGATCGCAGAATACGAAATTTTAATTGATTAAACTGTTTTAGAAAAACTTGCGGTTGTCGCTTTTAAACACTGTAGATTTAACGATCCGAGATCACATGTTTAATTGTAATGTTTTGATTCACTCCAGCAACTAGGTTTGTTTGTGAAATCGGAGTAAAAATAAATTATTAGCTTGTGTCTTTTCAAGCTACTGTCACGTTTATATATTTTTGTTTAAGATACAGTTCAATTGATTAATGAAATGTCACTTTTTAGAATGTCCGTCACCGAATCACCAGACGCATCCCACCGCTGTCACCAGTTTTTATATCCTGTTACGTCGCGGAATATTTATATTGGCAGAAAATTAATTAATAATTGAATTTAATTCGAATTGTTTGGTTGTCCAAAAGTAATCACGACAATAACCGAATATAACGTTGTAGCTCCATTGTTGAGACTGGAATGCGCCAGTCAGGGATCGGAGCTATGCCAGGTGATCGATGAACAGGTGAATGTTAGAGTGATGAATTGTAACGATGAGTTTTTCAAATTGAGAATTAGGGCGTAGTGGGATGAAATGTTGAGTAAAGTTTTTAACGACGAATAACCATTTAATTAAAATCGGTGAAGAGTGATATTTGATTACAGTGATTTTCACATATTGGATTTAGGATGATAATTATTTATGTTGACGGTCGAGGTTGAATACAAATTGAAGAGTTTAACAAGTGTTGGATTTAACGTGCGCGTACATTTTTTTGTCACAGCACGGAGCTAGACTCGCGAAGATGTTGAATGATTGAACGTCGAATCTAGACTAAAGATTTTTAATTGTTTATAATATTTGAATTTAACGTGCGCGTACATTTTGTCGTAGCACGGAGCTAGGCTCGCGGAGATGTTAACTGTTGGCGCGATGTATCTAGACTAAAGATTTTTAATTGTTTATAATGATGTTTAATAAATTTTGTATTTAACGTGCGCGTACATTTTGTCGTGGCACGGAGCTAGACTCGCGGAGATGTTAACTGTTGGAGTGCTGAATCTAGACTGAAGAGCTCTGAAGGAACTCTCCATCACGCGATGAGCGTGGAGGGGATGGCAAGTCCCATCTCTGTAAAGTGGAGGGGCAGTCGCTCTCGGAGGCGAAGCGCTGCGTTGAACGATGGTGGGGGCATCCGCGCGTGGAGCCGTATGCTGATGCAGCATCCCACGATACAAACGTCGAGTTAGCGAATTCGCACGTGTGCAAATGGATTTCTCGAGAAGCGAGATTATGATTTTGCTGACCAAGTATCTGTGCCTCATCCGGTCTCACACTTGGTTAGATATTCGATATTTATTGTTATCGCACTAATGTACGTGACTGAATGCTAGTTAGAATTTACTGCGCAATATATTAATTATTTATGAGTTTCTATACTATACATTATTATTTAAATGCCATTACAATGTAATTGTTTATATTGTTATTATAATATAGTTTTTTACATTGGCTGTGAATGATTGTTACAATAAGTTTTATTTATCTGGCATTATGTGCCGTTTTTAATTATAAGCACACAAGACATTGTTATATTCTCAATTTTGCTAATGTAATAATTATTAACAATTTGTTAATAAATATTATTTATAATAAATCAGCATGGATATATTTAATCCATATAATTATCCATATAATTATTTCTGATTGATTTTCGCTTTAAGCGGAGAAAAAGTAAATTTTATTGATATTCTCCGCTCGCCGTTACCTTTTTTTTCAGAAAAACGTAAATAACTCGTAAACTATGAGTTCTAGAGCAATTTTAGCAGAGGATTTTTATATCTCCTAAATGAAATGATACATCGAATGGACCAATCAGAATTTGTTTATGTATTATACTTTAGTTGTTATTCAAATTTTAATGTTGAGATTGAGACTCTATTCGCTATATTGCGATTATTTTTCGTTGGTTTAAGAAATTTACTCGATTATACAATAATGATTTTGTTCAATAAAAGAATTTAATAGTTCAGTTATAAACTCGCGTTAAAAAAAGTTAGTCTCAATGTTACCTAATTTTCAAGTGGCCGTCGAACCCAGGACGTAACACGACACTCGACCATTTCACGATTTCGCTACATTCGACTTTGTTTCCGATGCAATGACGATTTGTCGTTGTGAACGCATCGGAAACGTGATTTTTCATGAAAGTCGAAAATTTTCGTCAAATCAGCGTTTTTGACCCTCGAACATCGTCATCGTGAGATTCAACGACGACACTCGACCATTTCACGATTTCGGTACAATTCGACAGTGTTTCCGATGCAATGACGATTTGTCGTCGTGAAAGCCTCGGAAATGTGTTTTTTCATAAATGTCGGAAATTTTCGTCAAATCACCGTTCGTGATCCTCGAACATCGAAATCGTGAGATTCAACGACGACACTCGACCATTTCACGATTTCGCTACATTCGACTTTGTTTCCGATGCAATGACGATTTGTCGTCGTGACAGCGTCGGAAATGTGATTTTTCATAAAAATCTGAAATTTTCGTGAAATCAGCGTTTTTGACCCTCGAACATCGAGATTTCGAGAATAAACAACGACACTCGACCATTTCACGATTTCGCTACATTCGACTTTGTTTCCGATGCAATGACGATTTGTCGTCGTGGCAGCCTCGGAAATGTGATTTTTCATGAATGTCGGAAATTTTCGTCAAATCAGCGTTTTTGACCCTCGAACATCGTCTTCGTGAGATTCAACGACGACACTCGACCATTTCACGATTTCGCTACAATTCGTCTTTGTTTCCGATGCAATGCCGATTTGTCGTCGTGAAAGCCTCGGAAATGTGTTTTTTCATAAAAGTCGGAAATTTTCGTCAAATCAGCGTTTTTGACCCTCGAACATCGAAATCGTGAGATTCAACGATGACACTCGACCATTTCACGATTTCGCTACAATTCGACTTTGTTTCCGATGCAATGACGATTTGTCGTCGTGAAAGCATCGGAAATGTGTTTTTTCATAAAAATCGGAAATTTTCGTGAAATCAGCGTTTTTGACCCTCGAACATCGAGATTTCGAGAATAAACAACGACACTCGACCATTTCACGATTTCGCTACATTCGACTTTGTTTCCGATGCAATGACGATTTGTCGTCGTGAAAGCCTCGGAAATATGATTTTTTATGAAAGTCGGAAATTTTCGTCAAATCAAGCGTTCGTGATCCTCGAACATCGAAATCGTGAGATTCAACGACGACACTCGACCATTTCGCGATTTCGCTACATTCGACTTTGTTTCCGATGCAATGACGATTTGTCGTTGTGAACGCATCGGAACCGTGATTTTTCATCAAAGTCGGAAATTTTCGTGAAATCAGCGTTTTTGACCCTCGAACATCGTCATTGTGAGATTCAACGACGACACTCGACCATTTCACGATTTCGCTACAATTCGACTTTGTTTCCGATGCAATGACGATTTGTCGTTGTGATCGCATCGGAAACGTGATTTTTCATCAAAGTCGGAAATTTTCGTCAAATCAGCGTTTTTGACCCTCGAACATCGTCATCGTGAGATTCAACGACGACACTCGACCATTTCACGATTTCGCTACTTTGTTTCCGATGCAATGACGATTTGTCGTCGTGAAAGCCTCGGAAATGTGTTTTTTCATAAAAGTCGGAAATTTTCGTCAATTCAGCGTTTTTGACCCTCGAACATCGAAATCGTGAGATTCAACGACGACACTCGACCATTTCACGATTTCGCTACATTCGACTTTCTTTCCGATGCAATAACGATTTGTCGTTGTGAACGCATTGGAAATGTGTTTTTTCATGAAAGTCGGAAATTTTCGTCAAATCAGCGTTTTTGACCCTCGAACATCGTCATCGTGAGATTCAACGACGGCACTCGACCATTTCACGATTTCGCTACATTCGACTTTGTTTCCGATGCAATGACGATTTGTCGTCGTGACAGCGTCGGAAATGTGATTTTTCATAAAAGTCGGAAATTTTCGTCAAATCAGCGTTCGTGATCCTCAAACATCGAAATTGTGAGATTCAACGACGACACTCGACCATTTCACGATTTCGCTACATTCGACTTTGTTTCCGATGCAATGACGATTTGTCGTCGTGAAAGCCTCGGAAATGTGATTTTTCATGAAAGTCGGAAATTTTCGTCAAATCAGCGTTTTTGACCCTCGAACATCGACATCGTGAGATTCAACGATGACACTCGACCATTTCACGATTTCGCTACATTCGACTTTGTTTCCGATGCAATGACGATTTGTCGTCGTGAAAGCCTCGGAAATATGATTTTTTATGAAAGTCGGAAATTTTCGTCAAATCAAGCGTTCGTGATCCTCGAACATCGAAATCGTGAGATTCAACGACGACACTCGACCATTTCGCGATTTCGCTACATTCGACCTTGTTTCCGATGCAATGACGATTTGTCGTTGTGAACGCATCGGAACCGTGATTTTTCATCAAAGTCGGAAATTTTCGTCAAATCAGCGTTTTTGACCCTCGAACATCGTCATTGTGAGATTCAACGACGACACTCGACCATTTCACGATTTCGCTACAATTCGACTTTGTTTCCGATGCAATGACGATTTGTCGTTGTGATCGCATCGGAAACGTGATTTTTCATCAAAGTCGGAAATTTTCGTCAAATCAGCGTTTTTGACCCTCGAACATCGTCATCGTGAGATTCAACGACGACACTCGACCATTTCACGATTTCGCTACTTTGTTTCCGATGCAATGACGATTTGTCGTCGTGAAAGCCTCGGAAATGTGTTTTTTCATAAAAGTCGGAAATTTTCGTCAAATCAGCGTTTTTGACCCTCGAACATCGTCATCGTGAGATTCAACGACGGCACTCGACCATTTCACGATTTCGCTACATTCGACTTTGTTTCCGATGCAATGACGATTTGTCGTTGTGAACGCATCGGAAACGTGATTTTTCATCAAAGTCGGAAATTTTCGTCAAATCAGCGTTCGTGATCCTCAAACATCGAAATTGTGAGATTCAACGACGACACTCGACCATTTCACGATTTCGCTACATTCGACTTTGTTTCCGATGCAATGACGATTTGTCGTCGTGAAAGCCTCGGAAATGTGATTTTTCATGAAAGTCGGAAATTTTCGTCAAATCAGCGTTTTTGACCCTCGAACATCGACATCGTGAGATTCAACGATGACACTCGACCATTTCACGATTTCGCTACATTCGACTTTGTTTCCGATGCAATGACGATTTGTCGTCGTGAAAGCCTCGGAAATATGATTTTTTATGAAAGTCGGAAATTTTCGTCAAATCAAGCGTTCGTGATCCTCGAACATCGAAATCGTGAGATTCAACGACGACACTCGACCATTTCGCGATTTCGCTACATTCGACCTTGTTTCCGATGCAATGACGATTTGTCGTTGTGAACGCATCGGAACCGTGATTTTTCATCAAAGTCGGAAATTTTCGTCAAATCAGCGTTTTTGACCCTCGAACATCGTCATTGTGAGATTCAACGACGACACTCGACCATTTCACGATTTCGCTACAATTCGACTTTGTTTCCGATGCAATGACGATTTGTCGTTGTGATCGCATCGGAAACGTGATTTTTCATCAAAGTCGGAAATTTTCGTCAAATCAGCGTTTTTGACCCTCGAACATCGTCATCGTGAGATTCAACGACGACACTCGACCATTTCACGATTTCGCTACTTTGTTTCCGATGCAATGACGATTTGTCGTTGTGATCGCATCGGAAACGTGATTTTTCATCAAAGTCGGAAATTTTCGTCAAATCAGCGTTTTTGACCCTCGAACATCGTCATCGTGAGATTCAACGACGACACTCGACCATTTCACGATTTCGCTACTTTGTTTCCGATGCAATGACGATTTGTCGTCGTGAAAGCCTCGGAAATGTGTTTTTTCATAAAAGTCGGAAATTTTCGTCAATTCAGCGTTTTTGACCCTCGAACATCGAAATCGTGAGAATCAACGACGACACTCGACCATTTCACGATTTCGCTACATTCAACTTTCTTTCCGATGCAATAACGATTTGTCGTTGTGAACGCATTGGAAATGTGTTTTTTCATGAAAGTCGGAAATTTTCGTCAAATCAGCGTTTTTGACCCTCGAACATCGTCATCGTGAGATTCAACGACGGCACTCGACCATTTCACGATTTCGCTACATTCGACTTTGTTTCCGATGCAATGACGATTTGTCGTTGTGAACGCATCGGAAACGTGATTTTTCATCAAAGTCGGAAATTTTCGTCAAATCAGCGTTTTTGACCCTCGAACATCGAAATCGTGAGATTCAACGACGACACTCGACCATTTCACGATTTCGCTACATTCGACTTTGTTTCCGATGCAATGACGATTTGTCGTCGTGACAGCGTCGGAAATGTGATTTTTCATAAAAGTCGGAAATTTTCGTCAAATCAGCGTTCGTGATCCTCAAACATCGAAATCGTGAGATTCAACGACGACACTCGACCATTTCACGATTTCGCTACATTCGACTTTGTTTCCGATGCAATGACGATTTGTCGTCGTGAAAGCCTCGGAAATGTGATTTTTCATGAAAGTCGGAAATTTTCGTCAAATCAGCGTTTTTGACCCTCGAACATCGACATCGTGAGATTCAACGATGACACTCGACCATTTCACGATTTCGCTACATTCGACTTTGTTTCCGATGCAATGACGATTTGTCGTCGTGAAAGCCTCGGAAATATGATTTTTTATGAAAGTCGGAAATTTTCGTCAAATCAAGCGTTCGTGATCCTCGAACATCGAAATCGTGAGATTCAACGACGACACTCGACCATTTCGCGATTTCGCTACATTCGACCTTGTTTCCGATGCAATGACGATTTGTCGTTGTGAACGCATCGGAACCGTGATTTTTCATCAAAGTCGGAAATTTTCGTCAAATCAGCGTTTTTGACCCTCGAACATCGTCATTGTGAGATTCAACGACGACACTCGACCATTTCACGATTTCGCTACAATTCGACTTTGTTTCCGATGCAATGACGATTTGTCGTTGTGATCGCATCGGAAACGTGATTTTTCATCAAAGTCGGAAATTTTCGTCAAATCAGCGTTTTTGACCCTCGAACATCGTCATCGTGAGATTCAACGACGACACTCGACCATTTCACGATTTCGCTACTTTGTTTCCGATGCAATGACGATTTGTCGTCGTGAAAGCCTCGGAAATGTGTTTTTTCATAAAAGTCGGAAATTTTCGTCAATTCAGCGTTTTTGACCCTCGAACATCGAAATCGTGAGAATCAACGACGACACTCGACCATTTCACGATTTCGCTACATTCGACTTTCTTTCCGATGCAATAACGATTTGTCGTTGTGAACGCATTGGAAATGTGTTTTTTCATGAAAGTCGGAAATTTTCGTCAAATCAGCGTTTTTGACCCTCGAACATCGTCATCGTGAGATTCAACGACGGCACTCGACCATTTCACGATTTCGCTACATTCGACTTTGTTTCCGATGCAATGACGATTTGTCGTTGTGAACGCATCGGAAACGTGATTTTTCATCAAAGTCGGAAATTTTCGTCAAATCAGCGTTTTTGACCCTCGAACATCGAAATCGTGAGATTCAACGACGACACTCGACCATTTCACGATTTCGCTACATTCGACTTTGTTTCCGATGCAATGACGATTTGTCGTTGTGAACGCATCGGAAACGTGATTTTTCATCAAAGTCGGAAATTTTCGTCAAATCAGCGTTTTTGACCCTCGAACATCGAAATCGTGAGATTCAACGACGACACTCGACCATTTCACGATTTCGCTACATTCGACTTTGTTTCCGATGCAATGACGATTTGTCGTCGTGACAGCGTCGGAAATGTGATTTTTCATAAAAGTCGGAAATTTTCGTCAAATCAGCGTTCGTGATCCTCAAACATCGAAATCGTGAGATTCAACGACGACACTCGACCATTTCACGATTTCGCTACATTCGACTTTGTTTCCGATGCAATGACGATTTGTCGTCGTGAAAGCCTCGGAAATGTGATTTTTCATGAAAGTCGGAAATTTTCGTCAAATCAGCGTTTTTGACCCTCGAACATCGACATCGTGAGATTCAACGATGACACTCGACCATTTCACGATTTCGCTACAATTCGACTTTGTTTCCGATGCAATGACGATTTGTCGTCGTGAAAGCCTCGGAAATGTGTTTTTTCATAAAAGTCGGAAATTTTCGTCAAATCAGCGTTTTTGACCCTCGAACATCGAAATCGTGAGATTCAACGACGACACTCGACCATTTCACGATTTCGCTACAATTCGACTTTGTTTCCGATGCAATGACGATTTGTCGTCGTGAAAGCCTCGGAAATGTGTTTTTTCATAAAAGTCGGAAATTTTCGTCAAATCAGCGTTTTTGATCCTCGAACATCGAAATCGTGAGATTCAACGACGACACTCGATCATTTCACGATTTCGCTACAATTCGACTTTGTTTCCGATGCAATGACGATTTGTCGTCGTGAAAGCCTCGGAAATGTGTTTTTTCATAAATGTCGGAAATTTTCGTCAAATCACCGTTCGTGATCCGCGAACATCGAAATCGTGAGATTCAACGACGACACTCGACCATTTCACGACTTCGCTACATTCGACTTTGTTTCCGATGCAATGACGATTTGTCGTCGTGACAGCGTGGGAAATGTGATTTTTCATAAAAATCTGAAATTTTCGTGAAATCAGCGTTTTTGACCCTCGAACATCGAGATTTCGAGAATAAACAACGACACTCAACCATTTCACGATTTCGCTACATTCGACTTTGTTTCCGATGCAATGACGATTTGTCGTCGTGAAAGCCTCGGAAATGTGATTTTTCATGAAAGTCGGAAATTTTCGTCAAATCAGCGTTCGTGATCCTCGAACATCGAAATCGTGAGATTCAACGACGACACTCGACCATTTCACGATTTCGCTACATTCGACTTAGTTTCCGATGCAATGACGATTTGTCGTCGTGAAAGCCTCGGAAATGTGATTTTTCATGAATGTCGGAAATTTTCGTCAAATCAGCGTTTTTGACCCTCGAACATCGTCATTGTGAGATTCAACGACGACACTCGACCATTTCACGATTTCGCTACAATTCGACTTTGTTTCCGATGCAATGACGATTTGTCGTCGTGAAAGCCTCGGAAATGTGTTTTTTCATAAAAGTCGGAAATTTTCGTCAAATCAGCGTTTTTGACCCTCGAACATCGAAATCGTGAGATTCAACGATGACACTCGACCATTTCACGATTTCGCTACAATTCGACTTTGTTTCCGATGCAATGACGATTTGTCGTCGTGAAAGCATCGGAAATGTGTTTTTTCATAAAAATCGGAAATTTTCGTGAAATCAGCGTTTTTGACCCTCGAACATCGAGATTTCGAGAATAAACAACGACACTCGACCATTTCACGATTTCGCTACATTCGACTTTGTTTCCGATGCAATGACGATTTGTCGTCGTGAAAGCCTCGGAAATATGATTTTTTATGAAAGTCGGAAATTTTCGTCAAATCAAGCGTTCGTGATCCTCGAACATCGAAATCGTGAGATTCAACGACGACACTCGACCATTTCGCGATTTCGCTACATTCGACTTTGTTTCCGATGCAATGACGATTTGTCGTCGTGACAGCGTCGGAAATGTGATTTTTCATAAAAGTCGGAAATTTTCGTCAAATCAGCGTTTTTGACCCTCGAACATCGTCATTGTGAGATTCAACGACGACACTCGACCATTTCACGATTTCGCTACAATTCGACTTTGTTTCCGATGCAATGACGATTTGTCGTCGTGAAAGCCTCGGAAATGTGATTTTTCATGAAAGTCGGAAATTTTCGTCAAATCAGCGTTTTTGACCCTCGAACATCGACATCGTGAGATTCAACGATGACACTCGACCATTTCACGATTTCGCTACAATTCGACTTTGTTTCCGATGCAATGACGATTTGTCGTCGTGAAAGCCTCGGAAATGTGTTTTTTCATAAAAGTCGGAAATTTTCGTCAAATCAGCGTTTTTGACCCTCGAACATCGAAATCGTGAGATTCAACGACGACACTCGACCATTTCACGATTTCGCTACAATTCGTCTTTGTTTCCGATGCAATGACGATTTGTCGTCGTGAAAGCATCGGAAATGTGTTTTTTCATAAAAATCGGAAATTTTCGTGAAATCAGCGTTTTTGACCCTCGAACATCGAGATTTCGAGAATAAACAACGACACTCGACTATTTCACGATTTCGCTACATTCGACTTTGTTTCCGATGCAATGACGATTTGTCGTCGTGAAAGCCTCGGAAATATGATTTTTTATGAAAGTCGGAAATTTTCGTCAAATCAAGCGTTCGTGATCCTCGAACATCGAAATCGTGAGATTCAACGACGACACTCGACCATTTCGCGATTTCGCTACATTCGACCTTGTTTCCGATGCAATGACGATTTGTCGTTGTGAACGCATCGGAACCGTGATTTTTCATCAAAGTCGGAAATTTTCGTCAAATCAGCGTTTTTGACCCTCGAACATCGTCATTGTGAGATTCAACGACGACACTCGACCATTTCACGATTTCGCTACAATTCGACTTTGTTTCCGATGCAAAATGACGATTTGTCGTTGTGATCGCATCGGAAACGTGATTTTTCATCAAAGTCGGAAATTTTCGTCAAATCAGCGTTTTTGACCCTCGAACATCGTCATCGTGAGATTCAACGACGACACTCGACCATTTCACGATTTCGCTACTTTGTTTCCGATGCAATGACGATTTGTCGTCGTGAAAGCCTCGGAAATGTGTTTTTTCATAAAAGTCGGAAATTTTCGTCAATTCAGCGTTTTTGACCCTCGAACATCGAAATCGTGAGAATCAACGCACTCGACCATTTCACGATTTCGCTACATTCGACTTTCTTTCCGATGCAATAACGATTTGTCGTTGTGAACGCATTGGAAATGTGTTTTTTCATGAAAGTCGGAAATTTTCGTCAAATCAGCGTTTTTGACCCTCGAACATCGTCATCGTGAGATTCAACGACGGCACTCGACCATTTCACGATTTCGCTACATTCGACTTTGTTTCCGATGCAATGACGATTTGTCGTTGTGAACGCATCGGAAACGTGATTTTTCATCAAAGTCGGAAATTTTCGTCAAATCAGCGTTTTTGACCCTCGAACATCGAAATCGTGAGATTCAACGACGACACTCGACCATTTCACGATTTCGCTACATTCGACTTTGTTTCCGATGCAATGACGATTTGTCGTCGTGAAAGCCTCGGAAATATGATTTTTTATGAAAGTCGGAAATTTTCGTCAAATCAAGCGTTCGTGATCCTCGAACATCGAAATCGTGAGATTCAACGACGACACTCGACCATTTCGCGATTTCGCTACATTCGACCTTGTTTCCGATGCAATGACGATTTGTCGTTGTGAACGCATCGGAACCGTGATTTTTCATCAAAGTCGGAAATTTTCGTCAAATCAGCGTTTTTGACCCTCGAACATCGTCATTGTGAGATTCAACGACGACACTCGACCATTTCACGATTTCGCTACAATTCGACTTTGTTTCCGATGCAATGACGATTTGTCGTCGTGAAAGCCTCGGAAATGTGATTTTTCATGAAAGTCGGAAATTTTCGTCAAATCAGCGTTTTTGACCCTCGAACATCGACATCGTGAGATTCAACGATGACACTCGACCATTTCACGATTTCGCTACAATTCGACTTTGTTTCCGATGCAATGACGATTTGTCGTCGTGAAAGCCTCGGAAATGTGATTTTTCATGAATGTCGGAAATTTTCGTCAAATCAGCGTTCGTGATCCTCGAACATCGAAATCGTGAGATTCAACGACGACACTCGACCATTTCACGATTTCGCTACATTCGACTTAGTTTCCGATGCAATGACGATTTGTCGTCGTGAAAGCCTCGGAAATGTGATTTTTCATGAAAGTCGGAAATTTTCGTCAAATCAGCGTTTTTGACCCTCGAACATCGTCATTGTGAGATTCAACGACGACACTCGACCATTTCACGATTTCGCTACAATTCGACTTTGTTTCCGATGCAATGACGATTTGTCGTCGTGAAAGCCTCGGAAATGTGATTTTTCATGAAAGTCGGAAATTTTCGTCAAATCAGCGTTTTTGACCCTCGAACATCGACATCGTGAGATTCAACGATGACACTCGACCATTTCACGATTTCGCTACAATTCGACTTTGTTTCCGATGCAATGACGATTTGTCGTCGTGAAAGCCTCGGAAACGTGTTTTTTCATAAAAGTCGGAAATTTTCGTCAAATCAGCGTTTTTGACCCTCGAACATCGAAATCGTGAGATTCAACGACGACACTCGACCATTTCACGACTTCGCTACATTCGACTTTGTTTCCGATGCAATGACGATTTGTCGTCGTGACAGCGTCGGAAATGTGATTTTTCATAAAAATCTGAAATTTTCGTGAAATCAGCGTTTTTGACCCTCGAACATCGAGATTTCGAGAATGAACAACGACACTCGACCATTTCACGATTTCGCTACATTCGACTTTGTTTCCGATGCAATGACGATTTGTCGTCGTGACAGCCTCGGAAATGTGATTTTTCATGAATGTCGGAAATTTTCGTCAAATCAGCGTTTTTGACCCTCGAACATCGTCTTCGTGAGATTCAACGACGACACTCGACCATTTCACGATTTCGCTACAATTCGTCTTTGTTTCCGATGCAATGACGATTTGTCGTCGTGAAAGCCTCGGAAATGTGTTTTTTCATAAAAGTCGGAAATTTTCGTCAAATCAGCGTTTTTGACCCTCGAACATCGAAATCGTGAGATTCAACGATGACACTCGACCATTTCACGATTTCGCTACAATTCGACTTTGTTTCCGATGCAATGACGATTTGTCGTCGTGAAAGCATCGGAAATGTGTTTTTTCATAAAAATCGGAAATTTTCGTGAAATCAGCGTTTTTGACCCTCGAACATCGAGATTTCGAGAATAAACAACGACACTCGACTATTTCACGATTTCGCTACATTCGACTTTGTTTCCGATGCAATGACGATTTGTCGTCGTGAAAGCCTCGGAAATATGATTTTTTATGAAAGTCGGAAATTTTCGTCAAATCAAGCGTTCGTGATCCTCGAACATCGAAATCGTGAGATTCAACGACGACACTCGACCATTTCGCGATTTCGCTACATTCGACCTTGTTTCCGATGCAATGACGATTTGTCGTTGTGAACGCATCGGAACCGTGATTTTTCATCAAAGTCGGAAATTTTCGTCAAATCAGCGTTTTTGACCCTCGAACATCGTCATTGTGAGATTCAACGACGACACTCGACCATTTCACGATTTCGCTACAATTCGACTTTGTTTCCGATGCAATGACGATTTGTCGTTGTGATCGCATCGGAAACGTGATTTTTCATCAAAGTCGGAAATTTTCGTCAAATCAGCGTTTTTGACCCTCGAACATCGACATCGTGAGATTCAACGATGACACTCGACCATTTCACGATTTCGCTACAATTCGACTTTGTTTCCGATGCAATGACGATTTGTCGTCGTGAAAGCCTCGGAAATGTGTTTTTTCATAAAAGTCGGAAATTTTCGTCAAATCAGCGTTTTTGACCCTCGAACATCGAAATCGTGAGATTCAACGACGACACTCGACCATTTCACGATTTCGCTACAATTCGACTTTGTTTCCGATGCAATGACGATTTGTCGTCGTGAAAGCCTCGGAAATGTGTTTTTTCATAAAAGTCGGAAATTTTCGTCAAATCAGCGTTTTTGACCCTCGAACATCGAAATCGTGAGATTCAACGACGACACTCGATCATTTCACGATTTCGCTACAATTCGACTTTGTTTCCGATGCAATGACGATTTGTCGTCGTGAAAGCCTCGGAAATGTGTTTTTTCATAAATGTCGGAAATTTTCGTCAAATCACCGTTCGTGATCCGCGAACATCGAAATCGTGAGATTCAACGACGACACTCGACCATTTCACGACTTCGCTACATTCGACTTTGTTTCCGATGCAATGACGATTTGTCGTCGTGAAAGCCTCGGAAATGTGATTTTTCATGAAAGTCGGAAATTTTCGTCAAATCAGCGTTTTTGACCCTCGAACATCGTCATTGTGAGATTCAACGACGACACTCGACCATTTCACGATTTCGCTACAATTCGACTTTGTTTCCGATGCAATGACGATTTGTCGTCGTGAAAGCCTCGGAAATGTGATTTTTCATGAAAGTCGGAAATTTTCGTCAAATCAGCGTTTTTGACCCTCGAACATCGACATCGTGAGATTCAACGATGACACTCGACCATTTCACGATTTCGCTACAATTCGACTTTGTTTCCGATGCAATGACGATTTGTCGTCGTGAAAGCCTCGGAAACGTGTTTTTTCATAAAAGTCGGAAATTTTCGTCAAATCAGCGTTTTTGACCCTCGAACATCGAAATCGTGAGATTCAACGACGACACTCGACCATTTCACGACTTCGCTACATTCGACTTTGTTTCCGATGCAATGACGATTTGTCGTCGTGACAGCGTCGGAAATGTGATTTTTCATAAAAATCTGAAATTTTCGTGAAATCAGCGTTTTTGACCCTCGAACATCGAGATTTCGAGAATGAACAACGACACTCGACCATTTCACGATTTCGCTACATTCGACTTTGTTTCCGATGCAATGACGATTTGTCGTCGTGACAGCCTCGGAAATGTGATTTTTCATGAATGTCGGAAATTTTCGTCAAATCAGCGTTTTTGACCCTCGAACATCGTCTTCGTGAGATTCAACGACGACACTCGACCATTTCACGATTTCGCTACAATTCGTCTTTGTTTCCGATGCAATGACGATTTGTCGTCGTGAAAGCCTCGGAAATGTGTTTTTTCATCAAAGTCGGAAATTTTCGTCAAATCAGCGTTTTTGACCCTCGAACATCGAAATCGTGAGATTCAACGACGACACTCGACCATTTCACGATTTCGCTACATTCGACTTTGTTTCCGATGCAATGACGATTTGTCGTTGTGAACGCATCGGAAACGTGATTTTTCATCAAAGTCGGAAATTTTCGTCAAATCAGCGTTTTTGACCCTCGAACATCGAAATCGTGAGATTCAACGACGACACTCGACCATTTCACGATTTCGCTACATTCGACTTTGTTTCCGATGCAATGACGATTTGTCGTCGTGAAAGCCTCGGAAATATGATTTTTTATGAAAGTCGGAAATTTTCGTCAAATCAAGCGTTCGTGATCCTCGAACATCGAAATCGTGAGATTCAACGACGACACTCGACCATTTCGCGATTTCGCTACATTCGACCTTGTTTCCGATGCAATGACGATTTGTCGTTGTGAACGCATCGGAACCGTGATTTTTCATCAAAGTCGGAAATTTTCGTCAAATCAGCGTTTTTGACCCTCGAACATCGTCATTGTGAGATTCAACGACGACACTCGACCATTTCACGATTTCGCTACAATTCGACTTTGTTTCCGATGCAATGACGATTTGTCGTTGTGATCGCATCGGAAACGTGATTTTTCATCAAAGTCGGAAATTTTCGTCAAATCAGCGTTTTTGACCCTCGAACATCGTCATCGTGAGATTCAACGACGACACTCGACCATTTCACGATTTCGCTACTTTGTTTCCGATGCAATGACGATTTGTCGTCGTGAAAGCCTCGGAAATGTGTTTTTTCATAAAAGTCGGAAATTTTCGTCAATTCAGCGTTTTTGACCCTCGAACATCGAAATCGTGAGAATCAACGACGACACTCGACCATTTCACGATTTCGCTACATTCGACTTTCTTTCCGATGCAATAACGATTTGTCGTTGTGAACGCATTGGAAATGTGTTTTTTCATGAAAGTCGGAAATTTTCGTCAAATCAGCGTTTTTGACCCTCGAACATCGTCATCGTGAGATTCAACGACGGCACTCGACCATTTCACGATTTCGCTACATTCGACTTTGTTTCCGATGCAATGACGATTTGTCGTTGTGAACGCATCGGAAACGTGATTTTTCATCAAAGTCGGAAATTTTCGTCAAATCAGCGTTTTTGACCCTCGAACATCGAAATCGTGAGATTCAACGACGACACTCGACCATTTCACGATTTCGCTACATTCGACTTTGTTTCCGATGCAATGACGATTTGTCGTCGTGACAGCGTCGGAAATGTGATTTTTCATAAAAGTCGGAAATTTTCGTCAAATCAGCGTTCGTGATCCTCAAACATCGAAATCGTGAGATTCAACGACGACACTCGACCATTTCACGATTTCGCTACATTCGACTTTCTTTCCGATGCAATAACGATTTGTCGTTGTGAACGCATTGGAAATGTGTTTTTTCATGAAAGTCGGAAATTTTCGTCAAATCAGCGTTTTTGACCCTCGAACATCGTCATCGTGAGATTCAACGACGGCACTCGACCATTTCACGATTTCGCTACATTCGACTTTGTTTCCGATGCAATGACGATTTGTCGTCGTGAAAGCATCGGAAATGTGTTTTTTCATAAAAATCGGAAATTTTCGTGAAATCAGCGTTTTTGACCCTCGAACATCGAGATTTCGAGAATAAACAACGACACTCGACTATTTCACGATTTCGCTACATTCGACTTTGTTTCCGATGCAATGACGATTTGTCGTCGTGAAAGCCTCGGAAATATGATTTTTTATGAAAGTCGGAAATTTTCGTCAAATCAAGCGTTCGTGATCCTCGAACATCGAAATCGTGAGATTCAACGACGACACTCGACCATTTCGCGATTTCGCTACATTCGACCTTGTTTCCGATGCAATGACGATTTGTCGTTGTGAACGCATCGGAACCGTGATTTTTCATCAAAGTCGGAAATTTTCGTCAAATCAGCGTTTTTGACCCTCGAACATCGTCATTGTGAGATTCAACGACGACACTCGACCATTTCACGATTTCGCTACAATTCGACTTTGTTTCCGATGCAATGACGATTTGTCGTTGTGATCGCATCGGAAACGTGATTTTTCATCAAAGTCGGAAATTTTCGTCAAATCAGCGTTTTTGACCCTCGAACATCGTCATCGTGAGATTCAACGACGACACTCGACCATTTCACGATTTCGCTACTTTGTTTCCGATGCAATGACGATTTGTCGTCGTGAAAGCCTCGGAAATGTGTTTTTTCATAAAAGTCGGAAATTTTCGTCAATTCAGCGTTTTTGACCCTCGAACATCGAAATCGTGAGAATCAACGACGACACTCGACCATTTCACGATTTCGCTACATTCGACTTTCTTTCCGATGCAATAACGATTTGTCGTTGTGAACGCATTGGAAATGTGTTTTTTCATGAAAGTCGGAAATTTTCGTCAAATCAGCGTTTTTGACCCTCGAACATCGTCATCGTGAGATTCAACGACGGCACTCGACCATTTCACGATTTCGCTACATTCGACTTTGTTTCCGATGCAATGACGATTTGTCGTTGTGAACGCATCGGAAACGTGATTTTTCATCAAAGTCGGAAATTTTCGTCAAATCAGCGTTTTTGACCCTCGAACATCGAAATCGTGAGATTCAACGACGACACTCGACCATTTCACGATTTCGCTACATTCGACTTTGTTTCCGATGCAATGACGATTTGTCGTCGTGAAAGCCTCGGAAATATGATTTTTTATGAAAGTCGGAAATTTTCGTCAAATCAAGCGTTCGTGATCCTCGAACATCGAAATCGTGAGATTCAACGACGACACTCGACCATTTCGCGATTTCGCTACATTCGACCTTGTTTCCGATGCAATGACGATTTGTCGTTGTGAACGCATCGGAACCGTGATTTTTCATCAAAGTCGGAAATTTTCGTCAAATCAGCGTTTTTGACCCTCGAACATCGTCATTGTGAGATTCAACGACGACACTCGACCATTTCACGATTTCGCTACAATTCGACTTTGTTTCCGATGCAATGACGATTTGTCGTTGTGATCGCATCGGAAACGTGATTTTTCATCAAAGTCGGAAATTTTCGTCAAATCAGCGTTTTTGACCCTCGAACATCGTCATCGTGAGATTCAACGACGACACTCGACCATTTCACGATTTCGCTACTTTGTTTCCGATGCAATGACGATTTGTCGTCGTGAAAGCCTCGGAAATGTGTTTTTTCATAAAAGTCGGAAATTTTCGTCAATTCAGCGTTTTTGACCCTCGAACATCGAAATCGTGAGAATCAACGACGACACTCGACCATTTCACGATTTCGCTACATTCAACTTTCTTTCCGATGCAATAACGATTTGTCGTTGTGAACGCATTGGAAATGTGTTTTTTCATGAAAGTCGGAAATTTTCGTCAAATCAGCGTTTTTGACCCTCGAACATCGTCATCGTGAGATTCAACGACGGCACTCGACCATTTCACGATTTCGCTACATTCGACTTTGTTTCCGATGCAATGACGATTTGTCGTTGTGAACGCATCGGAAACGTGATTTTTCATCAAAGTCGGAAATTTTCGTCAAATCAGCGTTTTTGACCCTCGAACATCGAAATCGTGAGATTCAACGACGACACTCGACCATTTCACGATTTCGCTACATTCGACTTTGTTTCCGATGCAATGACGATTTGTCGTCGTGACAGCGTCGGAAATGTGATTTTTCATAAAAGTCGGAAATTTTCGTCAAATCAGCGTTCGTGATCCTCAAACATCGAAATCGTGAGATTCAACGACGACACTCGACCATTTCACGATTTCGCTACATTCGACTTTGTTTCCGATGCAATGACGATTTGTCGTCGTGAAAGCCTCGGAAATGTGATTTTTCATGAAAGTCGGAAATTTTCGTCAAATCAGCGTTTTTGACCCTCGAACATCGACATCGTGAGATTCAACGATGACACTCGACCATTTCACGATTTCGCTACATTCGACTTTGTTTCCGATGCAATGACGATTTGTCGTCGTGAAAGCCTCGGAAATATGATTTTTTATGAAAGTCGGAAATTTTCGTCAAATCAAGCGTTCGTGATCCTCGAACATCGAAATCGTGAGATTCAACGACGACACTCGACCATTTCGCGATTTCGCTACATTCGACCTTGTTTCCGATGCAATGACGATTTGTCGTTGTGAACGCATCGGAACCGTGATTTTTCATCAAAGTCGGAAATTTTCGTCAAATCAGCGTTTTTGACCCTCGAACATCGTCATTGTGAGATTCAACGACGACACTCGACCATTTCACGATTTCGCTACAATTCGACTTTGTTTCCGATGCAATGACGATTTGTCGTTGTGATCGCATCGGAAACGTGATTTTTCATCAAAGTCGGAAATTTTCGTCAAATCAGCGTTTTTGACCCTCGAACATCGTCATCGTGAGATTCAACGACGACACTCGACCATTTCACGATTTCGCTACTTTGTTTCCGATGCAATGACGATTTGTCGTCGTGAAAGCCTCGGAAATGTGTTTTTTCATAAAAGTCGGAAATTTTCGTCAATTCAGCGTTTTTGACCCTCGAACATCGAAATCGTGAGAATCAACGACGACACTCGACCATTTCACGATTTCGCTACATTCGACTTTCTTTCCGATGCAATAACGATTTGTCGTTGTGAACGCATTGGAAATGTGTTTTTTCATGAAAGTCGGAAATTTTCGTCAAATCAGCGTTTTTGACCCTCGAACATCGTCATCGTGAGATTCAACGACGGCACTCGACCATTTCACGATTTCGCTACATTCGACTTTGTTTCCGATGCAATGACGATTTGTCGTTGTGACAGCGTCGGAAATGTGATTTTTCATGAAAGTCGGAAATTTTCGTCAAATCAGCGTTTTTGACCCTCGAACATCGACATCGTGAGATTCAACGATGACACTCGACCATTTCACGATTTCGCTACAATTCGACTTTGTTTCCGATGCAATGACGATTTGTCGTCGTGAAAGCCTCGGAAATATGATTTTTTATGAAAGTCGGAAATTTTCGTCAAATCAGCGTTTTTGACCCTCGAACATCGTCATTGTGAGATTCAACGACGACACTCGACCATTTCACGATTTCGCTACAATTCGACTTTGTTTCCGATGCAATGACGATTTGTCGTCGTGAAAGCCTCGGAAATGTGTTTTTTCATAAAAGTCGGAAATTTTCGTCAAATCAGCGTTTTTGACCCTCGAACATCGAAATCGTGAGATTCAACGACGACACTCGACCATTTCACGATTTCGCTACAATTCGACTTTGTTTCCGATGCAATGACGATTTGTCGTCGTGAAAGCCTCGGAAATGTGTTTTTTCATAAAAGTCGGAAATTTTCGTCAAATCAGCGTTTTTGATCCTCGAACATCGAAATCGTGAGATTCAACGACGACACTCGACCATTTCACGATTTCGCTACAATTCGACTTTGTTTCCGATGCAATGACGATTTGTCGTCGTGAAAGCCTCGGAAATGTGTTTTTTCATAAAAGTCGGAAATTTTCGTCAAATCAGCGTTTTTGACCCTCGAACATCGAAATCGTGAGATTCAACGACGACACTCGACCATTTCACGATTTCGCTACAATTCGACTTTGTTTCCGATGCAATGACGATTTGTCGTCGTGAAAGCCTCGGAAATGTGTTTTTTCATAAAAGTCGGAAATTTTCGTCAAATCAGCGTTTTTGATCCTCGAACATCGAAATCGTGAGATTCAACGACGACACTCGATCATTTCACGATTTCGCTACAATTCGACTTTGTTTCCGATGCAATGACGATTTGTCGTCGTGAAAGCCTCGGAAATGTGTTTTTTCATAAATGTCGGAAATTTTCGTCAAATCACCGTTCGTGATCCGCGAACATCGAAATCGTGAGATTCAACGACGACACTCGACCATTTCACGACTTCGCTACATTCGACTTTGTTTCCGATGCAATGACGATTTGTCGTCGTGACAGCGTGGGAAATGTGATTTTTCATAAAAATCTGAAATTTTCGTGAAATCAGCGTTTTTGACCCTCGAACATCGAGATTTCGAGAATAAACAACGACACTCAACCATTTCACGATTTCGCTACATTCGACTTTGTTTCCGATGCAATGACGATTTGTCGTCGTGAAAGCCTCGGAAATGTGATTTTTCATGAAAGTCGGAAATTTTCGTCAAATCAGCGTTCGTGATCCTCGAACATCGAAATCGTGAGATTCAACGACGACACTCGACCATTTCACGATTTCGCTACATTCGACTTAGTTTCCGATGCAATGACGATTTGTCGTCGTGAAAGCCTCGGAAATGTGATTTTTCATGAATGTCGGAAATTTTCGTCAAATCAGCGTTTTTGACCCTCGAACATCGTCATTGTGAGATTCAACGACGACACTCGACCATTTCACGATTTCGCTACAATTCGACTTTGTTTCCGATGCAATGACGATTTGTCGTCGTGAAAGCCTCGGAAATGTGTTTTTTCATAAAAGTCGGAAATTTTCGTCAAATCAGCGTTTTTGACCCTCGAACATCGAAATCGTGAGATTCAACGATGACACTCGACCATTTCACGATTTCGCTACATTCGACTTTGTTTCCGATGCAATGACGATTTGTCGTCGTGACAGCGTCGGAAATGTGATTTTTCATAAAAGTCGGAAATTTTCGTCAAATCAGCGTTCGTGATCCTCAAACATCGAAATCGTGAGATTCAACGACGACACTCGACCATTTCACGATTTCGCTACATTCGACTTTGTTTCCGATGCAATGACGATTTGTCGTCGTGAAAGCCTCGGAAATGTGATTTTTCATGAAAGTCGGAAATTTTCGTCAAATCAGCGTTTTTGACCCTCGAACATCGACATCGTGAGATTCAACGATGACACTCGACCATTTCACGATTTCGCTACAATTCGACTTTGTTTCCGATGCAATGACGATTTGTCGTCGTGAAAGCCTCGGAAATATGATTTTTTATGAAAGTCGGAAATTTTCGTCAAATCAGCGTTTTTGACCCTCGAACATCGTCATTGTGAGATTCAACGACGACACTCGACCATTTCACGATTTCGCTACAATTCGACTTTGTTTCCGATGCAATGACGATTTGTCGTCGTGAAAGCCTCGGAAATGTGTTTTTTCATAAAAGTCGGAAATTTTCGTCAAATCAGCGTTTTTGACCCTCGAACATCGAAATCGTGAGATTCAACGACGACACTCGACCATTTCACGATTTCGCTACAATTCGACTTTGTTTCCGATGCAATGACGATTTGTCGTCGTGAAAGCCTCGGAAATGTGTTTTTTCATAAAAGTCGGAAATTTTCGTCAAATCAGCGTTTTTGATCCTCGAACATCGAAATCGTGAGATTCAACGACGACACTCGATCATTTCACGATTTCGCTACAATTCGACTTTGTTTCCGATGCAATGACGATTTGTCGTCGTGAAAGCCTCGGAAATGTGTTTTTTCATAAATGTCGGAAATTTTCGTCAAATCACCGTTCGTGATCCGCGAACATCGAAATCGTGAGATTCAACGACGACACTCGACCATTTCACGACTTCGCTACATTCGACTTTGTTTCCGATGCAATGACGATTTGTCGTCGTGACAGCGTGGGAAATGTGATTTTTCATAAAAATCTGAAATTTTCGTGAAATCAGCGTTTTTGACCCTCGAACATCGAGATTTCGAGAATAAACAACGACACTCAACCATTTCACGATTTCGCTACATTCGACTTTGTTTCCGATGCAATGACGATTTGTCGTCGTGAAAGCCTCGGAAATGTGATTTTTCATGAAAGTCGGAAATTTTCGTCAAATCAGCGTTCGTGATCCTCGAACATCGAAATCGTGAGATTCAACGACGACACTCGACCATTTCACGATTTCGCTACATTCGACTTAGTTTCCGATGCAATGACGATTTGTCGTCGTGAAAGCCTCGGAAATGTGATTTTTCATGAATGTCGGAAATTTTCGTCAAATCAGCGTTTTTGACCCTCGAACATCGTCATTGTGAGATTCAACGACGACACTCGACCATTTCACGATTTCGCTACAATTCGACTTTGTTTCCGATGCAATGACGATTTGTCGTCGTGAAAGCCTCGGAAATGTGTTTTTTCATAAAAGTCGGAAATTTTCGTCAAATCAGCGTTTTTGACCCTCGAACATCGAAATCGTGAGATTCAACGATGACACTCGACCATTTCACGATTTCGCTACATTCGACTTTGTTTCCGATGCAATGACGATTTGTCGTCGTGACAGCGTCGGAAATGTGATTTTTCATAAAAGTCGGAAATTTTCGTCAAATCAGCGTTCGTGATCCTCAAACATCGAAATCGTGAGATTCAACGACGACACTCGACCATTTCACGATTTCGCTACATTCGACTTTGTTTCCGATGCAATGACGATTTGTCGTCGTGAAAGCCTCGGAAATGTGATTTTTCATGAAAGTCGGAAATTTTCGTCAAATCAGCGTTTTTGACCCTCGAACATCGACATCGTGAGATTCAACGATGACACTCGACCATTTCACGATTTCGCTACAATTCGACTTTGTTTCCGATGCAATGACGATTTGTCGTCGTGAAAGCCTCGGAAATATGATTTTTTATGAAAGTCGGAAATTTTCGTCAAATCAGCGTTTTTGACCCTCGAACATCGTCATTGTGAGATTCAACGACGACACTCGACCATTTCACGATTTCGCTACAATTCGACTTTGTTTCCGATGCAATGACGATTTGTCGTCGTGAAAGCCTCGGAAATGTGTTTTTTCATAAAAGTCGGAAATTTTCGTCAAATCAGCGTTTTTGACCCTCGAACATCGAAATCGTGAGATTCAACGACGACACTCGACCATTTCACGATTTCGCTACAATTCGACTTTGTTTCCGATGCAATGACGATTTGTCGTCGTGAAAGCCTCGGAAATGTGTTTTTTCATAAAAGTCGGAAATTTTCGTCAAATCAGCGTTTTTGATCCTCGAACATCGAAATCGTGAGATTCAACGACGACACTCGATCATTTCACGATTTCGCTACAATTCGACTTTGTTTCCGATGCAATGACGATTTGTCGTCGTGAAAGCCTCGGAAATGTGTTTTTTCATAAATGTCGGAAATTTTCGTCAAATCACCGTTCGTGATCCGCGAACATCGAAATCGTGAGATTCAACGACGACACTCGACCATTTCACGACTTCGCTACATTCGACTTTGTTTCCGATGCAATTACGATTTGTCGTCGTGACAGCGTGGGAAATGTGATTTTTCATAAAAATCTGAAATTTTCGTGAAATCAGCGTTTTTGACCCTCGAACATCGAGATTTCGAGAATAAACAACGACACTCAACCATTTCACGATTTCGCTACATTCGACTTTGTTTCCGATGCAATGACGATTTGTCGTCGTGAAAGCCTCGGAAATGTGATTTTTCATGAAAGTCGGAAATTTTCGTCAAATCAGCGTTCGTGATCCTCGAACATCGAAATCGTGAGATTCAACGACGACACTCGACCATTTCACGATTTCGCTACATTCGACTTAGTTTCCGATGCAATGACGATTTGTCGTCGTGAAAGCCTCGGAAATGTGATTTTTCATGAATGTCGGAAATTTTCGTCAAATCAGCGTTTTTGACCCTCGAACATCGTCATTGTGAGATTCAACGACGACACTCGACCATTTCACGATTTCGCTACAATTCGACTTTGTTTCCGATGCAATGACGATTTGTCGTCGTGAAAGCCTCGGAAATGTGTTTTTTCATAAAAGTCGGAAATTTTCGTCAAATCAGCGTTTTTGACCCTCGAACATCGAAATCGTGAGATTCAACGATGACACTCGACCATTTCACGATTTCGCTACAATTCGACTTTGTTTCCGATGCAATGACGATTTGTCGTCGTGAAAGCATCGGAAATGTGTTTTTTCATAAAAATCGGAAATTTTCGTGAAATCAGCGTTTTTGACCCTCGAACATCGAGATTTCGAGAATAAACAACGACACTCGACCATTTCACGATTTCGCTACATTCGACTTTGTTTCCGATGCAATGACGATTTGTCGTCGTGAAAGCCTCGGAAATATGATTTTTTATGAAAGTCGGAAATTTTCGTCAAATCAAGCGTTCGTGATCCTCGAACATCGAAATCGTGAGATTCAACGACGACACTCGACCATTTCGCGATTTCGCTACATTCGACTTTGTTTCCGATGCAATGACGATTTGTCGTCGTGACAGCGTCGGAAATGTGATTTTTCATAAAAGTCGGAAATTTTCGTCAAATCAGCGTTTTTGACCCTCGAACATCGTCATTGTGAGATTCAACGACGACACTCGACCATTTCACGATTTCGCTACAATTCGACTTTGTTTCCGATGCAATGACGATTTGTCGTCGTGAAAGCCTCGGAAATGTGATTTTTCATGAAAGTCGGAAATTTTCGTCAAATCAGCGTTTTTGACCCTCGAACATCGACATCGTGAGATTCAACGATGACACTCGACCATTTCACGATTTCGCTACAATTCGACTTTGTTTCCGATGCAATGACGATTTGTCGTCGTGAAAGCCTCGGAAATGTGTTTTTTCATAAAAGTCGGAAATTTTCGTCAAATCAGCGTTTTTGACCCTCGAACATCGAAATCGTGAGATTCAACGACGACACTCGACCATTTCACGATTTCGCTACAATTCGACTTTGTTTCCGATGCAATGACGATTTGTCGTCGTGAAAGCCTCGGAAATGTGTTTTTTCATAAAAGTCGGAAATTTTCGTCAAATCAGCGTTTTTGACCCTCGAACATCGAAATCGTGAGATTCAACGACGACACTCGATCATTTCACGATTTCGCTACAATTCGACTTTGTTTCCGATGCAATGACGATTTGTCGTCGTGAAAGCCTCGGAAATGTGTTTTTTCATAAATGTCGGAAATTTTCGTCAAATCACCGTTCGTGATCCGCGAACATCGAAATCGTGAGATTCAACGACGACACTCGACCATTTCACGACTTCGCTACATTCGACTTTGTTTCCGATGCAATGACGATTTGTCGTCGTGACAGCGTGGGAAATGTGATTTTTCATAAAAATCTGAAATTTTCGTGAAATCAGCGTTTTTGACCCTCGAACATCGAGATTTCGAGAATAAACAACGACACTCAACCATTTCACGATTTCGCTACATTCGACTTTGTTTCCGATGCAATGACGATTTGTCGTCGTGAAAGCCTCGGAAATGTGATTTTTCATGAAAGTCGGAAATTTTCGTCAAATCAGCGTTCGTGATCCTCGAACATCGAAATCGTGAGATTCAACGACGACACTCGACCATTTCACGATTTCGCTACATTCGACTTAGTTTCCGATGCAATGACGATTTGTCGTCGTGAAAGCCTCGGAAATGTGATTTTTCATGAAAGTCGGAAATTTTCGTCAAATCAGCGTTTTTGACCCTCGAACATCGTCATTGTGAGATTCAACGACGACACTCGACCATTTCACGATTTCGCTACAATTCGACTTTGTTTCCGATGCAATGACGATTTGTCGTCGTGAAAGCCTCGGAAATGTGATTTTTCATGAAAGTCGGAAATTTTCGTCAAATCAGCGTTTTTGACCCTCGAACATCGACATCGTGAGATTCAACGATGACACTCGACCATTTCACGATTTCGCTACAATTCGACTTTGTTTCCGATGCAATGACGATTTGTCGTCGTGAAAGCCTCGGAAACGTGTTTTTTCATAAAAGTCGGAAATTTTCGTCAAATCAGCGTTTTTGACCCTCGAACATCGAAATCGTGAGATTCAACGACGACACTCGACCATTTCACGACTTCGCTACATTCGACTTTGTTTCCGATGCAATGACGATTTGTCGTCGTGACAGCGTCGGAAATGTGATTTTTCATAAAAATCTGAAATTTTCGTGAAATCAGCGTTTTTGACCCTCGAACATCGAGATTTCGAGAATGAACAACGACACTCGACCATTTCACGATTTCGCTACATTCGACTTTGTTTCCGATGCAATGACGATTTGTCGTCGTGACAGCCTCGGAAATGTGATTTTTCATGAATGTCGGAAATTTTCGTCAAATCAGCGTTTTTGACCCTCGAACATCGTCTTCGTGAGATTCAACGACGACACTCGACCATTTCACGATTTCGCTACAATTCGTCTTTGTTTCCGATGCAATGACGATTTGTCGTCGTGAAAGCCTCGGAAATGTGTTTTTTCATAAAAGTCGGAAATTTTCGTCAAATCAGCGTTTTTGACCCTCGAACATCGAAATCGTGAGATTCAACGATGACACTCGACCATTTCACGATTTCGCTACAATTCGACTTTGTTTCCGATGCAATGACGATTTGTCGTCGTGAAAGCATCGGAAATGTGTTTTTTCATAAAAATCGGAAATTTTCGTGAAATCAGCGTTTTTGACCCTCGAACATCGAGATTTCGAGAATAAACAACGACACTCGACTATTTCACGATTTCGCTACATTCGACTTTGTTTCCGATGCAATGACGATTTGTCGTCGTGAAAGCCTCGGAAATATGATTTTTTATGAAAGTCGGAAATTTTCGTCAAATCAAGCGTTCGTGATCCTCGAACATCGAAATCGTGAGATTCAACGACGACACTCGACCATTTCGCGATTTCGCTACATTCGACCTTGTTTCCGATGCAATGACGATTTGTCGTTGTGAACGCATCGGAACCGTGATTTTTCATCAAAGTCGGAAATTTTCGTCAAATCAGCGTTTTTGACCCTCGAACATCGTCATTGTGAGATTCAACGACGACACTCGACCATTTCACGATTTCGCTACAATTCGACTTTGTTTCCGATGCAATGACGATTTGTCGTTGTGATCGCATCGGAAACGTGATTTTTCATCAAAGTCGGAAATTTTCGTCAAATCAGCGTTTTTGACCCTCGAACATCGTCATCGTGAGATTCAACGACGACACTCGACCATTTCACGATTTCGCTACTTTGTTTCCGATGCAATGACGATTTGTCGTCGTGAAAGCCTCGGAAATGTGTTTTTTCATAAAAGTCGGAAATTTTCGTCAATTCAGCGTTTTTGACCCTCGAACATCGAAATCGTGAGAATCAACGCACTCGACCATTTCACGATTTCGCTACATTCGACTTTCTTTCCGATGCAATAACGATTTGTCGTTGTGAACGCATTGGAAATGTGTTTTTTCATGAAAGTCGGAAATTTTCGTCAAATCAGCGTTTTTGACCCTCGAACATCGTCATCGTGAGATTCAACGACGGCACTCGACCATTTCACGATTTCGCTACATTCGACTTTGTTTCCGATGCAATGACGATTTGTCGTTGTGAACGCATCGGAAACGTGATTTTTCATCAAAGTCGGAAATTTTCGTCAAATCAGCGTTTTTGACCCTCGAACATCGAAATCGTGAGATTCAACGACGACACTCGACCATTTCACGATTTCGCTACATTCGACTTTGTTTCCGATGCAATGACGATTTGTCGTCGTGAAAGCCTCGGAAATATGATTTTTTATGAAAGTCGGAAATTTTCGTCAAATCAAGCGTTCGTGATCCTCGAACATCGAAATCGTGAGATTCAACGACGACACTCGACCATTTCGCGATTTCGCTACATTCGACCTTGTTTCCGATGCAATGACGATTTGTCGTTGTGAACGCATCGGAACCGTGATTTTTCATCAAAGTCGGAAATTTTCGTCAAATCAGCGTTTTTGACCCTCGAACATCGTCATTGTGAGATTCAACGACGACACTCGACCATTTCACGATTTCGCTACAATTCGACTTTGTTTCCGATGCAATGACGATTTGTCGTTGTGATCGCATCGGAAACGTGATTTTTCATCAAAGTCGGAAATTTTCGTCAAATCAGCGTTTTTGACCCTCGAACATCGTCATCGTGAGATTCAACGACGACACTCGACCATTTCACGATTTCGCTACTTTGTTTCCGATGCAATGACGATTTGTCGTCGTGAAAGCCTCGGAAATGTGTTTTTTCATAAAAGTCGGAAATTTTCGTCAATTCAGCGTTTTTGACCCTCGAACATCGAAATCGTGAGAATCAACGACGACACTCGACCATTTCACGATTTCGCTACATTCGACTTTCTTTCCGATGCAATAACGATTTGTCGTTGTGAACGCATTGGAAATGTGTTTTTTCATGAAAGTCGGAAATTTTCGTCAAATCAGCGTTTTTGACCCTCGAACATCGTCATCGTGAGATTCAACGACGGCACTCGACCATTTCACGATTTCGCTACATTCGACTTTGTTTCCGATGCAATGACGATTTGTCGTTGTGAACGCATCGGAAACGTGATTTTTCATCAAAGTCGGAAATTTTCGTCAAATCAGCGTTTTTGACCCTCGAACATCGAAATCGTGAGATTCAACGACGACACTCGACCATTTCACGATTTCGCTACATTCGACTTTGTTTCCGATGCAATGACGATTTGTCGTCGTGACAGCGTCGGAAATGTGATTTTTCATAAAAGTCGGAAATTTTCGTCAAATCAGCGTTCGTGATCCTCAAACATCGAAATCGTGAGATTCAACGACGACACTCGACCATTTCACGATTTCGCTACATTCGACTTTCTTTCCGATGCAATAACGATTTGTCGTTGTGAACGCATTGGAAATGTGTTTTTTCATGAAAGTCGGAAATTTTCGTCAAATCAGCGTTTTTGACCCTCGAACATCGTCATCGTGAGATTCAACGACGGCACTCGACCATTTCACGATTTCGCTACATTCGACTTTGTTTCCGATGCAATGACGATTTGTCGTTGTGAACGCATCGGAAACGTGATTTTTCATCAAAGTCGGAAATTTTCGTCAAATCAGCGTTTTTGACCCGCGAACATCGAAATCGCGAGATTCAACGACGACACTCGACCATTTCACGATTTCGCTACATTCGACTTTGTTTCCGATGCAATGACGATTTGTCGTCGTGAAAGCCTCGGAAATATGATTTTTTATGAAAGTCGGAAATTTTCGTCAAATCAAGCGTTCGTGATCCTCGAACATCGAAATCGTGAGATTCAACGACGACACTCGACCATTTCGCGATTTCGCTACATTCGACCTTGTTTCCGATGCAATGACGATTTGTCGTTGTGAACGCATCGGAACCGTGATTTTTCATCAAAGTCGGAAATTTTCGTCAAATCAGCGTTTTTGACCCTCGAACATCGTCATTGTGAGATTCAACGACGACACTCGACCATTTCACGATTTCGCTACAATTCGACTTTGTTTCCGATGCAATGACGATTTGTCGTTGTGATCGCATCGGAAACGTGATTTTTCATCAAAGTCGGAAATTTTCGTCAAATCAGCGTTTTTGACCCTCGAACATCGTCATCGTGAGATTCAACGACGACACTCGACCATTTCACGATTTCGCTACTTTGTTTCCGATGCAATGACGATTTGTCGTCGTGAAAGCCTCGGAAATGTGTTTTTTCATAAAAGTCGGAAATTTTCGTCAATTCAGCGATTTTGACCCTCGAACATCGAAATCGTGAGAATCAACGACGACACTCGACCATTTCACGATTTCGCTACATTCGACTTTCTTTCCGATGCAATAAGGATTTGTCGTTGTGAACGCATTGGAAATGTGTTTTTTCATGAAAGTCGGAAATTTTCGTCAAATCAGCGTTTTTGACCCTCGAACATCGTCATCGTGAGATTCAACGACGGCACTCGACCATTTCACGATTTCGCTACATTCGACTTTGTTTCCGATGCAATGACGATTTGTCGTTGTGAACGCATCGGAAACGTGATTTTTCATCAAAGTCGGAAATTTTCGTCAAATCAGCGTTTTTGACCCTCGAACATCGAAATCGTGAGATTCAACGACGACACTCGACCATTTCACGATTTCGCTACATTCGACTTTGTTTCCGATGCAATGACGATTTGTCGTCGTGACAGCGTCGGAAATGTGATTTTTCATAAAAGTCGGAAATTTTCGTCAAATCAGCGTTCGTGATCCTCAAACATCGAAATCGTGAGATTCAACGACGACACTCGACCATTTCACGATTTCGCTACATTCGACTTTGTTTCCGATGCAATGACGATTTGTCGTCGTGAAAGCCTCGGAAATGTGATTTTTCATGAAAGTCGGAAATTTTCGTCAAATCAGCGTTTTTGACCCTCGAACATCGACATCGTGAGATTCAACGATGACACTCGACCATTTCACGATTTCGCTACAATTCGACTTTGTTTCCGATGCAATGACGATTTGTCGTCGTGAAAGCCTCGGAAATATGATTTTTTATGAAAGTCGGAAATTTTCGTCAAATCAGCGTTTTTGACCCTCGAACATCGTCATTGTGAGATTCAACGACGACACTCGACCATTTCACGATTTCGCTACAATTCGACTTTGTTTCCGATGCAATGACGATTTGTCGTCGTGAAAGCCTCGGAAATGTGTTTTTTCATAAAAGTCGGAGATTTTCGTCAAATCAGCGTTTTTGACCCTCGAACATCGAAATCGTGAGATTCAACGATGACACTCGACCATTTCACGATTTCGCTACAATTCGACTTTGTTTCCGATGCAATGACGATTTGTCGTCGTGAAAGCATCGGAAATGTGTTTTTTCATAAAAATCGGAAATTTTCGTGAAATCAGCGTTTTTGACCCTCGAACATCGAGATTTCGAGAATAAACAACGACACTCGACCATTTCACGATTTCGCTACATTCGACTTTGTTTCCGATGCAATGACGATTTGTCGTCGTGAAAGCCTCGGAAATATGATTTTTTATGAAAGTCGGAAATTTTCGTCAAATCAAGCGTTCGTGATCCTCGAACATCGAAATCGTGAGATTCAACGACGACACTCGACCATTTCGCGATTTCGCTACATTCGACTTTGTTTCCGATGCAATGACGATTTGTCGTCGTGACAGCGTCGGAAATGTGATTTTTCATAAAAGTCGGAAATTTTCGTCAAATCAGCGTTTTTGACCCTCGAACATCGTCATTGTGAGATTCAACGACGACACTCGACCATTTCACGATTTCGCTACAATTCGACTTTGTTTCCGATGCAATGACGATTTGTCGTCGTGAAAGCCTCGGAAATGTGATTTTTCATGAAAGTCGGAAATTTTCGTCAAATCAGCGTTTTTGACCCTCGAACATCGACATCGTGAGATTCAACGATGACACTCGACCATTTCACGATTTCGCTACAATTCGACTTTGTTTCCGATGCAATGACGATTTGTCGTCGTGAAAGCCTCGGAAATGTGATTTTTCATGAATGTCGGAAATTTTCGTCAAATCAGCGTTTTTGACCCTCGAACATCGTCATTGTGAGATTCAACGACGACACTCGACCATTTCACGATTTCGCTACAATTCGACTTTGTTTCCGATGCAATGACGATTTGTCGTCGTGAAAGCCTCGGAAATGTGTTTTTTCATAAAAGTCGGAAATTTTCGTCAAATCAGCGTTTTTGACGCTCGAACATCGAAATCGTGAGATTCAACGATGACACTCGACCATTTCACGATTTCGCTACAATTCGACTTTGTTTCCGATGCAATGACGATTTGTCGTCGTGAAAGCATCGGAAATGTGTTTTTTCATAAAAATCGGAAATTTTCGTGAAATCAGCGTTTTTGACCCTCGAACATCGAGATTTCGAGAATAAACAACGACACTCGACCATTTCACGATTTCGCTACATTCGACTTTGTTTCCGATGCAATGACGATTTGTCGTCGTGAAAGCCTCGGAAATATGATTTTTTATGAAAGTCGGAAATTTTCGTCAAATCAAGCGTTCGTGATCCTCGAACATCGAAATCGTGAGATTCAACGACGACACTCGACCATTTCGCGATTTCGCTACATTCGACTTTGTTTCCGATGCAATGACGATTTGTCGTCGTGACAGCGTCGGAAATGTGATTTTTCATAAAAGTCGGAAATTTTCGTCAAATCAGCGTTTTTGACCCTCGAACATCGTCATTGTGAGATTCAACGACGACACTCGACCATTTCACGATTTCGCTACAATTCGACTTTGTTTCCGATGCAATGACGATTTGTCGTCGTGAAAGCCTCGGAAATGTGATTTTTCATGAAAGTCGGAAATTTTCGTCAAATCAGCGTTTTTGACCCTCGAACATCGACATCGTGAGATTCAACGATGACACTCGACCATTTCACGATTTCGCTACAATTCGACTTTGTTTCCGATGCAATGACGATTTGTCGTCGTGAAAGCCTCGGAAATGTGTTTTTTCATAAATGTCGGAAATTTTCGTCAAATCACCGTTCGTGATCCGCGAACATCGAAATCGTGAGATTCAACGACGACACTCGACCATTTCACGACTTCGCTACATTCGACTTTGTTTCCGATGCAATGACGATTTGTCGTCGTGACAGCGTGGGAAATGTGATTTTTCATAAAAATCTGAAATTTTCGTGAAATCAGCGTTTTTGACCCTCGAACATCGAGATTTCGAGAATAAACAACGACACTCAACCATTTCACGATTTCGCTACATTCGACTTTGTTTCCGATGCAATGACGATTTGTCGTCGTGAAAGCCTCGGAAATGTGATTTTTCATGAAAGTCGGAAATTTTCGTCAAATCAGCGTTCGTGATCCTCGAACATCGAAATCGTGAGATTCAACGACGACACTCGACCATTTCACGATTTCGCTACATTCGACTTAGTTTCCGATGCAATGACGATTTGTCGTCGTGAAAGCCTCGGAAATGTGATTTTTCATGAAAGTCGGAAATTTTCGTCAAATCAGCGTTTTTGACCCTCGAACATCGTCATTGTGAGATTCAACGACGACACTCGACCATTTCACGATTTCGCTACAATTCGACTTTGTTTCCGATGCAATGACGATTTGTCATTGTGATCGCATCGGAAACGTGATTTTTCATCAAAGTCGGAAATTTTCGTCAAATCAGCGTTTTTGACCCTCGAACATCGACATCGTGAGATTCAACGATGACACTCGACCATTTCACGATTTCGCTACAATTCGACTTTGTTTCCGATGCAATGACGATTTGTCGTCGTGAAAGCCTCGGAAATGTGTTTTTTCATAAAAGTCGGAAATTTTCGTCAAATCAGCGTTTTTGACCCTCGAACATCGAAATCGTGAGATTCAACGACGACACTCGACCATTTCACGATTTCGCTACAATTCGACTTTGTTTCCGATGCAATGACGATTTGTCATTGTGATCGCATCGGAAACGTGATTTTTCATCAAAGTCGGAAATTTTCGTCAAATCAGCGTTTTTGACCCTCGAACATCGACATCGTGAGATTCAACGACGACACTCGACCATTTCACGATATCGCTACAATTCGACTTTGTTTCCGATGCAATGACGATTTGTCGTCGTGAAAGCCTCGGAAATGTGTTTTTTCATGAATGTCGGAAATTTTCGTCAAATCAGCGTTTTTGACCCTCGAACATCGTCATCGTGAGATTCAACGACGGCACTCGACCATTTCACGATTTCGCTACATTCGACTTTGTTTCCGATGCAATGACGATTTGTCGTTGTGAACGCATCGGAAACGTGATTTTTCATCAAAGTCGGAAATTTTCGTCAAATCAGCGTTTTTGACCCTCGAACATCGAAATCGTGAGATTCAACGACGACACTCGACCATTTCACGATTTCGCTACATTCGACTTTGTTTCCGATGCAATGACGATTTGTCGTCGTGAAAGCCTCGGAAATATGATTTTTTATGAAAGTCGGAAATTTTCGTCAAATCAAGCGTTCGTGATCCTCGAACATCGAAATCGTGAGATTCAACGACGACACTCGACCATTTCGCGATTTCGCTACATTCGACCTTGTTTCCGATGCAATGACGATTTGTCGTTGTGAACGCATCGGAACCGTGATTTTTCATCAAAGTCGGAAATTTTCGTCAAATCAGCGTTTTTGACCCTCGAACATCGTCATTGTGAGATTCAACGACGACACTCGACCATTTCACGATTTCGCTACAATTCGACTTTGTTTCCGATGCAATGACGATTTGTCGTTGTGATCGCATCGGAAACGTGATTTTTCATCAAAGTCGGAAATTTTCGTCAAATCAGCGTTTTTGACCCTCGAACATCGTCATCGTGAGATTCAACGACGACACTCGACCATTTCACGATTTCGCTACTTTGTTTCCGATGCAATGACGATTTGTCGTCGTGAAAGCCTCGGAAATGTGTTTTTTCATAAAAGTCGGAAATTTTCGTCAATTCAGCGTTTTTGACCCTCGAACATCGAAATCGTGAGAATCAACGACGACACTCGACCATTTCACGATTTCGCTACATTCAACTTTCTTTCCGATGCAATAACGATTTGTCGTTGTGAACGCATTGGAAATGTGTTTTTTCATGAAAGTCGGAAATTTTCGTCAAATCAGCGTTTTTGACCCTCGAACATCGTCATCGTGAGATTCAACGACGGCACTCGACCATTTCACGATTTCGCTACATTCGACTTTGTTTCCGATGCAATGACGATTTGTCGTTGTGAACGCATCGGAAACGTGATTTTTCATCAAAGTCGGAAATTTTCGTCAAATCAGCGTTTTTGACCCTCGAACATCGAAATCGTGAGATTCAACGACGACACTCGACCATTTCACGATTTCGCTACATTCGACTTTGTTTCCGATGCAATGACGATTTGTCGTCGTGAAAGCCTCGGAAATGTGTTTTTTCATGAATGTCGGAAATTTTCGTCAAATCAGCGTTTTTGACCCTCGAACATCGTCATCGTGAGATTCAACGACGGCACTCGACCATTTCACGATTTCGCTACATTCGACTTTGTTTCCGATGCAATGACGATTTGTCGTTGTGAACGCATCGGAAACGTGATTTTTCATCAAAGTCGGAAATTTTCGTCAAATCAGCGTTTTTGACCCTCGAACATCGAAATCGTGAGATTCAACGACGACACTCGACCATTTCACGATTTCGCTACATTCGACTTTGTTTCCGATGCAATGACGATTTGTCGTCGTGAAAGCCTCGGAAATATGATTTTTTATGAAAGTCGGAAATTTTCGTCAAATCAAGCGTTCGTGATCCTCGAACATCGAAATCGTGAGATTCAACGACGACACTCGACCATTTCGCGATTTCGCTACATTCGACCTTGTTTCCGATGCAATGACGATTTGTCGTTGTGAACGCATCGGAACCGTGATTTTTCATCAAAGTCGGAAATTTTCGTCAAATCAGCGTTTTTGACCCTCGAACATCGTCATTGTGAGATTCAACGACGACACTCGACCATTTCACGATTTCGCTACAATTCGACTTTGTTTCCGATGCAATGACGATTTGTCGTTGTGATCGCATCGGAAACGTGATTTTTCATCAAAGTCGGAAATTTTCGTCAAATCAGCGTTTTTGACCCTCGAACATCGTCATCGTGAGATTCAACGACGACACTCGACCATTTCACGATTTCGCTACTTTGTTTCCGATGCAATGACGATTTGTCGTCGTGAAAGCCTCGGAAATGTGTTTTTTCATAAAAGTCGGAAATTTTCGTCAATTCAGCGTTTTTGACCCTCGAACATCGAAATCGTGAGAATCAACGACGACACTCGACCATTTCACGATTTCGCTACATTCAACTTTCTTTCCGATGCAATAACGATTTGTCGTTGTGAACGCATTGGAAATGTGTTTTTTCATGAAAGTCGGAAATTTTCGTCAAATCAGCGTTTTTGACCCTCGAACATCGTCATCGTGAGATTCAACGACGGCACTCGACCATTTCACGATTTCGCTACATTCGACTTTGTTTCCGATGCAATGACGATTTGTCGTTGTGAACGCATCGGAAACGTGATTTTTCATCAAAGTCGGAAATTTTCGTCAAATCAGCGTTTTTGACCCTCGAACATCGAAATCGTGAGATTCAACGACGACACTCGACCATTTCACGATTTCGCTACATTCGACTTTGTTTCCGATGCAATGACGATTTGTCGTCGTGACAGCGTCGGAAATGTGATTTTTCATAAAAGTCGGAAATTTTCGTCAAATCAGCGTTCGTGATCCTCAAACATCGAAATCGTGAGATTCAACGACGACACTCGACCATTTCACGATTTCGCTACATTCGACTTTGTTTCCGATGCAATGACGATTTGTCGTCGTGAAAGCCTCGGAAATGTGATTTTTCATGAAAGTCGGAAATTTTCGTCAAATCAGCGTTTTTGACCCTCGAACATCGACATCGTGAGATTCAACGATGACACTCGACCATTTCACGATTTCGCTACATTCGACTTTGTTTCCGATGCAATGACGATTTGTCGTCGTGAAAGCCTCGGAAATATGATTTTTTATGAAAGTCGGAAATTTTCGTCAAATCAAGCGTTCGTGATCCTCGAACATCGAAATCGTGAGATTCAACGACGACACTCGACCATTTCGCGATTTCGCTACATTCGACCTTGTTTCCGATGCAATGACGATTTGTCGTTGTGAACGCATCGGAACCGTGATTTTTCATCAAAGTCGGAAATTTTCGTCAAATCAGCGTTTTTGACCCTCGAACATCGTCATTGTGAGATTCAACGACGACACTCGACCATTTCACGATTTCGCTACAATTCGACTTTGTTTCCGATGCAATGACGATTTGTCGTTGTGATCGCATCGGAAACGTGATTTTTCATCAAAGTCGGAAATTTTCGTCAAATCAGCGTTTTTGACCCTCGAACATCGTCATCGTGAGATTCAACGACGACACTCGACCATTTCACGATTTCGCTACTTTGTTTCCGATGCAATGACGATTTGTCGTCGTGAAAGCCTCGGAAATGTGTTTTTTCATAAAAGTCGGAAATTTTCGTCAATTCAGCGTTTTTGACCCTCGAACATCGAAATCGTGAGAATCAACGACGACACTCGACCATTTCACGATTTCGCTACATTCGACTTTCTTTCCGATGCAATAACGATTTGTCGTTGTGAACGCATTGGAAATGTGTTTTTTCATGAAAGTCGGAAATTTTCGTCAAATCAGCGTTTTTGACCCTCGAACATCGTCATCGTGAGATTCAACGACGGCACTCGACCATTTCACGATTTCGCTGCATTCGACTTTGTTTCCGATGCAATGACGATTTGTCGTTGTGAACGCATCGGAAACGTGATTTTTCATCAAAGTCGGAAATTTTCGTCAAATCAGCGTTTTTGACCCTCGAACATCGAAATCGTGAGATTCAACGACGACACTCGACCATTTCACGATTTCGCTACATTCGACTTTGTTTCCGATGCAATGACGATTTGTCGTTGTGAACGCATCGGAAACGTGATTTTTCATCAAAGTCGGAAATTTTCGTCAAATCAGCGTTTTTGACCCTCGAACATCGAAATCGTGAGATTCAACGACGACACTCGACCATTTCACGATTTCGCTACATTCGACTTTGTTTCCGATGCAATGACGATTTGTCGTCGTGACAGCGTCGGAAATGTGATTTTTCATAAAAGTCGGAAATTTTCGTCAAATCAGCGTTCGTGATCCTCAAACATCGAAATCGTGAGATTCAACGACGACACTCGACCATTTCACGATTTCGCTACATTCGACTTTGTTTCCGATGCAATGACGATTTGTCGTCGTGAAAGCCTCGGAAATGTGATTTTTCATGAAAGTCGGAAATTTTCGTCAAATCAGCGTTTTTGACCCTCGAACATCGACATCGTGAGATTCAACGATGACACTCGACCATTTCACGATTTCGCTACAATTCGACTTTGTTTCCGATGCAATGACGATTTGTCGTCGTGAAAGCCTCGGAAATATGATTTTTTATGAAAGTCGGAAATTTTCGTCAAATCAGCGTTTTTGACCCTCGAACATCGTCATTGTGAGATTCAACGACGACACTCGACCATTTCACGATTTCGCTACAATTCGACTTTGTTTCCGATGCAATGACGATTTGTCGTCGTGAAAGCCTCGGAAATGTGTTTTTTCATAAAAGTCGGAAATTTTCGTCAAATCAGCGTTTTTGACCCTCGAACATCGAAATCGTGAGATTCAACGACGACACTCGACCATTTCACGATTTCGCTACAATTCGACTTTGTTTCCGATGCAATGACGATTTGTCGTCGTGAAAGCCTCGGAAATGTGTTTTTTCATAAAAGTCGGAAATTTTCGTCAAATCAGCGTTCTTGATCCTCGAACATCGAAATCGTGAGATTCAACGACGACACTCGATCATTTCACGATTTCGCTACAATTCGACTTTGTTTCCGATGCAATGACGATTTGTCGTCGTGAAAGCCTCGGAAATGTGTTTTTTCATAAATGTCGGAAATTTTCGTCAAATCACCGTTCGTGATCCGCGAACATCGAAATCGTGAGATTCAACGACGACACTCGACCATTTCACGACTTCGCTACATTCGACTTTGTTTCCGATGCAATGACGATTTGTCGTCGTGACAGCGTGGGAAATGTGATTTTTCATAAAAATCTGAAATTTTCGTGAAATCAGCGTTTTTGACCCTCGAACATCGAGATTTCGAGAATAAACAACGACACTCAACCATTTCACGATTTCGCTACATTCGACTTTGTTTCCGATGCAATGACGATTTGTCGTCGTGAAAGCCTCGGAAATGTGATTTTTCATGAAAGTCGGAAATTTTCGTCAAATCAGCGTTCGTGATCCTCGAACATCGAAATCGTGAGATTCAACGACGACACTCGACCATTTCACGATTTCGCTACATTCGACTTAGTTTCCGATGCAATGACGATTTGTCGTCGTGAAAGCCTCGGAAATGTGATTTTTCATGAATGTCGGAAATTTTCGTCAAATCAGCGTTTTTGACCCTCGAACATCGACATCGTGAGATTCAACGATGACACTCGACCATTTCACGATTTCGCTACAATTCGACTTTGTTTCCGATGCAATGACGATTTGTCGTCGTGAAAGCCTCGGAAATGTGTTTTTTCATAAAAGTCGGAAATTTTCGTCAAATCAGCGTTTTTGACCCTCGAACATCGAAATCGTGAGATTCAACGACGACACTCGACCATTTCACGATTTCGCTACAATTCGACTTTGTTTCCGATGCAATGACGATTTGTCATTGTGATCGCATCGGAAACGTGATTTTTCATCAAAGTCGGAAATTTTCGTCAAATCAGCGTTTTTGACCCTCGAACATCGACATCGTGAGATTCAACGACGACACTCGACCATTTCACGATATCGCTACAATTCGACTTTGTTTCCGATGCAATGACGATTTGTCGTCGTGAAAGCCTCGGAAATGTGTTTTTTCATGAATGTCGGAAATTTTCGTCAAATCAGCGTTTTTGACCCTCGAACATCGTCATCGTGAGATTCAACGACGGCACTCGACCATTTCACGATTTCGCTACATTCGACTTTGTTTCCGATGCAATGACGATTTGTCGTTGTGAACGCATCGGAAACGTGATTTTTCATCAAAGTCGGAAATTTTCGTCAAATCAGCGTTTTTGACCCTCGAACATCGAAATCGTGAGATTCAACGACGACACTCGACCATTTCACGATTTCGCTACATTCGACTTTGTTTCCGATGCAATGACGATTTGTCGTCGTGAAAGCCTCGGAAATATGATTTTTTATGAAAGTCGGAAATTTTCGTCAAATCAAGCGTTCGTGATCCTCGAACATCGAAATCGTGAGATTCAACGACGACACTCGACCATTTCGCGATTTCGCTACATTCGACCTTGTTTCCGATGCAATGACGATTTGTCGTTGTGAACGCATCGGAACCGTGATTTTTCATCAAAGTCGGAAATTTTCGTCAAATCAGCGTTTTTGACCCTCGAACATCGTCATTGTGAGATTCAACGACGACACTCGACCATTTCACGATTTCGCTACAATTCGACTTTGTTTCCGATGCAATGACGATTTGTCGTTGTGATCGCATCGGAAACGTGATTTTTCATCAAAGTCGGAAATTTTCGTCAAATCAGCGTTTTTGACCCTCGAACATCGTCATCGTGAGATTCAACGACGACACTCGACCATTTCACGATTTCGCTACTTTGTTTCCGATGCAATGACGATTTGTCGTCGTGAAAGCCTCGGAAATGTGTTTTTTCATAAAAGTCGGAAATTTTCGTCAATTCAGCGTTTTTGACCCTCGAACATCGAAATCGTGAGAATCAACGACGACACTCGACCATTTCACGATTTCGCTACATTCAACTTTCTTTCCGATGCAATAACGATTTGTCGTTGTGAACGCATTGGAAATGTGTTTTTTCATGAAAGTCGGAAATTTTCGTCAAATCAGCGTTTTTGACCCTCGAACATCGTCATCGTGAGATTCAACGACGGCACTCGACCATTTCACGATTTCGCTACATTCGACTTTGTTTCCGATGCAATGACGATTTGTCGTTGTGAACGCATCGGAAACGTGATTTTTCATCAAAGTCGGAAATTTTCGTCAAATCAGCGTTTTTGACCCTCGAACATCGAAATCGTGAGATTCAACGACGACACTCGACCATTTCACGATTTCGCTACATTCGACTTTGTTTCCGATGCAATGACGATTTGTCGTCGTGAAAGCCTCGGAAATGTGTTTTTTCATGAATGTCGGAAATTTTCGTCAAATCAGCGTTTTTGACCCTCGAACATCGTCATCGTGAGATTCAACGACGGCACTCGACCATTTCACGATTTCGCTACATTCGACTTTGTTTCCGATGCAATGACGATTTGTCGTTGTGAACGCATCGGAAACGTGATTTTTCATCAAAGTCGGAAATTTTCGTCAAATCAGCGTTTTTGACCCTCGAACATCGAAATCGTGAGATTCAACGACGACACTCGACCATTTCACGATTTCGCTACATTCGACTTTGTTTCCGATGCAATGACGATTTGTCGTCGTGAAAGCCTCGGAAATATGATTTTTTATGAAAGTCGGAAATTTTCGTCAAATCAAGCGTTCGTGATCCTCGAACATCGAAATCGTGAGATTCAACGACGACACTCGACCATTTCGCGATTTCGCTACATTCGACCTTGTTTCCGATGCAATGACGATTTGTCGTTGTGAACGCATCGGAACCGTGATTTTTCATCAAAGTCGGAAATTTTCGTCAAATCAGCGTTTTTGACCCTCGAACATCGTCATTGTGAGATTCAACGACGACACTCGACCATTTCACGATTTCGCTACAATTCGACTTTGTTTCCGATGCAATGACGATTTGTCGTTGTGATCGCATCGGAAACGTGATTTTTCATCAAAGTCGGAAATTTTCGTCAAATCAGCGTTTTTGACCCTCGAACATCGTCATCGTGAGATTCAACGACGACACTCGACCATTTCACGATTTCGCTACTTTGTTTCCGATGCAATGACGATTTGTCGTCGTGAAAGCCTCGGAAATGTGTTTTTTCATAAAAGTCGGAAATTTTCGTCAATTCAGCGTTTTTGACCCTCGAACATCGAAATCGTGAGAATCAACGACGACACTCGACCATTTCACGATTTCGCTACATTCAACTTTCTTTCCGATGCAATAACGATTTGTCGTTGTGAACGCATTGGAAATGTGTTTTTTCATGAAAGTCGGAAATTTTCGTCAAATCAGCGTTTTTGACCCTCGAACATCGTCATCGTGAGATTCAACGACGGCACTCGACCATTTCACGATTTCGCTACATTCGACTTTGTTTCCGATGCAATGACGATTTGTCGTTGTGAACGCATCGGAAACGTGATTTTTCATCAAAGTCGGAAATTTTCGTCAAATCAGCGTTTTTGACCCTCGAACATCGAAATCGTGAGATTCAACGACGACACTCGACCATTTCACGATTTCGCTACATTCGACTTTGTTTCCGATGCAATGACGATTTGTCGTCGTGACAGCGTCGGAAATGTGATTTTTCATAAAAGTCGGAAATTTTCGTCAAATCAGCGTTCGTGATCCTCAAACATCGAAATCGTGAGATTCAACGACGACACTCGACCATTTCACGATTTCGCTACATTCGACTTTGTTTCCGATGCAATGACGATTTGTCGTCGTGAAAGCCTCGGAAATGTGATTTTTCATGAAAGTCGGAAATTTTCGTCAAATCAGCGTTTTTGACCCTCGAACATCGACATCGTGAGATTCAACGATGACACTCGACCATTTCACGATTTCGCTACATTCGACTTTGTTTCCGATGCAATGACGATTTGTCGTCGTGAAAGCCTCGGAAATATGATTTTTTATGAAAGTCGGAAATTTTCGTCAAATCAAGCGTTCGTGATCCTCGAACATCGAAATCGTGAGATTCAACGACGACACTCGACCATTTCGCGATTTCGCTACATTCGACCTTGTTTCCGATGCAATGACGATTTGTCGTTGTGAACGCATCGGAACCGTGATTTTTCATCAAAGTCGGAAATTTTCGTCAAATCAGCGTTTTTGACCCTCGAACATCGTCATTGTGAGATTCAACGACGACACTCGACCATTTCACGATTTCGCTACAATTCGACTTTGTTTCCGATGCAATGACGATTTGTCGTTGTGATCGCATCGGAAACGTGATTTTTCATCAAAGTCGGAAATTTTCGTCAAATCAGCGTTTTTGACCCTCGAACATCGTCATCGTGAGATTCAACGACGACACTCGACCATTTCACGATTTCGCTACTTTGTTTCCGATGCAATGACGATTTGTCGTCGTGAAAGCCTCGGAAATGTGTTTTTTCATAAAAGTCGGAAATTTTCGTCAATTCAGCGTTTTTGACCCTCGAACATCGAAATCGTGAGAATCAACGACGACACTCGACCATTTCACGATTTCGCTACATTCGACTTTCTTTCCGATGCAATAACGATTTGTCGTTGTGAACGCATTGGAAATGTGTTTTTTCATGAAAGTCGGAAATTTTCGTCAAATCAGCGTTTTTGACCCTCGAACATCGTCATCGTGAGATTCAACGACGGCACTCGACCATTTCACGATTTCGCTGCATTCGACTTTGTTTCCGATGCAATGACGATTTGTCGTTGTGAACGCATCGGAAACGTGATTTTTCATCAAAGTCGGAAATTTTCGTCAAATCAGCGTTTTTGACCCTCGAACATCGAAATCGTGAGATTCAACGACGACACTCGACCATTTCACGATTTCGCTACATTCGACTTTGTTTCCGATGCAATGACGATTTGTCGTTGTGAACGCATCGGAAACGTGATTTTTCATCAAAGTCGGAAATTTTCGTCAAATCAGCGTTTTTGACCCTCGAACATCGAAATCGTGAGATTCAACGACGACACTCGACCATTTCACGATTTCGCTACATTCGACTTTGTTTCCGATGCAATGACGATTTGTCGTCGTGACAGCGTCGGAAATGTGATTTTTCATAAAAGTCGGAAATTTTCGTCAAATCAGCGTTCGTGATCCTCAAACATCGAAATCGTGAGATTCAACGACGACACTCGACCATTTCACGATTTCGCTACATTCGACTTTGTTTCCGATGCAATGACGATTTGTCGTCGTGAAAGCCTCGGAAATGTGATTTTTCATGAAAGTCGGAAATTTTCGTCAAATCAGCGTTTTTGACCCTCGAACATCGACATCGTGAGATTCAACGATGACACTCGACCATTTCACGATTTCGCTACAATTCGACTTTGTTTCCGATGCAATGACGATTTGTCGTCGTGAAAGCCTCGGAAATATGATTTTTTATGAAAGTCGGAAATTTTCGTCAAATCAGCGTTTTTGACCCTCGAACATCGTCATTGTGAGATTCAACGACGACACTCGACCATTTCACGATTTCGCTACAATTCGACTTTGTTTCCGATGCAATGACGATTTGTCGTCGTGAAAGCCTCGGAAATGTGTTTTTTCATAAAAGTCGGAAATTTTCGTCAAATCAGCGTTTTTGACCCTCGAACATCGAAATCGTGAGATTCAACGACGACACTCGACCATTTCACGATTTCGCTACAATTCGACTTTGTTTCCGATGCAATGACGATTTGTCGTCGTGAAAGCCTCGGAAATGTGTTTTTTCATAAAAGTCGGAAATTTTCGTCAAATCAGCGTTCTTGATCCTCGAACATCGAAATCGTGAGATTCAACGACGACACTCGATCATTTCACGATTTCGCTACAATTCGACTTTGTTTCCGATGCAATGACGATTTGTCGTCGTGAAAGCCTCGGAAATGTGTTTTTTCATAAATGTCGGAAATTTTCGTCAAATCACCGTTCGTGATCCGCGAACATCGAAATCGTGAGATTCAACGACGACACTCGACCATTTCACGACTTCGCTACATTCGACTTTGTTTCCGATGCAATGACGATTTGTCGTCGTGACAGCGTGGGAAATGTGATTTTTCATAAAAATCTGAAATTTTCGTGAAATCAGCGTTTTTGACCCTCGAACATCGAGATTTCGAGAATAAACAACGACACTCAACCATTTCACGATTTCGCTACATTCGACTTTGTTTCCGATGCAATGACGATTTGTCGTCGTGAAAGCCTCGGAAATGTGATTTTTCATGAAAGTCGGAAATTTTCGTCAAATCAGCGTTCGTGATCCTCGAACATCGAAATCGTGAGATTCAACGACGACACTCGACCATTTCACGATTTCGCTACATTCGACTTAGTTTCCGATGCAATGACGATTTGTCGTCGTGAAAGCCTCGGAAATGTGATTTTTCATGAATGTCGGAAATTTTCGTCAAATCAGCGTTTTTGACCCTCGAACATCGTCATTGTGAGATTCAACGACGACACTCGACCATTTCACGATTTCGCTACAATTCGACTTTGTTTCCGATGCAATGACGATTTGTCGTCGTGAAAGCCTCGGAAATGTGTTTTTTCATAAATGTCGGAAATTTTCGTCAAATCACCGTTCGTGATCCGCGAACATCGAAATCGTGAGATTCAACGACGACACTCGACCATTTCACGACTTCGCTACATTCGACTTTGTTTCCGATGCAATGACGATTTGTCGTCGTGACAGCGTGGGAAATGTGATTTTTCATAAAAATCTGAAATTTTCGTGAAATCAGCGTTTTTGACCCTCGAACATCGAGATTTCGAGAATAAACAACGACACTCAACCATTTCACGATTTCGCTACATTCGACTTTGTTTCCGATGCAATGACGATTTGTCGTCGTGAAAGCCTCGGAAATGTGATTTTTCATGAAAGTCGGAAATTTTCGTCAAATCAGCGTTCGTGATCCTCGAACATCGAAATCGTGAGATTCAACGACGACACTCGACCATTTCACGATTTCGCTACATTCGACTTAGTTTCCGATGCAATGACGATTTGTCGTCGTGAAAGCCTCGGAAATGTGATTTTTCATGAAAGTCGGAAATTTTCGTCAAATCAGCGTTTTTGACCCTCGAACATCGTCATTGTGAGATTCAACGACGACACTCGACCATTTCACGATTTCGCTACAATTCGACTTTGTTTCCGATGCAATGACGATTTGTCATTGTGATCGCATCGGAAACGTGATTTTTCATCAAAGTCGGAAATTTTCGTCAAATCAGCGTTTTTGACCCTCGAACATCGACATCGTGAGATTCAACGATGACACTCGACCATTTCACGATTTCGCTACAATTCGACTTTGTTTCCGATGCAATGACGATTTGTCGTCGTGAAAGCCTCGGAAATGTGTTTTTTCATAAAAGTCGGAAATTTTCGTCAAATCAGCGTTTTTGACCCTCGAACATCGAAATCGTGAGATTCAACGACGACACTCGACCATTTCACGATTTCGCTACAATTCGACTTTGTTTCCGATGCAATGACGATTTGTCATTGTGATCGCATCGGAAACGTGATTTTTCATCAAAGTCGGAAATTTTCGTCAAATCAGCGTTTTTGACCCTCGAACATCGACATCGTGAGATTCAACGACGACACTCGACCATTTCACGATATCGCTACAATTCGACTTTGTTTCCGATGCAATGACGATTTGTCGTCGTGAAAGCCTCGGAAATGTGTTTTTTCATGAATGTCGGAAATTTTCGTCAAATCAGCGTTTTTGACCCTCGAACATCGTCATCGTGAGATTCAACGACGGCACTCGACCATTTCACGATTTCGCTACATTCGACTTTGTTTCCGATGCAATGACGATTTGTCGTTGTGAACGCATCGGAAACGTGATTTTTCATCAAAGTCGGAAATTTTCGTCAAATCAGCGTTTTTGACCCTCGAACATCGAAATCGTGAGATTCAACGACGACACTCGACCATTTCACGATTTCGCTACATTCGACTTTGTTTCCGATGCAATGACGATTTGTCGTCGTGAAAGCCTCGGAAATATGATTTTTTATGAAAGTCGGAAATTTTCGTCAAATCAAGCGTTCGTGATCCTCGAACATCGAAATCGTGAGATTCAACGACGACACTCGACCATTTCGCGATTTCGCTACATTCGACCTTGTTTCCGATGCAATGACGATTTGTCGTTGTGAACGCATCGGAACCGTGATTTTTCATCAAAGTCGGAAATTTTCGTCAAATCAGCGTTTTTGACCCTCGAACATCGTCATTGTGAGATTCAACGACGACACTCGACCATTTCACGATTTCGCTACAATTCGACTTTGTTTCCGATGCAATGACGATTTGTCGTTGTGATCGCATCGGAAACGTGATTTTTCATCAAAGTCGGAAATTTTCGTCAAATCAGCGTTTTTGACCCTCGAACATCGTCATCGTGAGATTCAACGACGACACTCGACCATTTCACGATTTCGCTACTTTGTTTCCGATGCAATGACGATTTGTCGTCGTGAAAGCCTCGGAAATGTGTTTTTTCATAAAAGTCGGAAATTTTCGTCAATTCAGCGTTTTTGACCCTCGAACATCGAAATCGTGAGAATCAACGACGACACTCGACCATTTCACGATTTCGCTACATTCAACTTTCTTTCCGATGCAATAACGATTTGTCGTTGTGAACGCATTGGAAATGTGTTTTTTCATGAAAGTCGGAAATTTTCGTCAAATCAGCGTTTTTGACCCTCGAACATCGTCATCGTGAGATTCAACGACGGCACTCGACCATTTCACGATTTCGCTACATTCGACTTTGTTTCCGATGCAATGACGATTTGTCGTTGTGAACGCATCGGAAACGTGATTTTTCATCAAAGTCGGAAATTTTCGTCAAATCAGCGTTTTTGACCCTCGAACATCGAAATCGTGAGATTCAACGACGACACTCGACCATTTCACGATTTCGCTACATTCGACTTTGTTTCCGATGCAATGACGATTTGTCGTCGTGAAAGCCTCGGAAATGTGTTTTTTCATGAATGTCGGAAATTTTCGTCAAATCAGCGTTTTTGACCCTCGAACATCGTCATCGTGAGATTCAACGACGGCACTCGACCATTTCACGATTTCGCTACATTCGACTTTGTTTCCGATGCAATGACGATTTGTCGTTGTGAACGCATCGGAAACGTGATTTTTCATCAAAGTCGGAAATTTTCGTCAAATCAGCGTTTTTGACCCTCGAACATCGAAATCGTGAGATTCAACGACGACACTCGACCATTTCACGATTTCGCTACATTCGACTTTGTTTCCGATGCAATGACGATTTGTCGTCGTGAAAGCCTCGGAAATATGATTTTTTATGAAAGTCGGAAATTTTCGTCAAATCAAGCGTTCGTGATCCTCGAACATCGAAATCGTGAGATTCAACGACGACACTCGACCATTTCGCGATTTCGCTACATTCGACCTTGTTTCCGATGCAATGACGATTTGTCGTTGTGAACGCATCGGAACCGTGATTTTTCATCAAAGTCGGAAATTTTCGTCAAATCAGCGTTTTTGACCCTCGAACATCGTCATTGTGAGATTCAACGACGACACTCGACCATTTCACGATTTCGCTACAATTCGACTTTGTTTCCGATGCAATGACGATTTGTCGTTGTGATCGCATCGGAAACGTGATTTTTCATCAAAGTCGGAAATTTTCGTCAAATCAGCGTTTTTGACCCTCGAACATCGTCATCGTGAGATTCAACGACGACACTCGACCATTTCACGATTTCGCTACTTTGTTTCCGATGCAATGACGATTTGTCGTCGTGAAAGCCTCGGAAATGTGTTTTTTCATAAAAGTCGGAAATTTTCGTCAATTCAGCGTTTTTGACCCTCGAACATCGAAATCGTGAGAATCAACGACGACACTCGACCATTTCACGATTTCGCTACATTCAACTTTCTTTCCGATGCAATAACGATTTGTCGTTGTGAACGCATTGGAAATGTGTTTTTTCATGAAAGTCGGAAATTTTCGTCAAATCAGCGTTTTTGACCCTCGAACATCGTCATCGTGAGATTCAACGACGGCACTCGACCATTTCACGATTTCGCTACATTCGACTTTGTTTCCGATGCAATGACGATTTGTCGTTGTGAACGCATCGGAAACGTGATTTTTCATCAAAGTCGGAAATTTTCGTCAAATCAGCGTTTTTGACCCTCGAACATCGAAATCGTGAGATTCAACGACGACACTCGACCATTTCACGATTTCGCTACATTCGACTTTGTTTCCGATGCAATGACGATTTGTCGTCGTGACAGCGTCGGAAATGTGATTTTTCATAAAAGTCGGAAATTTTCGTCAAATCAGCGTTCGTGATCCTCAAACATCGAAATCGTGAGATTCAACGACGACACTCGACCATTTCACGATTTCGCTACATTCGACTTTGTTTCCGATGCAATGACGATTTGTCGTCGTGAAAGCCTCGGAAATGTGATTTTTCATGAAAGTCGGAAATTTTCGTCAAATCAGCGTTTTTGACCCTCGAACATCGACATCGTGAGATTCAACGATGACACTCGACCATTTCACGATTTCGCTACATTCGACTTTGTTTCCGATGCAATGACGATTTGTCGTCGTGAAAGCCTCGGAAATATGATTTTTTATGAAAGTCGGAAATTTTCGTCAAATCAAGCGTTCGTGATCCTCGAACATCGAAATCGTGAGATTCAACGACGACACTCGACCATTTCGCGATTTCGCTACATTCGACCTTGTTTCCGATGCAATGACGATTTGTCGTTGTGAACGCATCGGAACCGTGATTTTTCATCAAAGTCGGAAATTTTCGTCAAATCAGCGTTTTTGACCCTCGAACATCGTCATTGTGAGATTCAACGACGACACTCGACCATTTCACGATTTCGCTACAATTCGACTTTGTTTCCGATGCAATGACGATTTGTCGTTGTGATCGCATCGGAAACGTGATTTTTCATCAAAGTCGGAAATTTTCGTCAAATCAGCGTTTTTGACCCTCGAACATCGTCATCGTGAGATTCAACGACGACACTCGACCATTTCACGATTTCGCTACTTTGTTTCCGATGCAATGACGATTTGTCGTCGTGAAAGCCTCGGAAATGTGTTTTTTCATAAAAGTCGGAAATTTTCGTCAATTCAGCGTTTTTGACCCTCGAACATCGAAATCGTGAGAATCAACGACGACACTCGACCATTTCACGATTTCGCTACATTCGACTTTCTTTCCGATGCAATAACGATTTGTCGTTGTGAACGCATTGGAAATGTGTTTTTTCATGAAAGTCGGAAATTTTCGTCAAATCAGCGTTTTTGACCCTCGAACATCGTCATCGTGAGATTCAACGACGGCACTCGACCATTTCACGATTTCGCTGCATTCGACTTTGTTTCCGATGCAATGACGATTTGTCGTTGTGAACGCATCGGAAACGTGATTTTTCATCAAAGTCGGAAATTTTCGTCAAATCAGCGTTTTTGACCCTCGAACATCGAAATCGTGAGATTCAACGACGACACTCGACCATTTCACGATTTCGCTACATTCGACTTTGTTTCCGATGCAATGACGATTTGTCGTTGTGAACGCATCGGAAACGTGATTTTTCATCAAAGTCGGAAATTTTCGTCAAATCAGCGTTTTTGACCCTCGAACATCGAAATCGTGAGATTCAACGACGACACTCGACCATTTCACGATTTCGCTACATTCGACTTTGTTTCCGATGCAATGACGATTTGTCGTCGTGACAGCGTCGGAAATGTGATTTTTCATAAAAGTCGGAAATTTTCGTCAAATCAGCGTTCGTGATCCTCAAACATCGAAATCGTGAGATTCAACGACGACACTCGACCATTTCACGATTTCGCTACATTCGACTTTGTTTCCGATGCAATGACGATTTGTCGTCGTGAAAGCCTCGGAAATGTGATTTTTCATGAAAGTCGGAAATTTTCGTCAAATCAGCGTTTTTGACCCTCGAACATCGACATCGTGAGATTCAACGATGACACTCGACCATTTCACGATTTCGCTACAATTCGACTTTGTTTCCGATGCAATGACGATTTGTCGTCGTGAAAGCCTCGGAAATATGATTTTTTATGAAAGTCGGAAATTTTCGTCAAATCAGCGTTTTTGACCCTCGAACATCGTCATTGTGAGATTCAACGACGACACTCGACCATTTCACGATTTCGCTACAATTCGACTTTGTTTCCGATGCAATGACGATTTGTCGTCGTGAAAGCCTCGGAAATGTGTTTTTTCATAAAAGTCGGAAATTTTCGTCAAATCAGCGTTTTTGACCCTCGAACATCGAAATCGTGAGATTCAACGACGACACTCGACCATTTCACGATTTCGCTACAATTCGACTTTGTTTCCGATGCAATGACGATTTGTCGTCGTGAAAGCCTCGGAAATGTGTTTTTTCATAAAAGTCGGAAATTTTCGTCAAATCAGCGTTCTTGATCCTCGAACATCGAAATCGTGAGATTCAACGACGACACTCGATCATTTCACGATTTCGCTACAATTCGACTTTGTTTCCGATGCAATGACGATTTGTCGTCGTGAAAGCCTCGGAAATGTGTTTTTTCATAAATGTCGGAAATTTTCGTCAAATCACCGTTCGTGATCCGCGAACATCGAAATCGTGAGATTCAACGACGACACTCGACCATTTCACGACTTCGCTACATTCGACTTTGTTTCCGATGCAATGACGATTTGTCGTCGTGACAGCGTGGGAAATGTGATTTTTCATAAAAATCTGAAATTTTCGTGAAATCAGCGTTTTTGACCCTCGAACATCGAGATTTCGAGAATAAACAACGACACTCAACCATTTCACGATTTCGCTACATTCGACTTTGTTTCCGATGCAATGACGATTTGTCGTCGTGAAAGCCTCGGAAATGTGATTTTTCATGAAAGTCGGAAATTTTCGTCAAATCAGCGTTCGTGATCCTCGAACATCGAAATCGTGAGATTCAACGACGACACTCGACCATTTCACGATTTCGCTACATTCGACTTAGTTTCCGATGCAATGACGATTTGTCGTCGTGAAAGCCTCGGAAATGTGATTTTTCATGAATGTCGGAAATTTTCGTCAAATCAGCGTTTTTGACCCTCGAACATCGACATCGTGAGATTCAACGATGACACTCGACCATTTCACGATTTCGCTACAATTCGACTTTGTTTCCGATGCAATGACGATTTGTCGTCGTGAAAGCCTCGGAAATGTGTTTTTTCATAAAAGTCGGAAATTTTCGTCAAATCAGCGTTTTTGACCCTCGAACATCGAAATCGTGAGATTCAACGACGACACTCGACCATTTCACGATTTCGCTACAATTCGACTTTGTTTCCGATGCAATGACGATTTGTCATTGTGATCGCATCGGAAACGTGATTTTTCATCAAAGTCGGAAATTTTCGTCAAATCAGCGTTTTTGACCCTCGAACATCGACATCGTGAGATTCAACGACGACACTCGACCATTTCACGATATCGCTACAATTCGACTTTGTTTCCGATGCAATGACGATTTGTCGTCGTGAAAGCCTCGGAAATGTGTTTTTTCATGAATGTCGGAAATTTTCGTCAAATCAGCGTTTTTGACCCTCGAACATCGTCATCGTGAGATTCAACGACGGCACTCGACCATTTCACGATTTCGCTACATTCGACTTTGTTTCCGATGCAATGACGATTTGTCGTTGTGAACGCATCGGAAACGTGATTTTTCATCAAAGTCGGAAATTTTCGTCAAATCAGCGTTTTTGACCCTCGAACATCGAAATCGTGAGATTCAACGACGACACTCGACCATTTCACGATTTCGCTACATTCGACTTTGTTTCCGATGCAATGACGATTTGTCGTCGTGAAAGCCTCGGAAATATGATTTTTTATGAAAGTCGGAAATTTTCGTCAAATCAAGCGTTCGTGATCCTCGAACATCGAAATCGTGAGATTCAACGACGACACTCGACCATTTCGCGATTTCGCTACATTCGACCTTGTTTCCGATGCAATGACGATTTGTCGTTGTGAACGCATCGGAACCGTGATTTTTCATCAAAGTCGGAAATTTTCGTCAAATCAGCGTTTTTGACCCTCGAACATCGTCATTGTGAGATTCAACGACGACACTCGACCATTTCACGATTTCGCTACAATTCGACTTTGTTTCCGATGCAATGACGATTTGTCGTTGTGATCGCATCGGAAACGTGATTTTTCATCAAAGTCGGAAATTTTCGTCAAATCAGCGTTTTTGACCCTCGAACATCGTCATCGTGAGATTCAACGACGACACTCGACCATTTCACGATTTCGCTACTTTGTTTCCGATGCAATGACGATTTGTCGTCGTGAAAGCCTCGGAAATGTGTTTTTTCATAAAAGTCGGAAATTTTCGTCAATTCAGCGTTTTTGACCCTCGAACATCGAAATCGTGAGAATCAACGACGACACTCGACCATTTCACGATTTCGCTACATTCAACTTTCTTTCCGATGCAATAACGATTTGTCGTTGTGAACGCATTGGAAATGTGTTTTTTCATGAAAGTCGGAAATTTTCGTCAAATCAGCGTTTTTGACCCTCGAACATCGTCATCGTGAGATTCAACGACGGCACTCGACCATTTCACGATTTCGCTACATTCGACTTTGTTTCCGATGCAATGACGATTTGTCGTTGTGAACGCATCGGAAACGTGATTTTTCATCAAAGTCGGAAATTTTCGTCAAATCAGCGTTTTTGACCCTCGAACATCGAAATCGTGAGATTCAACGACGACACTCGACCATTTCACGATTTCGCTACATTCGACTTTGTTTCCGATGCAATGACGATTTGTCGTCGTGAAAGCCTCGGAAATGTGTTTTTTCATGAATGTCGGAAATTTTCGTCAAATCAGCGTTTTTGACCCTCGAACATCGTCATCGTGAGATTCAACGACGGCACTCGACCATTTCACGATTTCGCTACATTCGACTTTGTTTCCGATGCAATGACGATTTGTCGTTGTGAACGCATCGGAAACGTGATTTTTCATCAAAGTCGGAAATTTTCGTCAAATCAGCGTTTTTGACCCTCGAACATCGAAATCGTGAGATTCAACGACGACACTCGACCATTTCACGATTTCGCTACATTCGACTTTGTTTCCGATGCAATGACGATTTGTCGTCGTGAAAGCCTCGGAAATATGATTTTTTATGAAAGTCGGAAATTTTCGTCAAATCAAGCGTTCGTGATCCTCGAACATCGAAATCGTGAGATTCAACGACGACACTCGACCATTTCGCGATTTCGCTACATTCGACCTTGTTTCCGATGCAATGACGATTTGTCGTTGTGAACGCATCGGAACCGTGATTTTTCATCAAAGTCGGAAATTTTCGTCAAATCAGCGTTTTTGACCCTCGAACATCGTCATTGTGAGATTCAACGACGACACTCGACCATTTCACGATTTCGCTACAATTCGACTTTGTTTCCGATGCAATGACGATTTGTCGTTGTGATCGCATCGGAAACGTGATTTTTCATCAAAGTCGGAAATTTTCGTCAAATCAGCGTTTTTGACCCTCGAACATCGTCATCGTGAGATTCAACGACGACACTCGACCATTTCACGATTTCGCTACTTTGTTTCCGATGCAATGACGATTTGTCGTCGTGAAAGCCTCGGAAATGTGTTTTTTCATAAAAGTCGGAAATTTTCGTCAATTCAGCGTTTTTGACCCTCGAACATCGAAATCGTGAGAATCAACGACGACACTCGACCATTTCACGATTTCGCTACATTCAACTTTCTTTCCGATGCAATAACGATTTGTCGTTGTGAACGCATTGGAAATGTGTTTTTTCATGAAAGTCGGAAATTTTCGTCAAATCAGCGTTTTTGACCCTCGAACATCGTCATCGTGAGATTCAACGACGGCACTCGACCATTTCACGATTTCGCTACATTCGACTTTGTTTCCGATGCAATGACGATTTGTCGTTGTGAACGCATCGGAAACGTGATTTTTCATCAAAGTCGGAAATTTTCGTCAAATCAGCGTTTTTGACCCTCGAACATCGAAATCGTGAGATTCAACGACGACACTCGACCATTTCACGATTTCGCTACATTCGACTTTGTTTCCGATGCAATGACGATTTGTCGTCGTGACAGCGTCGGAAATGTGATTTTTCATAAAAGTCGGAAATTTTCGTCAAATCAGCGTTCGTGATCCTCAAACATCGAAATCGTGAGATTCAACGACGACACTCGACCATTTCACGATTTCGCTACATTCGACTTTGTTTCCGATGCAATGACGATTTGTCGTCGTGAAAGCCTCGGAAATGTGATTTTTCATGAAAGTCGGAAATTTTCGTCAAATCAGCGTTTTTGACCCTCGAACATCGACATCGTGAGATTCAACGATGACACTCGACCATTTCACGATTTCGCTACATTCGACTTTGTTTCCGATGCAATGACGATTTGTCGTCGTGAAAGCCTCGGAAATATGATTTTTTATGAAAGTCGGAAATTTTCGTCAAATCAAGCGTTCGTGATCCTCGAACATCGAAATCGTGAGATTCAACGACGACACTCGACCATTTCGCGATTTCGCTACATTCGACCTTGTTTCCGATGCAATGACGATTTGTCGTTGTGAACGCATCGGAACCGTGATTTTTCATCAAAGTCGGAAATTTTCGTCAAATCAGCGTTTTTGACCCTCGAACATCGTCATTGTGAGATTCAACGACGACACTCGACCATTTCACGATTTCGCTACAATTCGACTTTGTTTCCGATGCAATGACGATTTGTCGTTGTGATCGCATCGGAAACGTGATTTTTCATCAAAGTCGGAAATTTTCGTCAAATCAGCGTTTTTGACCCTCGAACATCGTCATCGTGAGATTCAACGACGACACTCGACCATTTCACGATTTCGCTACTTTGTTTCCGATGCAATGACGATTTGTCGTCGTGAAAGCCTCGGAAATGTGTTTTTTCATAAAAGTCGGAAATTTTCGTCAATTCAGCGTTTTTGACCCTCGAACATCGAAATCGTGAGAATCAACGACGACACTCGACCATTTCACGATTTCGCTACATTCGACTTTCTTTCCGATGCAATAACGATTTGTCGTTGTGAACGCATTGGAAATGTGTTTTTTCATGAAAGTCGGAAATTTTCGTCAAATCAGCGTTTTTGACCCTCGAACATCGTCATCGTGAGATTCAACGACGGCACTCGACCATTTCACGATTTCGCTGCATTCGACTTTGTTTCCGATGCAATGACGATTTGTCGTTGTGAACGCATCGGAAACGTGATTTTTCATCAAAGTCGGAAATTTTCGTCAAATCAGCGTTTTTGACCCTCGAACATCGAAATCGTGAGATTCAACGACGACACTCGACCATTTCACGATTTCGCTACATTCGACTTTGTTTCCGATGCAATGACGATTTGTCGTTGTGAACGCATCGGAAACGTGATTTTTCATCAAAGTCGGAAATTTTCGTCAAATCAGCGTTTTTGACCCTCGAACATCGAAATCGTGAGATTCAACGACGACACTCGACCATTTCACGATTTCGCTACATTCGACTTTGTTTCCGATGCAATGACGATTTGTCGTCGTGACAGCGTCGGAAATGTGATTTTTCATAAAAGTCGGAAATTTTCGTCAAATCAGCGTTCGTGATCCTCAAACATCGAAATCGTGAGATTCAACGACGACACTCGACCATTTCACGATTTCGCTACATTCGACTTTGTTTCCGATGCAATGACGATTTGTCGTCGTGAAAGCCTCGGAAATGTGATTTTTCATGAAAGTCGGAAATTTTCGTCAAATCAGCGTTTTTGACCCTCGAACATCGACATCGTGAGATTCAACGATGACACTCGACCATTTCACGATTTCGCTACAATTCGACTTTGTTTCCGATGCAATGACGATTTGTCGTCGTGAAAGCCTCGGAAATATGATTTTTTATGAAAGTCGGAAATTTTCGTCAAATCAGCGTTTTTGACCCTCGAACATCGTCATTGTGAGATTCAACGACGACACTCGACCATTTCACGATTTCGCTACAATTCGACTTTGTTTCCGATGCAATGACGATTTGTCGTCGTGAAAGCCTCGGAAATGTGTTTTTTCATAAAAGTCGGAAATTTTCGTCAAATCAGCGTTTTTGACCCTCGAACATCGAAATCGTGAGATTCAACGACGACACTCGACCATTTCACGATTTCGCTACAATTCGACTTTGTTTCCGATGCAATGACGATTTGTCGTCGTGAAAGCCTCGGAAATGTGTTTTTTCATAAAAGTCGGAAATTTTCGTCAAATCAGCGTTCTTGATCCTCGAACATCGAAATCGTGAGATTCAACGACGACACTCGATCATTTCACGATTTCGCTACAATTCGACTTTGTTTCCGATGCAATGACGATTTGTCGTCGTGAAAGCCTCGGAAATGTGTTTTTTCATAAATGTCGGAAATTTTCGTCAAATCACCGTTCGTGATCCGCGAACATCGAAATCGTGAGATTCAACGACGACACTCGACCATTTCACGACTTCGCTACATTCGACTTTGTTTCCGATGCAATGACGATTTGTCGTCGTGACAGCGTGGGAAATGTGATTTTTCATAAAAATCTGAAATTTTCGTGAAATCAGCGTTTTTGACCCTCGAACATCGAGATTTCGAGAATAAACAACGACACTCAACCATTTCACGATTTCGCTACATTCGACTTTGTTTCCGATGCAATGACGATTTGTCGTCGTGAAAGCCTCGGAAATGTGATTTTTCATGAAAGTCGGAAATTTTCGTCAAATCAGCGTTCGTGATCCTCGAACATCGAAATCGTGAGATTCAACGACGACACTCGACCATTTCACGATTTCGCTACATTCGACTTAGTTTCCGATGCAATGACGATTTGTCGTCGTGAAAGCCTCGGAAATGTGATTTTTCATGAATGTCGGAAATTTTCGTCAAATCAGCGTTTTTGACCCTCGAACATCGTCATTGTGAGATTCAACGACGACACTCGACCATTTCACGATTTCGCTACAATTCGACTTTGTTTCCGATGCAATGACGATTTGTCGTCGTGAAAGCCTCGGAAATGTGTTTTTTCATAAAAGTCGGAAATTTTCGTCAAATCAGCGTTTTTGACCCTCGAACATCGAAATCGTGAGATTCAACGATGACACTCGACCATTTCACGATTTCGCTACAATTCGACTTTGTTTCCGATGCAATGACGATTTGTCGTCGTGAAAGCATCGGAAATGTGTTTTTTCATAAAAATCGGAAATTTTCGTGAAATCAGCGTTTTTGACCCTCGAACATCGAGATTTCGAGAATAAACAACGACACTCGACCATTTCACGATTTCGCTACATTCGACTTTGTTTCCGATGCAATGACGATTTGTCGTCGTGAAAGCCTCGGAAATATGATTTTTTATGAAAGTCGGAAATTTTCGTCAAATCAAGCGTTCGTGATCCTCGAACATCGAAATCGTGAGATTCAACGACGACACTCGACCATTTCGCGATTTCGCTACATTCGACTTTGTTTCCGATGCAATGACGATTTGTCGTCGTGACAGCGTCGGAAATGTGATTTTTCATAAAAGTCGGAAATTTTCGTCAAATCAGCGTTTTTGACCCTCGAACATCGTCATTGTGAGATTCAACGACGACACTCGACCATTTCACGATTTCGCTACAATTCGACTTTGTTTCCGATGCAATGACGATTTGTCGTCGTGAAAGCCTCGGAAATGTGATTTTTCATGAAAGTCGGAAATTTTCGTCAAATCAGCGTTTTTGACCCTCGAACATCGAAATCGTGAGATTCAACGACGACACTCGACCATTTCACGATTTCGCTACAATTCGACTTTGTTTCCGATGCAATGACGATTTGTCGTCGTGAAAGCCTCGGAAATGTGTTTTTTCATAAAAGTCGGAAATTTTCGTCAAATCAGCGTTTTTGACCCTCGAACATCGAAATCGTGAGATTCAACGACGACACTCGATCATTTCACGATTTCGCTACAATTCGACTTTGTTTCCGATGCAATGACGATTTGTCGTCGTGAAAGCCTCGGAAATGTGTTTTTTCATAAATGTCGGAAATTTTCGTCAAATCACCGTTCGTGATCCGCGAACATCGAAATCGTGAGATTCAACGACGACACTCGACCATTTCACGACTTCGCTACATTCGACTTTGTTTCCGATGCAATGACGATTTGTCGTCGTGACAGCGTGGGAAATGTGATTTTTCATAAAAATCTGAAATTTTCGTGAAATCAGCGTTTTTGACCCTCGAACATCGAGATTTCGAGAATAAACAACGACACTCAACCATTTCACGATTTCGCTACATTCGACTTTGTTTCCGATGCAATGACGATTTGTCGTCGTGAAAGCCTCGGAAATGTGATTTTTCATGAAAGTCGGAAATTTTCGTCAAATCAAGCGTTCGTGATCCTCGAACATCGAAATCGTGAGATTCAACGACGACACTCGACCATTTCGCGATTTCGCTACATTCGACCTTGTTTCCGATGCAATGACGATTTGTCGTTGTGAACGCATCGGAACCGTGATTTTTCATCAAAGTCGGAAATTTTCGTCAAATCAGCGTTTTTGACCCTCGAACATCGTCATTGTGAGATTCAACGACGACACTCGACCATTTCACGATTTCGCTACAATTCGACTTTGTTTCCGATGCAATGACGATTTGTCGTTGTGATCGCATCGGAAACGTGATTTTTCATCAAAGTCGGAAATTTTCGTCAAATCAGCGTTTTTGACCCTCGAACATCGTCATCGTGAGATTCAACGACGACACTCGACCATTTCACGATTTCGCTACTTTGTTTCCGATGCAATGACGATTTGTCGTCGTGAAAGCCTCGGAAATGTGTTTTTTCATAAAAGTCGGAAATTTTCGTCAATTCAGCGATTTTGACCCTCGAACATCGAAATCGTGAGAATCAACGACGACACTCGACCATTTCACGATTTCGCTACATTCGACTTTCTTTCCGATGCAATAACGATTTGTCGTTGTGAACGCATTGGAAATGTGTTTTTTCATGAAAGTCGGAAATTTTCGTCAAATCAGCGTTTTTGACCCTCGAACATCGTCATCGTGAGATTCAACGACGGCACTCGACCATTTCACGATTTCGCTACATTCGACTTTGTTTCCGATGCAATGACGATTTGTCGTTGTGAACGCATCGGAAACGTGATTTTTCATCAAAGTCGGAAATTTTCGTCAAATCAGCGTTTTTGACCCTCGAACATCGAAATCGTGAGATTCAACGACGACACTCGACCATTTCACGATTTCGCTACAATTCGTCTTTGTTTCCGATGCAATGACGATTTGTCGTCGTGAAAGCCTCGGAAATGTGTTTTTTCATAAAAGTCGGAAATTTTCGTCAAATCAGCGTTTTTGACCCTCGAACATCGAAATCGTGAGATTCAACGATGACACTCGACCATTTCACGATTTCGCTACAATTCGACTTTGTTTCCGATGCAATGACGATTTGTCGTCGTGAAAGCATCGGAAATGTGTTTTTTCATAAAAATCGGAAATTTTCGTGAAATCAGCGTTTTTGACCCTCGAACATCGAGATTTCGAGAATAAACAACGACACTCGACTATTTCACGATTTCGCTACATTCGACTTTGTTTCCGATGCAATGACGATTTGTCGTCGTGAAAGCCTCGGAAATATGATTTTTTATGAAAGTCGGAAATTTTCGTCAAATCAAGCGTTCGTGATCCTCGAACATCGAAATCGTGAGATTCAACGACGACACTCGACCATTTCGCGATTTCGCTACATTCGACCTTGTTTCCGATGCAATGACGATTTGTCGTTGTGAACGCATCGGAACCGTGATTTTTCATCAAAGTCGGAAATTTTCGTCAAATCAGCGTTTTTGACCCTCGAACATCGTCATTGTGAGATTCAACGACGACACTCGACCATTTCACGATTTCGCTACAATTCGACTTTGTTTCCGATGCAATGACGATTTGTCGTTGTGATCGCATCGGAAACGTGATTTTTCATCAAAGTCGGAAATTTTCGTCAAATCAGCGTTTTTGACCCTCGAACATCGTCATCGTGAGATTCAACGACGACACTCGACCATTTCACGATTTCGCTACTTTGTTTCCGATGCAATGACGATTTGTCGTCGTGAAAGCCTCGGAAATGTGTTTTTTCATAAAAGTCGGAAATTTTCGTCAATTCAGCGTTTTTGACCCTCGAACATCGAAATCGTGAGAATCAACGCACTCGACCATTTCACGATTTCGCTACATTCGACTTTCTTTCCGATGCAATAACGATTTGTCGTTGTGAACGCATTGGAAATGTGTTTTTTCATGAAAGTCGGAAATTTTCGTCAAATCAGCGTTTTTGACCCTCGAACATCGTCATCGTGAGATTCAACGACGGCACTCGACCATTTCACGATTTCGCTACATTCGACTTTGTTTCCGATGCAATGACGATTTGTCGTTGTGAACGCATCGGAAACGTGATTTTTCATCAAAGTCGGAAATTTTCGTCAAATCAGCGTTTTTGACCCTCGAACATCGAAATCGTGAGATTCAACGACGACACTCGACCATTTCACGATTTCGCTACATTCGACTTTGTTTCCGATGCAATGACGATTTGTCGTCGTGAACGCATCGGAACCGTGATTTTTCATCAAAGTCGGAAATTTTCGTCAAATCAGCGTTTTTGACCCTCGAACATCGTCATTGTGAGATTCAACGACGACACTCGACCATTTCACGATTTCGCTACAATTCGACTTTGTTTCCGATGCAATGACGATTTGTCGTTGTGATCGCATCGGAAACGTGATTTTTCATCAAAGTCGGAAATTTTCGTCAAATCAGCGTTTTTGACCCTCGAACATCGTCATTGTGAGATTCAACGACGACACTCGACCATTTCACGATTTCGCTACAATTCGACTTTGTTTCCGATGCAATGACGATTTGTCGTTGTGATCGCATCGGAAACGTGATTTTTCATCAAAGTCGGAAATTTTCGTCAAATCAGCGTTTTTGACCCTCGAACATCGTCATCGTGAGATTCAACGACGACACTCGACCATTTCACGATTTCGCTACTTTGTTTCCGATGCAATGACGATTTGTCGTCGTGAAAGCCTCGGAAATGTGTTTTTTCATAAAAGTCGGAAATTTTCGTCAATTCAGCGTTTTTGACCCTCGAACATCGAAATCGTGAGAATCAACGACGACACTCGACCATTTCACGATTTCGCTACATTCGACTTTCTTTCCGATGCAATAACGATTTGTCGTTGTGAACGCATTGGAAATGTGTTTTTTCATGAAAGTCGGAAATTTTCGTCAAATCAGCGTTTTTGACCCTCGAACATCGTCATCGTGAGATTCAACGACGGCACTCGACCATTTCACGATTTCGCTACATTCGACTTTGTTTCCGATGCAATGACGATTTGTCGTTGTGAACGCATCGGAAACGTGATTTTTCATCAAAGTCGGAAATTTTCGTCAAATCAGCGTTTTTGACCCTCGAACATCGAAATCGTGAGATTCAACGACGACACTCGACCATTTCACGATTTCGCTACATTCGACTTTGTTTCCGATGCAATGACGATTTGTCGTCGTGACAGCGTCGGAAATGTGATTTTTCATAAAAGTCGGAAATTTTCGTCAAATCAGCGTTCGTGATCCTCAAACATCGAAATCGTGAGATTCAACGACGACACTCGACCATTTCACGATTTCGCTACATTCGACTTTCTTTCCGATGCAATAACGATTTGTCGTTGTGAACGCATTGGAAATGTGTTTTTTCATGAAAGTCGGAAATTTTCGTCAAATCAGCGTTTTTGACCCTCGAACATCGTCATCGTGAGATTCAACGACGGCACTCGACCATTTCACGATTTCGCTACATTCGACTTTGTTTCCGATGCAATGACGATTTGTCGTTGTGAACGCATCGGAAACGTGATTTTTCATCAAAGTCGGAAATTTTCGTCAAATCAGCGTTTTTGACCCTCGAACATCGAAATCGCGAGATTCAACGACGACACTCGACCATTTCACGATTTCGCTACATTCGACTTTGTTTCCGATGCAATGACGATTTGTCGTCGTGAAAGCCTCGGAAATATGATTTTTTATGAAAGTCGGAAATTTTCGTCAAATCAAGCGTTCGTGATCCTCGAACATCGAAATCGTGAGATTCAACGACGACACTCGACCATTTCGCGATTTCGCTACATTCGACCTTGTTTCCGATGCAATGACGATTTGTCGTTGTGAACGCATCGGAACCGTGATTTTTCATCAAAGTCGGAAATTTTCGTCAAATCAGCGTTTTTGACCCTCGAACATCGTCATTGTGAGATTCAACGACGACACTCGACCATTTCACGATTTCGCTACAATTCGACTTTGTTTCCGATGCAATGACGATTTGTCGTTGTGATCGCATCGGAAACGTGATTTTTCATCAAAGTCGGAAATTTTCGTCAAATCAGCGTTTTTGACCCTCGAACATCGTCATCGTGAGATTCAACGACGACACTCGACCATTTCACGATTTCGCTACTTTGTTTCCGATGCAATGACGATTTGTCGTCGTGAAAGCCTCGGAAATGTGTTTTTTCATAAAAGTCGGAAATTTTCGTCAATTCAGCGATTTTGACCCTCGAACATCGAAATCGTGAGAATCAACGACGACACTCGACCATTTCACGATTTCGCTACATTCGACTTTCTTTCCGATGCAATAACGATTTGTCGTTGTGAACGCATTGGAAATGTGTTTTTTCATGAAAGTCGGAAATTTTCGTCAAATCAGCGTTTTTGACCCTCGAACATCGTCATCGTGAGATTCAACGACGGCACTCGACCATTTCACGATTTCGCTACATTCGACTTTGTTTCCGATGCAATGACGATTTGTCGTTGTGAACGCATCGGAAACGTGATTTTTCATCAAAGTCGGAAATTTTCGTCAAATCAGCGTTTTTGACCCTCGAACATCGAAATCGTGAGATTCAACGACGACACTCGACCATTTCACGATTTCGCTACATTCGACTTTGTTTCCGATGCAATGACGATTTGTCGTCGTGACAGCGTCGGAAATGTGATTTTTCATAAAAGTCGGAAATTTTCGTCAAATCAGCGTTCGTGATCCTCAAACATCGAAATCGTGAGATTCAACGACGACACTCGACCATTTCACGATTTCGCTACATTCGACTTTGTTTCCGATGCAATGACGATTTGTCGTCGTGAAAGCCTCGGAAATGTGATTTTTCATGAAAGTCGGAAATTTTCGTCAAATCAGCGTTTTTGACCCTCGAACATCGACATCGTGAGATTCAACGATGACACTCGACCATTTCACGATTTCGCTACAATTCGACTTTGTTTCCGATGCAATGACGATTTGTCGTCGTGAAAGCCTCGGAAATATGATTTTTTATGAAAGTCGGAAATTTTCGTCAAATCAGCGTTTTTGACCCTCGAACATCGTCATTGTGAGATTCAACGACGACACTCGACCATTTCACGATTTCGCTACAATTCGACTTTGTTTCCGATGCAATGACGATTTGTCGTCGTGAAAGCCTCGGAAATGTGTTTTTTCATAAAAGTCGGAAATTTTCGTCAAATCAGCGTTTTTGACCCTCGAACATCGAAATCGTGAGATTCAACGATGACACTCGACCATTTCACGATTTCGCTACAATTCGACTTTGTTTCCGATGCAATGACGATTTGTCGTCGTGAAAGCATCGGAAATGTGTTTTTTCATAAAAATCGGAAATTTTCGTGAAATCAGCGTTTTTGACCCTCGAACATCGAGATTTCGAGAATAAACAACGACACTCGACCATTTCACGATTTCGCTACATTCGACTTTGTTTCCGATGCAATGACGATTTGTCGTCGTGAAAGCCTCGGAAATATGATTTTTTATGAAAGTCGGAAATTTTCGTCAAATCAAGCGTTCGTGATCCTCGAACATCGAAATCGTGAGATTCAACGACGACACTCGACCATTTCGCGATTTCGCTACATTCGACTTTGTTTCCGATGCAATGACGATTTGTCGTCGTGACAGCGTCGGAAATGTGATTTTTCATAAAAGTCGGAAATTTTCGTCAAATCAGCGTTTTTGACCCTCGAACATCGTCATTGTGAGATTCAACGACGACACTCGACCATTTCACGATTTCGCTACAATTCGACTTTGTTTCCGATGCAATGACGATTTGTCGTCGTGAAAGCCTCGGAAATGTGATTTTTCATGAAAGTCGGAAATTTTCGTCAAATCAGCGTTTTTGACCCTCGAACATCGACATCGTGAGATTCAACGATGACACTCGACCATTTCACGATTTCGCTACAATTCGACTTTGTTTCCGATGCAATGACGATTTGTCGTCGTGAAAGCCTCGGAAATGTGATTTTTCATGAATGTCGGAAATTTTCGTCAAATCAGCGTTTTTGACCCTCGAACATCGTCATTGTGAGATTCAACGACGACACTCGACCATTTCACGATTTCGCTACAATTCGACTTTGTTTCCGATGCAATGACGATTTGTCGTCGTGAAAGCCTCGGAAATGTGTTTTTTCATAAAAGTCGGAAATTTTCGTCAAATCAGCGTTTTTGACGCTCGAACATCGAAATCGTGAGATTCAACGATGACACTCGACCATTTCACGATTTCGCTACAATTCGACTTTGTTTCCGATGCAATGACGATTTGTCGTCGTGAAAGCATCGGAAATGTGTTTTTTCATAAAAATCGGAAATTTTCGTGAAATCAGCGTTTTTGACCCTCGAACATCGAGATTTCGAGAATAAACAACGACACTCGACCATTTCACGATTTCGCTACATTCGACTTTGTTTCCGATGCAATGACGATTTGTCGTCGTGAAAGCCTCGGAAATATGATTTTTTATGAAAGTCGGAAATTTTCGTCAAATCAAGCGTTCGTGATCCTCGAACATCGAAATCGTGAGATTCAACGACGACACTCGACCATTTCGCGATTTCGCTACATTCGACTTTGTTTCCGATGCAATGACGATTTGTCGTCGTGACAGCGTCGGAAATGTGATTTTTCATAAAAGTCGGAAATTTTCGTCAAATCAGCGTTTTTGACCCTCGAACATCGTCATTGTGAGATTCAACGACGACACTCGACCATTTCACGATTTCGCTACAATTCGACTTTGTTTCCGATGCAATGACGATTTGTCGTCGTGAAAGCCTCGGAAATATGATTTTTTATGAAAGTCGGAAATTTTCGTCAAATCAGCGTTTTTGACCCTCGAACATCGTCATTGTGAGATTCAACGACGACACTCGACCATTTCACGATTTCGCTACAATTCGACTTTGTTTCCGATGCAATGACGATTTGTCGTCGTGAAAGCCTCGGAAATGTGTTTTTTCATAAAAGTCGGAAATTTTCGTCAAATCAGCGTTTTTGACCCTCGAACATCGAAATCGTGAGATTCAACGATGACACTCGACCATTTCACGATTTCGCTACAATTCGACTTTGTTTCCGATGCAATGACGATTTGTCGTCGTGAAAGCATCGGAAATGTGTTTTTTCATAAAAATCGGAAATTTTCGTGAAATCAGCGTTTTTGACCCTCGAACATCGAGATTTCGAGAATAAACAACGACACTCGACCATTTCACGATTTCGCTACATTCGACTTTGTTTCCGATGCAATGACGATTTGTCGTCGTGAAAGCCTCGGAAATATGATTTTTTATGAAAGTCGGAAATTTTCGTCAAATCAAGCGTTCGTGATCCTCGAACATCGAAATCGTGAGATTCAACGACGACACTCGACCATTTCGCGATTTCGCTACATTCGACTTTGTTTCCGATGCAATGACGATTTGTCGTCGTGACAGCGTCGGAAATGTGATTTTTCATAAAAGTCGGAAATTTTCGTCAAATCAGCGTTTTTGACCCTCGAACATCGTCATTGTGAGATTCAACGACGACACTCGACCATTTCACGATTTCGCTACAATTCGACTTTGTTTCCGATGCAATGACGATTTGTCGTCGTGAAAGCCTCGGAAATGTGATTTTTCATGAAAGTCGGAAATTTTCGTCAAATCAGCGTTTTTGACCCTCGAACATCGACATCGTGAGATTCAACGATGACACTCGACCATTTCACGATTTCGCTACAATTCGACTTTGTTTCCGATGCAATGACGATTTGTCGTCGTGAAAGCCTCGGAAATGTGATTTTTCATGAATGTCGGAAATTTTCGTCAAATCAGCGTTTTTGACCCTCGAACATCGTCATTGTGAGATTCAACGACGACACTCGACCATTTCACGATTTCGCTACAATTCGACTTTGTTTCCGATGCAATGACGATTTGTCGTCGTGAAAGCCTCGGAAATGTGTTTTTTCATAAAAGTCGGAAATTTTCGTCAAATCAGCGTTTTTGACGCTCGAACATCGAAATCGTGAGATTCAACGATGACACTCGACCATTTCACGATTTCGCTACAATTCGACTTTGTTTCCGATGCAATGACGATTTGTCGTCGTGAAAGCATCGGAAATGTGTTTTTTCATAAAAATCGGAAATTTTCGTGAAATCAGCGTTTTTGACCCTCGAACATCGAGATTTCGAGAATAAACAACGACACTCGACCATTTCACGATTTCGCTACATTCGACTTTGTTTCCGATGCAATGACGATTTGTCGTCGTGAAAGCCTCGGAAATATGATTTTTTATGAAAGTCGGAAATTTTCGTCAAATCAAGCGTTCGTGATCCTCGAACATCGAAATCGTGAGATTCAACGACGACACTCGACCATTTCGCGATTTCGCTACATTCGACTTTGTTTCCGATGCAATGACGATTTGTCGTCGTGACAGCGTCGGAAATGTGATTTTTCATAAAAGTCGGAAATTTTCGTCAAATCAGCGTTTTTGACCCTCGAACATCGTCATTGTGAGATTCAACGACGACACTCGACCATTTCACGATTTCGCTACAATTCGACTTTGTTTCCGATGCAATGACGATTTGTCGTCGTGAAAGCCTCGGAAATATGATTTTTTATGAAAGTCGGAAATTTTCGTCAAATCAGCGTTTTTGACCCTCGAACATCGTCATTGTGAGATTCAACGACGACACTCGACCATTTCACGATTTCGCTACAATTCGACTTTGTTTCCGATGCAATGACGATTTGTCGTCGTGAAAGCCTCGGAAATGTGTTTTTTCATAAAAGTCGGAAATTTTCGTCAAATCAGCGTTTTTGACCCTCGAACATCGAAATCGTGAGATTCAACGATGACACTCGACCATTTCACGATTTCGCTACAATTCGACTTTGTTTCCGATGCAATGACGATTTGTCGTCGTGAAAGCATCGGAAATGTGTTTTTTCATAAAAATCGGAAATTTTCGTGAAATCAGCGTTTTTGACCCTCGAACATCGAGATTTCGAGAATAAACAACGACACTCGACCATTTCACGATTTCGCTACATTCGACTTTGTTTCCGATGCAATGACGATTTGTCGTCGTGAAAGCCTCGGAAATATGATTTTTTATGAAAGTCGGAAATTTTCGTCAAATCAAGCGTTCGTGATCCTCGAACATCGAAATCGTGAGATTCAACGACGACACTCGACCATTTCGCGATTTCGCTACATTCGACTTTGTTTCCGATGCAATGACGATTTGTCGTCGTGACAGCGTCGGAAATGTGATTTTTCATAAAAGTCGGAAATTTTCGTCAAATCAGCGTTTTTGACCCTCGAACATCGTCATTGTGAGATTCAACGACGACACTCGACCATTTCACGATTTCGCTACAATTCGACTTTGTTTCCGATGCAATGACGATTTGTCGTCGTGAAAGCCTCGGAAATGTGATTTTTCATGAAAGTCGGAAATTTTCGTCAAATCAGCGTTTTTGACCCTCGAACATCGACATCGTGAGATTCAACGATGACACTCGACCATTTCACGATTTCGCTACAATTCGACTTTGTTTCCGATGCAATGACGATTTGTCGTCGTGAAAGCCTCGGAAATGTGATTTTTCATGAATGTCGGAAATTTTCGTCAAATCAGCGTTTTTGACCCTCGAACATCGTCATTGTGAGATTCAACGACGACACTCGACCATTTCACGATTTCGCTACAATTCGACTTTGTTTCCGATGCAATGACGATTTGTCGTCGTGAAAGCCTCGGAAATGTGTTTTTTCATAAAAGTCGGAAATTTTCGTCAAATCAGCGTTTTTGACGCTCGAACATCGAAATCGTGAGATTCAACGATGACACTCGACCATTTCACGATTTCGCTACAATTCGACTTTGTTTCCGATGCAATGACGATTTGTCGTCGTGAAAGCATCGGAAATGTGTTTTTTCATAAAAATCGGAAATTTTCGTGAAATCAGCGTTTTTGACCCTCGAACATCGAGATTTCGAGAATAAACAACGACACTCGACCATTTCACGATTTCGCTACATTCGACTTTGTTTCCGATGCAATGACGATTTGTCGTCGTGAAAGCCTCGGAAATATGATTTTTTATGAAAGTCGGAAATTTTCGTCAAATCAAGCGTTCGTGATCCTCGAACATCGAAATCGTGAGATTCAACGACGACACTCGACCATTTCGCGATTTCGCTACATTCGACTTTGTTTCCGATGCAATGACGATTTGTCGTCGTGACAGCGTCGGAAATGTGATTTTTCATAAAAGTCGGAAATTTTCGTCAAATCAGCGTTTTTGACCCTCGAACATCGTCATTGTGAGATTCAACGACGACACTCGACCATTTCACGATTTCGCTACAATTCGACTTTGTTTCCGATGCAATGACGATTTGTCGTCGTGAAAGCCTCGGAAATGTGATTTTTCATGAAAGTCGGAAATTTTCGTCAAATCAGCGTTTTTGACCCTCGAACATCGACATCGTGAGATTCAACGATGACACTCGACCATTTCACGATTTCGCTACAATTCGACTTTGTTTCCGATGCAATGACGATTTGTCGTCGTGAAAGCCTCGGAAATGTGTTTTTTCATGAATGTCGGAAATTTTCGTCAAATCAGCGTTTTTGACCCTCGAACATCGACATCGTGAGATTCAACGACGACACTCGACCATTTCACGATTTCGCTACAATTCGACTTTGTTTCCGATGCAATGACGATTTGTCGTCGTGAAAGCCTCGGAAATGTGTTTTTTCATAAATGTCGGAAATTTTCGTCAAATCACCGTTCGTGATCCGCGAACATCGAAATCGTGAGATTCAACGACGACACTCGACCATTTCACGACTTCGCTACATTCGACTTTGTTTCCGATGCAATGACGATTTGTCGTCGTGACAGCGTCGGAAATGTGATTTTTCATAAAAATCTGAAATTTTCGTGAAATCAGCGTTTTTGACCCTCGAACATCGGGATTTCGAGAATGAACAACGACACTCGACCATTTCACGATTTCGCTACATTCGACTTTGTTTCCGATGCAATGACGATTTGTCGTCGTGACAGCCTCGGAAATGTGATTTTTCATGAATGTCGGAAATTTTCGTCAAATCAGCGTTTTTGACCCTCGAACATCGTCTTCGTGAGATTCAACGACGACACTCGACCATTTCACGATTTCGCTACAATTCGTCTTTGTTTCCGATGCAATGACGATTTGTCGTCGTGAAAGCCTCGGAAATGTGTTTTTTCATAAAAGTCGGAAATTTTCGTCAAATCAGCGTTTTTGACCCTCGAACATCGAAATCGTGAGATTCAACGATGACACTCGACCATTTCACGATTTCGCTACAATTCGACTTTGTTTCCGATGCAATGACGATTTGTCGTCGTGAAAGCATCGGAAATGTGTTTTTTCATAAAAATCGGAAATTTTCGTGAAATCAGCGTTTTTGACCCTCGAACATCGAGATTTCGAGAATAAACAACGACACTCGACTATTTCACGATTTCGCTACATTCGACTTTGTTTCCGATGCAATGACGATTTGTCGTCGTGACAGCCTCGGAAATGTGATTTTTCATGAATGTCGGAAATTTTCGTCAAATCAGCGTTTTTGACCCTCGAACATCGTCTTCGTGAGATTCAACGACGACACTCGACCATTTCACGATTTCGCTACAATTCGTCTTTGTTTCCGATGCAATGACGATTTGTCGTCGTGAAAGCCTCGGAAATGTGTTTTTTCATAAAAGTCGGAAATTTTCGTCAAATCAGCGTTTTTGACCCTCGAACATCGAAATCGTGAGATTCAACGATGACACTCGACCATTTCACGATTTCGCTACAATTCGACTTTGTTTCCGATGCAATGACGATTTGTCGTCGTGAAAGCATCGGAAATGTGTTTTTTCATAAAAATCGGAAATTTTCGTGAAATCAGCGTTTTTGACCCTCGAACATCGAGATTTCGAGAATAAACAACGACACTCGACTATTTCACGATTTCGCTACATTCGACTTTGTTTCCGATGCAATGACGATTTGTCGTCGTGAAAGCCTCGGAAATATGATTTTTTATGAAAGTCGGAAATTTTCGTCAAATCAAGCGTTCGTGATCCTCGAACATCGAAATCGTGAGATTCAACGACGACACTCGACCATTTCGCGATTTCGCTACATTCGACCTTGTTTCCGATGCAATGACGATTTGTCGTTGTGAACGCATCGGAACCGTGATTTTTCATCAAAGTCGGAAATTTTCGTCAAATCAGCGTTTTTGACCCTCGAACATCGTCATTGTGAGATTCAACGACGACACTCGACCATTTCACGATTTCGCTACAATTCGACTTTGTTTCCGATGCAATGACGATTTGTCGTTGTGATCGCATCGGAAACGTGATTTTTCATCAAAGTCGGAAATTTTCGTCAAATCAGCGTTTTTGACCCTCGAACATCGTCATCGTGAGATTCAACGACGACACTCGACCATTTCACGATTTCGCTACTTTGTTTCCGATGCAATGACGATTTGTCGTCGTGAAAGCCTCGGAAATGTGTTTTTTCATAAAAGTCGGAAATTTTCGTCAATTCAGCGTTTTTGACCCTCGAACATCGAAATCGTGAGAATCAACGACGACACTCGACCATTTCACGATTTCGCTACATTCGACTTTCTTTCCGATGCAATAACGATTTGTCGTTGTGAACGCATTGGAAATGTGTTTTTTCATGAAAGTCGGAAATTTTCGTCAAATCAGCGTTTTTGACCCTCGAACATCGTCATCGTGAGATTCAACGACGGCACTCGACCATTTCACGATTTCGCTACATTCGACTTTGTTTCCGATGCAATGACGATTTGTCGTTGTGAACGCATCGGAAACGTGATTTTTCATCAAAGTCGGAAATTTTCGTCAAATCAGCGTTTTTGACCCTCGAACATCGAAATCGTGAGATTCAACGACGACACTCGACCATTTCACGATTTCGCTACATTCGACTTTGTTTCCGATGCAATGACGATTTGTCGTCGTGAAAGCCTCGGAAATATGATTTTTTATGAAAGTCGGAAATTTTCGTCAAATCAAGCGTTCGTGATCCTCGAACATCGAAATCGTGAGATTCAACGACGACACTCGACCATTTCGCGATTTCGCTACATTCGACCTTGTTTCCGATGCAATGACGATTTGTCGTTGTGAACGCATCGGAACCGTGATTTTTCATCAAAGTCGGAAATTTTCGTCAAATCAGCGTTTTTGACCCTCGAACATCGTCATTGTGAGATTCAACGACGACACTCGACCATTTCACGATTTCGCTACAATTCGACTTTGTTTCCGATGCAATGACGATTTGTCGTTGTGATCGCATCGGAAACGTGATTTTTCATCAAAGTCGGAAATTTTCGTCAAATCAGCGTTTTTGACCCTCGAACATCGTCATCGTGAGATTCAACGACGACACTCGACCATTTCACGATTTCGCTACTTTGTTTCCGATGCAATGACGATTTGTCGTCGTGAAAGCCTCGGAAATGTGTTTTTTCATAAAAGTCGGAAATTTTCGTCAATTCAGCGTTTTTGACCCTCGAACATCGAAATCGTGAGAATCAACGACGACACTCGACCATTTCACGATTTCGCTACATTCGACTTTCTTTCCGATGCAATAACGATTTGTCGTTGTGAACGCATTGGAAATGTGTTTTTTCATGAAAGTCGGAAATTTTCGTCAAATCAGCGTTTTTGACCCTCGAACATCGTCATCGTGAGATTCAACGACGGCACTCGACCATTTCACGATTTCGCTACATTCGACTTTGTTTCCGATGCAATGACGATTTGTCGTTGTGAACGCATCGGAAACGTGATTTTTCATCAAAGTCGGAAATTTTCGTCAAATCAGCGTTTTTGACCCTCGAACATCGAAATCGTGAGATTCAACGACGACACTCGACCATTTCACGATTTCGCTACATTCGACTTTGTTTCCGATGCAATGACGATTTGTCGTCGTGACAGCGTCGGAAATGTGATTTTTCATAAAAGTCGGAAATTTTCGTCAAATCAGCGTTCGTGATCCTCAAACATCGAAATCGTGAGATTCAACGACGACACTCGACCATTTCACGATTTCGCTACATTCGACTTTCTTTCCGATGCAATAACGATTTGTCGTTGTGAACGCATTGGAAATGTGTTTTTTCATGAAAGTCGGAAATTTTCGTCAAATCAGCGTTTTTGACCCTCGAACATCGTCATCGTGAGATTCAACGACGGCACTCGACCATTTCACGATTTCGCTACATTCGACTTTGTTTCCGATGCAATGACGATTTGTCGTTGTGAACGCATCGGAAACGTGATTTTTCATCAAAGTCGGAAATTTTCGTCAAATCAGCGTTTTTGACCCTCGAACATCGAAATCGCGAGATTCAACGACGACACTCGACCATTTCACGATTTCGCTACATTCGACTTTGTTTCCGATGCAATGACGATTTGTCGTCGTGAAAGCCTCGGAAATATGATTTTTTATGAAAGTCGGAAATTTTCGTCAAATCAAGCGTTCGTGATCCTCGAACATCGAAATCGTGAGATTCAACGACGACACTCGACCATTTCGCGATTTCGCTACATTCGACCTTGTTTCCGATGCAATGACGATTTGTCGTTGTGAACGCATCGGAACCGTGATTTTTCATCAAAGTCGGAAATTTTCGTCAAATCAGCGTTTTTGACCCTCGAACATCGTCATTGTGAGATTCAACGATGACACTCGACCATTTCACGATTTCGCTACAATTCGACTTTGTTTCCGATGCAATGACGATTTGTCGTTGTGATCGCATCGGAAACGTGATTTTTCATCAAAGTCGGAAATTTTCGTCAAATCAGCGTTTTTGACCCTCGAACATCGTCATCGTGAGATTCAACGACGACACTCGACCATTTCACGATTTCGCTACTTTGTTTCCGATGCAATGACGATTTGTCGTCGTGAAAGCCTCGGAAATGTGTTTTTTCATAAAAGTCGGAAATTTTCGTCAATTCAGCGTTTTTGACCCTCGAACATCGAAATCGTGAGAATCAACGACGACACTCGACCATTTCACGATTTCGCTACATTCGACTTTCTTTCCGATGCAATAACGATTTGTCGTTGTGAACGCATTGGAAATGTGTTTTTTCATGAAAGTCGGAAATTTTCGTCAAATCAGCGTTTTTGACCCTCGAACATCGTCATCGTGAGATACAACGACGGCACTCGACCATTTCACGATTTCGCTACATTCGACTTTGTTTCCGATGCAATGACGATTTGTCGTCGTGAAAGCCTCGGAAATGTGTTTTTTCATAAAAGTCGGAAATTTTCGTCAAATCAGCGTTTTTGACCCTCGAACATCGAAATCGTGAGATTCAACGACGACACTCGACCATTTCACGATTTCGCTACATTCGACATTGTTTCCGATGCAATGACGATTTGTCGTCGTGACAGCGTCGGAAATGTGATTTTTCATAAAAGTCGGAAATTTTCGTCAAATCAGCGTTCGTGATCCTCAAACATCGAAATCGTGAGATTCAACGACGTCACTCGACCATTTCACGATTTCGCTACATTCGACTTTGTTTCCGATGCAATGACGATTTGTCATCGTGAAAGCCTCGGAAATGTGATTTTTCATGAAAGTCGGAAATTTTCGTCAAATCAGCGTTTTTGACCCTCGAACATCGAAATCGTGAGATTCAACGATGACACTCGACCATTTCACGATTTCGCTACAATTCGACTTTGTTTCCGATGCAATGACGATTTGTCGTCGTGAAAGCATCGGAAATGTGTTTTTTCATAAAAATCGGAAATTTTCGTGAAATCAGCGTTTTTGACCCTCGAACATCGTCATCGTGAGATTCAACGACGGCACTCGACCATTTCACGATTTCGCTATATTCGACTTTGTTTCCGATGCAATGACGATTTGTCGTTGTGAACGCATCGGAAACGTGATTTTTCATCAAAGTCGGAAATTTTCGTCAAATCAGCGTTTTTGACCCTCGAACATCGAAATCGTGAGATTCAACGACGACACTCGACCATTTCACGATTTCGCTACATTCGACTTTGTTTCCGATGCAATGACGATTTGTCGTCGTGACAGCGTCGGAAATGTGATTTTTCATAAAAGTCGGAAATTTTCGTCAAATCAGCGTTCGTGATCCTCAAACATCGAAATCGTGAGATTCAACGACGACACTCGACCATTTCACGATTTCGCTACATTCGACTTTGTTTCCGATGCAATGACGATTTGTCATCGTGAAAGCCTCGGAAATGTGATTTTTCATGAAAGACGGAAATTTTCGTCAAATCAGCGTTTTTGACCCTCGAACATCGACATCGTGAGATTCAACGATGACACTCGACCATTTCACGATTTCGCTACAATTCGACTTTGTTTCCGATGCAATGACGATTTGTCGTCGTGAAAGCCTCGGAAATGTGTTTTTTCATAAAAGTCGGAAATTTTCGTCAAATCAGCGTTTTTGACCCTCGAACATCGAAATCGTGAGATTCAACGACGACACTCGACCATTTCACGATTTCGCTACAATTCGACTTTGTTTCCGATGCAATGACGATTTGTCGTCGTGAAAGCCTCGGAAATGTGTTTTTTCATAAAAGTCGGAAATTTTCGTCAAATCAGCGTTTTTGACCCTCGAACATCGAAATCGTGAGATTCAACGATGACACTCGACCATTTCACGATTTCGCTACAATTCGACTTTGTTTCCGATGCAATGACGATTTGTCGTCGTGAAAGCATCGGAAATGTGTTTTTTCATAAAAATCGGAAATTTTCGTGAAATCAGCGTTTTTGACCCTCGAACATCGAGATTTCGAGAATAAACAACGACACTCGACCATTTCACGATTTCGCTACATTCGACTTTGTTTCCGATGCAATGACGATTTGTCGTCGTGAAAGCCTCGGAAATATGATTTTTTATGAAAGTCGGAAATTTTCGTCAAATCAAGCGTTCGTGATCCTCGAACATCGAAATCGTGAGATTCAACGACGACACTCGACCATTTCACGATTTCGCTACAATTCGTCTTTGTTTCCGATGCAATGACGATTTGTCGTCGTGAAAGCCTCGGAAATGTGTTTTTTCATAAAAGTCGGAAATTTTCGTCAAATCAGCGTTTTTGACCCTCGAACATCGAAATCGTGAGATTCAACGATGACACTCGACCATTTCACGATTTCGCTACAATTCGACTTTGTTTCCGATGCAATGACGATTTGTCGTCGTGAAAGCATCGGAAATGTGTTTTTTCATAAAAACCGGAAATTTTCGTGAAATCAGCGTTTTTGACCCTCGAACATCGAGATTTCGAGAATAAACAACGACACTCGACCATTTCACGATTTCGCTACATTCGACTTTGTTTCCGATGCAATGACGATTTGTCGTCGTGAAAGCCTCGGAAATATGATTTTTTATGAAAGTCGGAAATTTTCGTCAAATCAAGCGTTCGTGATCCTCGAACATCGAAATCGTGAGATTCAACGACGACACTCGACCATTTCGCGATTTCGCTACATTCGACTTTGTTTCCGATGCAATGACGATTTGTCGTTGTGAACGCATCGGAACCGTGATTTTTCATCAAAGTCGGAAATTTTCGTCAAATCAGCGTTTTTGACCCTCGAACATCGTCATTGTGAGATTCCACGACGACACTCGACCATTTCACGATTTCGCTACAATTCGACTTTGTTTCCGATGCAATGACGATTTGTCGTTGTGATCGCATCGGAAACGTGATTTTTCATTAAAGTCGGAAATTTTCGTCAAATCAGCGTTTTTGACCCTCGAACATCGTCATCGTGAGATTCAACGACGACACTCGACCATTTCACGATTTCGCTACTTTGTTTCCGATGCAATGACGATTTGTCGTCGTGAAAGCCTCGGAAATGTGTTTTTTCATAAATGTCGGAAATTTTCGTCAAATCACCGTTCGTGATCCGCGAACATCGAAATCGTGAGATTCAACGACGACACTCGACCATTTCACGACTTCGCTACATTCGACTTTGTTTCCGATGCAATGACGATTTGTCGTCGTGACAGCGTCGGAAATGTGATTTTTCATAAAAATCTGAAATTTTCGTGAAATCAGCGTTTTTGATCCTCAAACATCGAAATCGTGAGATTCAACGACGACACTCGACCATTTCACGATTTCGCTACATTCGACTTTGTTTCCGATGCAATGACGATTTGTCATCGTGAAAGCCTCGGAAATGTGATTTTTCATGAAAGTCGGAAATTTTCGTCAAATCAGCGTTTTTGACCCTCGAACATCGACATCGTGAGATTCAACGATGACACTCGACCATTTCACGATTTCGCTACAATTCGACTTTGTTTCCGATGCAATGACGATTTGTCGTCGTGAAAGCCTCGGAAATGTGTTTTTTCATAAAAGTCGGAAATTTTCGTCAAATCAGCGTTTTTGACCCTCGAACATCGAAATCGTGAGATTCAACGACGACACTCGACCATTTCACGATTTCGCTACAATTCGACTTTGTTTCCGATGCAATGACGATTTGTCGTCGTGAAAGCCTCGGAAATGTGTTTTTTCATAAAAGTCGGAAATTTTCGTCAAATCAGCGTTTTTGACCCTCGAACATCGAAATCGTGAGATTCAACGATGACACTCGACCATTTCACGATTTCGCTACAATTCGACTTTGTTTCCGATGCAATGACGATTTGTCGTCGTGAAAGCATCGGAAATGTGTTTTTTCATAAAAATCGGAAATTTTCGTGAAATCAGCGTTTTTGACCCTCGAACATCGAGATTTCGAGAATAAACAACGACACTCGACCATTTCACGATTTCGCTATATTCGACTTTGTCTCCGATGCAATGACGATTTGTCGTCGTGAAAGCCTCGGAAATATGATTTTTTATGAAAGTCGGAAATTTTCGTCAAATCAAGCGTTCGTGATCCTCGAACATCGAAATCGTGAGATTCAACGACGACACTCGACCATTTCGCGATTTCGCTACATTCGACTTTGTTTCCGATGCAATGACGATTTGTCGTCGTGACAGCGTCGGAAATGTGATTTTTCATAAAAGTCGGAAATTTTCGTCAAATCAGCGTTTTTGACCCTCGAACATCGTCATTGTGAGATTCAACGACGACACTCGACCATTTCACGATTTCGCTACAATTCGACTTTGTTTCCGATGCAATGACGATTTGTCGTCGTGAAAGCCTCGGAAATGTGATTTTTCATGAAAGTCGGAAATTTTCGTCAAATCAGCGTTTTTGACCCTCGAACATCGACATCGTGAGATTCAACGACGACACTCGACCATTTCACGATTTCGCTACAATTCGACTTTGTTTCCGATGCAATGACGATTTGTCGTTGTGATCGCATCGGAAACGTGATTTTTCATCAAAGTCGGAAATTTTCGTCAAATCAGCGTTTTTGACCCTCGAACATCAACATCGTGAGATTCAACGACGACACTCGACCATTTCACGATTTCGCTACAATTCGACTTTGTTTCCGATGCAATGACGATTTGTCGTCGTGAAAGCCTCGGAAATGTGTTTTTTCATAAATGTCGGAAATTTTCGTCAAATCACCGTTCGTGATCCGCGAACATCGAAATCGTGAGATTCAACGACGACACTCGACCATTTGACGACTTCGCTACATTCGACTTTGTTTCCGATGCAATGACGATTTGTCGTCGTGACAGCGTCGGAAATGTGATTTTTCATAAAAATCTGAAATTTTCGTGAAATCAGCGTTTTTGACCCTCGAACATCGAGATTTCGAGAATGAACAACGACACTCGACCATTTCACGATTTCGCTACATTCGACTTTGTTTCCGATGCAATGACGATTTGTCGTCGTGACAGCCTCGGAAATGTGATTTTTCATGAATGTCGGAAATTTTCGTCAAATCAGCGTTTTTGACCCTCGAACATCGTCTTCGTGAGATTCAACGACGACACTCGACCATTTCACGATTTCGCTACAATTCGTCTTTGTTTCCGATGCAATGACGATTTGTCGTCGTGAAAGCCTCGGAAATGTGTTTTTTCATAAAAGTCGGAAATTTTCGTCAAATCAGCGTTTTTGACCCTCGAACATCGAAATCGTGAGATTCAACGATGACACTCGACCATTTCACGATTTCGCTACAATTCGACTTTGTTTCCGATGCAATGACGATTTGTCGTCGTGAAAGCATCGGAAATGTGTTTTTTCATAAAAACCGGAAATTTTCGTGAAATCAGCGTTTTTGACCCTCGAACATCGAGATTTCGAGAATAAACAACGACACTCGACCATTTCACGATTTCGCTACATTCGACTTTGTTTCCGATGCAATGACGATTTGTCGTCGTGAAAGCCTCGGAAATATGATTTTTTATGAAAGTCGGAAATTTTCGTCAAATCAAGCGTTCGTGATCCTCGAACATCGAAATCGTGAGATTCAACGACGACACTCGACCATTTCGCGATTTCGCTACATTCGACTTTGTTTCCGATGCAATGACGATTTGTCGTTGTGAACGCATCGGAACCGTGATTTTTCATCAAAGTCGGAAATTTTCGTCAAATCAGCGTTTTTGACCCTCGAACATCGTCATTGTGAGATTCAACGACGACACTCGACCATTTCACGATTTCGCTACAATTCGACTTTGTTTCCGATGCAATGACGATTTGTCGTTGTGATCGCATCGGAAACGTGATTTTTCATTAAAGTCGGAAATTTTCGTCAAATCAGCGTTTTTGACCCTCGAACATCGTCATCGTGAGATTCAACGACGACACTCGACCATTTCACGATTTCGCTACTTTGTTTCCGATGCAATGACGATTTGTCGTCGTGAAAGCCTCGGAAATGTGTTTTTTCATAAAAGTCGGAAATTTTCGTCAATTCAGCGTTTTTGACCCTCGAACATCGAAATCGTGAGAATCAACGACGACACTCGACCATTTCACGATTTCGCTACATTCGACTTTCTTTCCGATGCAATAACGATTTGTCGTTGTGAACGCATTGGAAATGTGTTTTTTCATGAAAGTCGGAAATTTTCGTCAAATCAGCGTTTTTGACCCTCGAACATCGTCATCGTGAGATTCAACGACGGCACTCGACCATTTCACGATTTCGCTACTTTGTTTCCGATGCAATGACGATTTGTCGTCGTGAAAGCCTCGGAAATGTGTTTTTTCATAAAAGTCGGAAATTTTCGTCAAATCAGCGTTTTTGACCCTCGAACATCGAAATCGTGAGATTCAACGACGACACTCGACCATTTCACGATTTCGCTACATTCGACATTGTTTCCGATGCAATGACGATTTGTCGTCGTGACAGCGTCGGAAATGTGATTTTTCATAAAAGTCGGAAATTTTCGTCAAATCAGCGTTCGTGATCCTCAAACATCGAAATCGTGAGATTCAACGACGTCACTCGACCATTTCACGATTTCGCTACATTCGACTTTGTTTCCGATGCAATGACGATTTGTCATCGTGAAAGCCTCGGAAATGTGATTTTTCATGAAAGTCGGAAATTTTCGTCAAATCAGCGTTTTTGACCCTCGAACATCGAAATCGTGAGATTCAACGATGACACTCGACCATTTCACGATTTCGCTACAATTCGACTTTGTTTCCGATGCAATGACGATTTGTCGTCGTGAAAGCATCGGAAATGTGTTTTTTCATAAAAATCGGAAATTTTCGTGAAATCAGCGTTTTTGACCCTCGAACATCGTCATCGTGAGATTCAACGACGGCACTCGACCATTTCACGATTTCGCTATATTCGACTTTGTTTCCGATGCAATGACGATTTGTCGTTGTGAACGCATCGGAAACGTGATTTTTCATCAAAGTCGGAAATTTTCGTCAAATCAGCGTTTTTGACCCTCGAACATCGAAATCGTGAGATTCAACGACGACACTCGACCATTTCACGATTTCGCTACATTCGACTTTGTTTCCGATGCAATGACGATTTGTCGTCGTGAAAGCCTCGGAAATATGATTTTTTATGAAAGTCGGAAATTTTCGTCAAATCAGCGTTCGTGATCCTCAAACATCGAAATCGTGAGATTCAACGACGACACTCGACCATTTCGCGATTTCGCTACATTCGACTTTGTTTCCGATGCAATGACGATTTGTCGTTGTGAACGCATCGGAACCGTGATTTTTCATCAAAGTCGGAAATTTTCGTCAAATCAGCGTTTTTGACCCTCGAACATCGTCATTGTGAGATTCAACGACGACACTCGACCATTTCACGATTTCGCTACAATTCGACTTTGTTTCCGATGCAATGACGATTTGTCGTTGTGATCGCATCGGAAACGTGATTTTTCATTAAAGTCGGAAATTTTCGTCAAATCAGCGTTTTTGACCCTCGAACATCGTCATCGTGAGATTCAACGACGACACTCGACCATTTCACGATTTCGCTACTTTGTTTCCGATGCAATGACGATTTGTCGTCGTGAAAGCCTCGGAAATGTGTTTTTTCATAAAAGTCGGAAATTTTCGTCAATTCAGCGTTTTTGACCCTCGAACATCGAAATCGTGAGAATCAACGACGACACTCGACCATTTCACGATTTCGCTACATTCGACTTTCTTTCCGATGCAATAACGATTTGTCGTTGTGAACGCATTGGAAATGTGTTTTTTCATGAAAGTCGGAAATTTTCGTCAAATCAGCGTTTTTGACCCTCGAACATCGTCATCGTGAGATTCAACGACGGCACTCGACCATTTCACGATTTCGCTACTTTGTTTCCGATGCAATGACGATTTGTCGTCGTGAAAGCCTCGGAAATGTGTTTTTTCATAAAAGTCGGAAATTTTCGTCAAATCAGCGTTTTTGACCCTCGAACATCGAAATCGTGAGATTCAACGACGACACTCGACCATTTCACGATTTCGCTACATTCGACATTGTTTCCGATGCAATGACGATTTGTCGTCGTGACAGCGTCGGAAATGTGATTTTTCATAAAAGTCGGAAATTTTCGTCAAATCAGCGTTCGTGATCCTCAAACATCGAAATCGTGAGATTCAACGACGTCACTCGACCATTTCACGATTTCGCTACATTCGACTTTGTTTCCGATGCAATGACGATTTGTCATCGTGAAAGCCTCGGAAATGTGATTTTTCATGAAAGTCGGAAATTTTCGTCAAATCAGCGTTTTTGACCCTCGAACATCGAAATCGTGAGATTCAACGATGACACTCGACCATTTCACGATTTCGCTACAATTCGACTTTGTTTCCGATGCAATGACGATTTGTCGTCGTGAAAGCATCGGAAATGTGTTTTTTCATAAAAATCGGAAATTTTCGTGAAATCAGCGTTTTTGACCCTCGAACATCGTCATCGTGAGATTCAACGACGGCACTCGACCATTTCACGATTTCGCTATATTCGACTTTGTTTCCGATGCAATGACGATTTGTCGTTGTGAACGCATCGGAAACGTGATTTTTCATCAAAGTCGGAAATTTTCGTCAAATCAGCGTTTTTGACCCTCGAACATCGAAATCGTGAGATTCAACGACGACACTCGACCATTTCACGATTTCGCTACATTCGACTTTGTTTCCGATGCAATGACGATTTGTCGTCGTGACAGCGTCGGAAATGTGATTTTTCATAAAAGTCGGAAATTTTCGTCAAATCAGCGTTCGTGATCCTCAAACATCGAAATCGTGAGATTCAACGACGACACTCGACCATTTCACGATTTCGCTACATTCGACTTTGTTTCCGATGCAATGACGATTTGTCATCGTGAAAGCCTCGGAAATGTGATTTTTCATGAAAGACGGAAATTTTCGTCAAATCAGCGTTTTTGACCCTCGAACATCGACATCGTGAGATTCAACGATGACACTCGACCATTTCACGATTTCGCTACAATTCGACTTTGTTTCCGATGCAATGACGATTTGTCGTCGTGAAAGCCTCGGAAATGTGTTTTTTCATAAAAGTCGGAAATTTTCGTCAAATCAGCGTTTTTGACCCTCGAACATCGAAATCGTGAGATTCAACGACGACACTCGACCATTTCACGATTTCGCTACAATTCGACTTTGTTTCCGATGCAATGACGATTTGTCGTCGTGAAAGCCTCGGAAATGTGTTTTTTCATAAAAGTCGGAAATTTTCGTCAAATCAGCGTTTTTGACCCTCGAACATCGAAATCGTGAGATTCAACGATGACACTCGACCATTTCACGATTTCGCTACAATTCGACTTTGTTTCCGATGCAATGACGATTTGTCGTCGTGAAAGCATCGGAAATGTGTTTTTTCATAAAAATCGGAAATTTTCGTGAAATCAGCGTTTTTGACCCTCGAACATCGAGATTTCGAGAATAAACAACGACACTCGACCATTTCACGATTTCGCTACATTCGACTTTGTTTCCGATGCAATGACGATTTGTCGTCGTGAAAGCCTCGGAAATATGATTTTTTATGAAAGTCGGAAATTTTCGTCAAATCAAGCGTTCGTGATCCTCGAACATCGAAATCGTGAGATTCAACGACGACACTCGACCATTTCACGATTTCGCTACAATTCGTCTTTGTTTCCGATGCAATGACGATTTGTCGTCGTGAAAGCCTCGGAAATGTGTTTTTTCATAAAAGTCGGAAATTTTCGTCAAATCAGCGTTTTTGACCCTCGAACATCGAAATCGTGAGATTCAACGATGACACTCGACCATTTCACGATTTCGCTACAATTCGACTTTGTTTCCGATGCAATGACGATTTGTCGTCGTGAAAGCATCGGAAATGTGTTTTTTCATAAAAACCGGAAATTTTCGTGAAATCAGCGTTTTTGACCCTCGAACATCGAGATTTCGAGAATAAACAACGACACTCGACCATTTCACGATTTCGCTACATTCGACTTTGTTTCCGATGCAATGACGATTTGTCGTCGTGAAAGCCTCGGAAATATGATTTTTTATGAAAGTCGGAAATTTTCGTCAAATCAAGCGTTCGTGATCCTCGAACATCGAAATCGTGAGATTCAACGACGACACTCGACCATTTCGCGATTTCGCTACATTCGACCTTGTTTCCGATGCAATGACGATTTGTCGTTGTGAACGCATCGGAACCGTGATTTTTCATCAAAGTCGGAAATTTTCGTCAAATCAGCGTTTTTGACCCTCGAACATCGTCATTGTGAGATTCAACGACGACACTCGACCATTTCACGATTTCGCTACAATTCGACTTTGTTTCCGATGCAATGACGATTTGTCGTTGTGATCGCATCGGAAACGTGATTTTTCATCAAAGTCGGAAATTTTCGTCAAATCAGCGTTTTTGACCCTCGAACATCGTCATCGTGAGATTCAACGACGACACTCGACCATTTCACGATTTCGCTACTTTGTTTCCGATGCAATGACGATTTGTCGTCGTGAAAGCCTCGGAAATGTGTTTTTTCATAAAAGTCGGAAATTTTCGTCAATTCAGCGTTTTTGACCCTCGAACATCGAAATCGTGAGAATCAACGACGACACTCGACCATTTCACGATTTCGCTACATTCGACTTTCTTTCCGATGCAATAACGATTTGTCGTTGTGAACGCATTGGAAATGTGTTTTTTCATGAAAGTCGGAAATTTTCGTCAAATCAGCGTTTTTGACCCTCGAACATCGTCATCGTGAGATTCAACGACGACACTCGACCATTTCACGATTTCGCTACTTTGTTTCCGATGCAATGACGATTTGTCGTCGTGAAAGCCTCGGAAATGTGTTTTTTCATAAAAGTCGGAAATTTTCGTCAATTCAGCGTTTTTGACCCTCGAACATCGAAATCGTGAGAATCAACGACGACACTCGACCATTTCACGATTTCGCTACATTCGACTTTCTTTCCGATGCAATAACGATTTGTCGTTGTGAACGCATTGGAAATGTGTTTTTTCATGAAAGTCGGAAATTTTCGTCAAATCAGCGTTTTTGACCCTCGAACATCGTCATCGTGAGATTCAACGACGGCACTCGACCATTTCACGATTTCGCTACATTCGACTTTGTTTCCGATGCAATGACGATTTGTCGTTGTGAACGCATCGGAAACGTGATTTTTCATCAAAGTCGGAAATTTTCGTCAAATCAGCGTTTTTGACCCTCGAACATCGAAATCGTGAGATTCAACGACGACACTCGACCATTTCACGATTTCGCTACATTCGACTTTGTTTCCGATGCAATGACGATTTGTCGTCGTGAAAGCCTCGGAAATATGATTTTTTATGAAAGTCGGAAATTTTCGTCAAATCAAGCGTTCGTGATCCTCGAACATCGAAATCGTGAGATTCAACGACGACACTCGACCATTTCGCGATTTCGCTACATTCGACCTTGTTTCCGATGCAATGACGATTTGTCGTTGTGAACGCATCGGAACCGTGATTTTTCATCAAAGTCGGAAATTTTCGTCAAATCAGCGTTTTTGACCCTCGAACATCGTCATTGTGAGATTCAACGACGACACTCGACCATTTCACGATTTCGCTACAATTCGACTTTGTTTCCGATGCAATGACGATTTGTCGTTGTGATCGCATCGGAAACGTGATTTTTCATCAAAGTCGGAAATTTTCGTCAAATCAGCGTTTTTGACCCTCGAACATCGTCATCGTGAGATTCAACGACGACACTCGACCATTTCACGATTTCGCTACTTTGTTTCCGATGCAATGACGATTTGTCGTCGTGAAAGCCTCGGAAAATGTGTTTTTTCATAAAAGTCGGAAATTTTCGTCAATTCAGCGTTTTTGACCCTCGAACATCGAAATCGTGAGAATCAACGACGACACTCGACCATTTCACGATTTCGCTACATTCAACTTTCTTTCCGATGCAATAACGATTTGTCGTTGTGAACGCATTGGAAATGTGTTTTTTCATGAAAGTCGGAAATTTTCGTCAAATCAGCGTTTTTGACCCTCGAACATCGTCATCGTGAGATTCAACGACGGCACTCGACCATTTCACGATTTCGCTACATTCGACTTTGTTTCCGATGCAATGACGATTTGTCGTTGTGAACGCATCGGAAACGTGATTTTTCATCAAAGTCGGAAATTTTCGTCAAATCAGCGTTTTTGACCCTCGAACATCGAAATCGTGAGATTCAACGACGACACTCGACCATTTCACGATTTCGCTACATTCGACTTTGTTTCCGATGCAATGACGATTTGTCGTCGTGACAGCGTCGGAAATGTGATTTTTCATAAAAGTCGGAAATTTTCGTCAAATCAGCGTTCGTGATCCTCAAACATCGAAATCGTGAGATTCAACGACGACACTCGACCATTTCACGATTTCGCTACATTCGACTTTGTTTCCGATGCAATGACGATTTGTCGTCGTGAAAGCCTCGGAAATGTGATTTTTCATGAAAGTCGGAAATTTTCGTCAAATCAGCGTTTTTGACCCTCGAACATCGACATCGTGAGATTCAACGATGACACTCGACCATTTCACGATTTCGCTACATTCGACTTTGTTTCCGATGCAATGACGATTTGTCGTCGTGAAAGCCTCGGAAATATGATTTTTTATGAAAGTCGGAAATTTTCGTCAAATCAAGCGTTCGTGATCCTCGAACATCGAAATCGTGAGATTCAACGACGACACTCGACCATTTCGCGATTTCGCTACATTCGACCTTGTTTCCGATGCAATGACGATTTGTCGTTGTGAACGCATCGGAACCGTGATTTTTCATCAAAGTCGGAAATTTTCGTCAAATCAGCGTTTTTGACCCTCGAACATCGTCATTGTGAGATTCAACGACGACACTCGACCATTTCACGATTTCGCTACAATTCGACTTTGTTTCCGATGCAATGACGATTTGTCGTTGTGATCGCATCGGAAACGTGATTTTTCATCAAAGTCGGAAATTTTCGGCAAATCAGCGTTTTTGACCCTCGAACATCGTCATCGTGAGATTCAACGACGGCACTCGACCATTTCACGATTTCGCTACTTTGTTTCCGATGCAATGACGATTTGTCGTTGTGAACGCATCGGAAACGTGATTTTTCATCAAAGTCGGAAATTTTCGTCAAATCAGCGTTTTTGACCCTCGAACATCGAAATCGTGAGATTCAACGACGACACTCGACCATTTCACGATTTCGCTACATTCGACTTTGTTTCCGATGCAATGACGATTTGTCGTCGTGAAAGCCTCGGAAATATGATTTTTTATGAAAGTCGGAAATTTTCGTCAAATCAAGCGTTCGTGATCCTCGAACATCGAAATCGTGAGATTCAACGACGACACTCGACCATTTCGCGATTTCGCTACATTCGACCTTGTTTCCGATGCAATGACGATTTGTCGTTGTGAACGCATCGGAACCGTGATTTTTCATCAAAGTCGGAAATTTTCGTCAAATCAGCGTTTTTGACCCTCGAACATCGTCATTGTGAGATTCAACGACGACACTCGACCATTTCACGATTTCGCTACAATTCGACTTTGTTTCCGATGCAATGACGATTTGTCGTTGTGATCGCATCGGAAACGTGATTTTTCATCAAAGTCGGAAATTTTCGTCAAATCAGCGTTTTTGACCCTCGAACATCGTCATCGTGAGATTCAACGACGACACTCGACCATTTCACGATTTCGCTACTTTGTTTCCGATGCAATGACGATTTGTCGTCGTGAAAGCCTCGGAAATGTGTTTTTTCATAAAAGTCGGAAATTTTCGTCAATTCAGCGTTTTTGACCCTCGAACATCGAAATCGTGAGAATCAACGACGACACTCGACCATTTCACGATTTCGCTACATTCAACTTTCTTTCCGATGCAATAACGATTTGTCGTTGTGAACGCATTGGAAATGTGTTTTTTCATGAAAGTCGGAAATTTTCGTCAAATCAGCGTTTTTGACCCTCGAACATCGTCATCGTGAGATTCAACGACGGCACTCGACCATTTCACGATTTCGCTACATTCGACTTTGTTTCCGATGCAATGACGATTTGTCGTTGTGAACGCATCGGAAACGTGATTTTTCATCAAAGTCGGAAATTTTCGTCAAATCAGCGTTTTTGACCCTCGAACATCGAAATCGTGAGATTCAACGACGACACTCGACCATTTCACGATTTCGCTACATTCGACTTTGTTTCCGATGCAATGACGATTTGTCGTCGTGACAGCGTCGGAAATGTGATTTTTCATAAAAGTCGGAAATTTTCGTCAAATCAGCGTTCGTGATCCTCAAACATCGAAATCGTGAGATTCAACGACGACACTCGACCATTTCACGATTTCGCTACATTCGACTTTGTTTCCGATGCAATGACGATTTGTCGTCGTGAAAGCCTCGGAAATGTGATTTTTCATGAAAGTCGGAAATTTTCGTCAAATCAGCGTTTTTGACCCTCGAACATCGACATCGTGAGATTCAACGATGACACTCGACCATTTCACGATTTCGCTACATTCGACTTTGTTTCCGATGCAATGACGATTTGTCGTCGTGAAAGCCTCGGAAATATGATTTTTTATGAAAGTCGGAAATTTTCGTCAAATCAAGCGTTCGTGATCCTCGAACATCGAAATCGTGAGATTCAACGACGACACTCGACCATTTCGCGATTTCGCTACATTCGACCTTGTTTCCGATGCAATGACGATTTGTCGTTGTGAACGCATCGGAACCGTGATTTTTCATCAAAGTCGGAAATTTTCGTCAAATCAGCGTTTTTGACCCTCGAACATCGTCATTGTGAGATTCAACGACGACACTCGACCATTTCACGATTTCGCTACAATTCGACTTTGTTTCCGATGCAATGACGATTTGTCGTTGTGATCGCATCGGAAACGTGATTTTTCATCAAAGTCGGAAATTTTCGGCAAATCAGCGTTTTTGACCCTCGAACATCGTCATCGTGAGATTCAACGACGACACTCGACCATTTCACGATTTCGCTACTTTGTTTCCGATGCAATGACGATTTGTCGTCGTGAAAGCCTCGGAAATGTGTTTTTTCATAAAAGTCGGAAATTTTCGTCAATTCAGCGTTTTTGACCCTCGAACATCGAAATCGTGAGAATCAACGACGACACTCGACCATTTCACGATTTCGCTACATTCGACTTTCTTTCCGATGCAATAACGATTTGTCGTTGTGAACGCATTGGAAATGTGTTTTTTCATGAAAGTCGGAAATTTTCGTCAAATCAGCGTTTTTGACCCTCGAACATCGTCATCGTGAGATTCAACGACGGCACTCGACCATTTCACGATTTCGCTACATTCGACTTTGTTTCCGATGCAATGACGATTTGTCGTTGTGAACGCATCGGAAACGTGATTTTTCATCAAAGTCGGAAATTTTCGTCAAATCAGCGTTTTTGACCCTCGAACATCGAAATCGTGAGATTCAACGACGACACTCGACCATTTCACGATTTCGCTACATTCGACTTTGTTTCCGATGCAATGACGATTTGTCGTTGTGAACGCATCGGAAACGTGATTTTTCATCAAAGTCGGAAATTTTCGTCAAATCAGCGTTTTTGACCCTCGAACATCGAAATCGTGAGATTCAACGACGACACTCGACCATTTCACGATTTCGCTACATTCGACTTTGTTTCCGATGCAATGACGATTTGTCGTCGTGACAGCGTCGGAAATGTGATTTTTCATAAAAGTCGGAAATTTTCGTCAAATCAGCGTTCGTGATCCTCAAACATCGAAATCGTGAGATTCAACGACGACACTCGACCATTTCACGATTTCGCTACATTCGACTTTGTTTCCGATGCAATGACGATTTGTCGTCGTGAAAGCCTCGGAAATGTGATTTTTCATGAAAGTCGGAAATTTTCGTCAAATCAGCGTTTTTGACCCTCGAACATCGACATCGTGAGATTCAACGATGACACTCGACCATTTCACGATTTCGCTACAATTCGACTTTGTTTCCGATGCAATGACGATTTGTCGTCGTGAAAGCCTCGGAAATATGATTTTTTATGAAAGTCGGAAATTTTCGTCAAATCAGCGTTTTTGACCCTCGAACATCGTCATTGTGAGATTCAACGACGACACTCGACCATTTCACGATTTCGCTACAATTCGACTTTGTTTCCGATGCAATGACGATTTGTCGTCGTGAAAGCCTCGGAAATGTGTTTTTTCATAAAAGTCGGAAATTTTCGTCAAATCAGCGTTTTTGACCCTCGAACATCGAAATCGTGAGATTCAACGACGACACTCGACCATTTCACGATTTCGCTACAATTCGACTTTGTTTCCGATGCAATGACGATTTGTCGTCGTGAAAGCCTCGGAAATGTGTTTTTTCATAAAAGTCGGAAATTTTCGTCAAATCAGCGTTTTTGATCCTCGAACATCGAAATCGTGAGATTCAACGACGACACTCGATCATTTCACGATTTCGCTACAATTCGACTTTGTTTCCGATGCAATGACGATTTGTCGTCGTGAAAGCCTCGGAAATGTGTTTTTTCATAAATGTCGGAAATTTTCGTCAAATCACCGTTCGTGATCCGCGAACATCGAAATCGTGAGATTCAACGACGACACTCGACCATTTCACGACTTCGCTACATTCGACTTTGTTTCCGATGCAATGACGATTTGTCGTCGTGACAGCGTGGGAAATGTGATTTTTCATAAAAATCTGAAATTTTCGTGAAATCAGCGTTTTTGACCCTCGAACATCGAGATTTCGAGAATAAACAACGACACTCAACCATTTCACGATTTCGCTACATTCGACTTTGTTTCCGATGCAATGACGATTTGTCGTCGTGAAAGCCTCGGAAATGTGATTTTTCATGAAAGTCGGAAATTTTCGTCAAATCAGCGTTCGTGATCCTCGAACATCGAAATCGTGAGATTCAACGACGACACTCGACCATTTCACGATTTCGCTACATTCGACTTAGTTTCCGATGCAATGACGATTTGTCGTCGTGAAAGCCTCGGAAATGTGATTTTTCATGAATGTCGGAAATTTTCGTCAAATCAGCGTTTTTGACCCTCGAACATCGTCATTGTGAGATTCAACGACGACACTCGACCATTTCACGATTTCGCTACAATTCGACTTTGTTTCCGATGCAATGACGATTTGTCGTCGTGAAAGCCTCGGAAATGTGTTTTTTCATAAAAGTCGGAAATTTTCGTCAAATCAGCGTTTTTGACCCTCGAACATCGAAATCGTGAGATTCAACGATGACACTCGACCATTTCACGATTTCGCTACAATTCGACTTTGTTTCCGATGCAATGACGATTTGTCGTCGTGAAAGCATCGGAAATGTGTTTTTTCATAAAAATCGGAAATTTTCGTGAAATCAGCGTTTTTGACCCTCGAACATCGAGATTTCGAGAATAAACAACGACACTCGACCATTTCACGATTTCGCTACATTCGACTTTGTTTCCGATGCAATGACGATTTGTCGTCGTGAAAGCCTCGGAAATATGATTTTTTATGAAAGTCGGAAATTTTCGTCAAATCAAGCGTTCGTGATCCTCGAACATCGAAATCGTGAGATTCAACGACGACACTCGACCATTTCGCGATTTCGCTACATTCGACTTTGTTTCCGATGCAATGACGATTTGTCGTCGTGACAGCGTCGGAAATGTGATTTTTCATAAAAGTCGGAAATTTTCGTCAAATCAGCGTTTTTGACCCTCGAACATCGTCATTGTGAGATTCAACGACGACACTCGACCATTTCACGATTTCGCTACAATTCGACTTTGTTTCCGATGCAATGACGATTTGTCGTCGTGAAAGCCTCGGAAATGTGATTTTTCATGAAAGTCGGAAATTTTCGTCAAATCAGCGTTTTTGACCCTCGAACATCGACATCGTGAGATTCAACGATGACACTCGACCATTTCACGATTTCGCTACAATTCGACTTTGTTTCCGATGCAATGACGATTTGTCGTCGTGAAAGCCTCGGAAATGTGTTTTTTCATAAAAGTCGGAAATTTTCGTCAAATCAGCGTTTTTGACCCTCGAACATCGAAATCGTGAGATTCAACGACGACACTCGACCATTTCACGATTTCGCTACAATTCGACTTTGTTTCCGATGCAATGACGATTTGTCGTCGTGAAAGCCTCGGAAATGTGTTTTTTCATAAAAGTCGGAAATTTTCGTCAAATCAGCGTTTTTGACCCTCGAACATCGAAATCGTGAGATTCAACGACGACACTCGATCATTTCACGATTTCGCTACAATTCGACTTTGTTTCCGATGCAATGACGATTTGTCGTCGTGAAAGCCTCGGAAATGTGTTTTTTCATAAATGTCGGAAATTTTCGTCAAATCACCGTTCGTGATCCGCGAACATCGAAATCGTGAGATTCAACGACGACACTCGACCATTTCACGACTTCGCTACATTCGACTTTGTTTCCGATGCAATGACGATTTGTCGTCGTGACAGCGTGGGAAATGTGATTTTTCATAAAAATCTGAAATTTTCGTGAAATCAGCGTTTTTGACCCTCGAACATCGAGATTTCGAGAATAAACAACGACACTCAACCATTTCACGATTTCGCTACATTCGACTTTGTTTCCGATGCAATGACGATTTGTCGTCGTGAAAGCCTCGGAAATGTGATTTTTCATGAAAGTCGGAAATTTTCGTCAAATCAGCGTTCGTGATCCTCGAACATCGAAATCGTGAGATTCAACGACGACACTCGACCATTTCACGATTTCGCTACATTCGACTTAGTTTCCGATGCAATGACGATTTGTCGTCGTGAAAGCCTCGGAAATGTGATTTTTCATGAAAGTCGGAAATTTTCGTCAAATCAGCGTTTTTGACCCTCGAACATCGTCATTGTGAGATTCAACGACGACACTCGACCATTTCACGATTTCGCTACAATTCGACTTTGTTTCCGATGCAATGACGATTTGTCGTCGTGAAAGCCTCGGAAATGTGATTTTTCATGAAAGTCGGAAATTTTCGTCAAATCAGCGTTTTTGACCCTCGAACATCGACATCGTGAGATTCAACGATGACACTCGACCATTTCACGATTTCGCTACAATTCGACTTTGTTTCCGATGCAATGACGATTTGTCGTCGTGAAAGCCTCGGAAACGTGTTTTTTCATAAAAGTCGGAAATTTTCGTCAAATCAGCGTTTTTGACCCTCGAACATCGAAATCGTGAGATTCAACGACGACACTCGACCATTTCACGACTTCGCTACATTCGACTTTGTTTCCGATGCAATGACGATTTGTCGTCGTGACAGCGTCGGAAATGTGATTTTTCATAAAAATCTGAAATTTTCGTGAAATCAGCGTTTTTGACCCTCGAACATCGAGATTTCGAGAATGAACAACGACACTCGACCATTTCACGATTTCGCTACATTCGACTTTGTTTCCGATGCAATGACGATTTGTCGTCGTGACAGCCTCGGAAATGTGATTTTTCATGAATGTCGGAAATTTTCGTCAAATCAGCGTTTTTGACCCTCGAACATCGTCTTCGTGAGATTCAACGACGACACTCGACCATTTCACGATTTCGCTACAATTCGACTTTGTTTCCGATGCAATGACGATTTGTCGTCGTGAAAGCCTCGGAAATGTGTTTTTTCATAAAAGTCGGAAATTTTCGTCAAATCAGCGTTTTTGACCCTCGAACATCGAAATCGTGAGATTCAACGACGACACTCGACCATTTCACGATTTCGCTACAATTCGACTTTGTTTCCGATGCAATGACGATTTGTCATTGTGATCGCATCGGAAACGTGATTTTTCATCAAAGTCGGAAATTTTCGTCAAATCAGCGTTTTTGACCCTCGAACATCGACATCGTGAGATTCAACGACGACACTCGACCATTTCACGATATCGCTACAATTCGACTTTGTTTCCGATGCAATGACGATTTGTCGTCGTGAAAGCCTCGGAAATGTGTTTTTTCATGAATGTCGGAAATTTTCGTCAAATCAGCGTTTTTGACCCTCGAACATCGACATCGTGAGATTCAACGACGACACTCGACCATTTCACGATTTCGCTACAATTCGACTTTGTTTCCGATGCAATGACGATTTGTCGTCGTGAAAGCCTCGGAAATGTGTTTTTTCATAAATGTCGGAAATTTTCGTCAAATCACCGTTCGTGATCCGCGAACATCGAAATCGTGAGATTCAACGACGACACTCGACCATTTCACGACTTCGCTACATTCGACTTTGTTTCCGATGCAATGACGATTTGTCGTCGTGACAGCGTCGGAAATGTGATTTTTCATAAAAATCTGAAATTTTCGTCAAATCAGCGTTTTTGACCCTCGAACATCGTCATTGTGAGATTCAACGACGACACTCGACCATTTCACGATTTCGCTACAATTCGACTTTGTTTCCGATGCAATGACGATTTGTCGTCGTGAAAGCCTCGGAAATGTGATTTTTCATGAAAGTCGGAAATTTTCGTCAAATCAGCGTTTTTGACCCTCGAACATCGACATCGTGAGATTCAACGATGACACTCGACCATTTCACGATTTCGCTACAATTCGACTTTGTTTCCGATGCAATGACGATTTGTCGTCGTGAAAGCCTCGGAAATGTGTTTTTTCATAAAAGTCGGAAATTTTCGTCAAATCAGCGTTTTTGACCCTCGAACATCGAAATCGTGAGATTCAACGACGACACTCGACCATTTCACGATTTCGCTACAATTCGACTTTGTTTCCGATGCAATGACGATTTGTCGTCGTGAAAGCCTCGGAAATGTGTTTTTTCATAAAAGTCGGAAATTTTCGTCAAATCAGCGTTTTTGACCCTCGAACATCGAAATCGTGAGATTCAACGACGACACTCGATCATTTCACGATTTCGCTACAATTCGACTTTGTTTCCGATGCAATGACGATTTGTCGTCGTGAAAGCCTCGGAAATGTGTTTTTTCATAAATGTCGGAAATTTTCGTCAAATCACCGTTCGTGATCCGCGAACATCGAAATCGTGAGATTCAACGACGACACTCGACCATTTCACGACTTCGCTACATTCGACTTTGTTTCCGATGCAATGACGATTTGTCGTCGTGACAGCGTGGGAAATGTGATTTTTCATAAAAATCTGAAATTTTCGTGAAATCAGCGTTTTTGACCCTCGAACATCGAGATTTCGAGAATAAACAACGACACTCAACCATTTCACGATTTCGCTACATTCGACTTTGTTTCCGATGCAATGACGATTTGTCGTCGTGAAAGCCTCGGAAATGTGATTTTTCATGAAAGTCGGAAATTTTCGTCAAATCAGCGTTCGTGATCCTCGAACATCGAAATCGTGAGATTCAACGACGACACTCGACCATTTCACGATTTCGCTACATTCGACTTAGTTTCCGATGCAATGACGATTTGTCGTCGTGAAAGCCTCGGAAATGTGATTTTTCATGAAAGTCGGAAATTTTCGTCAAATCAGCGTTTTTGACCCTCGAACATCGACATCGTGAGATTCAACGATGACACTCGACCATTTCACGATTTCGCTACAATTCGACTTTGTTTCCGATGCAATGACGATTTGTCGTCGTGAAAGCCTCGGAAACGTGTTTTTTCATAAAAGTCGGAAATTTTCGTCAAATCAGCGTTTTTGACCCTCGAACATCGAAATCGTGAGATTCAACGACGACACTCGACCATTTCACGACTTCGCTACATTCGACTTTGTTTCCGATGCAATGACGATTTGTCGTCGTGACAGCGTCGGAAATGTGATTTTTCATAAAAATCTGAAATTTTCGTGAAATCAGCGTTTTTGACCCTCGAACATCGAGATTTCGAGAATGAACAACGACACTCGACCATTTCACGATTTCGCTACATTCGACTTTGTTTCCGATGCAATGACGATTTGTCGTCGTGACAGCCTCGGAAATGTGATTTTTCATGAATGTCGGAAATTTTCGTCAAATCAGCGTTTTTGACCCTCGAACATCGTCATCGTGAGATTCAACGACGACACTCGACCATTTCACGATATCGCTACAATTCGACTTTGTTTCCGATGCAATGACGATTTGTCGTCGTGAAAGCCTCGGAAATGTGTTTTTTCATGAATGTCGGAAATTTTCGTCAAATCAGCGTTTTTGACCCTCGAACATCGACATCGTGAGATTCAACGACGACACTCGACCATTTCACGATTTCGCTACAATTCGACTTTGTTTCCGATGCAATGACGATTTGTCGTCGTGAAAGCCTCGGAAATGTGTTTTTTCATAAATGTCGGAAATTTTCGTCAAATCACCGTTCGTGATCCGCGAACATCGAAATCGTGAGATTCAACGACGACACTCGACCATTTCACGACTTCGCTACATTCGACTTTGTTTCCGATGCAATGACGATTTGTCGTCGTGACAGCGTCGGAAATGTGATTTTTCATAAAAATCTGAAATTTTCGTGAAATCAGCGTTTTTGACCCTCGAACATCGAGATTTCGAGAATGAACAACGACACTCGACCATTTCACGATTTCGCTACATTCGACTTTGTTTCCGATGCAATGACGATTTGTCGTCGTGACAGCCTCGGAAATGTGATTTTTCATGAATGTCGGAAATTTTCGTCAAATCAGCGTTTTTGACCCTCGAACATCGTCTTCGTGAGATTCAACGACGACACTCGACCATTTCACGATTTCGCTACAATTCGTCTTTGTTTCCGATGCAATGACGATTTGTCGTCGTGAAAGCCTCGGAAATGTGTTTTTTCATAAAAGTCGGAAATTTTCGTCAAATCAGCGTTTTTGACCCTCGAACATCGAAATCGTGAGATTCAACGATGACACTCGACCATTTCACGATTTCGCTACAATTCGACTTTGTTTCCGATGCAATGACGATTTGTCGTCGTGAAAGCATCGGAAATGTGTTTTTTCATAAAAATCGGAAATTTTCGTGAAATCAGCGTTTTTGACCCTCGAACATCGAGATTTCGAGAATAAACAACGACACTCGACTATTTCACGATTTCGCTACATTCGACTTTGTTTCCGATGCAATGACGATTTGTCGTCGTGAAAGCCTCGGAAATATGATTTTTTATGAAAGTCGGAAATTTTCGTCAAATCAAGCGTTCGTGATCCTCGAACATCGAAATCGTGAGATTCAACGACGACACTCGACCATTTCACGATATCGCTACAATTCGACTTTGTTTCCGATGCAATGACGATTTGTCGTCGTGAAAGCCTCGGAAATGTGTTTTTTCATGAATGTCGGAAATTTTCGTCAAATCAGCGTTTTTGACCCTCGAACATCGACATCGTGAGATTCAACGACGACACTCGACCATTTCACGATTTCGCTACAATTCGACTTTGTTTCCGATGCAATGACGATTTGTCGTCGTGAAAGCCTCGGAAATGTGTTTTTTCATAAATGTCGGAAATTTTCGTCAAATCACCGTTCGTGATCCGCGAACATCGAAATCGTGAGATTCAACGACGACACTCGACCATTTCACGACTTCGCTACATTCGACTTTGTTTCCGATGCAATGACGATTTGTCGTCGTGACAGCGTCGGAAATGTGATTTTTCATAAAAATCTGAAATTTTCGTGAAATCAGCGTTTTTGACCCTCGAACATCGAGATTTCGAGAATGAACAACGACACTCGACCATTTCACGATTTCGCTACATTCGACTTTGTTTCCGATGCAATGACGATTTGTCGTCGTGACAGCCTCGGAAATGTGATTTTTCATGAATGTCGGAAATTTTCGTCAAATCAGCGTTTTTGACCCTCGAACATCGTCTTCGTGAGATTCAACGACGACACTCGACCATTTCACGATTTCGCTACAATTCGTCTTTGTTTCCGATGCAATGACGATTTGTCGTCGTGAAAGCCTCGGAAATGTGTTTTTTCATAAAAGTCGGAAATTTTCGTCAAATCAGCGTTTTTGACCCTCGAACATCGAAATCGTGAGATTCAACGATGACACTCGACCATTTCACGATTTCGCTACAATTCGACTTTGTTTCCGATGCAATGACGATTTGTCGTCGTGAAAGCATCGGAAATGTGTTTTTTCATAAAAATCGGAAATTTTCGTCAAATCAGCGTTCGTGATCCTCAAACATCGAAATCGTGAGATTCAACGACGACACTCGACCATTTCACGATTTCGCTACATTCGACTTTGTTTCCGATGCAATGACGATTTGTCGTCGTGAAAGCCTCGGAAATGTGATTTTTCATGAAAGTCGGAAATTTTCGTCAAATCAGCGTTTTTGACCCTCGAACATCGACATCGTGAGATTCAACGATGACACTCGACCATTTCACGATTTCGCTACAATTCGACTTTGTTTCCGATGCAATGACGATTTGTCGTCGTGAAAGCCTCGGAAATATGATTTTTTATGAAAGTCGGAAATTTTCGTCAAATCAGCGTTTTTGACCCTCGAACATCGTCATTGTGAGATTCAACGACGACACTCGACCATTTCACGATTTCGCTACAATTCGACTTTGTTTCCGATGCAATGACGATTTGTCGTCGTGAAAGCCTCGGAAATGTGTTTTTTCATAAAAGTCGGAAATTTTCGTCAAATCAGCGTTTTTGACCCTCGAACATCGAAATCGTGAGATTCAACGATGACACTCGACCATTTCACGATTTCGCTACAATTCGACTTTGTTTCCGATGCAATGACGATTTGTCGTCGTGAAAGCATCGGAAATGTGTTTTTTCATAAAAATCGGAAATTTTCGTGAAATCAGCGTTTTTGACCCTCGAACATCGAGATTTCGAGAATAAACAACGACACTCGACTATTTCACGATTTCGCTACATTCGACTTTGTTTCCGATGCAATGACGATTTGTCGTCGTGAAAGCCTCGGAAATATGATTTTTTATGAAAGTCGGAAATTTTCGTCAAATCAAGCGTTCGTGATCCTCGAACATCGAAATCGTGAGATTCAACGACGACACTCGACCATTTCGCGATTTCGCTACATTCGACTTTGTTTCCGATGCAATGACGATTTGTCGTCGTGACAGCGTCGGAAATGTGATTTTTCATAAAAGTCGGAAATTTTCGTCAAATCAGCGTTTTTGACCCTCGAACATCGTCATTGTGAGATTCAACGACGACACTCGACCATTTCACGATTTCGCTACAATTCGACTTTGTTTCCGATGCAATGACGATTTGTCGTCGTGAAAGCCTCGGAAATGTGATTTTTCATGAAAGTCGGAAATTTTCGTCAAATCAGCGTTTTTGACCCTCGAACATCGACATCGTGAGATTCAACGATGACACTCGACCATTTCACGATTTCGCTACAATTCGACTTTGTTTCCGATGCAATGACGATTTGTCGTCGTGAAAGCCTCGGAAATGTGATTTTTCATGAATGTCGGAAATTTTCGTCAAATCAGCGTTTTTGACCCTCGAACATCGTCATTGTGAGATTCAACGACGACACTCGACCATTTCGCGATTTCGCTACATTCGACTTTGTTTCCGATGCAATGACGATTTGTCGTCGTGACAGCGTCGGAAATGTGATTTTTCATAAAAGTCGGAAATTTTCGTCAAATCAGCGTTTTTGACCCTCGAACATCGTCATTGTGAGATTCAACGACGACACTCGACCATTTCACGATTTCGCTACAATTCGACTTTGTTTCCGATGCAATGACGATTTGTCGTCGTGAAAGCCTCGGAAATGTGATTTTTCATGAAAGTCGGAAATTTTCGTCAAATCAGCGTTTTTGACCCTCGAACATCGACATCGTGAGATTCAACGATGACACTCGACCATTTCACGATTTCGCTACAATTCGACTTTGTTTCCGATGCAATGACGATTTGTCGTCGTGAAAGCCTCGGAAATGTGTTTTTTCATAAATGTCGGAAATTTTCGTCAAATCACCGTTCGTGATCCGCGAACATCGAAATCGTGAGATTCAACGACGACACTCGACCATTTCACGACTTCGCTACATTCGACTTTGTTTCCGATGCAATGACGATTTGTCGTCGTGACAGCGTGGGAAATGTGATTTTTCATAAAAATCTGAAATTTTCGTGAAATCAGCGTTTTTGACCCTCGAACATCGAGATTTCGAGAATAAACAACGACACTCAACCATTTCACGATTTCGCTACATTTGACTTTGTTTCCGATGCAATGACGATTTGTCGTCGTGAAAGCCTCGGAAATGTGATTTTTCATGAAAGTCGGAAATTTTCGTCAAATCAGCGTTCGTGATCCTCGAACATCGAAATCGTGAGATTCAACGACGACACTCGACCATTTCACGATTTCGCTACATTCGACTTAGTTTCCGATGCAATGACGATTTGTCGTCGTGACAGCCTCGGAAATGTGATTTTTCATGAAAGTCGGAAATTTTCGTCAAATCAGCGTTTTTGACCCTCGAACATCGTCATTGTGAGATTCAACGACGACACTCGACCATTTCACGATTTCGCTACAATTCGACTTTGTTTCCGATGCAATGACGATTTGTCATTGTGATCGCATCGGAAACGTGATTTTTCATCAAAGTCGGAAATTTTCGTCAAATCAGCGTTTTTGACCCTCGAACATCGACATCGTGAGATTCAACGACGACACTCGACCATTTCACGATATCGCTACAATTCGACTTTGTTTCCGATGCAATGACGATTTGTCGTCGTGAAAGCCTCGGAAATGTGTTTTTTCATGAATGTCGGAAATTTTCGTCAAATCAGCGTTTTTGACCCTCGAACATCGACATCGTGAGATTCAACGACGACACTCGACCATTTCACGATTTCGCTACAATTCGACTTTGTTTCCGATGCAATGACGATTTGTCGTCGTGAAAGCCTCGGAAATGTGTTTTTTCATAAATGTCGGAAATTTTCGTCAAATCACCGTTCGTGATCCGCGAACATCGAAATCGTGAGATTCAACGACGACACTCGACCATTTCACGACTTCGCTACATTCGACTTTGTTTCCGATGCAATGACGATTTGTCGTCGTGACAGCGTCGGAAATGTGATTTTTCATAAAAATCTGAAATTTTCGTGAAATCAGCGTTTTTGACCCTCGAACATCGAGATTTCGAGAATGAACAACGACACTCGACCATTTCACGATTTCGCTACATTCGACTTTGTTTCCGATGCAATGACGATTTGTCGTCGTGACAGCCTCGGAAATGTGATTTTTCATGAATGTCGGAAATTTTCGTCAAATCAGCGTTTTTGACCCTCGAACATCGTCTTCGTGAGATTCAACGACGACACTCGACCATTTCACGATTTCGCTACAATTCGTCTTTGTTTCCGATGCAATGACGATTTGTCGTCGTGAAAGCCTCGGAAATGTGTTTTTTCATAAAAGTCGGAAATTTTCGTCAAATCAGCGTTTTTGACCCTCGAACATCGAAATCGTGAGATTCAACGATGACACTCGACCATTTCACGATTTCGCTACAATTCGACTTTGTTTCCGATGCAATGACGATTTGTCGTCGTGAAAGCATCGGAAATGTGTTTTTTCATAAAAATCGGAAATTTTCGTGAAATCAGCGTTTTTGACCCTCGAACATCGAGATTTCGAGAATAAACAACGACACTCGACTATTTCACGATTTCGCTACATTCGACTTTGTTTCCGATGCAATGACGATTTGTCGTCGTGAAAGCCTCGGAAATATGATTTTTTATGAAAGTCGGAAATTTTCGTCAAATCAAGCGTTCGTGATCCTCGAACATCGAAATCGTGAGATTCAACGACGACACTCGACCATTTCACGACTTCGCTACATTCGACTTTGTTTCCGATGCAATGACGATTTGTCGTCGTGACAGCGTCGGAAATGTGATTTTTCATAAAAATCTGAAATTTTCGTGAAATCAGCGTTTTTGACCCTCGAACATCGAGATTTCGAGAATGAACAACGACACTCGACCATTTCACGATTTCGCTACATTCGACTTTGTTTCCGATGCAATGACGATTTGTCGTCGTGAAAGCCTCGGAAATGTGTTTTTTCATGAATGTCGGAAATTTTCGTCAAATCAGCGTTTTTGACCCTCGAACATCGACATCGTGAGATTCAACGACGACACTCGACCATTTCACGATTTCGCTACAATTCGACTTTGTTTCCGATGCAATGACGATTTGTCGTCGTGAAAGCCTCGGAAATGTGTTTTTTCATAAATGTCGGAAATTTTCGTCAAATCACCGTTCGTGATCCGCGAACATCGAAATCGTGAGATTCAACGACGACACTCGACCATTTCACGACTTCGCTACATTCGACTTTGTTTCCGATGCAATGACGATTTGTCGTCGTGACAGCGTCGGAAATGTGATTTTTCATAAAAATCTGAAATTTTCGTGAAATCAGCGTTTTTGACCCTCGAACATCGAGATTTCGAGAATGAACAACGACACTCGACCATTTCACGATTTCGCTACATTCGACTTTGTTTCCGATGCAATGACGATTTGTCGTCGTGACAGCCTCGGAAATGTGATTTTTCATGAATGTCGGAAATTTTCGTCAAATCAGCGTTTTTGACCCTCGAACATCGTCTTCGTGAGATTCAACGACGACACTCGACCATTTCACGATTTCGCTACAATTCGTCTTTGTTTCCGATGCAATGACGATTTGTCGTCGTGAAAGCCTCGGAAATGTGTTTTTTCATAAAAGTCGGAAATTTTCGTCAAATCAGCGTTTTTGACCCTCGAACATCGAAATCGTGAGATTCAACGATGACACTCGACCATTTCACGATTTCGCTACAATTCGACTTTGTTTCCGATGCAATGACGATTTGTCGTCGTGAAAGCCTCGGAAATGTGTTTTTTCATAAATGTCGGAAATTTTCGTCAAATCACCGTTCGTGATCCGCGAACATCGAAATCGTGAGATTCAACGACGACACTCGACCATTTCACGACTTCGCTACATTCGACTTTGTTTCCGATGCAATGACGATTTGTCGTCGTGACAGCGTCGGAAATGTGATTTTTAATAAAAATCTGAAATTTTCGTGAAATCAGCGTTTTTGACCCTCGAACATCGAGATTTCGAGAATGAACAACGACACTCGACCATTTCACGATTTCGCTACATTCGACTTTGTTTCCGATGCAATGACGATTTGTCGTCGTGACAGCCTCGGAAATGTGATTTTTCATGAATGTCGGAAATTTTCGTCAAATCAGCGTTTTTGACCCTCGAACATCGTCTTCGTGAGATTCAACGACGACACTCGACCATTTCACGATTTCGCTACAATTCGTCTTTGTTTCCGATGCAATGACGATTTGTCGTCGTGAAAGCCTCGGAAATGTGTTTTTTCATAAAAGTCGGAAATTTTCGTCAAATCAGCGTTTTTGACCCTCGAACATCGAAATCGTGAGATTCAACGATGACACTCGACCATTTCACGATTTCGCTACAATTCGACTTTGTTTCCGATGCAATGACGATTTGTCGTCGTGAAAGCATCGGAAATGTGTTTTTTCATAAAAATCGGAAATTTTCGTGAAATCAGCGTTTTTGACCCTCGAACATCGAGATTTCGAGAATAAACAACGACACTCGACTATTTCACGATTTCGCTACATTCGACTTTGTTTCCGATGCAATGACGATTTGTCGTCGTGAAAGCCTCGGAAATATGATTTTTTATGAAAGTCGGAAATTTTCGTCAAATCAAGCGTTCGTGATCCTCGAACATCGAAATCGTGAGATTCAACGACGACACTCGACCATTTCACGATATCGCTACAATTCGACTTTGTTTCCGATGCAATGACGATTTGTCGTCGTGAAAGCCTCGGAAATGTGTTTTTTCATGAATGTCGGAAATTTTCGTCAAATCAGCGTTTTTGACCCTCGAACATCGACATCGTGAGATTCAACGACGACACTCGACCATTTCACGATTTCGCTACAATTCGACTTTGTTTCCGATGCAATGACGATTTGTCGTCGTGAAAGCCTCGGAAATGTGTTTTTTCATAAATGTCGGAAATTTTCGTCAAATCACCGTTCGTGATCCGCGAACATCGAAATCGTGAGATTCAACGACGACACTCGACCATTTCACGACTTCGCTACATTCGACTTTGTTTCCGATGCAATGACGATTTGTCGTCGTGACAGCGTCGGAAATGTGATTTTTCATAAAAATCTGAAATTTTCGTGAAATCAGCGTTTTTGACCCTCGAACATCGAGATTTCGAGAATGAACAACGACACTCGACCATTTCACGATTTCGCTACATTCGACTTTGTTTCCGATGCAATGACGATTTGTCGTCGTGACAGCCTCGGAAATGTGATTTTTACATGAATGTCGGAAATTTTCGTCAAATCAGCGTTTTTTGACCCTCGAACATCGTCTTCGTGAGATTCAACGACGACACTCGACCATTTCACGATTTCGCTACAATTCGTCTTTGTTTCCGATGCAATGACGATTTGTCGTCGTGAAAGCCTCGGAAATGTGTTTTTTTCATAAAAGTCGGAAATTTTCGTCAAATCAGCGTTTTTGACCCTCGAACATCGAAATCGTGAGATTCAACGATGACACTCGACCATTTCACGATTTCGCTACAATTCGACTTTGTTTCCGATGCAATGACGATTTGTCGTCGTGAAAGCATCGGAAATGTGTTTTTTCATAAAAATCGGAAATTTTCGTGAAATCAGCGTTTTTTGACCCCTCGAACATCGAGATTTCGAGAATAAACAACGACACTCGACTATTTCACGATTTCGCTACATTCGACTTTGTTTCCGATGCAATGACGATTTGTCGTCGTGAAAGCCTCGGAAATATGATTTTTTATGAAAGTCGGAAATTTTTCGTCAAATCAAGCGTTCGTGATCCTCGAACATCGAAATCGTGAGATTCAACGACGACACTCGACCATTTCGCGATTTCGCTACATTCGACCTTGTTTCCGATGCAATGACGATTTGTCGTTGTGAACGCATCGGAACCGTGATTTTTCATCAAAGTCGGAAATTTTCGTCAAATCAGCGTTTTTGACCCTCGAACATCGTCATTGTGAGATTCAACGACGACACTCGACCATTTCACGATTTCGCTACAATTCGACTTTGTTTCCGATGCAATGACGATTTGTCGTTGTGATCGCATCGGAAACGTGATTTTTCATCAAAGTCGGAAATTTTCGTCAAATCAGCGTTTTTGACCCTCGAACATCGTCATCGTGAGATTCAACGACGACACTCGACCATTTCACGATTTCGCTACTTTGTTTCCGATGCAATGACGATTTGTCGTCGTGAAAGCCTCGGAAATGTGTTTTTTCATAAAAGTCGGAAATTTTCGTCAATTCAGCGTTTTTGACCCTCGAACATCGAAATCGTGAGAATCAACGACGAAACTCGACCATTTCACGATTTCGCTACATTCGACTTTCTTTCCGATGCAATAACGATTTGTCGTCGTGACAGCGTCGGAAATGTGATTTTTCATAAAAGTCGGAAATTTTCGTCAAATCAGCGTTTTTGACCCTCGAACATCGTCATTGTGAGATTCAACGACGACACTCGACCATTTCACGATTTCGCTACAATTCGACTTTGTTTCCGATGCAATGACGATTTGTCGTCGTGAAAGCCTCGGAAATGTGATTTTTCATGAAAGTCGGAAATTTTCGTCAAATCAGCGTTTTTGACCCTCGAACATCGACATCGTGAGATTCAACGATGACACTCGACCATTTCACGATTTCGCTACAATTCGACTTTGTTTCCGATGCAATGACGATTTGTCGTCGTGAAAGCCTCGGAAATGTGATTTTTCATGAATGTCGGAAATTTTCGTCAAATCAGCGTTTTTGACCCTCGAACATCGTCATTGTGAGATTCAACGACGACACTCGACCATTTCGCGATTTCGCTACATTCGACTTTGTTTCCGATGCAATGACGATTTGTCGTCGTGACAGCGTCGGAAATGTGATTTTTCATAAAAGTCGGAAATTTTCGTCAAATCAGCGTTTTTGACCCTCGAACATCGTCATTGTGAGATTCAACGACGACACTCGACCATTTCACGATTTCGCTACAATTCGACTTTGTTTCCGATGCAATGACGATTTGTCGTCGTGAAAGCCTCGGAAATGTGATTTTTCATGAAAGTCGGAAATTTTCGTCAAATCAGCGTTTTTGACCCTCGAACATCGACATCGTGAGATTCAACGATGACACTCGACCATTTCACGATTTCGCTACAATTCGACTTTGTTTCCGATGCAATGACGATTTGTCGTCGTGAAAGCCTCGGAAATGTGTTTTTTCATAAATGTCGGAAATTTTCGTCAAATCACCGTTCGTGATCCGCGAACATCGAAATCGTGAGATTCAACGACGACACTCGACCATTTCACGACTTCGCTACATTCGACTTTGTTTCCGATGCAATGACGATTTGTCGTCGTGACAGCGTGGGAAATGTGATTTTTCATAAAAATCTGAAATTTTCGTGAAATCAGCGTTTTTGACCCTCGAACATCGAGATTTCGAGAATAAACAACGACACTCAACCATTTCACGATTTCGCTACATTTGACTTTGTTTCCGATGCAATGACGATTTGTCGTCGTGAAAGCCTCGGAAATGTGATTTTTCATGAAAGTCGGAAATTTTCGTCAAATCAGCGTTCGTGATCCTCGAACATCGAAATCGTGAGATTCAACGACGACACTCGACCATTTCACGATTTCGCTACATTCGACTTAGTTTCCGATGCAATGACGATTTGTCGTCGTGACAGCCTCGGAAATGTGATTTTTCATGAAAGTCGGAAATTTTCGTCAAATCAGCGTTTTTGACCCTCGAACATCGTCATTGTGAGATTCAACGACGACACTCGACCATTTCACGATTTCGCTACAATTCGACTTTGTTTCCGATGCAATGACGATTTGTCATTGTGATCGCATCGGAAACGTGATTTTTCATCAAAGTCGGAAATTTTCGTCAAATCAGCGTTTTTGACCCTCGAACATCGACATCGTGAGATTCAACGATGACACTCGACCATTTCACGATTTCGCTACAATTCGACTTTGTTTCCGATGCAATGACGATTTGTCGTCGTGAAAGCCTCGGAAATGTGTTTTTTCATAAAAGTCGGAAATTTTCGTCAAATCAGCGTTTTTGACCCTCGAACATCGAAATCGTGAGATTCAACGACGACACTCGACCATTTCACGATTTCGCTACAATTCGACTTTGTTTCCGATGCAATGACGATTTGTCATTGTGATCGCATCGGAAACGTGATTTTTCATCAAAGTCGGAAATTTTCGTCAAATCAGCGTTTTTGACCCTCGAACATCGACATCGTGAGATTCAACGACGACACTCGACCATTTCACGATATCGCTACAATTCGACTTTGTTTCCGATGCAATGACGATTTGTCGTCGTGAAAGCCTCGGAAATGTGTTTTTTCATGAATGTCGGAAATTTTCGTCAAATCAGCGTTTTTGACCCTCGAACATCGACATCGTGAGATTCAACGACGACACTCGACCATTTCACGATTTCGCTACAATTCGACTTTGTTTCCGATGCAATGACGATTTGTCGTCGTGAAAGCCTCGGAAATGTGTTTTTTCATAAATGTCGGAAATTTTCGTCAAATCACCGTTCGTGATCCGCGAACATCGAAATCGTGAGATTCAACGACGACACTCGACCATTTCACGACTTCGCTACATTCGACTTTGTTTCCGATGCAATGACGATTTGTCGTCGTGACAGCGTCGGAAATGTGATTTTTCATAAAAATCTGAAATTTTCGTGAAATCAGCGTTTTTGACCCTCGAACATCGAGATTTCGAGAATGAACAACGACACTCGACCATTTCACGATTTCGCTACATTCGACTTTGTTTCCGATGCAATGACGATTTGTCGTCGTGACAGCCTCGGAAATGTGATTTTTCATGAATGTCGGAAATTTTCGTCAAATCAGCGTTTTTGACCCTCGAACATCGTCTTCGTGAGATTCAACGACGACACTCGACCATTTCACGATTTCGCTACAATTCGTCTTTGTTTCCGATGCAATGACGATTTGTCGTCGTGAAAGCCTCGGAAATGTGTTTTTTCATAAAAGTCGGAAATTTTCGTCAAATCAGCGTTTTTGACCCTCGAACATCGAAATCGTGAGATTCAACGATGACACTCGACCATTTCACGATTTCGCTACAATTCGACTTTGTTTCCGATGCAATGACGATTTGTCGTCGTGAAAGCATCGGAAATGTGTTTTTTCATAAAAATCGGAAATTTTCGTGAAATCAGCGTTTTTGACCCTCGAACATCGAGATTTCGAGAATAAACAACGACACTCGACTATTTCACGATTTCGCTACATTCGACTTTGTTTCCGATGCAATGACGATTTGTCGTCGTGAAAGCCTCGGAAATATGATTTTTTATGAAAGTCGGAAATTTTCGTCAAATCAAGCGTTCGTGATCCTCGAACATCGAAATCGTGAGATTCAACGACGACACTCGACCATTTCACGACTTCGCTACATTCGACTTTGTTTCCGATGCAATGACGATTTGTCGTCGTGACAGCGTCGGAAATGTGATTTTTCATAAAAATCTGAAATTTTCGTGAAATCAGCGTTTTTGACCCTCGAACATCGAGATTTCGAGAATGAACAACGACACTCGACCATTTCACGATTTCGCTACATTCGACTTTGTTTCCGATGCAATGACGATTTGTCGTCGTGAAAGCCTCGGAAATGTGTTTTTTCATGAATGTCGGAAATTTTCGTCAAATCAGCGTTTTTGACCCTCGAACATCGACATCGTGAGATTCAACGACGACACTCGACCATTTCACGATTTCGCTACAATTCGACTTTGTTTCCGATGCAATGACGATTTGTCGTCGTGAAAGCCTCGGAAATGTGTTTTTTCATAAATGTCGGAAATTTTCGTCAAATCACCGTTCGTGATCCGCGAACATCGAAATCGTGAGATTCAACGACGACACTCGACCATTTCACGACTTCGCTACATTCGACTTTGTTTCCGATGCAATGACGATTTGTCGTCGTGACAGCGTCGGAAATGTGATTTTTCATAAAAATCTGAAATTTTCGTGAAATCAGCGTTTTTGACCCTCGAACATCGAGATTTCGAGAATGAACAACGACACTCGACCATTTCACGATTTCGCTACATTCGACTTTGTTTCCGATGCAATGACGATTTGTCGTCGTGACAGCCTCGGAAATGTGATTTTTCATGAATGTCGGAAATTTTCGTCAAATCAGCGTTTTTGACCCTCGAACATCGTCTTCGTGAGATTCAACGACGACACTCGACCATTTCACGATTTCGCTACAATTCGTCTTTGTTTCCGATGCAATGACGATTTGTCGTCGTGAAAGCCTCGGAAATGTGTTTTTTCATAAAAGTCGGAAATTTTCGTCAAATCAGCGTTTTTGACCCTCGAACATCGAAATCGTGAGATTCAACGATGACACTCGACCATTTCACGATTTCGCTACAATTCGACTTTGTTTCCGATGCAATGACGATTTGTCGTCGTGAAAGCCTCGGAAATGTGTTTTTTCATAAATGTCGGAAATTTTCGTCAAATCACCGTTCGTGATCCGCGAACATCGAAATCGTGAGATTCAACGACGACACTCGACCATTTCACGACTTCGCTACATTCGACTTTGTTTCCGATGCAATGACGATTTGTCGTCGTGACAGCGTCGGAAATGTGATTTTTCATAAAAATCTGAAATTTTCGTGAAATCAGCGTTTTTGACCCTCGAACATCGAGATTTCGAGAATGAACAACGACACTCGACCATTTCACGATTTCGCTACATTCGACTTTGTTTCCGATGCAATGACGATTTGTCGTCGTGACAGCCTCGGAAATGTGATTTTTCATGAATGTCGGAAATTTTCGTCAAATCAGCGTTTTTGACCCTCGAACATCGTCTTCGTGAGATTCAACGACGACACTCGACCATTTCACGATTTCGCTACAATTCGTCTTTGTTTCCGATGCAATGACGATTTGTCGTCGTGAAAGCCTCGGAAATGTGTTTTTTCATAAAAGTCGGAAATTTTCGTCAAATCAGCGTTTTTGACCCTCGAACATCGAAATCGTGAGATTCAACGATGACACTCGACCATTTCACGATTTCGCTACAATTCGACTTTGTTTCCGATGCAATGACGATTTGTCGTCGTGAAAGCATCGGAAATGTGTTTTTTCATAAAAATCGGAAATTTTCGTGAAATCAGCGTTTTTGACCCTCGAACATCGAGATTTCGAGAATAAACAACGACACTCGACTATTTCACGATTTCGCTACATTCGACTTTGTTTCCGATGCAATGACGATTTGTCGTCGTGAAAGCCTCGGAAATATGATTTTTTATGAAAGTCGGAAATTTTCGTCAAATCAAGCGTTCGTGATCCTCGAACATCGAAATCGTGAGATTCAACGACGACACTCGACCATTTCACGATATCGCTACAATTCGACTTTGTTTCCGATGCAATGACGATTTGTCGTCGTGAAAGCCTCGGAAATGTGTTTTTTCATGAATGTCGGAAATTTTCGTCAAATCAGCGTTTTTGACCCTCGAACATCGACATCGTGAGATTCAACGACGACACTCGACCATTTCACGATTTCGCTACAATTCGACTTTGTTTCCGATGCAATGACGATTTGTCGTCGTGAAAGCCTCGGAAATGTGTTTTTTCATAAATGTCGGAAATTTTCGTCAAATCACCGTTCGTGATCCGCGAACATCGAAATCGTGAGATTCAACGACGACACTCGACCATTTCACGACTTCGCTACATTCGACTTTGTTTCCGATGCAATGACGATTTGTCGTCGTGACAGCGTCGGAAATGTGATTTTTCATAAAAATCTGAAATTTTCGTGAAATCAGCGTTTTTGACCCTCGAACATCGAGATTTCGAGAATGAACAACGACACTCGACCATTTCACGATTTCGCTACATTCGACTTTGTTTCCGATGCAATGACGATTTGTCGTCGTGACAGCCTCGGAAATGTGATTTTTCATGAATGTCGGAAATTTTCGTCAAATCAGCGTTTTTGACCCTCGAACATCGTCTTCGTGAGATTCAACGACGACACTCGACCATTTCACGATTTCGCTACAATTCGTCTTTGTTTCCGATGCAATGACGATTTGTCGTCGTGAAAGCCTCGGAAATGTGTTTTTTCATAAAAGTCGGAAATTTTCGTCAAATCAGCGTTTTTGACCCTCGAACATCGAAATCGTGAGATTCAACGATGACACTCGACCATTTCACGATTTCGCTACAATTCGACTTTGTTTCCGATGCAATGACGATTTGTCGTCGTGAAAGCATCGGAAATGTGTTTTTTCATAAAAATCGGAAATTTTCGTGAAATCAGCGTTTTTGACCCTCGAACATCGAGATTTCGAGAATAAACAACGACACTCGACTATTTCACGATTTCGCTACATTCGACTTTGTTTCCGATGCAATGACGATTTGTCGTCGTGAAAGCCTCGGAAATATGATTTTTTATGAAAGTCGGAAATTTTCGTCAAATCAAGCGTTCGTGATCCTCGAACATCGAAATCGTGAGATTCAACGACGACACTCGACCATTTCGCGATTTCGCTACATTCGACCTTGTTTCCGATGCAATGACGATTTGTCGTTGTGAACGCATCGGAACCGTGATTTTTCATCAAAGTCGGAAATTTTCGTCAAATCAGCGTTTTTGACCCTCGAACATCGTCATTGTGAGATTCAACGACGACACTCGACCATTTCACGATTTCGCTACAATTCGACTTTGTTTCCGATGCAATGACGATTTGTCGTTGTGATCGCATCGGAAACGTGATTTTTCATCAAAGTCGGAAATTTTCGTCAAATCAGCGTTTTTGACCCTCGAACATCGTCATCGTGAGATTCAACGACGACACTCGACCATTTCACGATTTCGCTACTTTGTTTCCGATGCAATGACGATTTGTCGTCGTGAAAGCCTCGGAAATGTGTTTTTTCATAAAAGTCGGAAATTTTCGTCAATTCAGCGTTTTTGACCCTCGAACATCGAAATCGTGAGAATCAACGACGAAACTCGACCATTTCACGATTTCGCTACATTCGACTTTCTTTCCGATGCAATAACGATTTGTCGTTGTGAACGCATTGGAAATGTGTTTTTTCATGAAAGTCGGAAATTTTCGTCAAATCAGCGTTTTTGACCCTCGAACATCGTCATCGTGAGATTCAACGACGGCACTCGACCATTTCACGATTTCGCTACATTCGACTTTGTTTCCGATGCAATGACGATTTGTCGTTGTGAACGCATCGGAAACGTGATTTTTCATCAAAGTCGGAAATTTTCGTCAAATCAGCGTTTTTGACCCTCGAACATCGAAATCGTGAGATTCAACGACGACACTCGACCATTTCACGATTTCGCTACATTCGACTTTGTTTCCGATGCAATGACGATTTGTCGTCGTGAAAGCCTCGGAAATATGATTTTTTATGAAAGTCGGAAATTTTCGTCAAATCAAGCGTTCGTGATCCTCGAACATCGAAATCGTGAGATTCAACGACGACACTCGACCATTTCGCGATTTCGCTACATTCGACCTTGTTTCCGATGCAATGACGATTTGTCGTTGTGAACGCATCGGAACCGTGATTTTTCATCAAAGTCGGAAATTTTCGTCAAATCAGCGTTTTTGACCCTCGAACATCGTCATTGTGAGATTCAACGACGACACTCGACCATTTCACGATTTCGCTACAATTCGACTTTGTTTCCGATGCAATGACGATTTGTCGTTGTGATCGCATCGGAAACGTGATTTTTCATCAAAGTCGGAAATTTTCGTCAAATCAGCGTTTTTGACCCTCGAACATCGTCATCGTGAGATTCAACGACGACACTCGACCATTTCACGATTTCGCTACTTTGTTTCCGATGCAATGACGATTTGTCGTCGTGAAAGCCTCGGAAATGTGTTTTTTCATAAAAGTCGGAAATTTTCGTCAATTCAGCGTTTTTGACCCTCGAACATCGAAATCGTGAGAATCAACGACGACACTCGACCATTTCACGATTTCGCTACATTCGACTTTCTTTCCGATGCAATAACGATTTGTCGTTGTGAACGCATTGGAAATGTGTTTTTTCATGAAAGTCGGAAATTTTCGTCAAATCAGCGTTTTTGACCCTCGAACATCGTCATCGTGAGATTCAACGACGGCACTCGACCATTTCACGATTTCGCTACATTCGACTTTGTTTCCGATGCAATGACGATTTGTCGTTGTGAACGCATCGGAAACGTGATTTTTCATCAAAGTCGGAAATTTTCGTCAAATCAGCGTTTTTGACCCTCGAACATCGAAATCGTGAGATTCAACGACGACACTCGACCATTTCACGATTTCGCTACATTCGACTTTGTTTCCGATGCAATGACGATTTGTCGTCGTGACAGCGTCGGAAATGTGATTTTTCATAAAAGTCGGAAATTTTCGTCAAATCAGCGTTCGTGATCCTCAAACATCGAAATCGTGAGATTCAACGACGACACTCGACCATTTCACGATTTCGCTACATTCGACTTTCTTTCCGATGCAATAACGATTTGTCGTTGTGAACGCATTGGAAATGTGTTTTTTCATGAAAGTCGGAAATTTTCGTCAAATCAGCGTTTTTGACCCTCGAACATCGTCATCGTGAGATTCAACGACGGCACTCGACCATTTCACGATTTCGCTACATTCGACTTTGTTTCCGATGCAATGACGATTTGTCGTTGTGAACGCATCGGAAACGTGATTTTTCATCAAAGTCGGAAATTTTCGTCAAATCAGCGTTTTTGACCCTCGAACATCGAAATCGCGAGATTCAACGACGACACTCGACCATTTCACGATTTCGCTACATTCGACTTTGTTTCCGATGCAATGACGATTTGTCGTCGTGAAAGCCTCGGAAATATGATTTTTTATGAAAGTCGGAAATTTTCGTCAAATCAAGCGTTCGTGATCCTCGAACATCGAAATCGTGAGATTCAACGACGACACTCGACCATTTCGCGATTTCGCTACATTCGACCTTGTTTCCGATGCAATGACGATTTGTCGTTGTGAACGCATCGGAACCGTGATTTTTCATCAAAGTCGGAAATTTTCGTCAAATCAGCGTTTTTGACCCTCGAACATCGTCATTGTGAGATTCAACGACGACACTCGACCATTTCACGATTTCGCTACAATTCGACTTTGTTTCCGATGCAATGACGATTTGTCGTTGTGATCGCATCGGAAACGTGATTTTTCATCAAAGTCGGAAATTTTCGTCAAATCAGCGTTTTTGACCCTCGAACATCGTCATCGTGAGATTCAACGACGACACTCGACCATTTCACGATTTCGCTACTTTGTTTCCGATGCAATGACGATTTGTCGTCGTGAAAGCCTCGGAAATGTGTTTTTTCATAAAAGTCGGAAATTTTCGTCAATTCAGCGTTTTTGACCCTCGAACATCGAAATCGTGAGAATCAACGACGACACTCGACCATTTCACGATTTCGCTACATTCGACTTTCTTTCCGATGCAATAACGATTTGTCGTTGTGAACGCATTGGAAATGTGTTTTTTCATGAAAGTCGGAAATTTTCGTCAAATCAGCGTTTTTGACCCTCGAACATCGTCATCGTGAGATACAACGACGGCACTCGACCATTTCACGATTTCGCTACATTCGACTTTGTTTCCGATGCAATGACGATTTGTCGTCGTGAAAGCCTCGGAAATGTGTTTTTTCATAAAAGTCGGAAATTTTCGTCAAATCAGCGTTTTTGACCCTCGAACATCGAAATCGTGAGATTCAACGACGACACTCGACCATTTCACGATTTCGCTACATTCGACATTGTTTCCGATGCAATGACGATTTGTCGTCGTGACAGCGTCGGAAATGTGATTTTTCATAAAAGTCGGAAATTTTCGTCAAATCAGCGTTCGTGATCCTCAAACATCGAAATCGTGAGATTCAACGACGTCACTCGACCATTTCACGATTTCGCTACATTCGACTTTGTTTCCGATGCAATGACGATTTGTCATCGTGAAAGCCTCGGAAATGTGATTTTTCATGAAAGTCGGAAATTTTCGTCAAATCAGCGTTTTTGACCCTCGAACATCGAAATCGTGAGATTCAACGATGACACTCGACCATTTCACGATTTCGCTACAATTCGACTTTGTTTCCGATGCAATGACGATTTGTCGTCGTGAAAGCATCGGAAATGTGTTTTTTCATAAAAATCGGAAATTTTCGTGAAATCAGCGTTTTTGACCCTCGAACATCGTCATCGTGAGATTCAACGACGGCACTCGACCATTTCACGATTTCGCTATATTCGACTTTGTTTCCGATGCAATGACGATTTGTCGTTGTGAACGCATCGGAACCGTGATTTTTCATCAAAGTCGGAAATTTTCGTCAAATCAGCGTTTTTGACCCTCGAACATCGTCATTGTGAGATTCAACGACGACACTCGACCATTTCACGATTTCGCTACAATTCGACTTTGTTTCCGATGCAATGACGATTTGTCGTTGTGATCGCATCGGAAACGTGATTTTTCATCAAAGTCGGAAATTTTCGTCAAATCAGCGTTTTTGACCCTCGAACATCGTCATCGTGAGATTCAACGACGACACTCGACCATTTCACGATTTCGCTACTTTGTTTCCGATGCAATGACGATTTGTCGTCGTGAAAGCCTCGGAAATGTGTTTTTTCATAAAAGTCGGAAATTTTCGTCAATTCAGCGTTTTTGACCCTCGAACATCGAAATCGTGAGAATCAACGACGACACTCGACCATTTCACGATTTCGCTACATTCGACTTTCTTTCCGATGCAATAACGATTTGTCGTTGTGAACGCATTGGAAATGTGTTTTTTCATGAAAGTCGGAAATTTTCGTCAAATCAGCGTTTTTGACCCTCGAACATCGTCATCGTGAGATACAACGACGGCACTCGACCATTTCACGATTTCGCTACATTCGACTTTGTTTCCGATGCAATGACGATTTGTCGTCGTGAAAGCCTCGGAAATGTGTTTTTTCATAAAAGTCGGAAATTTTCGTCAAATCAGCGTTTTTGACCCTCGAACATCGAAATCGTGAGATTCAACGACGACACTCGACCATTTCACGATTTCGCTACATTCGACATTGTTTCCGATGCAATGACGATTTGTCGTCGTGACAGCGTCGGAAATGTGATTTTTCATAAAAGTCGGAAATTTTCGTCAAATCAGCGTTCGTGATCCTCAAACATCGAAATCGTGAGATTCAACGACGTCACTCGACCATTTCACGATTTCGCTACATTCGACTTTGTTTCCGATGCAATGACGATTTGTCATCGTGAAAGCCTCGGAAATGTGATTTTTCATGAAAGTCGGAAATTTTCGTCAAATCAGCGTTTTTGACCCTCGAACATCGAAATCGTGAGATTCAACGATGACACTCGACCATTTCACGATTTCGCTACAATTCGACTTTGTTTCCGATGCAATGACGATTTGTCGTCGTGAAAGCATCGGAAATGTGTTTTTTCATAAAAATCGGAAATTTTCGTGAAATCAGCGTTTTTGACCCTCGAACATCGTCATCGTGAGATTCAACGACGGCACTCGACCATTTCACGATTTCGCTATATTCGACTTTGTTTCCGATGCAATGACGATTTGTCGTTGTGAACGCATCGGAAACGTGATTTTTCATCAAAGTCGGAAATTTTCGTCAAATCAGCGTTTTTGACCCTCGAACATCGAAATCGTGAGATTCAACGACGACACTCGACCATTTCACGATTTCGCTACATTCGACTTTGTTTCCGATGCAATGACGATTTGTCGTCGTGACAGCGTCGGAAATGTGATTTTTCATAAAAGTCGGAAATTTTCGTCAAATCAGCGTTCGTGATCCTCAAACATCGAAATCGTGAGATTCAACGACGACACTCGACCATTTCACGATTTCGCTACATTCGACTTTGTTTCCGATGCAATGACGATTTGTCATCGTGAAAGCCTCGGAAATGTGATTTTTCATGAAAGACGGAAATTTTCGTCAAATCAGCGTTTTTGACCCTCGAACATCGACATCGTGAGATTCAACGATGACACTCGACCATTTCACGATTTCGCTACAATTCGACTTTGTTTCCGATGCAATGACGATTTGTCGTCGTGAAAGCCTCGGAAATGTGTTTTTTCATAAAAGTCGGAAATTTTCGTCAAATCAGCGTTTTTGACCCTCGAACATCGAAATCGTGAGATTCAACGACGACACTCGACCATTTCACGATTTCGCTACAATTCGACTTTGTTTCCGATGCAATGACGATTTGTCGTCGTGAAAGCCTCGGAAATGTGTTTTTTCATAAAAGTCGGAAATTTTCGTCAAATCAGCGTTTTTGACCCTCGAACATCGAAATCGTGAGATTCAACGATGACACTCGACCATTTCACGATTTCGCTACAATTCGACTTTGTTTCCGATGCAATGACGATTTGTCGTCGTGAAAGCATCGGAAATGTGTTTTTTCATAAAAATCGGAAATTTTCGTGAAATCAGCGTTTTTGACCCTCGAACATCGAGATTTCGAGAATAAACAACGACACTCGACCATTTCACGATTTCGCTACAATTCGTCTTTGTTTCCGATGCAATGACGATTTGTCGTCGTGAAAGCCTCGGAAATGTGTTTTTTCATAAAAGTCGGAAATTTTCGTCAAATCAGCGTTTTTGACCCTCGAACATCGAAATCGTGAGATTCAACGATGACACTCGACCATTTCACGATTTCGCTACAATTCGACTTTGTTTCCGATGCAATGACGATTTGTCGTCGTGAAAGCATCGGAAATGTGTTTTTTCATAAAAACCGGAAATTTTCGTGAAATCAGCGTTTTTGACCCTCGAACATCGAGATTTCGAGAATAAACAACGACACTCGACCATTTCACGATTTCGCTACATTCGACTTTGTTTCCGATGCAATGACGATTTGTCGTTGTGAACGCATCGGAACCGTGATTTTTCATCAAAGTCGGAAATTTTCGTCAAATCAGCGTTTTTGACCCTCGAACATCGTCATTGTGAGATTCAACGACGACACTCGACCATTTCACGATTTCGCTACAATTCGACTTTGTTTCCGATGCAATGACGATTTGTCGTTGTGATCGCATCGGAAACGTGATTTTTCATTAAAGTCGGAAATTTTCGTCAAATCAGCGTTTTTGACCCTCGAACATCGTCATCGTGAGATTCAACGACGACACTCGACCATTTCACGATTTCGCTACTTTGTTTCCGATGCAATGACGATTTGTCGTCGTGAAAGCCTCGGAAATGTGTTTTTTCATAAAAGTCGGAAATTTTCGTCAATTCAGCGTTTTTGACCCTCGAACATCGAAATCGTGAGAATCAACGACGACACTCGACCATTTCACGATTTCGCTACATTCGACTTTGTTTCCGATGCAATAACGATTTGTCGTTGTGAACGCATTGGAAATGTGTTTTTTCATGAAAGTCGGAAATTTTCGTCAAATCAGCGTTTTTGACCCTCGAACATCGTCATCGTGAGATTCAACGACGGCACTCGACCATTTCACGATTTCGCTACTTTGTTTCCGATGCAATGACGATTTGTCGTCGTGAAAGCCTCGGAAATGTGTTTTTTCATAAAAGTCGGAAATTTTCGTCAAATCAGCGTTTTTGACCCTCGAACATCGAAATCGTGAGATTCAACGACGACACTCGACCATTTCACGATTTCGCTACATTCGACATTGTTTCCGATGCAATGACGATTTGTCGTCGTGACAGCGTCGGAAATGTGATTTTTCATAAAAGTCGGAAATTTTCGTCAAATCAGCGTTCGTGATCCTCAAACATCGAAATCGTGAGATTCAACGACGTCACTCGACCATTTCACGATTTCGCTACATTCGACTTTGTTTCCGATGCAATGACGATTTGTCATCGTGAAAGCCTCGGAAATGTGATTTTTCATGAAAGTCGGAAATTTTCGTCAAATCAGCGTTTTTGACCCTCGAACATCGAAATCGTGAGATTCAACGATGACACTCGACCATTTCACGATTTCGCTACAATTCGACTTTGTTTCCGATGCAATGACGATTTGTCGTCGTGAAAGCATCGGAAATGTGTTTTTTCATAAAAATCGGAAATTTTCGTGAAATCAGCGTTTTTGACCCTCGAACATCGTCATCGTGAGATTCAACGACGGCACTCGACCATTTCACGATTTCGCTATATTCGACTTTGTTTCCGATGCAATGACGATTTGTCGTTGTGAACGCATCGGAAACGTGATTTTTCATCAAAGTCGGAAATTTTCGTCAAATCAGCGTTTTTGACCCTCGAACATCGAAATCGTGAGATTCAACGACGACACTCGACCATTTCACGATTTCGCTACATTCGACTTTGTTTCCGATGCAATGACGATTTGTCGTCGTGACAGCGTCGGAAATGTGATTTTTCATAAAAGTCGGAAATTTTCGTCAAATCAGCGTTCGTGATCCTCAAACATCGAAATCGTGAGATTCAACGACGACACTCGACCATTTCACGATTTCGCTACATTCGACTTTGTTTCCGATGCAATGACGATTTGTCATCGTGAAAGCCTCGGAAATGTGATTTTTCATGAAAGACGGAAATTTTCGTCAAATCAGCGTTTTTGACCCTCGAACATCGACATCGTGAGATTCAACGATGACACTCGACCATTTCACGATTTCGCTACAATTCGACTTTGTTTCCGATGCAATGACGATTTGTCGTCGTGAAAGCCTCGGAAATGTGTTTTTTCATAAAAGTCGGAAATTTTCGTCAAATCAGCGTTTTTGACCCTCGAACATCGAAATCGTGAGATTCAACGACGACACTCGACCATTTCACGATTTCGCTACAATTCGACTTTGTTTCCGATGCAATGACGATTTGTCGTCGTGAAAGCCTCGGAAATGTGTTTTTTCATAAAAGTCGGAAATTTTCGTCAAATCAGCGTTTTTGACCCTCGAACATCGAAATCGTGAGATTCAACGATGACACTCGACCATTTCACGATTTCGCTACAATTCGACTTTGTTTCCGATGCAATGACGATTTGTCGTCGTGAAAGCATCGGAAATGTGTTTTTTCATAAAAATCGGAAGTTTTCGTGAAATCAGCGTTTTTGACCCTCGAACATCGAGATTTCGAGAATAAACAACGACACTCGACCATTTCACGATTTCGCTACATTCGACTTTGTTTCCGATGCAATGACGATTTGTCGTCGTGAAAGCCTCGGAAATATGATTTTTTATGAAAGTCGGAAATTTTCGTCAAATCAAGCGTTCGTGATCCTCGAACATCGAAATCGTGAGATTCAACGACGACACTCGACCATTTCACGATTTCGCTACAATTCGTCTTTGTTTCCGATGCAATGACGATTTGTCGTCGTGAAAGCCTCGGAAATGTGTTTTTTCATAAAAGTCGGAAATTTTCGTCAAATCAGCGTTTTTGACCCTCGAACATCGAAATCGTGAGATTCAACGATGACACTCGACCATTTCACGATTTCGCTACAATTCGACTTTGTTTCCGATGCAATGACGATTTGTCGTCGTGAAAGCATCGGAAATGTGTTTTTTCATAAAAACCGGAAATTTTCGTGAAATCAGCGTTTTTGACCCTCGAACATCGAGATTTCGAGAATAAACAACGACACTCGACCATTTCACGATTTCGCTACATTCGACTTTGTTTCCGATGCAATGACGATTTGTCGTCGTGAAAGCCTCGGAAATGTGTTTTTTCATAAATGTCGGAAATTTTCGTCAAATCACCGTTCGTGATCCGCGAACATCGAAATCGTGAGATTCAACGACGACACTCGACCATTTCACGACTTCGCTACATTCGACTTTGTTTCCGATGCAATGACGATTTGTCGTCGTGACAGCGTCGGAAATGTGATTTTTCATAAAAATCTGAAATTTTCGTGAAATCAGCGTTATTGACCCTCGAACATCGAGATTTCGAGAATGAACAACGACACTCGACCATTTCACGATTTCGCTACATTCGACTTTGTTTCCGATGCAATGACGATTTGTCGTCGTGACAGCCTCGGAAATGTGATTTTTCATGAATGTCGGAAATTTTCGTCAAATCAGCGTTTTTGACCCTCGAACATCGTCTTCGTGAGATTCAACGACGACACTCGACCATTTCACGATTTCGCTACAATTCGTCTTTGTTTCCGATGCAATGACGATTTGTCGTTGTGAACGCATTGGAAATGTGTTTTTTCATGAAAGTCGGAAATTTTCGTCAAATCAGCGTTTTTGACCCTCGAACATCGTCATCGTGAGATTCAACGACGGCACTCGACCATTTCACGATTTCGCTATATTCGACTTTGTTTCCGATGCAATGACGATTTGTCGTCGTGACAGCCTCGGAAATGTGATTTTTCATGAATGTCGGAAATTTTCGTCAAATCAGCGTTTTTGACCCTCGAACATCGTCTTCGTGAGATTCAACGACGACACTCGACCATTTCACGATTTCGCTACAATTCGTCTTTGTTTCCGATGCAATGACGATTTGTCGTCGTGAAAGCCTCGGAAATGTGTTTTTTCATAAAAGTCGGAAATTTTCGTCAAATCAGCGTTTTTGACCCTCGAACATCGAAATCGTGAGATTCAACGATGACACTCGACCATTTCACGATTTCGCTACAATTCGACTTTGTTTCCGATGCAATGACGATTTGTCGTCGTGAAAGCATCGGAAATGTGTTTTTTCATAAAAATCGGAAATTTTCGTGAAAACAGCGTTTTTGACCCTCGAACATCGAGATTTCGAGAATAAACAACGACACTCGACTATTTCACGATTTCGCTACATTCGACTTTGTTTCCGATGCAATGACGATTTGTCGTCGTGAAAGCCTCGGAAATATGATTTTTTATGAAAGTCGGAAATTTTCGTCAAATCAAGCGTTCGTGATCCTCGAACATCGAAATCGTGAGATTCAACGACGACACTCGACCATTTCGCGATTTCGCTACATTCGACCTTGTTTCCGATGCAATGACGATTTGTCGTTGTGAACGCATCGGAACCGTGATTTTTCATCAAAGTCGGAAATTTTCGTCAAATCAGCGTTTTTGACCCTCGAACATCGTCATTGTGAGATTCAACGACGACACTCGACCATTTCACGATTTCGCTACAATTCGACTTTGTTTCCGATGCAATGACGATTTGTCGTTGTGATCGCATCGGAAACGTGATTTTTCATCAAAGTCGGAAATTTTCGTCAAATCAGCGTTTTTGACCCTCGAACATCGTCATCGTGAGATTCAACGACGACACTCGACCATTTCACGATTTCGCTACTTTGTTTCCGATGCAATGACGATTTGTCGTCGTGAAAGCCTCGGAAATGTGTTTTTTCATAAAAGTCGGAAATTTTCGTCAATTCAGCGTTTTTGACCCTCGAACATCGAAATCGTGAGAATCAACGACGACACTCGACCATTTCACGATTTCGCTACATTCGACTTTCTTTCCGATGCAATAACGATTTGTCGTTGTGAACGCATTGGAAATGTGTTTTTTCATGAAAGTCGGAAATTTTCGTCAAATCAGCGTTTTTGACCCTCGAACATCGTCATCGTGAGATTCAACGACGGCACTCGACCATTTCACGATTTCGCTACATTCGACTTTGTTTCCGATGCAATGACGATTTGTCGTTGTGAACGCATCGGAAACGTGATTTTTCATCAAAGTCGGAAATTTTCGTCAAATCAGCGTTTTTGACCCTCGAACATCGAAATCGTGAGATTCAACGACGACACTCGACCATTTCACGATTTCGCTACATTCGACTTTGTTTCCGATGCAATGACGATTTGTCGTCGTGAAAGCCTCGGAAATATGATTTTTTATGAAAGTCGGAAATTTTCGTCAAATCAAGCGTTCGTGATCCTCGAACATCGAAATCGTGAGATTCAACGACGACACTCGACCATTTCGCGATTTCGCTTCATTCGACCTTGTTTCCGATGCAATGACGATTTGTCGTTGTGAACGCATCGGAACCGTGATTTTTCATCAAAGTCGGAAATTTTCGTCAAATCAGCGTTTTTGACCCTCGAACATCGTCATTGTGAGATTCAACGACGACACTCGACCATTTCACGATTTCGCTACAATTCGACTTTGTTTCCGATGCAATGACGATTTGTCGTCGTGAAAGCCTCGGAAATGTGTTTTTTCATAAATGTCGGAAATTTTCGTCAAATCACCGTTCGTGATCCGCGAACATCGAAATCGTGAGATTCAACGACGACACTCGACCATTTCACGACTTCGCTACATTCGACTTTGTTTCCGATGCAATGACGATTTGTCGTCGTGACAGCGTCGGAAATGTGATTTTTCATAAAAATCTGAAATTTTCGTGAAATCAGCGTTTTTGACCCTCGAACATCGAGATTTCGAGAATGAACAACGACACTCGACCATTTCACGATTTCGCTACATTCGACTTTGTTTCCGATGCAATGACGATTTGTCGTCGTGACAGCCTCGGAAATGTGATTTTTCATGAATGTCGGAAATTTTCGTCAAATCAGCGTTTTTGACCCTCGAACATCGTCTTCGTGAGATTCAACGACGACACTCGACCATTTCACGATTTCGCTACAATTCGTCTTTGTTTCCGATGCAATGACGATTTGTCGTCGTGAAAGCCTCGGAAATGTGTTTTTTCATAAAAGTCGGAAATTTTCGTCAAATCAGCGTTTTTGACCCTCGAACATCGAAATCGTGAGATTCAACGATGACACTCGACCATTTCACGATTTCGCTACAATTCGACTTTGTTTCCGATGCAATGACGATTTGTCGTCGTGAAAGCATCGGAAATGTGTTTTTTCATAAAAATCGGAAATTTTCGTGAAATCAGCGTTTTTGACCCTCGAACATCGAGATTTCGAGAATAAACAACGACACTCGACTATTTCACGATTTCGCTACATTCGACTTTGTTTCCGATGCAATGACGATTTGTCGTCGTGAAAGCCTCGGAAATATGATTTTTTATGAAAGTCGGAAATTTTCGTCAAATCAAGCGTTCGTGATCCTCGAACATCGAAATCGTGAGATTCAACGACGACACTCGACCATTTCGCGATTTCGCTACATTCGACCTTGTTTCCGATGCAATGACGATTTGTCGTTGTGAACGCATCGGAACCGTGATTTTTCATCAAAGTCGGAAATTTTCGTCAAATCAGCGTTTTTGACCCTCGAACATCGTCATTGTGAGATTCAACGACGACACTCGACCATTTCACGATTTCGCTACAATTCGACTTTGTTTCCGATGCAATGACGATTTGTCGTTGTGATCGCATCGGAAACGTGATTTTTCATCAAAGTCGGAAATTTTCGTCAAATCAGCGTTTTTGACCCTCGAACATCGTCATCGTGAGATTCAACGACGACACTCGACCATTTCACGATTTCGCTACTTTGTTTCCGATGCAATGACGATTTGTCGTCGTGAAAGCCTCGGAAATGTGTTTTTTCATAAAAGTCGGAAATTTTCGTCAATTCAGCGTTTTTGACCCTCGAACATCGAAATCGTGAGAATCAACGACGAAACTCGACCATTTCACGATTTCGCTACATTCGACTTTCTTTCCGATGCAATAACGATTTGTCGTCGTGACAGCGTCGGAAATGTGATTTTTCATAAAAGTCGGAAATTTTCGTCAAATCAGCGTTTTTGACCCTCGAACATCGTCATTGTGAGATTCAACGACGACACTCGACCATTTCACGATTTCGCTACAATTCGACTTTGTTTCCGATGCAATGACGATTTGTCGTCGTGAAAGCCTCGGAAATGTGATTTTTCATGAAAGTCGGAAATTTTCGTCAAATCAGCGTTTTTGACCCTCGAACATCGACATCGTGAGATTCAACGATGACACTCGACCATTTCACGATTTCGCTACAATTCGACTTTGTTTCCGATGCAATGACGATTTGTCGTCGTGAAAGCCTCGGAAATGTGATTTTTCATGAATGTCGGAAATTTTCGTCAAATCAGCGTTTTTGACCCTCGAACATCGTCATTGTGAGATTCAACGACGACACTCGACCATTTCGCGATTTCGCTACATTCGACTTTGTTTCCGATGCAATGACGATTTGTCGTCGTGACAGCGTCGGAAATGTGATTTTTCATAAAAGTCGGAAATTTTCGTCAAATCAGCGTTTTTGACCCTCGAACATCGTCATTGTGAGATTCAACGACGACACTCGACCATTTCACGATTTCGCTACAATTCGACTTTGTTTCCGATGCAATGACGATTTGTCGTCGTGAAAGCCTCGGAAATGTGATTTTTCATGAAAGTCGGAAATTTTCGTCAAATCAGCGTTTTTGACCCTCGAACATCGACATCGTGAGATTCAACGATGACACTCGACCATTTCACGATTTCGCTACAATTCGACTTTGTTTCCGATGCAATGACGATTTGTCGTCGTGAAAGCCTCGGAAATGTGTTTTTTCATAAATGTCGGAAATTTTCGTCAAATCACCGTTCGTGATCCGCGAACATCGAAATCGTGAGATTCAACGACGACACTCGACCATTTCACGACTTCGCTACATTCGACTTTGTTTCCGATGCAATGACGATTTGTCGTCGTGACAGCGTGGGAAATGTGATTTTTCATAAAAATCTGAAATTTTCGTGAAATCAGCGTTTTTGACCCTCGAACATCGAGATTTCGAGAATAAACAACGACACTCAACCATTTCACGATTTCGCTACATTTGACTTTGTTTCCGATGCAATGACGATTTGTCGTCGTGAAAGCCTCGGAAATGTGATTTTTCATGAAAGTCGGAAATTTTCGTCAAATCAGCGTTCGTGATCCTCGAACATCGAAATCGTGAGATTCAACGACGACACTCGACCATTTCACGATTTCGCTACATTCGACTTAGTTTCCGATGCAATGACGATTTGTCGTCGTGACAGCCTCGGAAATGTGATTTTTCATGAAAGTCGGAAATTTTCGTCAAATCAGCGTTTTTGACCCTCGAACATCGTCATTGTGAGATTCAACGACGACACTCGACCATTTCACGATTTCGCTACAATTCGACTTTGTTTCCGATGCAATGACGATTTGTCATTGTGATCGCATCGGAAACGTGATTTTTCATCAAAGTCGGAAATTTTCGTCAAATCAGCGTTTTTGACCCTCGAACATCGACATCGTGAGATTCAACGATGACACTCGACCATTTCACGATTTCGCTACAATTCGACTTTGTTTCCGATGCAATGACGATTTGTCGTCGTGAAAGCCTCGGAAATGTGTTTTTTCATAAAAGTCGGAAATTTTCGTCAAATCAGCGTTTTTGACCCTCGAACATCGAGATTTCGAGAATAAACAACGACACTCAACCATTTCACGATTTCGCTACATTTGACTTTGTTTCCGATGCAATGACGATTTGTCGTCGTGACAGCGTCGGAAATGTGATTTTTCATAAAAGTCGGAAATTTTCGTCAAATCAGCGTTTTTGACCCTCGAACATCGTCATTGTGAGATTCAACGACGACACTCGACCATTTCACGATTTCGCTACAATTCGACTTTGTTTCCGATGCAATGACGATTTGTCGTCGTGAAAGCCTCGGAAATGTGATTTTTCATGAAAGTCGGAAATTTTCGTCAAATCAGCGTTTTTGACCCTCGAACATCGACATCGTGAGATTCAACGATGACACTCGACCATTTCACGATTTCGCTACAATTCGACTTTGTTTCCGATGCAATGACGATTTGTCGTCGTGAAAGCCTCGGAAATGTGTTTTTTCATAAATGTCGGAAATTTTCGTCAAATCACCGTTCGTGATCCGCGAACATCGAAATCGTGAGATTCAACGACGACACTCGACCATTTCACGACTTCGCTACATTCGACTTTGTTTCCGATGCAATGACGATTTGTCGTCGTGACAGCGTGGGAAATGTGATTTTTCATAAAAATCTGAAATTTTCGTGAAATCAGCGTTTTTGACCCTCGAACATCGAGATTTCGAGAATAAACAACGACACTCAACCATTTCACGATTTCGCTACATTTGACTTTGTTTCCGATGCAATGACGATTTGTCGTCGTGAAAGCCTCGGAAATGTGATTTTTCATGAAAGTCGGAAATTTTCGTCAAATCAGCGTTCGTGATCCTCGAACATCGAAATCGTGAGATTCAACGACGACACTCGACCATTTCACGATTTCGCTACATTCGACTTAGTTTCCGATGCAATGACGATTTGTCGTCGTGACAGCCTCGGAAATGTGATTTTTCATGAAAGTCGGAAATTTTCGTCAAATCAGCGTTTTTGACCCTCGAACATCGTCATTGTGAGATTCAACGACGACACTCGACCATTTCACGATTTCGCTACAATTCGACTTTGTTTCCGATGCAATGACGATTTGTCATTGTGATCGCATCGGAAACGTGATTTTTCATCAAAGTCGGAAATTTTCGTCAAATCAGCGTTTTTGACCCTCGAACATCGACATCGTGAGATTCAACGATGACACTCGACCATTTCACGATTTCGCTACAATTCGACTTTGTTTCCGATGCAATGACGATTTGTCGTCGTGAAAGCCTCGGAAATGTGTTTTTTCATAAAAGTCGGAAATTTTCGTCAAATCAGCGTTTTTGACCCTCGAACATCGAAATCGTGAGATTCAACGACGACACTCGACCATTTCACGATTTCGCTACAATTCGACTTTGTTTCCGATGCAATGACGATTTGTCATTGTGATCGCATCGGAAACGTGATTTTTCATCAAAGTCGGAAATTTTCGTCAAATCAGCGTTTTTGACCCTCGAACATCGACATCGTGAGATTCAACGACGACACTCGACCATTTCACGATATCGCTACAATTCGACTTTGTTTCCGATGCAATGACGATTTGTCGTCGTGAAAGCCTCGGAAATGTGTTTTTTCATGAATGTCGGAAATTTTCGTCAAATCAGCGTTTTTGACCCTCGAACATCGACATCGTGAGATTCAACGACGACACTCGACCATTTCACGATTTCGCTACAATTCGACTTTGTTTCCGATGCAATGACGATTTGTCGTCGTGAAAGCCTCGGAAATGTGTTTTTTCATAAATGTCGGAAATTTTCGTCAAATCACCGTTCGTGATCCGCGAACATCGAAATCGTGAGATTCAACGACGACACTCGACCATTTCACGACTTCGCTACATTCGACTTTGTTTCCGATGCAATGACGATTTGTCGTCGTGACAGCGTCGGAAATGTGATTTTTCATAAAAATCTGAAATTTTCGTGAAATCAGCGTTTTTGACCCTCGAACATCGAGATTTCGAGAATGAACAACGACACTCGACCATTTCACGATTTCGCTACATTCGACTTTGTTTCCGATGCAATGACGATTTGTCGTCGTGACAGCCTCGGAAATGTGATTTTTCATGAATGTCGGAAATTTTCGTCAAATCAGCGTTTTTGACCCTCGAACATCGTCTTCGTGAGATTCAACGACGACACTCGACCATTTCACGATTTCGCTACAATTCGTCTTTGTTTCCGATGCAATGACGATTTGTCGTCGTGAAAGCCTCGGAAATGTGTTTTTTCATAAAAGTCGGAAATTTTCGTCAAATCAGCGTTTTTGACCCTCGAACATCGAAATCGTGAGATTCAACGATGACACTCGACCATTTCACGATTTCGCTACAATTCGACTTTGTTTCCGATGCAATGACGATTTGTCGTCGTGAAAGCATCGGAAATGTGTTTTTTCATAAAAATCGGAAATTTTCGTGAAATCAGCGTTTTTGACCCTCGAACATCGAGATTTCGAGAATAAACAACGACACTCGACTATTTCACGATTTCGCTACATTCGACTTTGTTTCCGATGCAATGACGATTTGTCGTCGTGAAAGCCTCGGAAATATGATTTTTTATGAAAGTCGGAAATTTTCGTCAAATCAAGCGTTCGTGATCCTCGAACATCGAAATCGTGAGATTCAACGACGACACTCGACCATTTCACGACTTCGCTACATTCGACTTTGTTTCCGATGCAATGACGATTTGTCGTCGTGACAGCGTCGGAAATGTGATTTTTCATAAAAATCTGAAATTTTCGTGAAATCAGCGTTTTTGACCCTCGAACATCGAGATTTCGAGAATGAACAACGACACTCGACCATTTCACGATTTCGCTACATTCGACTTTGTTTCCGATGCAATGACGATTTGTCGTCGTGAAAGCCTCGGAAATGTGTTTTTTCATGAATGTCGGAAATTTTCGTCAAATCAGCGTTTTTGACCCTCGAACATCGACATCGTGAGATTCAACGACGACACTCGACCATTTCACGATTTCGCTACAATTCGACTTTGTTTCCGATGCAATGACGATTTGTCGTCGTGAAAGCCTCGGAAATGTGTTTTTTCATAAATGTCGGAAATTTTCGTCAAATCACCGTTCGTGATCCGCGAACATCGAAATCGTGAGATTCAACGACGACACTCGACCATTTCACGACTTCGCTACATTCGACTTTGTTTCCGATGCAATGACGATTTGTCGTCGTGACAGCGTCGGAAATGTGATTTTTCATAAAAATCTGAAATTTTCGTGAAATCAGCGTTTTTGACCCTCGAACATCGAGATTTCGAGAATGAACAACGACACTCGACCATTTCACGATTTCGCTACATTCGACTTTGTTTCCGATGCAATGACGATTTGTCGTCGTGACAGCCTCGGAAATGTGATTTTTCATGAATGTCGGAAATTTTCGTCAAATCAGCGTTTTTGACCCTCGAACATCGTCTTCGTGAGATTCAACGACGACACTCGACCATTTCACGATTTCGCTACAATTCGTCTTTGTTTCCGATGCAATGACGATTTGTCGTCGTGAAAGCCTCGGAAATGTGTTTTTTCATAAAAGTCGGAAATTTTCGTCAAATCAGCGTTTTTGACCCTCGAACATCGAAATCGTGAGATTCAACGATGACACTCGACCATTTCACGATTTCGCTACAATTCGACTTTGTTTCCGATGCAATGACGATTTGTCGTCGTGAAAGCCTCGGAAATGTGTTTTTTCATAAATGTCGGAAATTTTCGTCAAATCACCGTTCGTGATCCGCGAACATCGAAATCGTGAGATTCAACGACGACACTCGACCATTTCACGACTTCGCTACATTCGACTTTGTTTCCGATGCAATGACGATTTGTCGTCGTGACAGCGTCGGAAATGTGATTTTTCATAAAAATCTGAAATTTTCGTGAAATCAGCGTTTTTGACCCTCGAACATCGAGATTTCGAGAATGAACAACGACACTCGACCATTTCACGATTTCGCTACATTCGACTTTGTTTCCGATGCAATGACGATTTGTCGTCGTGACAGCCTCGGAAATGTGATTTTTCATGAATGTCGGAAATTTTCGTCAAATCAGCGTTTTTGACCCTCGAACATCGTCTTCGTGAGATTCAACGACGACACTCGACCATTTCACGATTTCGCTACAATTCGTCTTTGTTTCCGATGCAATGACGATTTGTCGTCGTGAAAGCCTCGGAAATGTGTTTTTTCATAAAAGTCGGAAATTTTCGTCAAATCAGCGTTTTTGACCCTCGAACATCGAAATCGTGAGATTCAACGATGACACTCGACCATTTCACGATTTCGCTACAATTCGACTTTGTTTCCGATGCAATGACGATTTGTCGTCGTGAAAGCATCGGAAATGTGTTTTTTCATAAAAATCGGAAATTTTCGTGAAATCAGCGTTTTTGACCCTCGAACATCGAGATTTCGAGAATAAACAACGACACTCGACTATTTCACGATTTCGCTACATTCGACTTTGTTTCCGATGCAATGACGATTTGTCGTCGTGAAAGCCTCGGAAATATGATTTTTTATGAAAGTCGGAAATTTTCGTCAAATCAAGCGTTCGTGATCCTCGAACATCGAAATCGTGAGATTCAACGACGACACTCGACCATTTCACGATATCGCTACAATTCGACTTTGTTTCCGATGCAATGACGATTTGTCGTCGTGAAAGCCTCGGAAATGTGTTTTTTCATGAATGTCGGAAATTTTCGTCAAATCAGCGTTTTTGACCCTCGAACATCGACATCGTGAGATTCAACGACGACACTCGACCATTTCACGATTTCGCTACAATTCGACTTTGTTTCCGATGCAATGACGATTTGTCGTCGTGAAAGCCTCGGAAATGTGTTTTTTCATAAATGTCGGAAATTTTCGTCAAATCACCGTTCGTGATCCGCGAACATCGAAATCGTGAGATTCAACGACGACACTCGACCATTTCACGACTTCGCTACATTCGACTTTGTTTCCGATGCAATGACGATTTGTCGTCGTGACAGCGTCGGAAATGTGATTTTTCATAAAAATCTGAAATTTTCGTGAAATCAGCGTTTTTGACCCTCGAACATCGAGATTTCGAGAATGAACAACGACACTCGACCATTTCACGATTTCGCTACATTCGACTTTGTTTCCGATGCAATGACGATTTGTCGTCGTGACAGCCTCGGAAATGTGATTTTTCATGAATGTCGGAAATTTTCGTCAAATCAGCGTTTTTGACCCTCGAACATCGTCTTCGTGAGATTCAACGACGACACTCGACCATTTCACGATTTCGCTACAATTCGTCTTTGTTTCCGATGCAATGACGATTTGTCGTCGTGAAAGCCTCGGAAATGTGTTTTTTCATAAAAGTCGGAAATTTTCGTCAAATCAGCGTTTTTGACCCTCGAACATCGAAATCGTGAGATTCAACGATGACACTCGACCATTTCACGATTTCGCTACAATTCGACTTTGTTTCCGATGCAATGACGATTTGTCGTCGTGAAAGCATCGGAAATGTGTTTTTTCATAAAAATCGGAAATTTTCGTGAAATCAGCGTTTTTGACCCTCGAACATCGAGATTTCGAGAATAAACAACGACACTCGACTATTTCACGATTTCGCTACATTCGACTTTGTTTCCGATGCAATGACGATTTGTCGTCGTGAAAGCCTCGGAAATATGATTTTTTATGAAAGTCGGAAATTTTCGTCAAATCAAGCGTTCGTGATCCTCGAACATCGAAATCGTGAGATTCAACGACGACACTCGACCATTTCGCGATTTCGCTACATTCGACCTTGTTTCCGATGCAATGACGATTTGTCGTTGTGAACGCATCGGAACCGTGATTTTTCATCAAAGTCGGAAATTTTCGTCAAATCAGCGTTTTTGACCCTCGAACATCGTCATTGTGAGATTCAACGACGACACTCGACCATTTCACGATTTCGCTACAATTCGACTTTGTTTCCGATGCAATGACGATTTGTCGTTGTGATCGCATCGGAAACGTGATTTTTCATCAAAGTCGGAAATTTTCGTCAAATCAGCGTTTTTGACCCTCGAACATCGTCATCGTGAGATTCAACGACGACACTCGACCATTTCACGATTTCGCTACTTTGTTTCCGATGCAATGACGATTTGTCGTCGTGAAAGCCTCGGAAATGTGTTTTTTCATAAAAGTCGGAAATTTTCGTCAATTCAGCGTTTTTGACCCTCGAACATCGAAATCGTGAGAATCAACGACGAAACTCGACCATTTCACGATTTCGCTACATTCGACTTTCTTTCCGATGCAATAACGATTTGTCGTTGTGAACGCATTGGAAATGTGTTTTTTCATGAAAGTCGGAAATTTTCGTCAAATCAGCGTTTTTGACCCTCGAACATCGTCATCGTGAGATTCAACGACGGCACTCGACCATTTCACGATTTCGCTACATTCGACTTTGTTTCCGATGCAATGACGATTTGTCGTTGTGAACGCATCGGAAACGTGATTTTTCATCAAAGTCGGAAATTTTCGTCAAATCAGCGTTTTTGACCCTCGAACATCGAAATCGTGAGATTCAACGACGACACTCGACCATTTCACGATTTCGCTACATTCGACTTTGTTTCCGATGCAATGACGATTTGTCGTCGTGAAAGCCTCGGAAATATGATTTTTTATGAAAGTCGGAAATTTTCGTCAAATCAAGCGTTCGTGATCCTCGAACATCGAAATCGTGAGATTCAACGACGACACTCGACCATTTCGCGATTTCGCTACATTCGACTTTGTTTCCGATGCAATGACGATTTGTCGTCGTGAAAGCCTCGGAAATGTGTTTTTTCATGAATGTCGGAAATTTTCGTCAAATCAGCGTTTTTGACCCTCGAACATCGACATCGTGAGATTCAACGACGACACTCGACCATTTCACGATTTCGCTACAATTCGACTTTGTTTCCGATGCAATGACGATTTGTCGTCGTGAAAGCCTCGGAAATGTGTTTTTTCATAAATGTCGGAAATTTTCGTCAAATCACCGTTCGTGATCCGCGAACATCGAAATCGTGAGATTCAACGACGACACTCGACCATTTCACGACTTCGCTACATTCGACTTTGTTTCCGATGCAATGACGATTTGTCGTCGTGACAGCGTCGGAAATGTGATTTTTCATAAAAATCTGAAATTTTCGTGAAATCAGCGTTTTTGACCCTCGAACATCGAGATTTCGAGAATGAACAACGACACTCGACCATTTCACGATTTCGCTACATTCGACTTTGTTTCCGATGCAATGACGATTTGTCGTCGTGACAGCCTCGGAAATGTGATTTTTCATGAATGTCGGAAATTTTCGTCAAATCAGCGTTTTTGACCCTCGAACATCGTCTTCGTGAGATTCAACGACGACACTCGACCATTTCACGATTTCGCTACAATTCGTCTTTGTTTCCGATGCAATGACGATTTGTCGTCGTGAAAGCCTCGGAAATGTGTTTTTTCATAAAAGTCGGAAATTTTCGTCAAATCAGCGTTTTTGACCCTCGAACATCGAAATCGTGAGATTCAACGATGACACTCGACCATTTCACGATTTCGCTACAATTCGACTTTGTTTCCGATGCAATGACGATTTGTCGTCGTGAAAGCCTCGGAAATGTGTTTTTTCATAAATGTCGGAAATTTTCGTCAAATCACCGTTCGTGATCCGCGAACATCGAAATCGTGAGATTCAACGACGACACTCGACCATTTCACGACTTCGCTACATTCGACTTTGTTTCCGATGCAATGACGATTTGTCGTCGTGACAGCGTCGGAAATGTGATTTTTCATAAAAATCTGAAATTTTCGTGAAATCAGCGTTTTTGACCCTCGAACATCGAGATTTCGAGAATGAACAACGACACTCGACCATTTCACGATTTCGCTACATTCGACTTTGTTTCCGATGCAATGACGATTTGTCGTCGTGACAGCCTCGGAAATGTGATTTTTCATGAATGTCGGAAATTTTCGTCAAATCAGCGTTTTTGACCCTCGAACATCGTCTTCGTGAGATTCAACGACGACACTCGACCATTTCACGATTTCGCTACAATTCGTCTTTGTTTCCGATGCAATGACGATTTGTCGTCGTGAAAGCCTCGGAAATGTGTTTTTTCATAAAAGTCGGAAATTTTCGTCAAATCAGCGTTTTTGACCCTCGAACATCGAAATCGTGAGATTCAACGATGACACTCGACCATTTCACGATTTCGCTACAATTCGACTTTGTTTCCGATGCAATGACGATTTGTCGTCGTGAAAGCATCGGAAATGTGTTTTTTCATAAAAATCGGAAATTTTCGTGAAATCAGCGTTTTTGACCCTCGAACATCGAGATTTCGAGAATAAACAACGACACTCGACTATTTCACGATTTCGCTACATTCGACTTTGTTTCCGATGCAATGACGATTTGTCGTCGTGAAAGCCTCGGAAATATGATTTTTTATGAAAGTCGGAAATTTTCGTCAAATCAAGCGTTCGTGATCCTCGAACATCGAAATCGTGAGATTCAACGACGACACTCGACCATTTCACGATATCGCTACAATTCGACTTTGTTTCCGATGCAATGACGATTTGTCGTCGTGAAAGCCTCGGAAATGTGTTTTTTCATGAATGTCGGAAATTTTCGTCAAATCAGCGTTTTTGACCCTCGAACATCGACATCGTGAGATTCAACGACGACACTCGACCATTTCACGATTTCGCTACAATTCGACTTTGTTTCCGATGCAATGACGATTTGTCGTCGTGAAAGCCTCGGAAATGTGTTTTTTCATAAATGTCGGAAATTTTCGTCAAATCACCGTTCGTGATCCGCGAACATCGAAATCGTGAGATTCAACGACGACACTCGACCATTTCACGACTTCGCTACATTCGACTTTGTTTCCGATGCAATGACGATTTGTCGTCGTGACAGCGTCGGAAATGTGATTTTTCATAAAAATCTGAAATTTTCGTGAAATCAGCGTTTTTGACCCTCGAACATCGAGATTTCGAGAATGAACAACGACACTCGACCATTTCACGATTTCGCTACATTCGACTTTGTTTCCGATGCAATGACGATTTGTCGTCGTGACAGCCTCGGAAATGTGATTTTTCATGAATGTCGGAAATTTTCGTCAAATCAGCGTTTTTGACCCTCGAACATCGTCTTCGTGAGATTCAACGACGACACTCGACCATTTCACGATTTCGCTACAATTCGTCTTTGTTTCCGATGCAATGACGATTTGTCGTCGTGAAAGCCTCGGAAATGTGTTTTTTCATAAAAGTCGGAAATTTTCGTCAAATCAGCGTTTTTGACCCTCGAACATCGAAATCGTGAGATTCAACGATGACACTCGACCATTTCACGATTTCGCTACAATTCGACTTTGTTTCCGATGCAATGACGATTTGTCGTCGTGAAAGCATCGGAAATGTGTTTTTTCATAAAAATCGGAAATTTTCGTGAAATCAGCGTTTTTGACCCTCGAACATCGAGATTTCGAGAATAAACAACGACACTCGACTATTTCACGATTTCGCTACATTCGACTTTGTTTCCGATGCAATGACGATTTGTCGTCGTGAAAGCCTCGGAAATATGATTTTTTATGAAAGTCGGAAATTTTCGTCAAATCAAGCGTTCGTGATCCTCGAACATCGAAATCGTGAGATTCAACGACGACACTCGACCATTTCGCGATTTCGCTACATTCGACCTTGTTTCCGATGCAATGACGATTTGTCGTTGTGAACGCATCGGAACCGTGATTTTTCATCAAAGTCGGAAATTTTCGTCAAATCAGCGTTTTTGACCCTCGAACATCGTCATTGTGAGATTCAACGACGACACTCGACCATTTCACGATTTCGCTACAATTCGACTTTGTTTCCGATGCAATGACGATTTGTCGTTGTGATCGCATCGGAAACGTGATTTTTCATCAAAGTCGGAAATTTTCGTCAAATCAGCGTTTTTGACCCTCGAACATCGTCATCGTGAGATTCAACGACGACACTCGACCATTTCACGATTTCGCTACTTTGTTTCCGATGCAATGACGATTTGTCGTCGTGAAAGCCTCGGAAATGTGTTTTTTCATAAAAGTCGGAAATTTTCGTCAATTCAGCGTTTTTGACCCTCGAACATCGAAATCGTGAGAATCAACGACGAAACTCGACCATTTCACGATTTCGCTACATTCGACTTTCTTTCCGATGCAATAACGATTTGTCGTTGTGAACGCATTGGAAATGTGTTTTTTCATGAAAGTCGGAAATTTTCGTCAAATCAGCGTTTTTGACCCTCGAACATCGTCATCGTGAGATTCAACGACGGCACTCGACCATTTCACGATTTCGCTACATTCGACTTTGTTTCCGATGCAATGACGATTTGTCGTTGTGAACGCATCGGAAACGTGATTTTTCATCAAAGTCGGAAATTTTCGTCAAATCAGCGTTTTTGACCCTCGAACATCGAAATCGTGAGATTCAACGACGACACTCGACCATTTCACGATTTCGCTACATTCGACTTTGTTTCCGATGCAATGACGATTTGTCGTCGTGAAAGCCTCGGAAATATGATTTTTTATGAAAGTCGGAAATTTTCGTCAAATCAAGCGTTCGTGATCCTCGAACATCGAAATCGTGAGATTCAACGACGACACTCGACCATTTCGCGATTTCGCTACATTCGACCTTGTTTCCGATGCAATGACGATTTGTCGTTGTGAACGCATCGGAACCGTGATTTTTCATCAAAGTCGGAAATTTTCGTCAAATCAGCGTTTTTGACCCTCGAACATCGTCATTGTGAGATTCAACGACGACACTCGACCATTTCACGATTTCGCTACAATTCGACTTTGTTTCCGATGCAATGACGATTTGTCGTTGTGATCGCATCGGAAACGTGATTTTTCATCAAAGTCGGAAATTTTCGTCAAATCAGCGTTTTTGACCCTCGAACATCGTCATCGTGAGATTCAACGACGACACTCGACCATTTCACGATTTCGCTACTTTGTTTCCGATGCAATGACGATTTGTCGTCGTGAAAGCCTCGGAAATGTGATTTTTCATAAAAGTCGGAAATTTTCGTCAATTCAGCGTTTTTGACCCTCGAACATCGAAATCGTGAGAATCAACGACGACACTCGACCATTTCACGATTTCGCTACATTCGACTTTCTTTCCGATGCAATAACGATTTGTCGTTGTGAACGCATTGGAAATGTGTTTTTTCATGAAAGTCGGAAATTTTCGTCAAATCAGCGTTTTTGACCCTCGAACATCGTCATCGTGAGATTCAACGACGGCACTCGACCATTTCACGATTTCGCTACATTCGACTTTGTTTCCGATGCAATGACGATTTGTCGTTGTGAACGCATCGGAAACGTGATTTTTCATGAAAGTCGGAAATTTTCGTCAAATCAGCGTTTTTGACCCTCGAACATCGAAATCGTGAGATTCAACGATGACACTCGACCATTTCACGATTTCGCTACAATTCGACTTTGTTTCCGATGCAATGACGATTTGTCGTCGTGAAAGCATCGGAAATGTGTTTTTTCATAAAAATCGGAAATTTTCGTGAAATCAGCGTTTTTGACCCTCGAACATCGTCATCGTGAGATTCAACGACGGCACTCGACCATTTCACGATTTCGCTATATTCGACTTTGTTTCCGATGCAATGACGATTTGTCGTTGTGAACGCATCGGAACCGTGATTTTTCATGAAAGTCGGAAATTTTCGTCAAATCAGCGTTTTTGACCCTCGAACATCGTCATTGTGAGATTCAACGACGACACTCGACCATTTCACGATTTCGCTACAATTCGACTTTGTTTCCGATGCAATGACGATTTGTCGTTGTGATCGCATCGGAAACGTGATTTTTCATCAAAGTCGGAAATTTTCGTCAAATCAGCGTTTTTGACCCTCGAACATCGTCATCGTGAGATTCAACGACGACACTCGACCATTTCACGATTTCGCTACTTTGTTTCCGATGCAATGACGATTTGTCGTCGTGAAAGCCTCGGAAATGTGTTTTTTCATAAAAGTCGGAAATTTTCGTCAATTCAGCGTTTTTGACCCTCGAACATCGAAATCGTGAGAATCAACGACGACACTCGACCATTTCACGATTTCGCTACATTCGACTTTCTTTCCGATGCAATAACGATTTGTCGTTGTGAACGCATTGGAAATGTGTTTTTTCATGAAAGTCGGAAATTTTCGTCAAATCAGCGTTTTTGACCCTCGAACATCGTCATCGTGAGATACAACGACGGCACTCGACCATTTCACGATTTCGCTACATTCGACTTTGTTTCCGATGCAATGACGATTTGTCGTCGTGAAAGCCTCGGAAATGTGTTTTTTCATAAAAGTCGGAAATTTTCGTCAAATCAGCGTTTTTGACCCTCGAACATCGAAATCGTGAGATTCAACGACGACACTCGACCATTTCACGATTTCGCTACATTCGACATTGTTTCCGATGCAATGACGATTTGTCGTCGTGACAGCGTCGGAAATGTGATTTTTCATAAAAGTCGGAAATTTTCGTCAAATCAGCGTTCGTGATCCTCAAACATCGAAATCGTGAGATTCAACGACGTCACTCGACCATTTCACGATTTCGCTACATTCGACTTTGTTTCCGATGCAATGACGATTTGTCATCGTGAAAGCCTCGGAAATGTGATTTTTCATGAAAGTCGGAAATTTTCGTCAAATCAGCGTTTTTGACCCTCGAACATCGAAATCGTGAGATTCAACGATGACACTCGACCATTTCACGATTTCGCTACAATTCGACTTTGTTTCCGATGCAATGACGATTTGTCGTCGTGAAAGCATCGGAAATGTGTTTTTTCATAAAAATCGGAAATTTTCGTGAAATCAGCGTTTTTGACCCTCGAACATCGTCATCGTGAGATTCAACGACGGCACTCGACCATTTCACGATTTCGCTATATTCGACTTTGTTTCCGATGCAATGACGATTTGTCGTTGTGAACGCATCGGAAACGTGATTTTTCATCAAAGTCGGAAATTTTCGTCAAATCAGCGTTTTTGACCCTCGAACATCGAAATCGTGAGATTCAACGACGACACTCGACCATTTCACGATTTCGCTACATTCGACTTTGTTTCCGATGCAATGACGATTTGTCGTCGTGACAGCGTCGGAAATGTGATTTTTCATAAAAGTCGGAAATTTTCGTCAAATCAGCGTTCGTGATCCTCAAACATCGAAATCGTGAGATTCAACGACGACACTCGACCATTTCACGATTTCGCTACATTCGACTTTGTTTCCGATGCAATGACGATTTGTCATCGTGAAAGCCTCGGAAATGTGATTTTTCATGAAAGACGGAAATTTTCGTCAAATCAGCGTTTTTGACCCTCGAACATCGACATCGTGAGATTCAACGATGACACTCGACCATTTCACGATTTCGCTACAATTCGACTTTGTTTCCGATGCAATGACGATTTGTCGTCGTGAAAGCCTCGGAAATGTGTTTTTTCATAAAAGTCGGAAATTTTCGTCAAATCAGCGTTTTTGACCCTCGAACATCGAAATCGTGAGATTCAACGACGACACTCGACCATTTCACGATTTCGCTACAATTCGACTTTGTTTCCGATGCAATGACGATTTGTCGTCGTGAAAGCCTCGGAAATGTGTTTTTTCATAAAAGTCGGAAATTTTCGTCAAATCAGCGTTTTTGACCCTCGAACATCGAAATCGTGAGATTCAACGATGACACTCGACCATTTCACGATTTCGCTACAATTCGACTTTGTTTCCGATGCAATGACGATTTGTCGTCGTGAAAGCATCGGAAATGTGTTTTTTCATAAAAATCGGAAATTTTCGTGAAATCAGCGTTTTTGACCCTCGAACATCGAGATTTCGAGAATAAACAACGACACTCGACCATTTCACGATTTCGCTACAATTCGTCTTTGTTTCCGATGCAATGACGATTTGTCGTCGTGAAAGCCTCGGAAATGTGTTTTTTCATAAAAGTCGGAAATTTTCGTCAAATCAGCGTTTTTGACCCTCGAACATCGAAATCGTGAGATTCAACGATGACACTCGACCATTTCACGATTTCGCTACAATTCGACTTTGTTTCCGATGCAATGACGATTTGTCGTCGTGAAAGCATCGGAAATGTGTTTTTTCATAAAAACCGGAAATTTTCGTGAAATCAGCGTTTTTGACCCTCGAACATCGAGATTTCGAGAATAAACAACGACACTCGACCATTTCACGATTTCGCTACATTCGACTTTGTTTCCGATGCAATGACGATTTGTCGTTGTGAACGCATCGGAACCGTGATTTTTCATCAAAGTCGGAAATTTTCGTCAAATCAGCGTTTTTGACCCTCGAACATCGTCATTGTGAGATTCAACGACGACACTCGACCATTTCACGATTTCGCTACAATTCGACTTTGTTTCCGATGCAATGACGATTTGTCGTTGTGATCGCATCGGAAACGTGATTTTTCATTAAAGTCGGAAATTTTCGTCAAATCAGCGTTTTTGACCCTCGAACATCGTCATCGTGAGATTCAACGACGACACTCGACCATTTCACGATTTCGCTACTTTGTTTCCGATGCAATGACGATTTGTCGTCGTGAAAGCCTCGGAAATGTGTTTTTTCATAAAAGTCGGAAATTTTCGTCAATTCAGCGTTTTTGACCCTCGAACATCGAAATCGTGAGAATCAACGACGACACTCGACCATTTCACGATTTCGCTACATTCGACTTTGTTTCCGATGCAATAACGATTTGTCGTTGTGAACGCATTGGAAATGTGTTTTTTCATGAAAGTCGGAAATTTTCGTCAAATCAGCGTTTTTGACCCTCGAACATCGTCATCGTGAGATTCAACGACGGCACTCGACCATTTCACGATTTCGCTACTTTGTTTCCGATGCAATGACGATTTGTCGTCGTGAAAGCCTCGGAAATGTGTTTTTTCATAAAAGTCGGAAATTTTCGTCAAATCAGCGTTTTTGACCCTCGAACATCGAAATCGTGAGATTCAACGACGACACTCGACCATTTCACGATTTCGCTACATTCGACATTGTTTCCGATGCAATGACGATTTGTCGTCGTGACAGCGTCGGAAATGTGATTTTTCATAAAAGTCGGAAATTTTCGTCAAATCAGCGTTCGTGATCCTCAAACATCGAAATCGTGAGATTCAACGACGTCACTCGACCATTTCACGATTTCGCTACATTCGACTTTGTTTCCGATGCAATGACGATTTGTCATCGTGAAAGCCTCGGAAATGTGATTTTTCATGAAAGTCGGAAATTTTCGTCAAATCAGCGTTTTTGACCCTCGAACATCGAAATCGTGAGATTCAACGATGACACTCGACCATTTCACGATTTCGCTACAATTCGACTTTGTTTCCGATGCAATGACGATTTGTCGTCGTGAAAGCATCGGAAATGTGTTTTTTCATAAAAATCGGAAATTTTCGTGAAATCAGCGTTTTTGACCCTCGAACATCGTCATCGTGAGATTCAACGACGGCACTCGACCATTTCACGATTTCGCTATATTCGACTTTGTTTCCGATGCAATGACGATTTGTCGTTGTGAACGCATCGGAAACGTGATTTTTCATCAAAGTCGGAAATTTTCGTCAAATCAGCGTTTTTGACCCTCGAACATCGAAATCGTGAGATTCAACGACGACACTCGACCATTTCACGATTTCGCTACATTCGACTTTGTTTCCGATGCAATGACGATTTGTCGTCGTGACAGCGTCGGAAATGTGATTTTTCATAAAAGTCGGAAATTTTCGTCAAATCAGCGTTCGTGATCCTCAAACATCGAAATCGTGAGATTCAACGACGACACTCGACCATTTCACGATTTCGCTACATTCGACTTTGTTTCCGATGCAATGACGATTTGTCATCGTGAAAGCCTCGGAAATGTGATTTTTCATGAAAGACGGAAATTTTCGTCAAATCAGCGTTTTTGACCCTCGAACATCGACATCGTGAGATTCAACGATGACACTCGACCATTTCACGATTTCGCTACAATTCGACTTTGTTTCCGATGCAATGACGATTTGTCGTCGTGAAAGCCTCGGAAATGTGTTTTTTCATAAAAGTCGGAAATTTTCGTCAAATCAGCGTTTTTGACCCTCGAACATCGAAATCGTGAGATTCAACGACGACACTCGACCATTTCACGATTTCGCTACAATTCGACTTTGTTTCCGATGCAATGACGATTTGTCGTCGTGAAAGCCTCGGAAATGTGTTTTTTCATAAAAGTCGGAAATTTTCGTCAAATCAGCGTTTTTGACCCTCGAACATCGAAATCGTGAGATTCAACGATGACACTCGACCATTTCACGATTTCGCTACAATTCGACTTTGTTTCCGATGCAATGACGATTTGTCGTCGTGAAAGCATCGGAAATGTGTTTTTTCATAAAAATCGGAAGTTTTCGTGAAATCAGCGTTTTTGACCCTCGAACATCGAGATTTCGAGAATAAACAACGACACTCGACCATTTCACGATTTCGCTACATTCGACTTTGTTTCCGATGCAATGACGATTTGTCGTCGTGAAAGCCTCGGAAATATGATTTTTTATGAAAGTCGGAAATTTTCGTCAAATCAAGCGTTCGTGATCCTCGAACATCGAAATCGTGAGATTCAACGACGACACTCGACCATTTCACGATTTCGCTACAATTCGTCTTTGTTTCCGATGCAATGACGATTTGTCGTCGTGAAAGCCTCGGAAATGTGTTTTTTCATAAAAGTCGGAAATTTTCGTCAAATCAGCGTTTTTGACCCTCGAACATCGAAATCGTGAGATTCAACGATGACACTCGACCATTTCACGATTTCGCTACAATTCGACTTTGTTTCCGATGCAATGACGATTTGTCGTCGTGAAAGCATCGGAAATGTGTTTTTTCATAAAAACCGGAAATTTTCGTGAAATCAGCGTTTTTGACCCTCGAACATCGAGATTTCGAGAATAAACAACGACACTCGACCATTTCACGATTTCGCTACATTCGACTTTGTTTCCGATGCAATGACGATTTGTCGTCGTGAAAGCCTCGGAAATATGATTTTTTATGAAAGTCGGAAATTTTCGTCAAATCAAGCGTTCGTGATCCTCGAACATCGAAATCGTGAGATTCAACGACGACACTCGACCATTTCGCGATTTCGCTACATTCGACTTTGTTTCCGATGCAATGACGATTTGTCGTTGTGAACGCATCGGAACCGTGATTTTTCATCAAAGTCGGAAATTTTCGTCAAATCAGCGTTTTTGACCCTCGAACATCGTCATTGTGAGATTCAACGACGACACTCGACCATTTCACGATTTCGCTACAATTCGACTTTGTTTCCGATGCAATGACGATTTGTCGTTGTGATCGCATCGGAAACGTGATTTTTCATTAAAGTCGGAAATTTTCGTCAAATCAGCGTTTTTGACCCTCGAACATCGTCATCGTGAGATTCAACGACGACACTCGACCATTTCACGATTTCGCTACTTTGTTTCCGATGCAATGACGATTTGTCGTCGTGAAAGCCTCGGAAATGTGTTTTTTCATAAAAGTCGGAAATTTTCGTCAAATCAGCGTTTTTGACCCTCGAACATCGAAATCGTGAGATTCAACGACGACACTCGACCATTTCACGATTTCGCTACATTCGACTTTGTTTCCGATGCAATGACGATTTGTCATCGTGAAAGCCTCGGAAATGTGATTTTTCATGAAAGTCGGAAATTTTCGTCAAATCAGCGTTTTTGACCCTCGAACATCGAAATCGTGAGATTCAACGATGACACTCGACCATTTCACGATTTCGCTACAATTCGACTTTGTTTCCGATGCAATGACGATTTGTCGTCGTGAAAGCATCGGAAATGTGTTTTTTCATAAAAATCGGAAATTTTCGTGAAATCAGCGTTTTTGACCCTCGAACATCGAGATTTCGAGAATAAACAACGACACTCGACCATTTCACGATTTCGCTACATTCGACTTTGTCTCCGATGCAATGACGATTTGTCGTCGTGAAAGCCTCGGAAATATGATTTTTTATGAAAGTCGGAAATTTTCGTCAAATCAGCGTTCGTGATCCTCAAACATCGAAATCGTGAGATTCAACGACGTCACTCGACCATTTCACGATTTCGCTACAATTCGACTTTGTTTCCGATGCAATGACGATTTGTCGTCGTGAAAGCCTCGGAAATGTGATTTTTCATGAAAGTCGGAAATTTTCGTCAAATCAGCGTTTTTGACCCTCGAACATCGACATCGTGAGATTCAACGACGACACTCGACCATTTCACGATTTCGCTACAATTCGAGTTTGTTTCCGATGCAATGACGATTTGTCGTTGTGATCGCATCGGAAACGTGATTTTTCATCAAAGTCGGAAATTTTCGTCAAATCAGCGTTTTTGACCCTCGAACATCGACATCGTGAGATTCAACGACGACACTCGACCATTTCACGATATCGCTACAATTCGACTTTGTTTCCGATGCAATGACGATTTGTCGTCGTGAAAGCCTCGGAAATGTGTTTTTTCATAAAAACCGGAAATTTTCGTGAAATCAGCGTTTTTGACCCTCGAACATCGAGATTTCGAGAATAAACAACGACACTCGACCATTTCACGATTTCGCTACATTCGACTTTGTTTCCGATGCAATGACGATTTGTCGTCGTGAAAGCCTCGGAAATATGATTTTTTATGAAAGTCGGAAATTTTCGTCAAATCAAGCGTTCGTGATCCTCGAACATCGAAATCGTGAGATTCAACGACGACACTCGACCATTTCGCGATTTCGCTACATTCGACTTTGTTTCCGATGCAATGACGATTTGTCGTTGTGAACGCATCGGAACCGTGATTTTTCATCAAAGTCGGAAATTTTCGTCAAATCAGCGTTTTTGACCCTCGAACATCGTCATTGTGAGATTCAACGACGACACTCGACCATTTCACGATTTCGCTACAATTCGACTTTGTTTCCGATGCAATGACGATTTGTCGTCGTGAAAGCATCGGAAATGTGTTTTTTCATAAAAACCGGAAATTTTCGTGAAATCAGCGTTTTTGACCCTCGAACATCGAGATTTCGAGAATAAACAACGACACTCGACCATTTCACGATTTCGCTACATTCGACTTTGTTTCCGATGCAATGACGATTTGTCGTCGTGAAAGCCTCGGAAATGTGTTTTTTCATAAATGTCGGAAATTTTCGTCAAATCACCGTTCGTGATCCGCGAACATCGAAATCGTGAGATTCAACGACGACACTCGACCATTTCACGACTTCGCTACATTCGACTTTGTTTCCGATGCAATGACGATTTGTCGTCGTGACAGCGTCGGAAATGTGATTTTTCATAAAAATCTGAAATTTTCGTGAAATCAGCGTTATTGACCCTCGAACATCGAGATTTCGAGAATGAACAACGACACTCGACCATTTCACGATTTCGCTACATTCGACTTTGTTTCCGATGCAATGACGATTTGTCGTCGTGACAGCCTCGGAAATGTGATTTTTCATGAATGTCGGAAATTTTCGTCAAATCAGCGTTTTTGACCCTCGAACATCGTCTTCGTGAGATTCAACGACGACACTCGACCATTTCACGATTTCGCTACAATTCGTCTTTGTTTCCGATGCAATGACGATTTGTCGTCGTGAAAGCCTCGGAAATGTGTTTTTTCATAAAATTCGGAAATTTTCGTCAAATCAGCGTTTTTGACCCTCGAACATCGAAATCGTGAGATTCAACGATGACACTCGACCATTTCACGATTTCGCTACAATTCGACTTTGTTTCCGATGCAATGACGATTTGTCGTCGTGAAAGCATCGGAAATGTGTTTTTTCATAAAAATCGGAAATTTTCGTGAAATCAGCGTTTTTGACCCTCGAACATCGAGATTTCGAGAATAAACAACGACACTCGACTATTTCACGATTTCGCTACATTCGACTTTGTTTCCGATGCAATGACGATTTGTCGTCGTGAAAGCCTCGGAAATATGATTTTTTATGAAAGTCGGAAATTTTCGTCAAATCAAGCCTTCGTGATCCTCGAACATCGAAATCGTGAGATTCAACGACGACACTCGACCATTTCACGATTTCGCTACAATTCGACATTGTTTCCGATGCAATGACGATTTGTCGTTGTGATCGCATCGGAAACGTGATTTTTCATCAAAGTCGGAAATTTTCGTCAAATCAGCGTTTTTGACCCTCGAACATCGTCATTGTGAGATTCAACGACGACACTCGACCATTTCACGATTTCGCTACAATTCGACTTTGTTTCCGATGCAATGACGATTTGTCGTTGTGATCGCATCGGAAACGTGATTTTTCATCAAAGTCGGAAATTTTCGTCAAATCAGCGTTTTTGACCCTCGAACATCGTCATCGTGAGATTCAACGACGACACTCGACCATTTCACGATTTCGCTACTTTGTTTCCGATGCAATGACGATTTGTCGTCGTGAAAGCCTCGGAAATGTGTTTTTTCATAAAAGTCGGAAATTTTCGTCAATTCAGCGTTTTTGACCCTCGAACATCGAAATCGTGAGAATCAACGACGACACTCGACCATTTCACGATTTCGCTACATTCGACTTTCTTTCCGATGCAATAACGATTTGTCGTTGTGAACGCATTGGAAATGTGTTTTTTCATGAAAGTCGGAAATTTTCGTCAAATCAGCGTTTTTGACCCTCGAACATCGTCATCGTGAGATACAACGACGGCACTCGACCATTTCACGATTTCGCTACATTCGACTTTGTTTCCGATGCAATGACGATTTGTCGTCGTGAAAGCCTCGGAAATGTGTTTTTTCATAAAAGTCGGAAATTTTCGTCAAATCAGCGTTTTTGACCCTCGAACATCGAAATCGTGAGATTCAACGACGACACTCGACCATTTCACGATTTCGCTACATTCGACATTGTTTCCGATGCAATGACGATTTGTCGTCGTGACAGCGTCGGAAATGTGATTTTTCATAAAAGTCGGAAATTTTCGTCAAATCAGCGTTCGTGATCCTCAAACATCGAAATCGTGAGATTCAACGACGTCACTCGACCATTTCACGATTTCGCTACATTCGACTTTGTTTCCGATGCAATGACGATTTGTCATCGTGAAAGCCTCGGAAATGTGATTTTTCATGAAAGTCGGAAATTTTCGTCAAATCAGCGTTTTTGACCCTCGAACATCGAAATCGTGAGATTCAACGATGACACTCGACCATTTCACGATTTCGCTACAATTCGACTTTGTTTCCGATGCAATGACGATTTGTCGTCGTGAAAGCATCGGAAATGTGTTTTTTCATAAAAATCGGAAATTTTCGTGAAATCAGCGTTTTTGACCCTCGAACATCGTCATCGTGAGATTCAACGACGGCACTCGACCATTTCACGATTTCGCTATATTCGACTTTGTTTCCGATGCAATGACGATTTGTCGTTGTGAACGCATCGGAAACGTGATTTTTCATCAAAGTCGGAAATTTTCGTCAAATCAGCGTTTTTGACCCTCGAACATCGAAATCGTGAGATTCAACGACGACACTCGACCATTTCACGATTTCGCTACATTCGACTTTGTTTCCGATGCAATGACGATTTGTCGTCGTGACAGCGTCGGAAATGTGATTTTTCATAAAAGTCGGAAATTTTCGTCAAATCAGCGTTCGTGATCCTCAAACATCGAAATCGTGAGATTCAACGACGACACTCGACCATTTCACGATTTCGCTACATTCGACTTTGTTTCCGATGCAATGACGATTTGTCATCGTGAAAGCCTCGGAAATGTGATTTTTCATGAAAGACGGAAATTTTCGTCAAATCAGCGTTTTTGACCCTCGAACATCGACATCGTGAGATTCAACGATGACACTCGACCATTTCACGATTTCGCTACAATTCGACTTTGTTTCCGATGCAATGACGATTTGTCGTCGTGAAAGCCTCGGAAATGTGTTTTTTCATAAAAGTCGGAAATTTTCGTCAAATCAGCGTTTTTGACCCTCGAACATCGAAATCGTGAGATTCAACGACGACACTCGACCATTTCACGATTTCGCTACAATTCGACTTTGTTTCCGATGCAATGACGATTTGTCGTCGTGAAAGCCTCGGAAATGTGTTTTTTCATAAAAGTCGGAAATTTTCGTCAAATCAGCGTTTTTGACCCTCGAACATCGAAATCGTGAGATTCAACGATGACACTCGACCATTTCACGATTTCGCTACAATTCGACTTTGTTTCCGATGCAATGACGATTTGTCGTCGTGAAAGCATCGGAAATGTGTTTTTTCATAAAAATCGGAAATTTTCGTGAAATCAGCGTTTTTGACCCTCGAACATCGAGATTTCGAGAATAAACAACGACACTCGACCATTTCACGATTTCGCTACAATTCGTCTTTGTTTCCGATGCAATGACGATTTGTCGTCGTGAAAGCCTCGGAAATGTGTTTTTTCATAAAAGTCGGAAATTTTCGTCAAATCAGCGTTTTTGACCCTCGAACATCGAAATCGTGAGATTCAACGATGACACTCGACCATTTCACGATTTCGCTACAATTCGACTTTGTTTCCGATGCAATGACGATTTGTCGTCGTGAAAGCATCGGAAATGTGTTTTTTCATAAAAACCGGAAATTTTCGTGAAATCAGCGTTTTTGACCCTCGAACATCGAGATTTCGAGAATAAACAACGACACTCGACCATTTCACGATTTCGCTACATTCGACTTTGTTTCCGATGCAATGACGATTTGTCGTTGTGAACGCATCGGAACCGTGATTTTTCATCAAAGTCGGAAATTTTCGTCAAATCAGCGTTTTTGACCCTCGAACATCGTCATTGTGAGATTCAACGACGACACTCGACCATTTCACGATTTCGCTACAATTCGACTTTGTTTCCGATGCAATGACGATTTGTCGTTGTGATCGCATCGGAAACGTGATTTTTCATTAAAGTCGGAAATTTTCGTCAAATCAGCGTTTTTGACCCTCGAACATCGTCATCGTGAGATTCAACGACGACACTCGACCATTTCACGATTTCGCTACTTTGTTTCCGATGCAATGACGATTTGTCGTCGTGAAAGCCTCGGAAATGTGTTTTTTCATAAAAGTCGGAAATTTTCGTCAATTCAGCGTTTTTGACCCTCGAACATCGAAATCGTGAGAATCAACGACGACACTCGACCATTTCACGATTTCGCTACATTCGACTTTGTTTCCGATGCAATAACGATTTGTCGTTGTGAACGCATTGGAAATGTGTTTTTTCATGAAAGTCGGAAATTTTCGTCAAATCAGCGTTTTTGACCCTCGAACATCGTCATCGTGAGATTCAACGACGGCACTCGACCATTTCACGATTTCGCTACTTTGTTTCCGATGCAATGACGATTTGTCGTCGTGAAAGCCTCGGAAATGTGTTTTTTCATAAAAGTCGGAAATTTTCGTCAAATCAGCGTTTTTGACCCTCGAACATCGAAATCGTGAGATTCAACGACGACACTCGACCATTTCACGATTTCGCTACATTCGACATTGTTTCCGATGCAATGACGATTTGTCGTCGTGACAGCGTCGGAAATGTGATTTTTCATAAAAGTCGGAAATTTTCGTCAAATCAGCGTTCGTGATCCTCAAACATCGAAATCGTGAGATTCAACGACGTCACTCGACCATTTCACGATTTCGCTACATTCGACTTTGTTTCCGATGCAATGACGATTTGTCATCGTGAAAGCCTCGGAAATGTGATTTTTCATGAAAGTCGGAAATTTTCGTCAAATCAGCGTTTTTGACCCTCGAACATCGAAATCGTGAGATTCAACGATGACACTCGACCATTTCACGATTTCGCTACAATTCGACTTTGTTTCCGATGCAATGACGATTTGTCGTCGTGAAAGCATCGGAAATGTGTTTTTTCATAAAAATCGGAAATTTTCGTGAAATCAGCGTTTTTGACCCTCGAACATCGTCATCGTGAGATTCAACGACGGCACTCGACCATTTCACGATTTCGCTATATTCGACTTTGTTTCCGATGCAATGACGATTTGTCGTTGTGAACGCATCGGAAACGTGATTTTTCATCAAAGTCGGAAATTTTCGTCAAATCAGCGTTTTTGACCCTCGAACATCGAAATCGTGAGATTCAACGACGACACTCGACCATTTCACGATTTCGCTACATTCGACTTTGTTTCCGATGCAATGACGATTTGTCGTCGTGACAGCGTCGGAAATGTGATTTTTCATAAAAGTCGGAAATTTTCGTCAAATCAGCGTTCGTGATCCTCAAACATCGAAATCGTGAGATTCAACGACGACACTCGACCATTTCACGATTTCGCTACATTCGACTTTGTTTCCGATGCAATGACGATTTGTCATCGTGAAAGCCTCGGAAATGTGATTTTTCATGAAAGACGGAAATTTTCGTCAAATCAGCGTTTTTGACCCTCGAACATCGACATCGTGAGATTCAACGATGACACTCGACCATTTCACGATTTCGCTACAATTCGACTTTGTTTCCGATGCAATGACGATTTGTCGTCGTGAAAGCCTCGGAAATGTGTTTTTTCATAAAAGTCGGAAATTTTCGTCAAATCAGCGTTTTTGACCCTCGAACATCGAAATCGTGAGATTCAACGACGACACTCGACCATTTCACGATTTCGCTACAATTCGACTTTGTTTCCGATGCAATGACGATTTGTCGTCGTGAAAGCCTCGGAAATGTGTTTTTTCATAAAAGTCGGAAATTTTCGTCAAATCAGCGTTTTTGACCCTCGAACATCGAAATCGTGAGATTCAACGATGACACTCGACCATTTCACGATTTCGCTACAATTCGACTTTGTTTCCGATGCAATGACGATTTGTCGTCGTGAAAGCATCGGAAATGTGTTTTTTCATAAAAATCGGAAGTTTTCGTGAAATCAGCGTTTTTGACCCTCGAACATCGAGATTTCGAGAATAAACAACGACACTCGACCATTTCACGATTTCGCTACATTCGACTTTGTTTCCGATGCAATGACGATTTGTCGTCGTGAAAGCCTCGGAAATATGATTTTTTATGAAAGTCGGAAATTTTCGTCAAATCAAGCGTTCGTGATCCTCGAACATCGAAATCGTGAGATTCAACGACGACACTCGACCATTTCACGATTTCGCTACAATTCGTCTTTGTTTCCGATGCAATGACGATTTGTCGTCGTGAAAGCCTCGGAAATGTGTTTTTTCATAAAAGTCGGAAATTTTCGTCAAATCAGCGTTTTTGACCCTCGAACATCGAAATCGTGAGATTCAACGATGACACTCGACCATTTCACGATTTCGCTACAATTCGACTTTGTTTCCGATGCAATGACGATTTGTCGTCGTGAAAGCATCGGAAATGTGTTTTTTCATAAAAACCGGAAATTTTCGTGAAATCAGCGTTTTTGACCCTCGAACATCGAGATTTCGAGAATAAACAACGACACTCGACCATTTCACGATTTCGCTACATTCGACTTTGTTTCCGATGCAATGACGATTTGTCGTCGTGAAAGCCTCGGAAATATGATTTTTTATGAAAGTCGGAAATTTTCGTCAAATCAAGCGTTCGTGATCCTCGAACATCGAAATCGTGAGATTCAACGACGACACTCGACCATTTCGCGATTTCGCTACATTCGACTTTGTTTCCGATGCAATGACGATTTGTCGTTGTGAACGCATCGGAACCGTGATTTTTCATCAAAGTCGGAAATTTTCGTCAAATCAGCGTTTTTGACCCTCGAACATCGTCATTGTGAGATTCAACGACGACACTCGACCATTTCACGATTTCGCTACAATTCGACTTTGTTTCCGATGCAATGACGATTTGTCGTTGTGATCGCATCGGAAACGTGATTTTTCATTAAAGTCGGAAATTTTCGTCAAATCAGCGTTTTTGACCCTCGAACATCGTCATCGTGAGATTCAACGACGACACTCGACCATTTCACGATTTCGCTACTTTGTTTCCGATGCAATGACGATTTGTCGTCGTGAAAGCCTCGGAAATGTGTTTTTTCATAAAAGTCGGAAATTTTCGTCAAATCAGCGTTTTTGACCCTCGAACATCGAAATCGTGAGATTCAACGACGACACTCGACCATTTCACGATTTCGCTACATTCGACTTTGTTTCCGATGCAATGACGATTTGTCATCGTGAAAGCCTCGGAAATGTGATTTTTCATGAAAGTCGGAAATTTTCGTCAAATCAGCGTTTTTGACCCTCGAACATCGAAATCGTGAGATTCAACGATGACACTCGACCATTTCACGATTTCGCTACAATTCGACTTTGTTTCCGATGCAATGACGATTTGTCGTCGTGAAAGCATCGGAAATGTGTTTTTTCATAAAAATCGGAAATTTTCGTGAAATCAGCGTTTTTGACCCTCGAACATCGAGATTTCGAGAATAAACAACGACACTCGACCATTTCACGATTTCGCTACATTCGACTTTGTCTCCGATGCAATGACGATTTGTCGTCGTGAAAGCCTCGGAAATATGATTTTTTATGAAAGTCGGAAATTTTCGTCAAATCAGCGTTCGTGATCCTCAAACATCGAAATCGTGAGATTCAACGACGTCACTCGACCATTTCACGATTTCGCTACAATTCGACTTTGTTTCCGATGCAATGACGATTTGTCGTCGTGAAAGCCTCGGAAATGTGATTTTTCATGAAAGTCGGAAATTTTCGTCAAATCAGCGTTTTTGACCCTCGAACATCGACATCGTGAGATTCAACGACGACACTCGACCATTTCACGATTTCGCTACAATTCGAGTTTGTTTCCGATGCAATGACGATTTGTCGTTGTGATCGCATCGGAAACGTGATTTTTCATCAAAGTCGGAAATTTTCGTCAAATCAGCGTTTTTGACCCTCGAACATCGACATCGTGAGATTCAACGACGACACTCGACCATTTCACGATATCGCTACAATTCGACTTTGTTTCCGATGCAATGACGATTTGTCGTCGTGAAAGCCTCGGAAATGTGTTTTTTCATAAAAACCGGAAATTTTCGTGAAATCAGCGTTTTTGACCCTCGAACATCGAGATTTCGAGAATAAACAACGACACTCGACCATTTCACGATTTCGCTACATTCGACTTTGTTTCCGATGCAATGACGATTTGTCGTCGTGAAAGCCTCGGAAATATGATTTTTTATGAAAGTCGGAAATTTTCGTCAAATCAAGCGTTCGTGATCCTCGAACATCGAAATCGTGAGATTCAACGACGACACTCGACCATTTCGCGATTTCGCTACATTCGACTTTGTTTCCGATGCAATGACGATTTGTCGTTGTGAACGCATCGGAACCGTGATTTTTCATCAAAGTCGGAAATTTTCGTCAAATCAGCGTTTTTGACCCTCGAACATCGTCATTGTGAGATTCAACGACGACACTCGACCATTTCACGATTTCGCTACAATTCGACTTTGTTTCCGATGCAATGACGATTTGTCGTCGTGAAAGCATCGGAAATGTGTTTTTTCATAAAAACCGGAAATTTTCGTGAAATCAGCGTTTTTGACCCTCGAACATCGAGATTTCGAGAATAAACAACGACACTCGACCATTTCACGATTTCGCTACATTCGACTTTGTTTCCGATGCAATGACGATTTGTCGTCGTGAAAGCCTCGGAAATGTGTTTTTTCATAAATGTCGGAAATTTTCGTCAAATCACCGTTCGTGATCCGCGAACATCGAAATCGTGAGATTCAACGACGACACTCGACCATTTCACGACTTCGCTACATTCGACTTTGTTTCCGATGCAATGACGATTTGTCGTCGTGACAGCGTCGGAAATGTGATTTTTCATAAAAATCTGAAATTTTCGTGAAATCAGCGTTATTGACCCTCGAACATCGAGATTTCGAGAATGAACAACGACACTCGACCATTTCACGATTTCGCTACATTCGACTTTGTTTCCGATGCAATGACGATTTGTCGTCGTGACAGCCTCGGAAATGTGATTTTTCATGAATGTCGGAAATTTTCGTCAAATCAGCGTTTTTGACCCTCGAACATCGTCTTCGTGAGATTCAACGACGACACTCGACCATTTCACGATTTCGCTACAATTCGTCTTTGTTTCCGATGCAATGACGATTTGTCGTCGTGAAAGCCTCGGAAATGTGTTTTTTCATAAAATTCGGAAATTTTCGTCAAATCAGCGTTTTTGACCCTCGAACATCGAAATCGTGAGATTCAACGATGACACTCGACCATTTCACGATTTCGCTACAATTCGACTTTGTTTCCGATGCAATGACGATTTGTCGTCGTGAAAGCATCGGAAATGTGTTTTTTCATAAAAATCGGAAATTTTCGTGAAATCAGCGTTTTTGACCCTCGAACATCGAGATTTCGAGAATAAACAACGACACTCGACTATTTCACGATTTCGCTACATTCGACTTTGTTTCCGATGCAATGACGATTTGTCGTCGTGAAAGCCTCGGAAATATGATTTTTTATGAAAGTCGGAAATTTTCGTCAAATCAAGCCTTCGTGATCCTCGAACATCGAAATCGTGAGATTCAACGACGACACTCGACCATTTCACGATTTCGCTACAATTCGACATTGTTTCCGATGCAATGACGATTTGTCGTTGTGATCGCATCGGAAACGTGATTTTTCATTGAAGTCGGAAATTTTCGTCAAATCAGCGTTTTTGACCATCGAACATCGTCATCGTGAGATTCAACGACGACACTCGACCATTTCACGATTTCGTTACTTTGTTTCCGATGCAATGACGATTTGTCGTCGTGAAAGCCTCGGAAATGTGTTTTTTCATAAAAGTCGGAAATTTTCGTCAATTCAGCGTTTTTGACCCTCGAACATCGAAATCGTGAGAATCAACGACGACACTCGACCATTTCACGATTTCGCTACATTCGACTTTCTTTCCGATGCAATAACGATTTGTCGTTGTGAACGCATTGGAAATGTGTTTTTTCATGAAAGTCGGAAATTTTCGTCAAATCAGCGTTTTTGACCCTCGAACATCGTCATCGTGAGATTCAACGACGGCACTCGACCATTTCACGATTTCGCTATATTCGACTTTGTTTCCGATGCAATGACGATTTGTCGTCGTGACAGCCTCGGAAATGTGATTTTTCATGAATGTCGGAAATTTTCGTCAAATCAGCGTTTTTGACCCTCGAACATCGTCTTCGTGAGATTCAACGACGACACTCGACCATTTCACGATTTCGCTACAATTCGTCTTTGTTTCCGATGCAATGACGATTTGTCGTCGTGAAAGCCTCGGAAATGTGTTTTTTCATAAAAGTCGGAAATTTTCGTCAAATCAGCGTTTTTGACCCTCGAACATCGAAATCGTGAGATTCAACGATGACACTCGACCATTTCACGATTTCGCTACAATTCGACTTTGTTTCCGATGCAATGACGATTTGTCGTCGTGAAAGCATCGGAAATGTGTTTTTTCATAAAAATCGGAAATTTTCGTGAAAACAGCGTTTTTGACCCTCGAACATCGAGATTTCGAGAATAAACAACGACACTCGACTATTTCACGATTTCGCTACATTCGACTTTGTTTCCGATGCAATGACGATTTGTCGTCGTGAAAGCCTCGGAAATATGATTTTTTATGAAAGTCGGAAATTTTCGTCAAATCAAGCGTTCGTGATCCTCGAACATCGAAATCGTGAGATTCAACGACGACACTCGACCATTTCGCGATTTCGCTACATTCGACCTTGTTTCCGATGCAATGACGATTTGTCGTTGTGAACGCATCGGAACCGTGATTTTTCATCAAAGTCGGAAATTTTCGTCAAATCAGCGTTTTTGACCCTCGAACATCGTCATTGTGAGATTCAACGACGACACTCGACCATTTCACGATTTCGCTACAATTCGACTTTGTTTCCGATGCAATGACGATTTGTCGTTGTGATCGCATCGGAAACGTGATTTTTCATCAAAGTCGGAAATTTTCGTCAAATCAGCGTTTTTGACCCTCGAACATCGTCATCGTGAGATTCAACGACGACACTCGACCATTTCACGATTTCGCTACTTTGTTTCCGATGCAATGACGATTTGTCGTCGTGAAAGCCTCGGAAATGTGTTTTTTCATAAAAGTCGGAAATTTTCGTCAATTCAGCGTTTTTGACCCTCGAACATCGAAATCGTGAGAATCAACGACGACACTCGACCATTTCACGATTTCGCTACATTCGACTTTCTTTCCGATGCAATAACGATTTGTCGTTGTGAACGCATTGGAAATGTGTTTTTTCATGAAAGTCGGAAATTTTCGTCAAATCAGCGTTTTTGACCCTCGAACATCGTCATCGTGAGATTCAACGACGGCACTCGACCATTTCACGATTTCGCTACATTCGACTTTGTTTCCGATGCAATGACGATTTGTCGTTGTGAACGCATCGGAAACGTGATTTTTCATCAAAGTCGGAAATTTTCGTCAAATCAGCGTTTTTGACCCTCGAACATCGAAATCGTGAGATTCAACGACGACACTCGACCATTTCACGATTTCGCTACATTCGACTTTGTTTCCGATGCAATGACGATTTGTCGTCGTGAAAGCCTCGGAAATATGATTTTTTATGAAAGTCGGAAATTTTCGTCAAATCAAGCGTTCGTGATCCTCGAACATCGAAATCGTGAGATTCAACGACGACACTCGACCATTTCGCGATTTCGCTTCATTCGACCTTGTTTCCGATGCAATGACGATTTGTCGTTGTGAACGCATCGGAACCGTGATTTTTCATCAAAGTCGGAAATTTTCGTCAAATCAGCGTTTTTGACCCTCGAACATCGTCATTGTGAGATTCAACGACGACACTCGACCATTTCACGATTTCGCTACAATTCGACTTTGTTTCCGATGCAATGACGATTTGTCGTTGTGATCGCATCGGAAACGTGATTTTTCATCAAAGTCGGAAATTTTCGTCAAATCAGCGTTTTTGACCCTCGAACATCGTCATCGTGAGATTCAACGACGACACTCGACCATTTCACGATTTCGCTACTTTGTTTCCGATGCAATGACGATTTGTCGTCGTGAAAGCCTCGGAAATGTGTTTTTTCATAAAAGTCGGAAATTTTCGTCAATTCAGCGTTTTTGACCCTCGAACATCGAAATCGTGAGAATCAACGACGACACTCGACCATTTCACGATTTCGCTACATTCGACTTTCTTTCCGATGCAATAACGATTTGTCGTTGTGAACGCATTGGAAATGTGTTTTTTCATGAAAGTCGGAAATTTTCGTCAAATCAGCGTTTTTGACCCTCGAACATCGTCATCGTGAGATTCAACGACGGCACTCGACCATTTCACGATTTCGCTACATTCGACTTTGTTTCCGATGCAATGACGATTTGTCGTTGTGAACGCATCGGAAACGTGATCTTTCATCAAAGTCGGAAATTTTCGTCAAATCAGCATTTTTGACCCTCGAACATCGAAATCGTGAGATTCAACGACGACACTCGACCATTTCACGATTTCGCTACATTCGACTTTGTTTCCGATGCAATGACGATTTGTCGTCGTGACAGCGTCGGAAATGTGATTTTTCATAAAAGTCGGAAATTTTCGTCAAATCAGCGTTCGTGATCCTCAAACATCGAAATCGTGAGATTCAACGACGACACTCGACCATTTCACGATTTCGCTACATTCGACTTTCTTTCCGATGCAATAACGATTTGTCGTTGTGAACGCATTGGAAATGTGTTTTTTCATGAAAGTCGGAAATTTTCGTCAAATCAGCGTTTTTGACCCTCGAACATCGTCATCGTGAGATTCAACGACGGCACTCGACCATTTCACGATTTCGCTACATTCGACTTTGTTTCCGATGCAATGACGATTTGTCGTTGTGAACGCATCGGAAACGTGATTTTTCATCAAAGTCGGAAATTTTCGTCAAATCAGCGTTTTTGACCCTCGAACATCGAAATCGCGAGATTCAACGACGACACTCGACCATTTCACGATTTCGCTACATTCGACTTTGTTTCCGATGCAATGACGATTTGTCGTCGTGAAAGCCTCGGAAATATGATTTTTTATGAAAGTCGGAAATTTTCGTCAAATCAAGCGTTCGTGATCCTCGAACATCGAAATCGTGAGATTCAACGACGACACTCGACCATTTCGCGATTTCGCTACATTCGACCTTGTTTCCGATGCAATGACGATTTGTCGTTGTGAACGCATCGGAACCGTGATTTTTCATCAAAGTCGGAAATTTTCGTCAAATCAGCGTTTTTGACCCTCGAACATCGTCATTGTGAGATTCAACGACGACACTCGACCATTTCACGATTTCGCTACAATTCGACTTTGTTTCCGATGCAATGACGATTTGTCGTTGTGATCGCATCGGAAACGTGATTTTTCATCAAAGTCGGAAATTTTCGTCAAATCAGCGTTTTTGACCCTCGAACATCGTCATCGTGAGATTCAACGACGACACTCGACCATTTCACGATTTCGCTACTTTGTTTCCGATGCAATGACGATTTGTCGTCGTGAAAGCCTCGGAAATGTGTTTTTTCATAAAAGTCGGAAATTTTCTTCAGCGTTTTTGACCCTCGAACATCGAAATCGTGAGAATCAACGACGACACTCGACCATTTCACGATTTCGCTACATTCGACTTTCTTTCCGATGCAATAACGATTTGTCGTTGTGAACGCATTGGAAATGTGTTTTTTCATGAAAGTCGGAAATTTTCGTCAAATCAGCGTTTTTGACCCTCGAACATCGTCATCGTGAGATTCAACGACGACACTCGACCATTTCACGATTTCGCTACTTTGTTTCCGATGCAATGACGATTTGTCGTCGTGAAAGCCTCGGAAATGTGTTTTTTCATAAAAGTCGGAAATTTTCGTCAATTCAGCGTTTTTGACCCTCGAACATCGAAATCGTGAGAATCAACGACGACACTCGACCATTTCACGATTTCGCTACATTCGACTTTCTTTCCGATGCAATAACGATTTGTCGTTGTGAACGCATTGGAAATGTGTTTTTTCATGAAAGTCGGAAATTTTCGTCATATCAGCGTTTTTGACCCTCGAACATCGTCATCGTGAGATTCAACGACGACACTCGACCATTTCACGATTTCGCTACAATTCGACTTTGTTTCCGATGCAATGACGATTTGTCGTCGTGAAAGCATCGGAAATGTGTTTTTTCATAAAAATCGGAAATTTTCGTGAAATCAGCGTTTTTGACCCTCGAACATCGAGATTTCGAGAATAAACAACGACACTCGACTATTTCACGATTTCGCTACATTCGACTTTGTTTCCGATGCAATGACGATTTGTCGTCGTGAAAGCCTCGGAAATATGATTTTTTATGAAAGTCGGAAATTTTCGTCAAATCAGCGTTCGTGATCCTCAAACATCGAAATCGTGAGATTCAACGACGGCACTCGACCATTTCACGATTTCGCTACATTCGACTTTGTTTCCGATGCAATGACGATTTGTCGTTGTGAACGCATCGGAAACGTGATTTTTCATCAAAGTCGGAAATTTTCGTCAAATCAGCGTTTTTGACCCTCGAACATCGAAATCGCGAGATTCAACGACGACACTCGACCATTTCACGATTTCGCTACATTCGACTTTGTTTCCGATGCAATGACGATTTGTCGTCGTGAAAGCCTCGGAAATATGATTTTTTATGAAAGTCGGAAATTTTCGTCAAATCAAGCGTTCGTGATCCTCGAACATCGAAATCGTGAGATTCAACGACGACACTCGACCATTTCGCGATTTCGCTACATTCGACCTTGTTTCCGATGCAATGACGATTTGTCGTTGTGAACGCATCGGAACCGTGATTTTTCATCAAAGTCGGAAATTTTCGTCAAATCAGCGTTTTTGACCCTCGAACATCGTCATTGTGAGATTCAACGACGACACTCGACCATTTCACGATTTCGCTACAATTCGACTTTGTTTCCGATGCAATGACGATTTGTCGTTGTGATCGCATCGGAAACGTGATTTTTCATCAAAGTCGGAAATTTTCGTCAAATCAGCGTTTTTGACCCTCGAACATCGTCATCGTGAGATTCAACGACGACACTCGACCATTTCACGATTTCGCTACTTTGTTTCCGATGCAATGACGATTTGTCGTCGTGAAAGCCTCGGAAATGTGTTTTTTCATAAAAGTCGGAAATTTTCGTCAATTCAGCGTTTTTGACCCTCGAACATCGAAATCGTGAGAATCAACGACGACACTCGACCATTTCACGATTTCGCTACATTCGACTTTCTTTCCGATGCAATAACGATTTGTCGTTGTGAACGCATTGGAAATGTGTTTTTTCATGAAAGTCGGAAATTTTCGTCAAATCAGCGTTTTTGACCCTCGAACATCGTCATCGTGAGATTCAACGACGACACTCGACCATTTCACGATTTCGCTACTTTGTTTCCGATGCAATGACGATTTGTCGTCGTGAAAGCCTCGGAAATGTGTTTTTTCATAAAAGTCGGAAATTTTCGTCAATTCAGCGTTTTTGACCCTCGAACATCGAAATCGTGAGAATCAACGACGACACTCGACCATTTCACGATTTCGCTACATTCGACTTTCTTTCCGATGCAATAACGATTTGTCGTTGTGAACGCATTGGAAATGTGTTTTTTCATGAAAGTCGGAAATTTTCGTCATATCAGCGTTTTTGACCCTCGAACATCGTCATCGTGAGATTCAACGACGACACTCGACCATTTCACGATTTCGCTACAATTCGACTTTGTTTCCGATGCAATGACGATTTGTCGTCGTGAAAGCATCGGAAATGTGTTTTTTCATAAAAATCGGAAATTTTCGTGAAATCAGCGTTTTTGACCCTCGAACATCGAGATTTCGAGAATAAACAACGACACTCGACTATTTCACGATTTCGCTACATTCGACTTTGTTTCCGATGCAATGACGATTTGTCGTCGTGAAAGCCTCGGAAATATGATTTTTTATGAAAGTCGGAAATTTTCGTCAAATCAGCGTTCGTGATCCTCAAACATCGAAATCGTGAGATTCAACGACGACACTCGACCATTTCACGATTTCGCTACATTCGACTTTCTTTCCGATGCAATAACGATTTGTCGTTGTGAACGCATTGGAAATGTGTTTTTTCATGAAAGTCGGAAATTTTCGTCAAATCAGCGTTTTTGACCCTCGAACATCGTCATCGTGAGATTCAACGACGGCACTCGACCATTTCACGATTTCGCTACATTCGACTTTGTTTCCGATGCAATGACGATTTGTCGTTGTGAACGCATCGGAAACGTGATTTTTCATCAAAGTCGGAAATTTTCGTCAAATCAGCGTTTTTGACCCTCGAACATCGAAATCGCGAGATTCAACGACGACACTCGACCATTTCACGATTTCGCTACATTCGACTTTGTTTCCGATGCAATGACGATTTGTCGTCGTGAAAGCCTCGGAAATATGATTTTTTATGAAAGTCGGAAATTTTCGTCAAATCAAGCGTTCGTGATCCTCGAACATCGAAATCGTGAGATTCAACGACGACACTCGACCATTTCGCGATTTCGCTACATTCGACCTTGTTTCCGATGCAATGACGATTTGTCGTTGTGAACGCATCGGAACCGTGATTTTTCATCAAAGTCGGAAATTTTCGTCAAATCAGCGTTTTTGACCCTCGAACATCGTCATTGTGAGATTCAACGACGACACTCGACCATTTCACGATTTCGCTACAATTCGACTTTGTTTCCGATGCAATGACGATTTGTCGTTGTGATCGCATCGGAAACGTGATTTTTCATCAAAGTCGGAAATTTTCGTCAAATCAGCGTTTTTGACCCTCGAACATCGTCATCGTGAGATTCAACGACGACACTCGACCATTTCACGATTTCGCTACTTTGTTTCCGATGCAATGACGATTTGTCGTCGTGAAAGCCTCGGAAATGTGTTTTTTCATAAAAGTCGGAAATTTTCGTCAATTCAGCGTTTTTGACCCTCGAACATCGAAATCGTGAGAATCAACGACGACACTCGACCATTTCACGATTTCGCTACATTCGACTTTCTTTCCGATGCAATAACGATTTGTCGTTGTGAACGCATTGGAAATGTGTTTTTTCATGAAAGTCGGAAATTTTCGTCAAATCAGCGTTTTTGACCCTCGAACATCGTCATCGTGAGATTCAACGACGACACTCGACCATTTCACGATTTCGCTACTTTGTTTCCGATGCAATGACGATTTGTCGTCGTGAAAGCCTCGGAAATGTGATTTTTCATGAATGTCGGAAATTTTCGTCAAATCAGCGTTTTTGACCCTCGAACATCGAAATCGTGAGAATCAACGACGACACTCGACCATTTCACGATTTCGCTACAATTCGTCTTTGTTTCCGATGCAATGACGATTTGTCGTTGTGAACGCATTGGAAATGTGTTTTTTCATAAAAGTCGGAAATTTTCGTCAAATCAGCGTTTTTGACCCTCGAACATCGAAATCGTGAGATTCAACGATGACACTCGACCATTTCACGATTTCGCTACAACTCGACTTTGTTTCCGATGCAATGACGATTTGTCGTCGTGAAAGCATCGGAAATGTGTTTTTTCATAAAAATCGGAAATTTTCGTGAAATCAGCGTTTTTGACCCTCGAACATCGAGATTTCGAGAATAAACAACGACACTCGACTATTTCACGATTTCGCTACATTCGACTTTGTTTCCGATGCAATGACGATTTGTCGTCGTGAAAGCCTCGGAAATATGATTTTTTATGAAAGTCGGAAATTTTCGTCAAATCAAGCGTTCGTGATCCTCGAACATCGAAATCGTGAGATTCAACGACGACACACGACCATTTCGCGATTTCGCTACATTCGACCTTGTTTCCGATGCAATGACGATTTGTCGTTGTGAACGCATCGGAACCGTGATTTTTCATCAAAGTCGGAAATTTTCGTCAAATCAGCGTTTTTGACCCTCGAACATTGTCATTGTGAGATTCAACGACGACACTCGACCATTTCACGATTTCGCTACAATTCGACTTTGTTTCCGATGCAATGACGATTTGTCGTTGTGATCGCATCGGAAACGTGATTTTTCATCAAAGTCGGAAATTTTCGTCAAATCAGCGTTTTTGACCCTCGAACATCGTCATCGTGAGATTCAACGACGACACTCGACCATTTCACGATTTCGCTACTTTGTTTCCGATGCAATGACGATTTGTCGTCGTGAAAGCCTCGGAAATGTGTTTTTTCATAAAAGTCGGAAATTTTCGTCAATTCAGCGTTTTTGACCCTCGAACATCGAAATCGTGAGAATCAACGACGACACTCGACCATTTCACGATTTCGCTACATTCGACTTTCTTTCCGATGCAATAACGATTTGTCGTTGTGAACGCATTGGAAATGTGTTTTTTCATGAAAGTCGGAAATTTTCGTCAAATCAGCGTTTTTGACCCTCGAACATCGTCATCGTGAGATTCAACGACGACACTCGACCATTTCACGATTTCGCTACTTTGTTTCCGATGCAATGACGATTTGTCGTCGTGAAAGCCTCGGAAATGTGATTTTTCATGAATGTCGGAAATTTTCGTCAAATCAGCGTTTTTGACCCTCGAACATCGAAATCGTGAGAATCAACGACGACACTCGACCATTTCACGATTTCGCTACAATTCGTCTTTGTTTCCGATGCAATGACGATTTGTCGTTGTGAACGCATTGGAAATGTGTTTTTTCATAAAAGTCGGAAATTTTCGTCAAATCAGCGTTTTTGACCCTCGAACATCGAAATCGTGAGATTCAACGATGACACTCGACCATTTCACGATTTCGCTACAACTCGACTTTGTTTCCGATGCAATGACGATTTGTCGTCGTGAAAGCATCGGAAATGTGTTTTTTCATAAAAATCGGAAATTTTCGTGAAATCAGCGTTTTTGACCCTCGAACATCGAGATTTCGAGAATAAACAACGACACTCGACTATTTCACGATTTCGCTACATTCGACTTTGTTTCCGATGCAATGACGATTTGTCGTCGTGAAAGCCTCGGAAATATGATTTTTTATGAAAGTCGGAAATTTTCGTCAAATCAAGCGTTCGTGATCCTCGAACATCGAAATCGTGAGATTCAACGACGACACACGACCATTTCGCGATTTCGCTACATTCGACCTTGTTTCCGATGCAATGACGATTTGTCGTTGTGAACGCATCGGAACCGTGATTTTTCATCAAAGTCGGAAATTTTCGTCAAATCAGCGTTTTTGACCCTCGAACATTGTCATTGTGAGATTCAACGACGACACTCGACCATTTCACGATTTCGCTACAATTCGACTTTGTTTCCGATGCAATGACGATTTGTCGTTGTGATCGCATCGGAAACGTGATTTTTCATCAAAGTCGGAAATTTTCGTCAAATCAGCGTTTTTGACCCTCGAACATCGTCATCGTGAGATTCAACGACGACACTCGACCATTTCACGATTTCGCTACTTTGTTTCCGATGCAATGACGATTTGTCGTCGTGAAAGCCTCGGAAATGTGTTTTTTCATAAAAGTCGGAAATTTTCGTCAATTCAGCGTTTTTGACCCTCGAACATCGAAATCGTGAGAATCAACGACGACACTCGACCATTTCACGATTTCGCTACATTCGACTTTCTTTCCGATGCAATAACGATTTGTCGTTGTGAACGCATTGGAAATGTGTTTTTTCATGAAAGTCGGAAATTTTCGTCAAATCAGCGTTTTTGACCCTCGAACATCGTCATCGTGAGATTCAACGACGGCACTCGACCATTTCACGATTTCGCTACATTCGACTTTGTTTCCGATGCAATGACGATTTGTCGTTGTGAACGCATCGGAAACGTGATTTTTCATCAAAGTCGGAAATTTTCGTCAAATCAGCGTTTTTGACCCTCGAACATCGAAATCGTGAGATTCAACGACGACACTCGACCATTTCACGATTTCGCTACATTCGACTTTGTTTCCGATGCAATGACGATTTGTCGTCGTGAAAGCCTCGGAAATATGATTTTTTATGAAAGTCGGAAATTTTCGTCAAATCAAGCGTTTTTGACCCTCGAACATCGAAATCGTGAGATTCAACGATGACACTCGACCATTTCACGATTTCGCTACAATTCGACTTTGTTTCCGATGCAATGACGATTTGTCGTCGTGAAAGCATCGGAAATGTGTTTTTTCATAAAAATCGGAAATTTTCGTGAAATCAGCGTTTTTGACCCTCGAACATCGAGATTTCGAGAATAAACAACGACACTCGACTATTTCACGATTTCGCTACATTCGACTTTGTTTCCGATGCAATGACGATTTGTCGTCGTGAAAGCCTCGGAAATATGATTTTTTATGAAAGTCGGAAATTTTCGTCAAATCAAGCGTTCGTGATCCTCGAACATCGAAATCGTGAGATTCAACGACGACACTCGACCATTTCGCGATTTCGCTACATTCGACCTTGTTTCCGATGCAATGACGATTTGTCGTTGTGAACGCATCGGAACCGTGATTTTTCATCAAAGTCGGAAATTTTCGTCAAATCAGCGTTTTTGACCCTCGAACATCGTCATTGTGAGATTCAACGACGACACTCGACCATTTCACGATTTCGCTACAATTCGACTTTGTTTCCGATGCAATGACGATTTGTCGTTGTGATCGCATCGGAAACGTGATTTTTCATCAAAGTCGGAAATTTTCGTCAAATCAGCGTTTTTGACCCTCGAACATCGTCATCGTGAGATTCAACGACGACACTCGACCATTTCACGATTTCGCTACTTTGTTTCCGATGCAATGACGATTTGTCGTCGTGAAAGCCTCGGAAATGTGTTTTTTCATAAAAGTCGGAAATTTTCGTCAATTCAGCGTTTTTGATCCTCGAACATCGAAATCGTGAGAATCAACGACGACACTCGACCATTTCACGATTTCGCTACATTCGACTTTCTTTCCGATGCAATAACGATTTGTCGTTGTGAACGCATTGGAAATGTGTTTTTTCATGAAAGTCGGAAATTTTCGTCAAATCAGCGTTTTTGACCCTCGAACATCGTCATCGTGAGATTCAACGACGGCACTCGACCATTTCACGATTTCGCTACATTCGACTTTGTTTCCGATGCAATGACGATTTGTCGTTGTGAACGCATCGGAAACGTGATTTTTCATCAAAGTCGGAAATTTTCGTCAAATCAGCGTTTTTGACCCTCGAACATCGAAATCGTGAGATTCAACGACGACACTCGACCATTTCACGATTTCGCTACATTCGACTTTGTTTCCGATGCAATGACGATTTGTCGTCGTGAAAGCCTCGGAAATATGATTTTTTATGAAAGTCGGAAATTTTCGTCAAATCAAGCGTTCGTGATCCTCGAACATCGAAATCGTGAGATTCAACGACGACACTCGACCATTTCGCGATTTCGCTTCATTCGACCTTGTTTCCGATGCAATGACGATTTGTCGTTGTGAACGCATCGGAACCGTGATTTTTCATCAAAGTCGGAAATTTTCGTCAAATCAGCGTTTTTGACCCTCGAACATCGTCATTGTGAGATTCAACGACGACACTCGACCATTTCACGATTTCGCTACAATTCGACTTTGTTTCCGATGCAATGACGATTTGTCGTTGTGATCGCATCGGAAACGTGATTTTTCATCAAAGTCGGAAATTTTCGTCAAATCAGCGTTTTTGACCCTCGAACATCGAGATTTCGAGAATGAACAACGACACTCGACCATTTCACGATTTCGCTACATTCGACTTTGTTTCCGATGCAATGACGATTTGTCGTCGTGACAGCCTCGGAAATGTGATTTTTCATGAATGTCGGAAATTTTCGTCAAATCAGCGTTTTTGACCCTCGAACATCGTCTTCGTGAGATTCAACGACGACACTCGACCATTTCACGATTTCGCTACAATTCGTCTTTGTTTCCGATGCAATGACGATTTGTCGTCGTGAAAGCCTCGGAAATGTGTTTTTTCATAAAATTCGGAAATTTTCGTCAAATCAGCGTTTTTGACCCTCGAACATCGAAATCGTGAGATTCAACGATGACACTCGACCATTTCACGATTTCGCTACAATTCGACTTTGTTTCCGATGCAATGACGATTTGTCGTCGTGAAAGCATCGGAAATGTGTTTTTTCATAAAAATCGGAAATTTTCGTGAAATCAGCGTTTTTGACCCTCGAACATCGAGATTTCGAGAATAAACAACGACACTCGACTATTTCACGATTTCGCTACATTCGACTTTGTTTCCGATGCAATGACGATTTGTCGTCGTGAAAGCCTCGGAAATATGATTTTTTATGAAAGTCGGAAATTTTCGTCAAATCAAGCCTTCGTGATCCTCGAACATCGAAATCGTGAGATTCAACGACGACACTCGACCATTTCGCGATTTCGCTACATTCGACTTTGTTTCCGATGCAATGACGATTTGTCGTTGTGAACGCATCGGAACCGTGATTTTTCATCAAAGTCGGAAATTTTCGTCAAATCAGCGTTTTTGACCCTCGAACATCGTCATTGTGAGATTCAACGACGACACTCGACCATTTCACGATTTCGCTACAATTCGACATTGTTTCCGATGCAATGACGATTTGTCGTCGTGAAAGCCTCGGAAATGTGTTTTTTCATAAAAGTCGGAAATTTTCGTCAAATCAGCGTTTTTGACCCTCGAACATCGAAATCGTGAGATTCAACGACGACACTCGACCATTTCACGATTTCGCTACAATTCGACTTTGTTTCCGATGCAATGACGATTTGTCGTCGTGAAAGCCTCGGAAATGTGTTTTTTCATAAAAGTCGGAAATTTTCGTCAAATCAGCGTTTTTGACCCTCGAACATCGAAATCGTGAGATTCAACGATGACACTCGACCATTTCACGATTTCGCTACAATTCGACTTTGTTTCCGATGCAATGACGATTTGTCGTCGTGAAAGCATCGGAAATGTGTTTTTTCATAAAAATCGGAAATTTTCGTGAAATCAGCGTTTTTGACCCTCGAACATCGAGATTTCGAGAATAAACAACGACACTCGACCATTTCACGATTTCGCTACATTCGACTTTGTTTCCGATGCAATGACGATTTGTCGTCGTGAAAGCCTCGGAAATATGATTTTTTATGAAAGTCGGAAATTTTCGTCAAATCAAGCGTTCGTGATCCTCGAACATCGAAATCGTGAGATTCAACGACGACACTCGACCATTTCACGATTTCGCTACAATTCGTCTTTGTTTCCGATGCAATGACGATTTGTCGTCGTGAAAGCCTCGGAAATGTGTTTTTTCATAAAAGTCGGAAATTTTCGTCAAATCAGCGTTTTTGACCCTCGAACATCGAAATCGTGAGATTCAACGATGACACTCGACCATTTCACGATTTCGCTACAATTCGACTTTGTTTCCGATGCAATGACGATTTGTCGTCGTGAAAGCATCGGAAATGTGTTTTTTCATAAAAACCGGAAATTTTCGTGAAATCAGCGTTTTTGACCCTCGAACATCGAGATTTCGAGAATAAACAACGACACTCGACCATTTCACGATTTCGCTACATTCGACTTTGTTTCCGATGCAATGACGATTTGTCGTTGTGAACGCATCGGAACCGTGATTTTTCATCAAAGTCGGAAATTTTCGTCAAATCAGCGTTTTTGACCCTCGAACATCGTCATTGTGAGATTCAACGACGACACTCGACCATTTCACGATTTCGCTACAATTCGACTTTGTTTCCGATGCAATGACGATTTGTCGTTGTGATCGCATCGGAAACGTGATTTTTCATTAAAGTCGGAAATTTTCGTCAAATCAGCGTTTTTGACCCTCGAACATCGTCATCGTGAGATTCAACGACGACACTCGACCATTTCACGATTTCGCTACTTTGTTTCCGATGCAATGACGATTTGTCGTCGTGAAAGCCTCGGAAATGTGTTTTTTCATAAATGTCGGAAATTTTCGTCAAATCACCGTTCGTGATCCGCGAACATCGAAATCGTGAGAATCAACGACGACACTCGACCATTTCACGATTTCGCTACATTCGACTTTCTTTCCGATGCAATAACGATTTGTCGTTGTGAACGCATTGGAAATGTGTTTTTTCATGAAAGTCGGAAATTTTCGTCAAATCAGCGTTTTTGGCCCTCGAACATCGTCATCGTGAGATTCAACGACGGCACTCGACCATTTCACGATTTCGCTACATTCGACTTTGTTTCCGATGCAATGACGATTTGTCGTCGTGACAGCGTCGGAAATGTGATTTTTCATAAAAGTCGGAAATTTTCGTCAAATCAGCGTTCGTGATCCTCAAACATCGAAATCGTGAGATTCAACGACGACACTCGACCATTTCACGATTTCGCTACATTCGACTTTGTTTCCGATGCAATGACGATTTGTCATCGTGAAAGCCTCGGAAATGTGATTTTTCATGAAAGACGGAAATTTTCGTCAAATCAGCGTTTTTGACCCTCGAACATCGACATCGTGAGATTCAACGATGACACTCGACCATTTCACGATTTCGCTACAATTCGACTTTGTTTCCGATGCAATGACGATTTGTCGTCGTGAAAGCCTCGGAAATGTGTTTTTTCATAAAAGTCGGAAATTTTCGTCAAATCAGCGTTTTTGACCCTCGAACATCGAAATCGTGAGATTCAACGACGACACTCGACCATTTCACGATTTCGCTACAATTCGACTTTGTTTCCGATGCAATGACGATTTGTCGTCGTGAAAGCCTCGGAAATGTGTTTTTTCATAAAAGTCGGAAACTTTCGTCAAATCACCGTTTTTGACCCTCGAACATCGAAATCGTGAGATTCAACGATGACACTCGACCATTTCACGATTTCGCTACAATTCGACTTTGTTTCCGATGCAATGACGATTTGTCGTCGTGAAAGCATCGGAAATGTGTTTTTTCATAAAAATCGGAAATTTTCGTGAAATCAGCGTTTTTGACCCTCGAACATCGAGATTTCGAGAATAAACAACGACACTCGACCATTTCACGATTTCGCTACATTCGACTTTGTTTCCGATGCAATGACGATTTGTCGTCGTGAAAGCCTCGGAAATATGATTTTTTATGAAAGTCGGAAATTTTCGTCAAATCAAGCGTTCGTGATCCTCGAACATCGAAATCGTGAGATTCAACGACGACACTCGACCATTTCACGATTTCGCTACAATTCGTCTTTGTTTCCGATGCAATGACGATTTGTCGTCGTGAAAGCCTCGGAAATGTGTTTTTTCATAAAAGTCGGAAATTTTCGTCAAATCAGCGTTTTTGACCCTCGAACATCGAAATCGTGAGATTCAACGATGACACTCGACCATTTCACGATTTCGCTACAATTCGACTTTGTTTCCGATGCAATGACGATTTGTCGTCGTGAAAGCATCGGAAATGTGTTTTTTCATAAAAACCGGAAATTTTCGTGAAATCAGCGTTTTTGACCCTCGAACATCGAGATTTCGAGAATAAACAACGACACTCGACCATTTCACGATTTCGCTACATTCGACTTTGTTTCCGATGCAATGACGATTTGTCGTCGTGAAAGCCTCGGAAATATGATTTTTTATGAAAGTCGGAAATTTTCGTCAAATCAAGCGTTCGTGATCCTCGAACATCGAAATCGTGAGATTCAACGACGACACTCGACCATTTCGCGATTTCGCTACATTCGACTTTGTTTCCGATGCAATGACGATTTGTCGTTGTGAACGCATCGGAACCGTGATTTTTCATCAAAGTCGGAAATTTTCGTCAAATCAGCGTTTTTGACCCTCGAACATCGTCATTGTGAGATTCAACGACGACACTCGACCATTTCACGATTTCGCTACAATTCGACTTTGTTTCCGATGCAATGACGATTTGTCGTTGTGATCGCATCGGAAACGTGATTTTTCATTAAAGTCGGAAATTTTCGTCAAATCAGCGTTTTTGACCCTCGAACATCGTCATCGTGAGATTCAACGACGACACTCGACCATTTCACGATTTCGCTACTTTGTTTCCGATGCAATGACGATTTGTCGTCGTGAAAGCCTCGGAAATGTGTTTTTTCATAAAAGTCGGAAATTTTCGTCAAATCAGCGTTTTTGACCCTCGAACATCGAAATCGTGAGATTCAACGACGACACTCGACCATTTCACGATTTCGCTACATTCGACATTGTTTCCGATGCAATGACGATTTGTCGTCGTGACAGCGTCGGAAATGTGATTTTTCATAAAAGTCGGAAATTTTCGTCAAATCAGCGTTCGTGATCCTCAAACATCGAAATCGTGAGATTCAACGACGTCACTCGACCATTTCACGATTTCGCTACATTCGACTTTGTTTCCGATGCAATGACGATTTGTCATCGTGAAAGCCTCGGAAATGTGATTTTTCATGAAAGTCGGAAATTTTCGTCAAATCAGCGTTTTTGACCCTCGAACATCGAAATCGTGAGATTCAACGATGACACTCGACCATTTCACGATTTCGCTACAATTCGACTTTGTTTCCGATGCAATGACGATTTGTCGTCGTGAAAGCATCGGAAATGTGTTTTTTCATAAAAATCGGAAATTTTCGTGAAATCAGCGTTTTTGACCCTCGAACATCGAGATTTCGAGAATAAACAACGACACTCGACCATTTCACGATTTCGCTACATTCGACTTTGTCTCCGATGCAATGACGATTTGTCGTCGTGAAAGCCTCGGAAATGTGTTTTTTCATAAAAGTCGGAAATTTTCGTCAAATCAGCGTTTTTGACCCTCGAACATCGAAATCGTGAGATTCAACGACGACACTCGACCATTTCACGATTTCGCTACAATTCGACTTTGTTTCCGATGCAATGACGATTTGTCGTCGTGAAAGCCTCGGAAATGTGTTTTTTCATAAAAGTCGGAAACTTTCGTCAAATCAGCGTTTTTGACCCTCGAACATCGAAATCGTGAGATTCAACGATGACACTCGACCATTTCACGATTTCGCTACAATTCGACTTTGTTTCCGATGCAATGACGATTTGTCGTCGTGAAAGCATCGGAAATGTGTTTTTTCATAAAAATCGGAAATTTTCGTGAAATCAGCGTTTTTGACCCTCGAACATCGAGATTTCGAGAATAAACAACGACACTCGACCATTTCACGATTTCGCTACATTCGACTTTGTTTCCGATGCAATGACGATTTGTCGTCGTGAAAGCCTCGGAAATATGATTTTTTATGAAAGTCGGAAATTTTCGTCAAATCAAGCGTTCGTGATCCTCGAACATCGAAATCGTGAGATTCAACGACGACACTCGACCATTTCACGATTTCGCTACAATTCGTCTTTGTTTCCGATGCAATGACGATTTGTCGTCGTGAAAGCCTCGGAAATGTGTTTTTTCATAAAAGTCGGAAATTTTCGTCAAATCAGCGTTTTTGACCCTCGAACATCGAAATCGTGAGATTCAACGATGACACTCGACCATTTCACGATTTCGCTACAATTCGACTTTGTTTCCGATGCAATGACGATTTGTCGTCGTGAAAGCATCGGAAATGTGTTTTTTCATAAAAACCGGAAATTTTCGTGAAATCAGCGTTTTTGACCCTCGAACATCGAGATTTCGAGAATAAACAACGACACTCGACCATTTCACGATTTCGCTACATTCGACTTTGTTTCCGATGCAATGACGATTTGTCGTCGTGAAAGCCTCGGAAATATGATTTTTTATGAAAGTCGGAAATTTTCGTCAAATCAAGCGTTCGTGATCCTCGAACATCGAAATCGTGAGATTCAACGACGACACTCGACCATTTCGCGATTTCGCTACATTCGACTTTGTTTCCGATGCAATGACGATTTGTCGTTGTGAACGCATCGGAACCGTGATTTTTCATCAAAGTCGGAAATTTTCGTCAAATCAGCGTTTTTGACCCTCGAACATCGTCATTGTGAGATTCAACGACGACACTCGACCATTTCACGATTTCGCTACAATTCGACTTTGTTTCCGATGCAATGACGATTTGTCGTTGTGATCGCATCGGAAACGTGATTTTTCATTAAAGTCGGAAATTTTCGTCAAATCAGCGTTTTTGACCCTCGAACATCGTCATCGTGAGATTCAACGACGACACTCGACCATTTCACGATTTCGCTACTTTGTTTCCGATGCAATGACGATTTGTCGTCGTGAAAGCCTCGGAAATGTGTTTTTTCATAAAAGTCGGAAATTTTCGTCAAATCAGCGTTTTTGACCCTCGAACATCGAAATCGTGAGATTCAACGACGACACTCGACCATTTCACGATTTCGCTACATTCGACATTGTTTCCGATGCAATGACGATTTGTCGTCGTGACAGCCTCGGAAATATGATTTTTTATGAAAGTCGGAAATTTTCGTCAAATCAAGCGTTCGTGATCCTCGAACATCGAAATCGTGAGATTCAACGACGACACTCGACCATTTCACGATTTCGCTACAATTCGTCTTTGTTTCCGATGCAATGACGATTTGTCGTCGTGAAAGCCTCGGAAATGTGTTTTTTCATAAAAGTCGGAAATTTTCGTCAAATCAGCGTTTTTGACCCTCGAACATCGAAATCGTGAGATTCAACGATGACACTCGACCATTTCACGATTTCGCTACAATTCGACTTTGTTTCCGATGCAATGACGATTTGTCGTCGTGAAAGCATCGGAAATGTGTTTTTTCATAAAAACCGGAAATTTTCGTGAAATCAGCGTTTTTGACCCTCGAACATCGAGATTTCGAGAATAAACAACGACACTCGACCATTTCACGATTTCGCTACATTCGACTTTGTTTCCGATGCAATGACGATTTGTCGTTGTGAACGCATCGGAACCGTGATTTTTCATCAAAGTCGGAAATTTTCGTCAAATCAGCGTTTTTGACCCTCGAACATCGTCATTGTGAGATTCAACGACGACACTCGACCATTTCACGATTTCGCTACAATTCGACTTTGTTTCCGATGCAATGACGATTTGTCGTTGTGATCGCATCGGAAACGTGATTTTTCATTAAAGTCGGAAATTTTCGTCAAATCAGCGTTTTTGACCCTCGAACATCGTCATCGTGAGATTCAACGACGACACTCGACCATTTCACGATTTCGCTACTTTGTTTCCGATGCAATGACGATTTGTCGTCGTGAAAGCCTCGGAAATGTGTTTTTTCATAAATGTCGGAAATTTTCGTCAAATCACCGTTCGTGATCCGCGAACATCGAAATCGTGAGAATCAACGACGACACTCGACCATTTCACGATTTCGCTACATTCGACTTTCTTTCCGATGCAATAACGATTTGTCGTTGTGAACGCATTGGAAATGTGTTTTTTCATGAAAGTCGGAAATTTTCGTCAAATCAGCGTTTTTGGCCCTCGAACATCGTCATCGTGAGATTCAACGACGGCACTCGACCATTTCACGATTTCGCTACTTTGTTTCCGATGCAATGACGATTTGTCGTCGTGAAAGCCTCGGAAATGTGTTTTTTCATAAAAGTCGGAAATTTTCGTCAAATCAGCGTTTTTGACCCTCGAACATCGAAATCGTGAGATTCAACGACGACACTCGACCATTTCACGATTTCGCTACATTCGACATTGTTTCCGATGCAATGACGATTTGTCGTCGTGACAGCGTCGGAAATGTGATTTTTCATAAAAGTCGGAAATTTTCGTCAAATCAGCGTTCGTGATCCTCAAACATCGAAATCGTGAGATTCAACGACGTCACTCGACCATTTCACGATTTCGCTACATTCGACTTTGTTTCCGATGCAATGACGATTTGTCATCGTGAAAGCCTCGGAAATGTGATTTTTCATGAAAGTCGGAAATTTTCGTCAAATCAGCGTTTTTGACCCTCGAACATCGAAATCGTGAGATTCAACGATGACACTCGACCATTTCACGATTTCGCTACAATTCGACTTTGTTTCCGATGCAATGACGATTTGTCGTCGTGAAAGCATCGGAAATGTGTTTTTTCATAAAAATCGGAAATTTTCGTGAAATCAGCGTTTTTGACCCTCGAACATCGTCATCGTGAGATTCAACGACGGCACTCGACCATTTCACGATTTCGCTATATTCGACTTTGTTTCCGATGCAATGACGATTTGTCGTTGTGAACGCATCGGAAATATGATTTTTTATGAAAGTCGGAAATTTTCGTCAAATCAGCGTTCGTGATCCTCAAACATCGAAATCGTGAGATTCAACGACGACACTCGACCATTTCGCGATTTCGCTACATTCGACTTTGTTTCCGATGCAATGACGATTTGTCGTTGTGAACGCATCGGAACCGTGATTTTTCATCAAAGTCGGAAATTTTCGTCAAATCAGCGTTTTTGACCCTCGAACATCGTCATTGTGAGATTCAACGACGACACTCGACCATTTCACGATTTCGCTACAATTCGACTTTGTTTCCGATGCAATGACGATTTGTCGTTGTGATCGCATCGGAAACGTGATTTTTCATTAAAGTCGGAAATTTTCGTCAAATCAGCGTTTTTGACCCTCGAACATCGTCATCGTGAGATTCAACGACGACACTCGACCATTTCACGATTTCGCTACTTTGTTTCCGATGCAATGACGATTTGTCGTCGTGAAAGCCTCGGAAATGTGTTTTTTCATAAAAGTCGGAAATTTTCGTCAATTCAGCGTTTTTGACCCTCGAACATCGAAATCGTGAGAATCAACGACGACACTCGACCATTTCACGATTTCGCTACATTCGACTTTCTTTCCGATGCAATAACGATTTGTCGTTGTGAACGCATTGGAAATGTGTTTTTTCATGAAAGTCGGAAATTTTCGTCAAATCAGCGTTTTTGACCCTCGAACATCGTCATCGTGAGATTCAACGACGGCACTCGACCATTTCACGATTTCGCTACTTTGTTTCCGATGCAATGACGATTTGTCGTCGTGAAAGCCTCGGAAATGTGTTTTTTCATAAAAGTCGGAAATTTTCGTCAAATCAGCGTTTTTGACCCTCGAACATCGAAATCGTGAGATTCAACGACGACACTCGACCATTTCACGATTTCGCTATATTCGACTTTGTTTCCGATGCAATGACGATTTGTCGTTGTGAACGCATCGGAAACGTGATTTTTCATCAAAGTCGGAAATTTTCGTCAAATCAGCGTTTTTGACCCTCGAACATCGAAATCGTGAGATTCAACGACGACACTCGACCATTTCACGATTTCGCTACATTCGACTTTGTTTCCGATGCAATGACGATTTGTCGTCGTGACAGCGTCGGAAATGTGATTTTTCATAAAAGTCGGAAATTTTCGTCAAATCAGCGTTCGTGATCCTCAAACATCGAAATCGTGAGATTCAACGACGACACTCGACCATTTCACGATTTCGCTACATTCGACTTTGTTTCCGATGCAATGACGATTTGTCATCGTGAAAGCCTCGGAAATGTGATTTTTCATGAAAGACGGAAATTTTCGTCAAATCAGCGTTTTTGACCCTCGAACATCGACATCGTGAGATTCAACGATGACACTCGACCATTTCACGATTTCGCTACAATTCGACTTTGTTTCCGATGCAATGACGATTTGTCGTCGTGAAAGCCTCGGAAATGTGTTTTTTCATAAAAGTCGGAAATTTTCGTCAAATCAGCGTTTTTGACCCTCGAACATCGAAATCGTGAGATTCAACGACGACACTCGACCATTTCACGATTTCGCTACAATTCGACTTTGTTTCCGATGCAATGACGATTTGTCGTCGTGAAAGCCTCGGAAATGTGTTTTTTCATAAAAGTCGGAAACTTTCGTCAAATCAGCGTTTTTGACCCTCGAACATCGAAATCGTGAGATTCAACGATGACACTCGACCATTTCACGATTTCGCTACAATTCGACTTTGTTTCCGATGCAATGACGATTTGTCGTCGTGAAAGCATCGGAAATGTGTTTTTTCATAAAAATCGGAAATTTTCGTGAAATCAGCGTTTTTGACCCTCGAACATCGAGATTTCGAGAATAAACAACGACACTCGACCATTTCACGATTTCGCTACATTCGACTTTGTTTCCGATGCAATGACGATTTGTCGTCGTGAAAGCCTCGGAAATATGATTTTTTATGAAAGTCGGAAATTTTCGTCAAATCAAGCGTTCGTGATCCTCGAACATCGAAATCGTGAGATTCAACGACGACACTCGACCATTTCACGATTTCGCTACAATTCGTCTTTGTTTCCGATGCAATGACGATTTGTCGTCGTGAAAGCCTCGGAAATGTGTTTTTTCATAAAAGTCGGAAATTTTCGTCAAATCAGCGTTTTTGACCCTCGAACATCGAAATCGTGAGATTCAACGATGACACTCGACCATTTCACGATTTCGCTACAATTCGACTTTGTTTCCGATGCAATGACGATTTGTCGTCGTGAAAGCATCGGAAATGTGTTTTTTCATAAAAACCGGAAATTTTCGTGAAATCAGCGTTTTTGACCCTCGAACATCGAGATTTCGAGAATAAACAACGACACTCGACCATTTCACGATTTCGCTACATTCGACTTTGTTTCCGATGCAATGACGATTTGTCGTCGTGAAAGCCTCGGAAATATGATTTTTTATGAAAGTCGGAAATTTTCGTCAAATCAAGCGTTCGTGATCCTCGAACATCGAAATCGTGAGATTCAACGACGACACTCGACCATTTCGCGATTTCGCTACATTCGACTTTGTTTCCGATGCAATGACGATTTGTCGTTGTGAACGCATCGGAACCGTGATTTTTCATCAAAGTCGGAAATTTTCGTCAAATCAGCGTTTTTGACCCTCGAACATCGTCATTGTGAGATTCAACGACGACACTCGACCATTTCACGATTTCGCTACAATTCGACTTTGTTTCCGATGCAATGACGATTTGTCGTTGTGATCGCATCGGAAACGTGATTTTTCATTAAAGTCGGAAATTTTCGTCAAATCAGCGTTTTTGACCCTCGAACATCGTCATCGTGAGATTCAACGACGACACTCGACCATTTCACGATTTCGCTACTTTGTTTCCGATGCAATGACGATTTGTCGTCGTGAAAGCCTCGGAAATGTGTTTTTTCATAAAAGTCGGAAATTTTCGTCAAATCAGCGTTTTTGACCCTCGAACATCGAAATCGTGAGATTCAACGACGACACTCGACCATTTCACGATTTCGCTACATTCGACATTGTTTCCGATGCAATGACGATTTGTCGTCGTGACAGCGTCGGAAATGTGATTTTTCATAAAAGTCGGAAATTTTCGTCAAATCAGCGTTCGTGATCCTCAAACATCGAAATCGTGAGATTCAACGACGTCACTCGACCATTTCACGATTTCGCTACATTCGACTTTGTTTCCGATGCAATGACGATTTGTCATCGTGAAAGCCTCGGAAATGTGATTTTTCATGAAAGTCGGAAATTTTCGTCAAATCAGCGTTTTTGACCCTCGAACATCGAAATCGTGAGATTCAACGATGACACTCGACCATTTCACGATTTCGCTACAATTCGACTTTGTTTCCGATGCAATGACGATTTGTCGTCGTGAAAGCATCGGAAATGTGTTTTTTCATAAAAATCGGAAATTTTCGTGAAATCAGCGTTTTTGACCCTCGAACATCGAGATTTCGAGAATAAACAACGACACTCGACCATTTCACGATTTCGCTACATTCGACTTTGTCTCCGATGCAATGACGATTTGTCGTCGTGAAAGCCTCGGAAATGTGTTTTTTCATAAAAGTCGGAAATTTTCGTCAAATCAGCGTTTTTGACCCTCGAACATCGAAATCGTGAGATTCAACGACGACACTCGACCATTTCACGATTTCGCTACAATTCGACTTTGTTTCCGATGCAATGACGATTTGTCGTCGTGAAAGCCTCGGAAATGTGTTTTTTCATAAAAGTCGGAAACTTTCGTCAAATCAGCGTTTTTGACCCTCGAACATCGAAATCGTGAGATTCAACGATGACACTCGACCATTTCACGATTTCGCTACAATTCGACTTTGTTTCCGATGCAATGACGATTTGTCGTCGTGAAAGCATCGGAAATGTGTTTTTTCATAAAAATCGGAAATTTTCGTGAAATCAGCGTTTTTGACCCTCGAACATCGAGATTTCGAGAATAAACAACGACACTCGACCATTTCACGATTTCGCTACATTCGACTTTGTTTCCGATGCAATGACGATTTGTCGTCGTGAAAGCCTCGGAAATATGATTTTTTATGAAAGTCGGAAATTTTCGTCAAATCAAGCGTTCGTGATCCTCGAACATCGAAATCGTGAGATTCAACGACGACACTCGACCATTTCACGATTTCGCTACAATTCGTCTTTGTTTCCGATGCAATGACGATTTGTCGTCGTGAAAGCCTCGGAAATGTGTTTTTTCATAAAAGTCGGAAATTTTCGTCAAATCAGCGTTTTTGACCCTCGAACATCGAAATCGTGAGATTCAACGATGACACTCGACCATTTCACGATTTCGCTACAATTCGACTTTGTTTCCGATGCAATGACGATTTGTCGTCGTGAAAGCATCGGAAATGTGTTTTTTCATAAAAACCGGAAATTTTCGTGAAATCAGCGTTTTTGACCCTCGAACATCGAGATTTCGAGAATAAACAACGACACTCGACCATTTCACGATTTCGCTACATTCGACTTTGTTTCCGATGCAATGACGATTTGTCGTCGTGAAAGCCTCGGAAATATGATTTTTTATGAAAGTCGGAAATTTTCGTCAAATCAAGCGTTCGTGATCCTCGAACATCGAAATCGTGAGATTCAACGACGACACTCGACCATTTCGCGATTTCGCTACATTCGACTTTGTTTCCGATGCAATGACGATTTGTCGTTGTGAACGCATCGGAACCGTGATTTTTCATCAAAGTCGGAAATTTTCGTCAAATCAGCGTTTTTGACCCTCGAACATCGTCATTGTGAGATTCAACGACGACACTCGACCATTTCACGATTTCGCTACAATTCGACTTTGTTTCCGATGCAATGACGATTTGTCGTTGTGATCGCATCGGAAACGTGATTTTTCATTAAAGTCGGAAATTTTCGTCAAATCAGCGTTTTTGACCCTCGAACATCGTCATCGTGAGATTCAACGACGACACTCGACCATTTCACGATTTCGCTACTTTGTTTCCGATGCAATGACGATTTGTCGTCGTGAAAGCCTCGGAAATGTGTTTTTTCATAAAAGTCGGAAATTTTCGTCAAATCAGCGTTTTTGACCCTCGAACATCGAAATCGTGAGATTCAACGACGACACTCGACCATTTCACGATTTCGCTACATTCGACATTGTTTCCGATGCAATGACGATTTGTCGTCGTGACAGCGTCGGAAATGTGATTTTTCATAAAAGTCGGAAATTTTCGTCAAATCAGCGTTCGTGATCCTCAAACATCGAAATCGTGAGATTCAACGACGTCACTCGACCATTTCACGATTTCGCTACATTCGACTTTGTTTCCGATGCAATGACGATTTGTCATCGTGAAAGCCTCGGAAATGTGATTTTTCATGAAAGTCGGAAATTTTCGTCAAATCAGCGTTTTTGACCCTCGAACATCGAAATCGTGAGATTCAACGATGACACTCGACCATTTCACGATTTCGCTACAATTCGACTTTGTTTCCGATGCAATGACGATTTGTCGTCGTGAAAGCATCGGAAATGTGTTTTTTCATAAAAATCGGAAATTTTCGTGAAATCAGCGTTTTTGACCCTCGAACATCGAGATTTCGAGAATAAACAACGACACTCGACCATTTCACGATTTCGCTACATTCGACTTTGTCTCCGATGCAATGACGATTTGTCGTCGTGAAAGCCTCGGAAATATGATTTTTTATGAAAGTCGGAAATTTTCGTCAAATCAGCGTTCGTGATCCTCAAACATCGAAATCGTGAGATTCAACGACGTCACTCGACCATTTCACGATTTCGCTACAATTCGACTTTGTTTCCGATGCAATGACGATTTGTCGTCGTGAAAGCCTCGGAAATGTGATTTTTCATGAAAGTCGGAAATTTTCGTCAAATCAGCGTTTTTGACCCTCGAACATCGACATCGTGAGATTCAACGACGACACTCGACCATTTCACGATTTCGCTACAATTCGAGTTTGTTTCCGATGCAATGACGATTTGTCGTTGTGATCGCATCGGAAACGTGATTTTTCATCAAAGTCGGAAATTTTCGTCAAATCAGCGTTTTTGACCCTCGAACATCGACATCGTGAGATTCAACGACGACACTCGACCATTTCACGATATCGCTACAATTCGACTTTGTTTCCGATGCAATGACGATTTGTCGTCGTGAAAGCCTCGGAAATGTGTTTTTTCATAAAAACCGGAAATTTTCGTGAAATCAGCGTTTTTGACCCTCGAACATCGAGATTTCGAGAATAAACAACGACACTCGACCATTTCACGATTTCGCTACATTCGACTTTGTTTCCGATGCAATGACGATTTGTCGTCGTGAAAGCCTCGGAAATATGATTTTTTATGAAAGTCGGAAATTTTCGTCAAATCAAGCGTTCGTGATCCTCGAACATCGAAATCGTGAGATTCAACGACGACACTCGACCATTTCGCGATTTCGCTACATTCGACTTTGTTTCCGATGCAATGACGATTTGTCGTTGTGAACGCATCGGAACCGTGATTTTTCATCAAAGTCGGAAATTTTCGTCAAATCAGCGTTTTTGACCCTCGAACATCGTCATTGTGAGATTCAACGACGACACTCGACCATTTCACGATTTCGCTACAATTCGACTTTGTTTCCGATGCAATGACGATTTGTCGTCGTGAAAGCATCGGAAATGTGTTTTTTCATAAAAACCGGAAATTTTCGTGAAATCAGCGTTTTTGACCCTCGAACATCGAGATTTCGAGAATAAACAACGACACTCGACCATTTCACGATTTCGCTACATTCGACTTTGTTTCCGATGCAATGACGATTTGTCGTCGTGAAAGCCTCGGAAATGTGTTTTTTCATAAATGTCGGAAATTTTCGTCAAATCACCGTTCGTGATCCGCGAACATCGAAATCGTGAGATTCAACGACGACACTCGACCATTTCACGACTTCGCTACATTCGACTTTGTTTCCGATGCAATGACGATTTGTCGTCGTGACAGCGTCGGAAATGTGATTTTTCATAAAAATCTGAAATTTTCGTGAAATCAGCGTTATTGACCCTCGAACATCGAGATTTCGAGAATGAACAACGACACTCGACCATTTCACGATTTCGCTACATTCGACTTTGTTTCCGATGCAATGACGATTTGTCGTCGTGACAGCCTCGGAAATGTGATTTTTCATGAATGTCGGAAATTTTCGTCAAATCAGCGTTTTTGACCCTCGAACATCGTCTTCGTGAGATTCAACGACGACACTCGACCATTTCACGATTTCGCTACAATTCGTCTTTGTTTCCGATGCAATGACGATTTGTCGTCGTGAAAGCCTCGGAAATGTGTTTTTTCATAAAATTCGGAAATTTTCGTCAAATCAGCGTTTTTGACCCTCGAACATCGAAATCGTGAGATTCAACGATGACACTCGACCATTTCACGATTTCGCTACAATTCGACTTTGTTTCCGATGCAATGACGATTTGTCGTCGTGAAAGCATCGGAAATGTGTTTTTTCATAAAAATCGGAAATTTTCGTGAAATCAGCGTTTTTGACCCTCGAACATCGAGATTTCGAGAATAAACAACGACACTCGACTATTTCACGATTTCGCTACATTCGACTTTGTTTCCGATGCAATGACGATTTGTCGTCGTGAAAGCCTCGGAAATATGATTTTTTATGAAAGTCGGAAATTTTCGTCAAATCAAGCCTTCGTGATCCTCGAACATCGAAATCGTGAGATTCAACGACGACACTCGACCATTTCACGATTTCGCTACAATTCGACATTGTTTCCGATGCAATGACGATTTGTCGTTGTGATCGCATCGGAAACGTGATTTTTCATCAAAGTCGGAAATTTTCGTCAAATCAGCGTTTTTGACCCTCGAACATCGTCATTGTGAGATTCAACGACGACACTCGACCATTTCACGATTTCGCTACAATTCGACTTTGTTTCCGATGCAATGACGATTTGTCGTTGTGATCGCATCGGAAACGTGATTTTTCATCAAAGTCGGAAATTTTCGTCAAATCAGCGTTTTTGACCCTCGAACATCGTCATCGTGAGATTCAACGACGACACTCGACCATTTCACGATTTCGCTACTTTGTTTCCGATGCAATGACGATTTGTCGTCGTGAAAGCCTCGGAAATGTGTTTTTTCATAAAAGTCGGAAATTTTCGTCAATTCAGCGTTTTTGACCCTCGAACATCGAAATCGTGAGAATCAACGACGACACTCGACCATTTCACGATTTCGCTACATTCGACTTTCTTTCCGATGCAATAACGATTTGTCGTTGTGAACGCATTGGAAATGTGTTTTTTCATGAAAGTCGGAAATTTTCGTCAAATCAGCGTTTTTGACCCTCGAACATCGTCATCGTGAGATACAACGACGGCACTCGACCATTTCACGATTTCGCTACATTCGACTTTGTTTCCGATGCAATGACGATTTGTCGTCGTGAAAGCCTCGGAAATGTGTTTTTTCATAAAAGTCGGAAATTTTCGTCAAATCAGCGTTTTTGACCCTCGAACATCGAAATCGTGAGATTCAACGACGACACTCGACCATTTCACGATTTCGCTACATTCGACATTGTTTCCGATGCAATGACGATTTGTCGTCGTGACAGCGTCGGAAATGTGATTTTTCATAAAAGTCGGAAATTTTCGTCAAATCAGCGTTCGTGATCCTCAAACATCGAAATCGTGAGATTCAACGACGTCACTCGACCATTTCACGATTTCGCTACATTCGACTTTGTTTCCGATGCAATGACGATTTGTCATCGTGAAAGCCTCGGAAATGTGATTTTTCATGAAAGTCGGAAATTTTCGTCAAATCAGCGTTTTTGACCCTCGAACATCGAAATCGTGAGATTCAACGATGACACTCGACCATTTCACGATTTCGCTACAATTCGACTTTGTTTCCGATGCAATGACGATTTGTCGTCGTGAAAGCATCGGAAATGTGTTTTTTCATAAAAATCGGAAATTTTCGTGAAATCAGCGTTTTTGACCCTCGAACATCGTCATCGTGAGATTCAACGACGGCACTCGACCATTTCACGATTTCGCTATATTCGACTTTGTTTCCGATGCAATGACGATTTGTCGTTGTGAACGCATCGGAAACGTGATTTTTCATCAAAGTCGGAAATTTTCGTCAAATCAGCGTTTTTGACCCTCGAACATCGAAATCGTGAGATTCAACGACGACACTCGACCATTTCACGATTTCGCTACATTCGACTTTGTTTCCGATGCAATGACGATTTGTCGTCGTGACAGCGTCGGAAATGTGATTTTTCATAAAAGTCGGAAATTTTCGTCAAATCAGCGTTCGTGATCCTCAAACATCGAAATCGTGAGATTCAACGACGACACTCGACCATTTCACGATTTCGCTACATTCGACTTTGTTTCCGATGCAATGACGATTTGTCATCGTGAAAGCCTCGGAAATGTGATTTTTCATGAAAGACGGAAATTTTCGTCAAATCAGCGTTTTTGACCCTCGAACATCGACATCGTGAGATTCAACGATGACACTCGACCATTTCACGATTTCGCTACAATTCGACTTTGTTTCCGATGCAATGACGATTTGTCGTCGTGAAAGCCTCGGAAATGTGTTTTTTCATAAAAGTCGGAAATTTTCGTCAAATCAGCGTTTTTGACCCTCGAACATCGAAATCGTGAGATTCAACGACGACACTCGACCATTTCACGATTTCGCTACAATTCGACTTTGTTTCCGATGCAATGACGATTTGTCGTCGTGAAAGCCTCGGAAATGTGTTTTTTCATAAAAGTCGGAAATTTTCGTCAAATCAGCGTTTTTGACCCTCGAACATCGAAATCGTGAGATTCAACGATGACACTCGACCATTTCACGATTTCGCTACAATTCGACTTTGTTTCCGATGCAATGACGATTTGTCGTCGTGAAAGCATCGGAAATGTGTTTTTTCATAAAAATCGGAAATTTTCGTGAAATCAGCGTTTTTGACCCTCGAACATCGAGATTTCGAGAATAAACAACGACACTCGACCATTTCACGATTTCGCTACAATTCGTCTTTGTTTCCGATGCAATGACGATTTGTCGTCGTGAAAGCCTCGGAAATGTGTTTTTTCATAAAAGTCGGAAATTTTCGTCAAATCAGCGTTTTTGACCCTCGAACATCGAAATCGTGAGATTCAACGATGACACTCGACCATTTCACGATTTCGCTACAATTCGACTTTGTTTCCGATGCAATGACGATTTGTCGTCGTGAAAGCATCGGAAATGTGTTTTTTCATAAAAACCGGAAATTTTCGTGAAATCAGCGTTTTTGACCCTCGAACATCGAGATTTCGAGAATAAACAACGACACTCGACCATTTCACGATTTCGCTACATTCGACTTTGTTTCCGATGCAATGACGATTTGTCGTTGTGAACGCATCGGAACCGTGATTTTTCATCAAAGTCGGAAATTTTCGTCAAATCAGCGTTTTTGACCCTCGAACATCGTCATTGTGAGATTCAACGACGACACTCGACCATTTCACGATTTCGCTACAATTCGACTTTGTTTCCGATGCAATGACGATTTGTCGTTGTGATCGCATCGGAAACGTGATTTTTCATTAAAGTCGGAAATTTTCGTCAAATCAGCGTTTTTGACCCTCGAACATCGTCATCGTGAGATTCAACGACGACACTCGACCATTTCACGATTTCGCTACTTTGTTTCCGATGCAATGACGATTTGTCGTCGTGAAAGCCTCGGAAATGTGTTTTTTCATAAAAGTCGGAAATTTTCGTCAATTCAGCGTTTTTGACCCTCGAACATCGAAATCGTGAGAATCAACGACGACACTCGACCATTTCACGATTTCGCTACATTCGACTTTGTTTCCGATGCAATAACGATTTGTCGTTGTGAACGCATTGGAAATGTGTTTTTTCATGAAAGTCGGAAATTTTCGTCAAATCAGCGTTTTTGACCCTCGAACATCGTCATCGTGAGATTCAACGACGGCACTCGACCATTTCACGATTTCGCTACTTTGTTTCCGATGCAATGACGATTTGTCGTCGTGAAAGCCTCGGAAATGTGTTTTTTCATAAAAGTCGGAAATTTTCGTCAAATCAGCGTTTTTGACCCTCGAACATCGAAATCGTGAGATTCAACGACGACACTCGACCATTTCACGATTTCGCTACATTCGACATTGTTTCCGATGCAATGACGATTTGTCGTCGTGACAGCGTCGGAAATGTGATTTTTCATAAAAGTCGGAAATTTTCGTCAAATCAGCGTTCGTGATCCTCAAACATCGAAATCGTGAGATTCAACGACGTCACTCGACCATTTCACGATTTCGCTACATTCGACTTTGTTTCCGATGCAATGACGATTTGTCATCGTGAAAGCCTCGGAAATGTGATTTTTCATGAAAGTCGGAAATTTTCGTCAAATCAGCGTTTTTGACCCTCGAACATCGAAATCGTGAGATTCAACGATGACACTCGACCATTTCACGATTTCGCTACAATTCGACTTTGTTTCCGATGCAATGACGATTTGTCGTCGTGAAAGCATCGGAAATGTGTTTTTTCATAAAAATCGGAAATTTTCGTGAAATCAGCGTTTTTGACCCTCGAACATCGTCATCGTGAGATTCAACGACGGCACTCGACCATTTCACGATTTCGCTATATTCGACTTTGTTTCCGATGCAATGACGATTTGTCGTTGTGAACGCATCGGAAACGTGATTTTTCATCAAAGTCGGAAATTTTCGTCAAATCAGCGTTTTTGACCCTCGAACATCGAAATCGTGAGATTCAACGACGACACTCGACCATTTCACGATTTCGCTACATTCGACTTTGTTTCCGATGCAATGACGATTTGTCGTCGTGACAGCGTCGGAAATGTGATTTTTCATAAAAGTCGGAAATTTTCGTCAAATCAGCGTTCGTGATCCTCAAACATCGAAATCGTGAGATTCAACGACGACACTCGACCATTTCACGATTTCGCTACATTCGACTTTGTTTCCGATGCAATGACGATTTGTCATCGTGAAAGCCTCGGAAATGTGATTTTTCATGAAAGACGGAAATTTTCGTCAAATCAGCGTTTTTGACCCTCGAACATCGACATCGTGAGATTCAACGATGACACTCGACCATTTCACGATTTCGCTACAATTCGACTTTGTTTCCGATGCAATGACGATTTGTCGTCGTGAAAGCCTCGGAAATGTGTTTTTTCATAAAAGTCGGAAATTTTCGTCAAATCAGCGTTTTTGACCCTCGAACATCGAAATCGTGAGATTCAACGACGACACTCGACCATTTCACGATTTCGCTACAATTCGACTTTGTTTCCGATGCAATGACGATTTGTCGTCGTGAAAGCCTCGGAAATGTGTTTTTTCATAAAAGTCGGAAATTTTCGTCAAATCAGCGTTTTTGACCCTCGAACATCGAAATCGTGAGATTCAACGATGACACTCGACCATTTCACGATTTCGCTACAATTCGACTTTGTTTCCGATGCAATGACGATTTGTCGTCGTGAAAGCATCGGAAATGTGTTTTTTCATAAAAATCGGAAGTTTTCGTGAAATCAGCGTTTTTGACCCTCGAACATCGAGATTTCGAGAATAAACAACGACACTCGACCATTTCACGATTTCGCTACATTCGACTTTGTTTCCGATGCAATGACGATTTGTCGTCGTGAAAGCCTCGGAAATATGATTTTTTATGAAAGTCGGAAATTTTCGTCAAATCAAGCGTTCGTGATCCTCGAACATCGAAATCGTGAGATTCAACGACGACACTCGACCATTTCACGATTTCGCTACAATTCGTCTTTGTTTCCGATGCAATGACGATTTGTCGTCGTGAAAGCCTCGGAAATGTGTTTTTTCATAAAAGTCGGAAATTTTCGTCAAATCAGCGTTTTTGACCCTCGAACATCGAAATCGTGAGATTCAACGATGACACTCGACCATTTCACGATTTCGCTACAATTCGACTTTGTTTCCGATGCAATGACGATTTGTCGTCGTGAAAGCATCGGAAATGTGTTTTTTCATAAAAACCGGAAATTTTCGTGAAATCAGCGTTTTTGACCCTCGAACATCGAGATTTCGAGAATAAACAACGACACTCGACCATTTCACGATTTCGCTACATTCGACTTTGTTTCCGATGCAATGACGATTTGTCGTCGTGAAAGCCTCGGAAATATGATTTTTTATGAAAGTCGGAAATTTTCGTCAAATCAAGCGTTCGTGATCCTCGAACATCGAAATCGTGAGATTCAACGACGACACTCGACCATTTCGCGATTTCGCTACATTCGACTTTGTTTCCGATGCAATGACGATTTGTCGTTGTGAACGCATCGGAACCGTGATTTTTCATCAAAGTCGGAAATTTTCGTCAAATCAGCGTTTTTGACCCTCGAACATCGTCATTGTGAGATTCAACGACGACACTCGACCATTTCACGATTTCGCTACAATTCGACTTTGTTTCCGATGCAATGACGATTTGTCGTTGTGATCGCATCGGAAACGTGATTTTTCATTAAAGTCGGAAATTTTCGTCAAATCAGCGTTTTTGACCCTCGAACATCGTCATCGTGAGATTCAACGACGACACTCGACCATTTCACGATTTCGCTACTTTGTTTCCGATGCAATGACGATTTGTCGTCGTGAAAGCCTCGGAAATGTGTTTTTTCATAAAAGTCGGAAATTTTCGTCAAATCAGCGTTTTTGACCCTCGAACATCGAAATCGTGAGATTCAACGACGACACTCGACCATTTCACGATTTCGCTACATTCGACTTTGTTTCCGATGCAATGACGATTTGTCATCGTGAAAGCCTCGGAAATGTGATTTTTCATGAAAGTCGGAAATTTTCGTCAAATCAGCGTTTTTGACCCTCGAACATCGAAATCGTGAGATTCAACGATGACACTCGACCATTTCACGATTTCGCTACAATTCGACTTTGTTTCCGATGCAATGACGATTTGTCGTCGTGAAAGCATCGGAAATGTGTTTTTTCATAAAAATCGGAAATTTTCGTGAAATCAGCGTTTTTGACCCTCGAACATCGAGATTTCGAGAATAAACAACGACACTCGACCATTTCACGATTTCGCTACATTCGACTTTGTCTCCGATGCAATGACGATTTGTCGTCGTGAAAGCCTCGGAAATATGATTTTTTATGAAAGTCGGAAATTTTCGTCAAATCAGCGTTCGTGATCCTCAAACATCGAAATCGTGAGATTCAACGACGTCACTCGACCATTTCACGATTTCGCTACAATTCGACTTTGTTTCCGATGCAATGACGATTTGTCGTCGTGAAAGCCTCGGAAATGTGATTTTTCATGAAAGTCGGAAATTTTCGTCAAATCAGCGTTTTTGACCCTCGAACATCGACATCGTGAGATTCAACGACGACACTCGACCATTTCACGATTTCGCTACAATTCGAGTTTGTTTCCGATGCAATGACGATTTGTCGTTGTGATCGCATCGGAAACGTGATTTTTCATCAAAGTCGGAAATTTTCGTCAAATCAGCGTTTTTGACCCTCGAACATCGACATCGTGAGATTCAACGACGACACTCGACCATTTCACGATATCGCTACAATTCGACTTTGTTTCCGATGCAATGACGATTTGTCGTCGTGAAAGCCTCGGAAATGTGTTTTTTCATAAAAACCGGAAATTTTCGTGAAATCAGCGTTTTTGACCCTCGAACATCGAGATTTCGAGAATAAACAACGACACTCGACCATTTCACGATTTCGCTACATTCGACTTTGTTTCCGATGCAATGACGATTTGTCGTCGTGAAAGCCTCGGAAATATGATTTTTTATGAAAGTCGGAAATTTTCGTCAAATCAAGCGTTCGTGATCCTCGAACATCGAAATCGTGAGATTCAACGACGACACTCGACCATTTCGCGATTTCGCTACATTCGACTTTGTTTCCGATGCAATGACGATTTGTCGTTGTGAACGCATCGGAACCGTGATTTTTCATCAAAGTCGGAAATTTTCGTCAAATCAGCGTTTTTGACCCTCGAACATCGTCATTGTGAGATTCAACGACGACACTCGACCATTTCACGATTTCGCTACAATTCGACTTTGTTTCCGATGCAATGACGATTTGTCGTCGTGAAAGCATCGGAAATGTGTTTTTTCATAAAAACCGGAAATTTTCGTGAAATCAGCGTTTTTGACCCTCGAACATCGAGATTTCGAGAATAAACAACGACACTCGACCATTTCACGATTTCGCTACATTCGACTTTGTTTCCGATGCAATGACGATTTGTCGTCGTGAAAGCCTCGGAAATGTGTTTTTTCATAAATGTCGGAAATTTTCGTCAAATCACCGTTCGTGATCCGCGAACATCGAAATCGTGAGATTCAACGACGACACTCGACCATTTCACGACTTCGCTACATTCGACTTTGTTTCCGATGCAATGACGATTTGTCGTCGTGACAGCGTCGGAAATGTGATTTTTCATAAAAATCTGAAATTTTCGTGAAATCAGCGTTATTGACCCTCGAACATCGAGATTTCGAGAATGAACAACGACACTCGACCATTTCACGATTTCGCTACATTCGACTTTGTTTCCGATGCAATGACGATTTGTCGTCGTGACAGCCTCGGAAATGTGATTTTTCATGAATGTCGGAAATTTTCGTCAAATCAGCGTTTTTGACCCTCGAACATCGTCTTCGTGAGATTCAACGACGACACTCGACCATTTCACGATTTCGCTACAATTCGTCTTTGTTTCCGATGCAATGACGATTTGTCGTCGTGAAAGCCTCGGAAATGTGTTTTTTCATAAAATTCGGAAATTTTCGTCAAATCAGCGTTTTTGACCCTCGAACATCGAAATCGTGAGATTCAACGATGACACTCGACCATTTCACGATTTCGCTACAATTCGACTTTGTTTCCGATGCAATGACGATTTGTCGTCGTGAAAGCATCGGAAATGTGTTTTTTCATAAAAATCGGAAATTTTCGTGAAATCAGCGTTTTTGACCCTCGAACATCGAGATTTCGAGAATAAACAACGACACTCGACTATTTCACGATTTCGCTACATTCGACTTTGTTTCCGATGCAATGACGATTTGTCGTCGTGAAAGCCTCGGAAATATGATTTTTTATGAAAGTCGGAAATTTTCGTCAAATCAAGCCTTCGTGATCCTCGAACATCGAAATCGTGAGATTCAACGACGACACTCGACCATTTCACGATTTCGCTACAATTCGACATTGTTTCCGATGCAATGACGATTTGTCGTTGTGATCGCATCGGAAACGTGATTTTTCATTGAAGTCGGAAATTTTCGTCAAATCAGCGTTTTTGACCATCGAACATCGTCATCGTGAGATTCAACGACGACACTCGACCATTTCACGATTTCGTTACTTTGTTTCCGATGCAATGACGATTTGTCGTCGTGAAAGCCTCGGAAATGTGTTTTTTCATAAAAGTCGGAAATTTTCGTCAATTCAGCGTTTTTGACCCTCGAACATCGAAATCGTGAGAATCAACGACGACACTCGACCATTTCACGATTTCGCTACATTCGACTTTCTTTCCGATGCAATAACGATTTGTCGTTGTGAACGCATTGGAAATGTGTTTTTTCATGAAAGTCGGAAATTTTCGTCAAATCAGCGTTTTTGACCCTCGAACATCGTCATCGTGAGATTCAACGACGGCACTCGACCATTTCACGATTTCGCTATATTCGACTTTGTTTCCGATGCAATGACGATTTGTCGTCGTGACAGCCTCGGAAATGTGATTTTTCATGAATGTCGGAAATTTTCGTCAAATCAGCGTTTTTGACCCTCGAACATCGTCTTCGTGAGATTCAACGACGACACTCGACCATTTCACGATTTCGCTACAATTCGTCTTTGTTTCCGATGCAATGACGATTTGTCGTCGTGAAAGCCTCGGAAATGTGTTTTTTCATAAAAGTCGGAAATTTTCGTCAAATCAGCGTTTTTGACCCTCGAACATCGAAATCGTGAGATTCAACGATGACACTCGACCATTTCACGATTTCGCTACAATTCGACTTTGTTTCCGATGCAATGACGATTTGTCGTCGTGAAAGCATCGGAAATGTGTTTTTTCATAAAAATCGGAAATTTTCGTGAAAACAGCGTTTTTGACCCTCGAACATCGAGATTTCGAGAATAAACAACGACACTCGACTATTTCACGATTTCGCTACATTCGACTTTGTTTCCGATGCAATGACGATTTGTCGTCGTGAAAGCCTCGGAAATATGATTTTTTATGAAAGTCGGAAATTTTCGTCAAATCAAGCGTTCGTGATCCTCGAACATCGAAATCGTGAGATTCAACGACGACACTCGACCATTTCGCGATTTCGCTACATTCGACCTTGTTTCCGATGCAATGACGATTTGTCGTTGTGAACGCATCGGAACCGTGATTTTTCATCAAAGTCGGAAATTTTCGTCAAATCAGCGTTTTTGACCCTCGAACATCGTCATTGTGAGATTCAACGACGACACTCGACCATTTCACGATTTCGCTACAATTCGACTTTGTTTCCGATGCAATGACGATTTGTCGTTGTGATCGCATCGGAAACGTGATTTTTCATCAAAGTCGGAAATTTTCGTCAAATCAGCGTTTTTGACCCTCGAACATCGTCATCGTGAGATTCAACGACGACACTCGACCATTTCACGATTTCGCTACTTTGTTTCCGATGCAATGACGATTTGTCGTCGTGAAAGCCTCGGAAATGTGTTTTTTCATAAAAGTCGGAAATTTTCGTCAATTCAGCGTTTTTGACCCTCGAACATCGAAATCGTGAGAATCAACGACGACACTCGACCATTTCACGATTTCGCTACATTCGACTTTCTTTCCGATGCAATAACGATTTGTCGTTGTGAACGCATTGGAAATGTGTTTTTTCATGAAAGTCGGAAATTTTCGTCAAATCAGCGTTTTTGACCCTCGAACATCGTCATCGTGAGATTCAACGACGGCACTCGACCATTTCACGATTTCGCTACATTCGACTTTGTTTCCGATGCAATGACGATTTGTCGTTGTGAACGCATCGGAAACGTGATTTTTCATCAAAGTCGGAAATTTTCGTCAAATCAGCGTTTTTGACCCTCGAACATCGAAATCGTGAGATTCAACGACGACACTCGACCATTTCACGATTTCGCTACATTCGACTTTGTTTCCGATGCAATGACGATTTGTCGTCGTGAAAGCCTCGGAAATATGATTTTTTATGAAAGTCGGAAATTTTCGTCAAATCAAGCGTTCGTGATCCTCGAACATCGAAATCGTGAGATTCAACGACGACACTCGACCATTTCGCGATTTCGCTTCATTCGACCTTGTTTCCGATGCAATGACGATTTGTCGTTGTGAACGCATCGGAACCGTGATTTTTCATCAAAGTCGGAAATTTTCGTCAAATCAGCGTTTTTGACCCTCGAACATCGTCATTGTGAGATTCAACGACGACACTCGACCATTTCACGATTTCGCTACAATTCGACTTTGTTTCCGATGCAATGACGATTTGTCGTTGTGATCGCATCGGAAACGTGATTTTTCATCAAAGTCGGAAATTTTCGTCAAATCAGCGTTTTTGACCCTCGAACATCGTCATCGTGAGATTCAACGACGACACTCGACCATTTCACGATTTCGCTACTTTGTTTCCGATGCAATGACGATTTGTCGTCGTGAAAGCCTCGGAAATGTGTTTTTTCATAAAAGTCGGAAATTTTCGTCAATTCAGCGTTTTTGACCCTCGAACATCGAAATCGTGAGAATCAACGACGACACTCGACCATTTCACGATTTCGCTACATTCGACTTTCTTTCCGATGCAATAACGATTTGTCGTTGTGAACGCATTGGAAATGTGTTTTTTCATGAAAGTCGGAAATTTTCGTCAAATCAGCGTTTTTGACCCTCGAACATCGTCATCGTGAGATTCAACGACGGCACTCGACCATTTCACGATTTCGCTACATTCGACTTTGTTTCCGATGCAATGACGATTTGTCGTTGTGAACGCATCGGAAACGTGATCTTTCATCAAAGTCGGAAATTTTCGTCAAATCAGCATTTTTGACCCTCGAACATCGAAATCGTGAGATTCAACGACGACACTCGACCATTTCACGATTTCGCTACATTCGACTTTGTTTCCGATGCAATGACGATTTGTCGTCGTGACAGCGTCGGAAATGTGATTTTTCATAAAAGTCGGAAATTTTCGTCAAATCAGCGTTCGTGATCCTCAAACATCGAAATCGTGAGATTCAACGAAGACACTCGACCATTTCACGATTTCGCTACATTCGACTTTCTTTCCGATGCAATAACGATTTGTCGTTGTGAACGCATTGGAAATGTGTTTTTTCATGAAAGTCGGAAATTTTCGTCAAATCAGCGTTTTTGACCCTCGAACATCGTCATCGTGAGATTCAACGACGGCACTCGACCATTTCACGATTTCGCTACATTCGACTTTGTTTCCGATGCAATGACGATTTGTCGTTGTGAACGCATCGGAAACGTGATTTTTCATCAAAGTCGGAAATTTTCGTCAAATCAGCGTTTTTGACCCTCGAACATCGAAATCGCGAGATTCAACGACGACACTCGACCATTTCACGATTTCGCTACATTCGACTTTGTTTCCGATGCAATGACGATTTGTCGTCGTGAAAGCCTCGGAAATATGATTTTTTATGAAAGTCGGAAATTTTCGTCAAATCAAGCGTTCGTGATCCTCGAACATCGAAATCGTGAGATTCAACGACGACACTCGACCATTTCGCGATTTCGCTACATTCGACCTTGTTTCCGATGCAATGACGATTTGTCGTTGTGAACGCATCGGAACCGTGATTTTTCATCAAAGTCGGAAATTTTCGTCAAATCAGCGTTTTTGACCCTCGAACATCGTCATTGTGAGATTCAACGACGACACTCGACCATTTCACGATTTCGCTACAATTCGACTTTGTTTCCGATGCAATGACGATTTGTCGTCGTGAAAGCATCGGAAATGTGTTTTTTTATAAAAATCGGAAATTTTCGTGAAATCAGCGTTTTTGACCCTCGAACATCGAGATTTCGAGAATAAACAACGACACTCGACTATTTCACGATTTCGCTACATTCGACTTTGTTTCCGATGCAATGACGATTTGTCGTCGTGAAAGCCTCGGAAATATGATTTTTTATGAAAGTCGGAAATTTTCGTCAAATCAGCGTTCGTGATCCTCAAACATCGAAATCGTGAGATTCAACGACGACACTCGACCATTTCACGATTTCGCTACATTCGACTTTCTTTCCGATGCAATAACGATTTGTCGTTGTGAACGCATTGGAAATGTGTTTTTTCATGAAAGTCGGAAATTTTCGTCAAATCAGCGTTTTTGACCCTCGAACATCGTCATCGTGAGATTCAACGACGGCACTCGACCATTTCACGATTTCGCTACATTCGACTTTGTTTCCGATGCAATGACGATTTGTCGTTGTGAACGCATCGGAAACGTGATTTTTCATCAAAGTCGGAAATTTTCGTCAAATCAGCGTTTTTGACCCTCGAACATCGAAATCGCGAGATTCAACGACGACACTCGACCATTTCACGATTTCGCTACATTCGACTTTGTTTCCGATGCAATGACGATTTGTCGTCGTGAAAGCCTCGGAAATATGATTTTTTATGAAAGTCGGAAATTTTCGTCAAATCAAGCGTTCGTGATCCTCGAACATCGAAATCGTGAGATTCAACGACGACACTCGACCATTTCGCGATTTCGCTACATTCGACCTTGTTTCCGATGCAATGACGATTTGTCGTTGTGAACGCATCGGAACCGTGATTTTTCATCAAAGTCGGAAATTTTCGTCAAATCAGCGTTTTTGACCCTCGAACATCGTCATTGTGAGATTCAACGACGACACTCGACCATTTCACGATTTCGCTACAATTCGACTTTGTTTCCGATGCAATGACGATTTGTCGTTGTGATCGCATCGGAAACGTGATTTTTCATCAAAGTCGGAAATTTTCGTCAAATCAGCGTTTTTGACCCTCGAACATCGTCATCGTGAGATTCAACGACGACACTCGACCATTTCACGATTTCGCTACTTTGTTTCCGATGCAATGACGATTTGTCGTCGTGAAAGCCTCGGAAATGTGTTTTTTCATAAAAGTCGGAAATTTTCTTCAGCGTTTTTGACCCTCGAACATCGAAATCGTGAGAATCAACGACGACACTCGACCATTTCACGATTTCGCTACATTCGACTTTCTTTCCGATGCAATAACGATTTGTCGTTGTGAACGCATTGGAAATGTGTTTTTTCATGAAAGTCGGAAATTTTCGTCAAATCAGCGTTTTTGACCCTCGAACATCGTCATCGTGAGATTCAACGACGACACTCGACCATTTCACGATTTCGCTACTTTGTTTCCGATGCAATGACGATTTGTCGTCGTGAAAGCCTCGGAAATGTGTTTTTTCATAAAAGTCGGAAATTTTCGTCAATTCAGCGTTTTTGACCCTCGAACATCGAAATCGTGAGAATCAACGACGACACTCGACCATTTCACGATTTCGCTACATTCGACTTTCTTTCCGATGCAATAACGATTTGTCGTTGTGAACGCATTGGAAATGTGTTTTTTCATGAAAGTCGGAAATTTTCGTCATATCAGCGTTTTTGACCCTCGAACATCGTCATCGTGAGATTCAACGACGACACTCGACCATTTCACGATTTCGCTACAATTCGACTTTGTTTCCGATGCAATGACGATTTGTCGTCGTGAAAGCATCGGAAATGTGTTTTTTCATAAAAATCGGAAATTTTCGTGAAATCAGCGTTTTTGACCCTCGAACATCGAGATTTCGAGAATAAACAACGACACTCGACTATTTCACGATTTCGCTACATTCGACTTTGTTTCCGATGCAATGACGATTTGTCGTCGTGAAAGCCTCGGAAATATGATTTTTTATGAAAGTCGGAAATTTTCGTCAAATCAGCGTTCGTGATCCTCAAACATCGAAATCGTGAGATTCAACGACGGCACTCGACCATTTCACGATTTCGCTACATTCGACTTTGTTTCCGATGCAATGACGATTTGTCGTTGTGAACGCATCGGAAACGTGATTTTTCATCAAAGTCGGAAATTTTCGTCAAATCAGCGTTTTTGACCCTCGAACATCGAAATCGCGAGATTCAACGACGACACTCGACCATTTCACGATTTCGCTACATTCGACTTTGTTTCCGATGCAATGACGATTTGTCGTCGTGAAAGCCTCGGAAATATGATTTTTTATGAAAGTCGGAAATTTTCGTCAAATCAAGCGTTCGTGATCCTCGAACATCGAAATCGTGAGATTCAACGACGACACTCGACCATTTCGCGATTTCGCTACATTCGACCTTGTTTCCGATGCAATGACGATTTGTCGTTGTGAACGCATCGGAACCGTGATTTTTCATCAAAGTCGGAAATTTTCGTCAAATCAGCGTTTTTGACCCTCGAACATCGTCATTGTGAGATTCAACGACGACACTCGACCATTTCACGATTTCGCTACAATTCGACTTTGTTTCCGATGCAATGACGATTTGTCGTTGTGATCGCATCGGAAACGTGATTTTTCATCAAAGTCGGAAATTTTCGTCAAATCAGCGTTTTTGACCCTCGAACATCGTCATCGTGAGATTCAACGACGACACTCGACCATTTCACGATTTCGCTACTTTGTTTCCGATGCAATGACGATTTGTCGTCGTGAAAGCCTCGGAAATGTGTTTTTTCATAAAAGTCGGAAATTTTCGTCAATTCAGCGTTTTTGACCCTCGAACATCGAAATCGTGAGAATCAACGACGACACTCGACCATTTCACGATTTCGCTACATTCGACTTTCTTTCCGATGCAATAACGATTTGTCGTTGTGAACGCATTGGAAATGTGTTTTTTCATGAAAGTCGGAAATTTTCGTCAAATCAGCGTTTTTGACCCTCGAACATCGTCATCGTGAGATTCAACGACGACACTCGACCATTTCACGATTTCGCTACTTTGTTTCCGATGCAATGACGATTTGTCGTCGTGAAAGCCTCGGAAATGTGTTTTTTCATAAAAGTCGGAAATTTTCGTCAATTCAGCGTTTTTGACCCTCGAACATCGAAATCGTGAGAATCAACGACGACACTCGACCATTTCACGATTTCGCTACATTCGACTTTCTTTCCGATGCAATAACGATTTGTCGTTGTGAACGCATTGGAAATGTGTTTTTTCATGAAAGTCGGAAATTTTCGTCATATCAGCGTTTTTGACCCTCGAACATCGTCATCGTGAGATTCAACGACGACACTCGACCATTTCACGATTTCGCTACAATTCGACTTTGTTTCCGATGCAATGACGATTTGTCGTCGTGAAAGCATCGGAAATGTGTTTTTTCATAAAAATCGGAAATTTTCGTGAAATCAGCGTTTTTGACCCTCGAACATCGAGATTTCGAGAATAAACAACGACACTCGACTATTTCACGATTTCGCTACATTCGACTTTGTTTCCGATGCAATGACGATTTGTCGTCGTGAAAGCCTCGGAAATATGATTTTTTATGAAAGTCGGAAATTTTCGTCAAATCAGCGTTCGTGATCCTCAAACATCGAAATCGTGAGATTCAACGACGACACTCGACCATTTCACGATTTCGCTACATTCGACTTTCTTTCCGATGCAATAACGATTTGTCGTTGTGAACGCATTGGAAATGTGTTTTTTCATGAAAGTCGGAAATTTTCGTCAAATCAGCGTTTTTGACCCTCGAACATCGTCATCGTGAGATTCAACGACGGCACTCGACCATTTCACGATTTCGCTACATTCGACTTTGTTTCCGATGCAATGACGATTTGTCGTTGTGAACGCATCGGAAACGTGATTTTTCATCAAAGTCGGAAATTTTCGTCAAATCAGCGTTTTTGACCCTCGAACATCGAAATCGCGAGATTCAACGACGACACTCGACCATTTCACGATTTCGCTACATTCGACTTTGTTTCCGATGCAATGACGATTTGTCGTCGTGAAAGCCTCGGAAATATGATTTTTTATGAAAGTCGGAAATTTTCGTCAAATCAAGCGTTCGTGATCCTCGAACATCGAAATCGTGAGATTCAACGACGACACTCGACCATTTCGCGATTTCGCTACATTCGACCTTGTTTCCGATGCAATGACGATTTGTCGTTGTGAACGCATCGGAACCGTGATTTTTCATCAAAGTCGGAAATTTTCGTCAAATCAGCGTTTTTGACCCTCGAACATCGTCATTGTGAGATTCAACGACGACACTCGACCATTTCACGATTTCGCTACAATTCGACTTTGTTTCCGATGCAATGACGATTTGTCGTTGTGATCGCATCGGAAACGTGATTTTTCATCAAAGTCGGAAATTTTCGTCAAATCAGCGTTTTTGACCCTCGAACATCGTCATCGTGAGATTCAACGACGACACTCGACCATTTCACGATTTCGCTACTTTGTTTCCGATGCAATGACGATTTGTCGTCGTGAAAGCCTCGGAAATGTGTTTTTTCATAAAAGTCGGAAATTTTCGTCAATTCAGCGTTTTTGACCCTCGAACATCGAAATCGTGAGAATCAACGACGACACTCGACCATTTCACGATTTCGCTACATTCGACTTTCTTTCCGATGCAATAACGATTTGTCGTTGTGAACGCATTGGAAATGTGTTTTTTCATGAAAGTCGGAAATTTTCGTCAAATCAGCGTTTTTGACCCTCGAACATCGTCATCGTGAGATTCAACGACGACACTCGACCATTTCACGATTTCGCTACTTTGTTTCCGATGCAATGACGATTTGTCGTCGTGAAAGCCTCGGAAATGTGATTTTTCATGAATGTCGGAAATTTTCGTCAAATCAGCGTTTTTGACCCTCGAACATCGAAATCGTGAGAATCAACGACGACACTCGACCATTTCACGATTTCGCTACAATTCGTCTTTGTTTCCGATGCAATGACGATTTGTCGTTGTGAACGCATTGGAAATGTGTTTTTTCATAAAAGTCGGAAATTTTCGTCAAATCAGCGTTTTTGACCCTCGAACATCGAAATCGTGAGATTCAACGATGACACTCGACCATTTCACGATTTCGCTACAACTCGACTTTGTTTCCGATGCAATGACGATTTGTCGTCGTGAAAGCATCGGAAATGTGTTTTTTCATAAAAATCGGAAATTTTCGTGAAATCAGCGTTTTTGACCCTCGAACATCGAGATTTCGAGAATAAACAACGACACTCGACTATTTCACGATTTCGCTACATTCGACTTTGTTTCCGATGCAATGACGATTTGTCGTCGTGAAAGCCTCGGAAATATGATTTTTTATGAAAGTCGGAAATTTTCGTCAAATCAAGCGTTCGTGATCCTCGAACATCGAAATCGTGAGATTCAACGACGACACACGACCATTTCGCGATTTCGCTACATTCGACCTTGTTTCCGATGCAATGACGATTTGTCGTTGTGAACGCATCGGAACCGTGATTTTTCATCAAAGTCGGAAATTTTCGTCAAATCAGCGTTTTTGACCCTCGAACATTGTCATTGTGAGATTCAACGACGACACTCGACCATTTCACGATTTCGCTACAATTCGACTTTGTTTCCGATGCAATGACGATTTGTCGTTGTGATCGCATCGGAAACGTGATTTTTCATCAAAGTCGGAAATTTTCGTCAAATCAGCGTTTTTGACCCTCGAACATCGTCATCGTGAGATTCAACGACGACACTCGACCATTTCACGATTTCGCTACTTTGTTTCCGATGCAATGACGATTTGTCGTCGTGAAAGCCTCGGAAATGTGTTTTTTCATAAAAGTCGGAAATTTTCGTCAATTCAGCGTTTTTGACCCTCGAACATCGAAATCGTGAGAATCAACGACGACACTCGACCATTTCACGATTTCGCTACATTCGACTTTCTTTCCGATGCAATAACGATTTGTCGTTGTGAACGCATTGGAAATGTGTTTTTTCATGAAAGTCGGAAATTTTCGTCAAATCAGCGTTTTTGACCCTCGAACATCGTCATCGTGAGATTCAACGACGACACTCGACCATTTCACGATTTCGCTACTTTGTTTCCGATGCAATGACGATTTGTCGTCGTGAAAGCCTCGGAAATGTGATTTTTCATGAATGTCGGAAATTTTCGTCAAATCAGCGTTTTTGACCCTCGAACATCGAAATCGTGAGAATCAACGACGACACTCGACCATTTCACGATTTCGCTACAATTCGTCTTTGTTTCCGATGCAATGACGATTTGTCGTTGTGAACGCATTGGAAATGTGTTTTTTCATAAAAGTCGGAAATTTTCGTCAAATCAGCGTTTTTGACCCTCGAACATCGAAATCGTGAGATTCAACGATGACACTCGACCATTTCACGATTTCGCTACAACTCGACTTTGTTTCCGATGCAATGACGATTTGTCGTCGTGAAAGCATCGGAAATGTGTTTTTTCATAAAAATCGGAAATTTTCGTGAAATCAGCGTTTTTGACCCTCGAACATCGAGATTTCGAGAATAAACAACGACACTCGACTATTTCACGATTTCGCTACATTCGACTTTGTTTCCGATGCAATGACGATTTGTCGTCGTGAAAGCCTCGGAAATATGATTTTTTATGAAAGTCGGAAATTTTCGTCAAATCAAGCGTTCGTGATCCTCGAACATCGAAATCGTGAGATTCAACGACGACACACGACCATTTCGCGATTTCGCTACATTCGACCTTGTTTCCGATGCAATGACGATTTGTCGTTGTGAACGCATCGGAACCGTGATTTTTCATCAAAGTCGGAAATTTTCGTCAAATCAGCGTTTTTGACCCTCGAACATTGTCATTGTGAGATTCAACGACGACACTCGACCATTTCACGATTTCGCTACAATTCGACTTTGTTTCCGATGCAATGACGATTTGTCGTTGTGATCGCATCGGAAACGTGATTTTTCATCAAAGTCGGAAATTTTCGTCAAATCAGCGTTTTTGACCCTCGAACATCGTCATCGTGAGATTCAACGACGACACTCGACCATTTCACGATTTCGCTACTTTGTTTCCGATGCAATGACGATTTGTCGTCGTGAAAGCCTCGGAAATGTGTTTTTTCATAAAAGTCGGAAATTTTCGTCAATTCAGCGTTTTTGACCCTCGAACATCGAAATCGTGAGAATCAACGACGACACTCGACCATTTCACGATTTCGCTACATTCGACTTTCTTTCCGATGCAATAACGATTTGTCGTTGTGAACGCATTGGAAATGTGTTTTTTCATGAAAGTCGGAAATTTTCGTCAAATCAGCGTTTTTGACCCTCGAACATCGTCATCGTGAGATTCAACGACGGCACTCGACCATTTCACGATTTCGCTACATTCGACTTTGTTTCCGATGCAATGACGATTTGTCGTTGTGAACGCATCGGAAACGTGATTTTTCATCAAAGTCGGAAATTTTCGTCAAATCAGCGTTTTTGACCCTCGAACATCGAAATCGTGAGATTCAACGACGACACTCGACCATTTCACGATTTCGCTACATTCGACTTTGTTTCCGATGCAATGACGATTTGTCGTCGTGAAAGCCTCGGAAATATGATTTTTTATGAAAGTCGGAAATTTTCGTCAAATCAAGCGTTTTTGACCCTCGAACATCGAAATCGTGAGATTCAACGATGACACTCGACCATTTCACGATTTCGCTACAATTCGACTTTGTTTCCGATGCAATGACGATTTGTCGTCGTGAAAGCATCGGAAATGTGTTTTTTCATAAAAATCGGAAATTTTCGTGAAATCAGCGTTTTTGACCCTCGAACATCGAGATTTCGAGAATAAACAACGACACTCGACTATTTCACGATTTCGCTACATTCGACTTTGTTTCCGATGCAATGACGATTTGTCGTCGTGAAAGCCTCGGAAATATGATTTTTTATGAAAGTCGGAAATTTTCGTCAAATCAAGCGTTCGTGATCCTCGAACATCGAAATCGTGAGATTCAACGACGACACTCGACCATTTCGCGATTTCGCTACATTCGACCTTGTTTCCGATGCAATGACGATTTGTCGTTGTGAACGCATCGGAACCGTGATTTTTCATCAAAGTCGGAAATTTTCGTCAAATCAGCGTTTTTGACCCTCGAACATCGTCATTGTGAGATTCAACGACGACACTCGACCATTTCACGATTTCGCTACAATTCGACTTTGTTTCCGATGCAATGACGATTTGTCGTTGTGATCGCATCGGAAACGTGATTTTTCATCAAAGTCGGAAATTTTCGTCAAATCAGCGTTTTTGACCCTCGAACATCGTCATCGTGAGATTCAACGACGACACTCGACCATTTCACGATTTCGCTACTTTGTTTCCGATGCAATGACGATTTGTCGTCGTGAAAGCCTCGGAAATGTGTTTTTTCATAAAAGTCGGAAATTTTCGTCAATTCAGCGTTTTTGATCCTCGAACATCGAAATCGTGAGAATCAACGACGACACTCGACCATTTCACGATTTCGCTACATTCGACTTTCTTTCCGATGCAATAACGATTTGTCGTTGTGAACGCATTGGAAATGTGTTTTTTCATGAAAGTCGGAAATTTTCGTCAAATCAGCGTTTTTGACCCTCGAACATCGTCATCGTGAGATTCAACGACGGCACTCGACCATTTCACGATTTCGCTACATTCGACTTTGTTTCCGATGCAATGACGATTTGTCGTTGTGAACGCATCGGAAACGTGATTTTTCATCAAAGTCGGAAATTTTCGTCAAATCAGCGTTTTTGACCCTCGAACATCGAAATCGTGAGATTCAACGACGACACTCGACCATTTCACGATTTCGCTACATTCGACTTTGTTTCCGATGCAATGACGATTTGTCGTCGTGAAAGCCTCGGAAATATGATTTTTTATGAAAGTCGGAAATTTTCGTCAAATCAAGCGTTCGTGATCCTCGAACATCGAAATCGTGAGATTCAACGACGACACTCGACCATTTCGCGATTTCGCTTCATTCGACCTTGTTTCCGATGCAATGACGATTTGTCGTTGTGAACGCATCGGAACCGTGATTTTTCATCAAAGTCGGAAATTTTCGTCAAATCAGCGTTTTTGACCCTCGAACATCGTCATTGTGAGATTCAACGACGACACTCGACCATTTCACGATTTCGCTACAATTCGACTTTGTTTCCGATGCAATGACGATTTGTCGTTGTGATCGCATCGGAAACGTGATTTTTCATCAAAGTCGGAAATTTTCGTCAAATCAGCGTTTTTGACCCTCGAACATCGAGATTTCGAGAATGAACAACGACACTCGACCATTTCACGATTTCGCTACATTCGACTTTGTTTCCGATGCAATGACGATTTGTCGTCGTGACAGCCTCGGAAATGTGATTTTTCATGAATGTCGGAAATTTTCGTCAAATCAGCGTTTTTGACCCTCGAACATCGTCTTCGTGAGATTCAACGACGACACTCGACCATTTCACGATTTCGCTACAATTCGTCTTTGTTTCCGATGCAATGACGATTTGTCGTCGTGAAAGCCTCGGAAATGTGTTTTTTCATAAAATTCGGAAATTTTCGTCAAATCAGCGTTTTTGACCCTCGAACATCGAAATCGTGAGATTCAACGATGACACTCGACCATTTCACGATTTCGCTACAATTCGACTTTGTTTCCGATGCAATGACGATTTGTCGTCGTGAAAGCATCGGAAATGTGTTTTTTCATAAAAATCGGAAATTTTCGTGAAATCAGCGTTTTTGACCCTCGAACATCGAGATTTCGAGAATAAACAACGACACTCGACTATTTCACGATTTCGCTACATTCGACTTTGTTTCCGATGCAATGACGATTTGTCGTCGTGAAAGCCTCGGAAATATGATTTTTTATGAAAGTCGGAAATTTTCGTCAAATCAAGCCTTCGTGATCCTCGAACATCGAAATCGTGAGATTCAACGACGACACTCGACCATTTCGCGATTTCGCTACATTCGACTTTGTTTCCGATGCAATGACGATTTGTCGTTGTGAACGCATCGGAACCGTGATTTTTCATCAAAGTCGGAAATTTTCGTCAAATCAGCGTTTTTGACCCTCGAACATCGTCATTGTGAGATTCAACGACGACACTCGACCATTTCACGATTTCGCTACAATTCGACATTGTTTCCGATGCAATGACGATTTGTCGTCGTGAAAGCCTCGGAAATGTGTTTTTTCATAAAAGTCGGAAATTTTCGTCAAATCAGCGTTTTTGACCCTCGAACATCGAAATCGTGAGATTCAACGACGACACTCGACCATTTCACGATTTCGCTACAATTCGACTTTGTTTCCGATGCAATGACGATTTGTCGTCGTGAAAGCCTCGGAAATGTGTTTTTTCATAAAAGTCGGAAATTTTCGTCAAATCAGCGTTTTTGACCCTCGAACATCGAAATCGTGAGATTCAACGATGACACTCGACCATTTCACGATTTCGCTACAATTCGACTTTGTTTCCGATGCAATGACGATTTGTCGTCGTGAAAGCATCGGAAATGTGTTTTTTCATAAAAATCGGAAATTTTCGTGAAATCAGCGTTTTTGACCCTCGAACATCGAGATTTCGAGAATAAACAACGACACTCGACCATTTCACGATTTCGCTACATTCGACTTTGTTTCCGATGCAATGACGATTTGTCGTCGTGAAAGCCTCGGAAATATGATTTTTTATGAAAGTCGGAAATTTTCGTCAAATCAAGCGTTCGTGATCCTCGAACATCGAAATCGTGAGATTCAACGACGACACTCGACCATTTCACGATTTCGCTACAATTCGTCTTTGTTTCCGATGCAATGACGATTTGTCGTCGTGAAAGCCTCGGAAATGTGTTTTTTCATAAAAGTCGGAAATTTTCGTCAAATCAGCGTTTTTGACCCTCGAACATCGAAATCGTGAGATTCAACGATGACACTCGACCATTTCACGATTTCGCTACAATTCGACTTTGTTTCCGATGCAATGACGATTTGTCGTCGTGAAAGCATCGGAAATGTGTTTTTTCATAAAAACCGGAAATTTTCGTGAAATCAGCGTTTTTGACCCTCGAACATCGAGATTTCGAGAATAAACAACGACACTCGACCATTTCACGATTTCGCTACATTCGACTTTGTTTCCGATGCAATGACGATTTGTCGTTGTGAACGCATCGGAACCGTGATTTTTCATCAAAGTCGGAAATTTTCGTCAAATCAGCGTTTTTGACCCTCGAACATCGTCATTGTGAGATTCAACGACGACACTCGACCATTTCACGATTTCGCTACAATTCGACTTTGTTTCCGATGCAATGACGATTTGTCGTTGTGATCGCATCGGAAACGTGATTTTTCATTAAAGTCGGAAATTTTCGTCAAATCAGCGTTTTTGACCCTCGAACATCGTCATCGTGAGATTCAACGACGACACTCGACCATTTCACGATTTCGCTACTTTGTTTCCGATGCAATGACGATTTGTCGTCGTGAAAGCCTCGGAAATGTGTTTTTTCATAAATGTCGGAAATTTTCGTCAAATCACCGTTCGTGATCCGCGAACATCGAAATCGTGAGAATCAACGACGACACTCGACCATTTCACGATTTCGCTACATTCGACTTTCTTTCCGATGCAATAACGATTTGTCGTTGTGAACGCATTGGAAATGTGTTTTTTCATGAAAGTCGGAAATTTTCGTCAAATCAGCGTTTTTGGCCCTCGAACATCGTCATCGTGAGATTCAACGACGGCACTCGACCATTTCACGATTTCGCTACATTCGACTTTGTTTCCGATGCAATGACGATTTGTCGTCGTGACAGCGTCGGAAATGTGATTTTTCATAAAAGTCGGAAATTTTCGTCAAATCAGCGTTCGTGATCCTCAAACATCGAAATCGTGAGATTCAACGACGACACTCGACCATTTCACGATTTCGCTACATTCGACTTTGTTTCCGATGCAATGACGATTTGTCATCGTGAAAGCCTCGGAAATGTGATTTTTCATGAAAGACGGAAATTTTCGTCAAATCAGCGTTTTTGACCCTCGAACATCGACATCGTGAGATTCAACGATGACACTCGACCATTTCACGATTTCGCTACAATTCGACTTTGTTTCCGATGCAATGACGATTTGTCGTCGTGAAAGCCTCGGAAATGTGTTTTTTCATAAAAGTCGGAAATTTTCGTCAAATCAGCGTTTTTGACCCTCGAACATCGAAATCGTGAGATTCAACGACGACACTCGACCATTTCACGATTTCGCTACAATTCGACTTTGTTTCCGATGCAATGACGATTTGTCGTCGTGAAAGCCTCGGAAATGTGTTTTTTCATAAAAGTCGGAAACTTTCGTCAAATCACCGTTTTTGACCCTCGAACATCGAAATCGTGAGATTCAACGATGACACTCGACCATTTCACGATTTCGCTACAATTCGACTTTGTTTCCGATGCAATGACGATTTGTCGTCGTGAAAGCATCGGAAATGTGTTTTTTCATAAAAATCGGAAATTTTCGTGAAATCAGCGTTTTTGACCCTCGAACATCGAGATTTCGAGAATAAACAACGACACTCGACCATTTCACGATTTCGCTACATTCGACTTTGTTTCCGATGCAATGACGATTTGTCGTCGTGAAAGCCTCGGAAATATGATTTTTTATGAAAGTCGGAAATTTTCGTCAAATCAAGCGTTCGTGATCCTCGAACATCGAAATCGTGAGATTCAACGACGACACTCGACCATTTCACGATTTCGCTACAATTCGTCTTTGTTTCCGATGCAATGACGATTTGTCGTCGTGAAAGCCTCGGAAATGTGTTTTTTCATAAAAGTCGGAAATTTTCGTCAAATCAGCGTTTTTGACCCTCGAACATCGAAATCGTGAGATTCAACGATGACACTCGACCATTTCACGATTTCGCTACAATTCGACTTTGTTTCCGATGCAATGACGATTTGTCGTCGTGAAAGCATCGGAAATGTGTTTTTTCATAAAAACCGGAAATTTTCGTGAAATCAGCGTTTTTGACCCTCGAACATCGAGATTTCGAGAATAAACAACGACACTCGACCATTTCACGATTTCGCTACATTCGACTTTGTTTCCGATGCAATGACGATTTGTCGTCGTGAAAGCCTCGGAAATATGATTTTTTATGAAAGTCGGAAATTTTCGTCAAATCAAGCGTTCGTGATCCTCGAACATCGAAATCGTGAGATTCAACGACGACACTCGACCATTTCGCGATTTCGCTACATTCGACTTTGTTTCCGATGCAATGACGATTTGTCGTTGTGAACGCATCGGAACCGTGATTTTTCATCAAAGTCGGAAATTTTCGTCAAATCAGCGTTTTTGACCCTCGAACATCGTCATTGTGAGATTCAACGACGACACTCGACCATTTCACGATTTCGCTACAATTCGACTTTGTTTCCGATGCAATGACGATTTGTCGTTGTGATCGCATCGGAAACGTGATTTTTCATTAAAGTCGGAAATTTTCGTCAAATCAGCGTTTTTGACCCTCGAACATCGTCATCGTGAGATTCAACGACGACACTCGACCATTTCACGATTTCGCTACTTTGTTTCCGATGCAATGACGATTTGTCGTCGTGAAAGCCTCGGAAATGTGTTTTTTCATAAAAGTCGGAAATTTTCGTCAAATCAGCGTTTTTGACCCTCGAACATCGAAATCGTGAGATTCAACGACGACACTCGACCATTTCACGATTTCGCTACATTCGACATTGTTTCCGATGCAATGACGATTTGTCGTCGTGACAGCGTCGGAAATGTGATTTTTCATAAAAGTCGGAAATTTTCGTCAAATCAGCGTTCGTGATCCTCAAACATCGAAATCGTGAGATTCAACGACGTCACTCGACCATTTCACGATTTCGCTACATTCGACTTTGTTTCCGATGCAATGACGATTTGTCATCGTGAAAGCCTCGGAAATGTGATTTTTCATGAAAGTCGGAAATTTTCGTCAAATCAGCGTTTTTGACCCTCGAACATCGAAATCGTGAGATTCAACGATGACACTCGACCATTTCACGATTTCGCTACAATTCGACTTTGTTTCCGATGCAATGACGATTTGTCGTCGTGAAAGCATCGGAAATGTGTTTTTTCATAAAAATCGGAAATTTTCGTGAAATCAGCGTTTTTGACCCTCGAACATCGAGATTTCGAGAATAAACAACGACACTCGACCATTTCACGATTTCGCTACATTCGACTTTGTCTCCGA